>NC_047560.1:38793594-39416094 GCF_902806645.1 Magallana gigas | reverse complement strand
ATTGTTTAAACATGTCTATTTCATATTTAGGCCATATTGTTTCATATCAGGGGATTTCTACAGATCATCCAGAAAAGATATCAGCAGTCAAAGACTGGCCAGCTCCGACAAATGACAAAGAATTACGACAACTTCTTGGTTTCATAGGTTATTATCGTCGGTTTGTGAAGGACTTTGCCAGGATAAAAGCACCCTTGAACTCATTAGTAAAAGGTCATAACACACATAGAGGAAAGACCCCAAGAAGAGAAAAGAAACTGATTAAAGCAGTTCCTTGGATACAGTCCGAGAAGGAGATGGAAGCATTTGAGACAATTAAGGAGAAGTTGACAAGTTCACCAGTGCTTGGGTATGTAGACTATGACTATTCCAAACATTTGTATGTTACATAAAGACGCCAGTGCAAAGGGGCTTGGAACTGTCTTATATCAAGAACAGGAGGGGAATTTCAAGGTAATTGCATACGCCAGTCGTGGATTGAGGCCCAGCGAGAAGAATTACGCAGCGCACAAGATGGAGTTTTAGTTTTTGGCTTTGAAGTGAACGGTTTTCGACAAACTTCACGATTACTTATATGACAGTCAGTTTCAGGTAGTCACAGATAACAACCCCATGACTAACATCTTATCCAAAGCCAAATTGGATGCCACAGGTCATAGGTAGGTTGCTGCCCTTGCCAACTATAACTTCCAGATATCTTACAGAAGTGGACATGTGAATGGTGATGCAGATGGTCTCTCAAGGAAACCTATTATATACTCAGATATAGTAAAAACCTTGTGTCAAGCTGCAAGTGTACAGTTACCATATTCTCATATGATTTTGGAAGAGGGTTCAACTCAAACGGCCGATGAGGAGAGCTTTCCTATCGACACACTAAACACCAATGACTGGATAGTTGAGCACTCAAAAGATGAAGATGTACATCGGGTTGTCCAAATCCTGAAAAGCGGTTTCCATCCCAAGGGAGGAAATGTAAAGAGGGAATCCATAGAGGTGCATAAGTATCTACGTATTATTAAGAAGCTCAAGGTAGTCAATGGAATCTTGTGTAAAACCGCTTTTTATGGAGATAGGAAATTTCTACAGTTAGTTGTCCCACAGTGTTATAGAGTGACAGCATTGCAAGGAATCCACAATGATGTAGGACATCCCGGAAAGGATAAGACCTTATGGTTAGCCAGGCAGCGTTTCTATTGGCCAGGAATGGAAAAGGATATCAGAAATCATATAGAAACTTGTAGCAGATGCATATGCAGTAAGACCCCAATTAGGCCTGCAGCTGAGCTTTTTTCAATTGTCTCGACTAGACCCATGGAATTAGTTTGCATAGATTTTTTGAGTTTAGAGCAATCGGAAGGTGGATTTGAAAATGAAATGTCCTAGTGATAACTGATCATTTTACTAGGTTTGCTCAGACTATACCTTGCAAAAATCAAACGGCTCACACTACTGCTAAAGTTGTGTATGATAATTTCTTTCTCCACTATAGCTTTCCTGAAAAACAACACAGTGACCAAGGGAGAAACTTTGAATCAAAGGTCATTAGAGAACTCTGTAAGCTCCTAGGAATAAAGAAAACCAGAAATACGCCTTATCATCCCATGGGAAATGGTTCCGATGAAAGGTTTAATCAAACACTGATTAAAATGCTCTCAACTTTAAATGAGGAACAGAAATCCGACTAGAAATCTCATGTGGCATCTTTGGTACATGCATATAATGCCACTAAAAGTAATGCTACTGGATACACACCCCATTACTTGATGTTTGGATGGCATCCTAAATACACATTGATGTCTTTTTCGGAATCGACTCAGACTTGGAGGAAAGTGACCATCATACTAACGTACACAAACTTAGGGACAGGATGAAAATAGCACACAAATTAGCCTCTAAGAAAGCTCTGGGGATTTCTGACAAAAATAAGAGAAATTATGACCAGGGAGTTAGGTTTAGTAGGCTTGAAATAAAGGATAGAGTTTTAGTTAGGAATGTTGGGTTAAAAGAAAGAAGAAACTAGCTGACAAATAGGATTCAGATGTGTATGTTATCAGAGAGATTCCTAATTCAGACATTCCAGTTTTTACGGTACAGAGTACCACTAGTCGAAAAACTAGATCATTACATAGAAATATGCTTCTACCATTTAACCATGTACCACCATGCGACTCTGATTTGCCTATTGTTTCCAGGACATCAGTATCATGTAGGAAAATTATTGAGAAACAGAAATCTGATTTACAGGAATCTGATAGTTCAGATCCAGAAATTATACAGATTAAGACTAAGGCAATTAGAGAGAATCAAAACTATTCAGATGATAGTTATAGTTCTAGTGATACTAATGAACATGATTTTGCTTTGTTTCAGAATGAATTCCAGTCCAGTGAAAACATTGGTGACATTACCGAGGAAGCAGATGGAAACAGCGATTCAGAAAATACTATAATTACCGATAGTTTACCGAATCAGTCAGTTTCACGTGTTATGCCGCGAAGGTCTACAAGATCTCGAAAACCACCTGATCATTTCGGTGAGTGGGTGTCGTAATTGGTTTTTATGCCGCAATATGTTTCATGCCGAGAACCGGTTTTTTATGCCGATTAACTGCTTTTAGGCCGATTGTTTTATGACGCAGTTTAAACTATTGAAAATTGAAAAAACAAATAGTTTTTATGCCTGTATTTCCCAAACCCTTATCCAGGAGGTCATACCTCATTACTGCATTGTGTAGTCCAATGGTTTTGATCAGTTGGTATTTCAGTATTTCAGTTCACTTAGTCTGTTGCAAAACTAGTACTTTGTATTGAGCTGATCAATGAGATTTCACTTTGTATAATGTATTATTTACTTGCGTTTCATTGGTTGATGTGTCAAGTCCTACATTCTGATAATGATGGGAGTTGGAGTGTTTGTTTTTCATAGTGGATTTCATTATGTGGTATATATGAGTTTTGGATAATGTGTTTTGATTTTATTTGAATTTTGATTTGTGTATTTTGGATGTATATTTATAATAGCATACTCTTCTGGAAATGTCAGGAGCCATTTAAGCCAAGAGGGGGAGTACGTAACCAGGGTTATTTAATTAGACATGTATTTGCGCATAAGCATTTGTTTTTAGAGTGTTCGTGTGCGTATGAGTGTTTATTTTCAGCCCAGCGACGACGGAGTTAATCTATAAATAAATGTCACATGATATATATTACCTGTTATACATGTTCCCGCCAATATTCTGCACTAAATGCTATATGTAAAATACCTGGACACTTTCCACCTCGATGTCCAGACAGACACATCGTTTGAAAATTCTGATGATAGATATATTGTCTGTCTTGGGGGAAGCTGTCCCGGTAAGGCGTTTTAACAAATGTTATTGTGTAATTGCTTTATGTGAAATTATTATGTGTTTAAATAAAATAATGAATTATTACAGGTTTTCGTATAACTTATAATTCTAATGAATGAAGTGAACCTTTGACCAAATCACGTTGTCTGAGTTATTTCTACCGACACCGGCTACATATACCTAAAAGCTTTATTTTGAATATTTGCAATTTCGATAATGTTGTTAGTTGAATGAATATTTCAGAGAACCCTTTTTCAAAGTTACGAACTAATTTCCTTATGAAAATGGTTTGGACATTTTTTGAAATAAATGATAGGCACATTCCCACCGATATGTTTTTTAACAAGTGTGGTTGACTTTGACCCATCCAGATAGTAAGCTTACATTCATCCAATGATATAATATGCTTGTAATTTTGGTAAGGTATAACAGTTGTTAGAATGAAATTGGATCAACATCGGACCAATGTGATCATTGCTGGTGCATTGGCATTGTTCCAGTATTAGTCAAGCATTGGTAGATAACCGTTGTACCAATGTAAAGCCTCTACCAAATTTAAGAATCTCTTACCCTCTACTAAAAATTCTACTAAATATTTTTCAAACATTTTGAAAACTAAAGATGATCAAAGCAACGATTAGGTTTTTCCTCGCAGTCAATAAACTTAAGAATTTGTTTCATGATGATTTGTTTGCGAAACACAACTGCTCTCGAGCCACGTTGTGTTGTATATACATTAAAGGTAATTGATATACTATTGATATTTCGGAAATAAAGTTTAACTCGTAGAGTTGCTAGCTTCTATTGCATTGTAAGTCGTTTTTATCAATTGTTAAAGGACTGTATGCAACTAATATATAAAAGTGCTATCAACAGATTTTGTCTGCACAACTTTAGAGATGCATGCTTAAGGGTGTTGTTTACTCAGGGTTTGAGTTCTCGAATTCGAATTGTTATGAGGTTCAATGTCATGAGTAAAATTTGTTCTAAACACAAAAAGTATCTGTGAAATGAATTATTATTGACATAACATTCGATATTTCTACTATATTATGGAATTATGCCAAAACAAAAATAGACTTTTAGCCGAACAGAGGAAATTCGGACTAAATTTTACAGATTTTGTTTTCTGCATTTTTTTTTTGCAAGTACTCTAATATTTAAAGTTAAGATTTTATATTTTAGTCTATATAATTTTGCATATTTTCTGGTAGTTTTACCTCTTTTTTTCATTATAATAACCGTATGGCATGAATTTAAAAAATATTGAAATATGCTTAAAAAGGAGAAAAGACACCATAACTCAAAATTTTGATCATTGACCTCATATAAATTATATGCCAACAGAATAAGATCAATATAAGTAGTTTAATACTATAAATGTTTTTGTATTATCATCATTCAATTTTTTGTAAAATTGGATCAAAAATGGGTAGGAATTTGAAAAGTGATAGATGAAATTCGGACTGGGATATTTATGAAAATTGTGAAGGAAAACTTAATGCTTTATATGTATTTAGTGTCACTGCCATTCATAAATTGTATTTCATTTTCAAAAGTGTTGAGCTATTTGTATTATTTTCACAATTAAGATTGTGAAAATAATACAAATAGCTCAACACTCATAGGGTAAAATTTTAAGTGATTTTCCTTTAATTTTCCAAAAATATACAATGGCCATTAACTCAAAAAGTAGGTCATTGACCTACTATTTTAAAAATGAAAAATAACACTACAATAAAAGGTCTATAACACACAGTAGTTGGTTTTTCATTATCATCAGTGGAATTTTTTTTCATTCTGAGTAAACGTCATCCTTAAACATGTAGTTCATGTTCCAAAAATTCCAGATGCATAAGTAAGAAAAAATCTTCTTTTAACAATATTTATTATTTTAATATAAAAAATTAATAATTCTGAAATTGTAATATGTGTTACAACATTTTTTTTTTTCAAAATAAAATGAAATAACATAGCAACTAAATTTATTATGAAAAGGATTCAATATTTTATTCTTTAGAAAAATGTACAGAGATTAAAATATTTTGCCTAGAAAAGGAAAGGAGTTAATGTTAATGTTAGTGTCATATGAGTTTTGAAAATGATAATAACTATGTTACGACCTGTTATATACGAAAAGGTTAATAATGGTCAAAAAGCACAAATCCTGATTCATAGCACACTTGTCAGATTTTTATGTTATCTTCTCATAAATGGATATTTACTTGTAGGAAATTAGACAACATCTAGTGGAAGAACAAGTTTTGTAACCTCATTTTGAGTTTCGAGTAAAAATAATACGTCTCTGACTAGTCAACTTTAAGATAAGTTGCAAATAAACATACATAACAGAACAGTTATCTTTTAAAGCTGACAAGTCAACAAAAAATGCCAGAATTAGGCCAAATTTTGGTAAATCATAGTGATTGTGTGTGTTATAGGTGCAGCCCTCTACTACTCCTATCATCAGTTGCTAGTGTGTTTTCCCTTTAGCTCAGGCGGTAGAGCGCAGGTTTCAAAAACTTTAGGGGCTTTGGTTCAAGCCTAATTGTGGACATTTAATTATTTTATTAGAAGTAATTATAAGTTTCAAACCTTCTGTTGATTCCATTCTATCAGGATGATTCTGTAAAACAGGTTGTGCCACGTCGTCTTCCATATTTCCTCTATCATCATATCTTATGTGGGTTTGATTTCCTAGAATTATATAAGAAAAACCAGTTAAATAAAATAAGATACATTAACTGATCATGACTAATTTTCTTGTATTTTTTTCTCAATGCTGATATATTTCCACGTTAAACATTAAAACTGTCATGGAACCTTATCGTTGGTTCGAAAACCACAATCTAAATTATTACCAATATTCACTATATGAAGATTTTTACATTATTATATTACATATTGAAACGTTGCAGTTCCTGTGAAAAAAATATTTTTTTAAAATCCTTCTATACTATAATGTATTGAAATGTGTCCACCTCTATTGGCCCAAATGTCGGCCTTGGGTCACATTTCAACACTCTATATTTGTTACTATGTGGTGACCTTTGCATCATAAAACTCCGAATTGTAGAAATATATTTGATGCGTAAAAGATTGTAATAAGAATTTCCACTATGTATTTATTTTCGAACCTAGAAAATTCTTCAAAACTGGCCGAGGATAACGGTTTGAAGAAGCAATTAAGAATTCATAATAAACAAGAATAATTGCATTGTTACATCAAGAATTTTATCGTTGTAGTTCTTGGGAAGATTAAAAGGCTTTTTTTCCTATTATATCTCTATATCAAATCTAAACGCTTTATTGGACCCCCATATTGGCTCGGGGCTCGCGGCTTTGACACATTTTGAATCTAAACTATACATAAAACTTTACTTTGAATATTTGCAATTTCGATAATGTTGGGGTTTTTTTTGTATGAATATTTCAAAGAACCCTTTTTCAAAGTTACGAAATAATTTCCTTTTGAAAACGGTAAGGATCTTTATTGAAATAAATGATAGGCACCTTCCCATCGATATGTTTTTTAACAAGTGTGGTTGATTTTGGCCCATCCAGATAGCAAGATTACATTCATCCAATGATATCATATGCTTGTAATTTTGGTAAGGTATAACAGTTGTTAGAACGAATTGGATCAACATTGGACCATTGAGATTATTACTGGTGCATTGACATTGTTCCAGTATTAGTCAAGCATAGTTTATCAAATATCAGTAGATAACCGTTGTACCAATGTTAGACCTGTATCAAATTTAAGGACTACTGACCTTCTAGTAAAAATTCCCAATATTTTTCAAACATTTTAAAAACTAAAGATGATCAAAGCAACGATTAGGTATCCCCTCTCAGGTGCTCCATACTCGTGACGTAATACAATACTGATCACTGGCCATGATACAATGTTAGATGTATTTACCCTTAGTAAAAAATAAAATGCGGTATATATACCTAAGAATTTGTTTCATGATGATTTGTTTGTAAAACACAACTGCCCTTGAGCCATGTTTTGTTACATATACATTAAAAGTTATTGATATATTATCGATATTTCAAAAAACAATGTTTAAGCCGTAGGGCTGCTAGCTCTTATGGCATAATTAGTCGTTTTGGGGAGTTGATTTTAATCAACTCTCCTATGCAGTCACTCTGGCAAACCGAAAGTGAAACAGTGTTTGGACCTAGCACAAATCATCACCGCTGACAAGTCTTAGTTCTTGAATATAATAGAAAAAGTCGATGTAATGTATGGTGAAGCATTGTTTTTCAAGGAAACATCTCTATAAACACTTTGAAAATAGTAAGATTTTATATAATACGAACAATTTAGATATTTATGTAATCTCATGTATTACTACGCCAGAGTTTAATATAGTCTCGTTCAACCAAAAGCTCGGCTGTCTCCGTAAATCTCTGACAAACAGAGGGACTATCTTGCTTGTCGGAGATTAACAGATACAGCTGAGCTGCTTGAACGAGACTGGAGTTCAATACCAAAAGTGCTTGGATCCATACAATGCTTAGAATTGTTTTGATTACTAATACATAGTTTGAAATCTATCTTTAAATATTACACAACATGATTCATATGGGGTTTCTCTAAATTCTTTTCTGAAGAGTCTAATTAAAATTTATATTATAAAAAAGTGCGTAATTTAAAAACAGACTAGAAACTAATTGCTACGCAAGATAAGTTGATTTTAAAATAAATGATAATCGATAAAATCAACTCAAAATCATCATCGTTAGTACTTCAGTACTTTGATTATTAGTTGTTCATGGACTGTCTGAAACAAATATATAAAAGTGCTATCAATAGTTTTTATCTGCGCAACTTAAGAAATGCACACTTAAACATGTAGTTCATGTTCTAAAAACTCTAAATGAAAAAAATCGATTAACAATATCTAATTTTTATTAGAAACATTTATAATTCTAATTTTTTTTATTCTAAATGGAAATGAAATAATATAGCAACTACTTTATTATAAAAAGGAAGGTTTGTTTGTAGAAATTTTTTTAAAAACTAAAATATTTTGTCTAATGTTTATGTTTGTGTCATATGCGTTTTGAGAGATAATAATGACCACAACGCTGGACTGTTGACGAGCTATTGTATACAAAAAATGTTAATAATGGTCAAAAACCATTCATCCTGATTCAAACGGAATATCGTATTTTGATGTATGGAAAATAAAATTGATTATTGCTCTTAACGAAAATAATAAATACATGTCTAATATCAGTATCTTTAGAAATTGTAAGGGAATTGATTATTTATTTACTTTATCAAAGAGTTAGAATATAAAACTAAACCATTAATGAAATGTGTGAGATAATGTACATGTAGGTTGGAGCAAAATCTTTAATAAATTATCATGGTAATACAATGCCTTAAAGGGAGATAATTGAAAAAAATGAATCTTTATCTCTTACCATGAGCACCATATGCATATCATTACAATATTTATTAAAAAAAAAATTACGAATATCATGAGGACACAAGAAAGTCAAAATTCTTTGTCTTTGGGTTAATGCATATAGCAAACAATGCTGGAAACAAACCGATACCGTTGTTATTTATTTCGTACCCAAATTGGCATTTAATCGCATTTTGTAAAGTCATAGACTTTACAAAGAATATAATTTTGAATAAAAACACACAAAAATGATAGCATTCACAGGATGAATGACCATCTTTAAGTCCTCCTTAAAGATAGCTTAAAGGTGTTTAAAGGTAGCTTAAAGACGATCTTTAAGCCACCTTTAAGCTACCTTTAAGCTATATGTATTGCTTAAAGATGGCTTAAAGAAAGCGTAAAGATGGCTTAAAGGCAGCTTAAAGACTATCTTTAAGCCACCTTTAAGCCACCTTTAAGGACAACTTATAAGTCCTTAATGTCCAAACTTCTTTAAGCCACCATTAAGCCACCTTTAAGCTACCTTTAAGCCACCTTTAAGCCATTAAAAAAAATTGTAATTCAATAGTGTGCTTAATTTCCAACAAAATGTATTAACTTTATGAAAGAAAAGGTATTAAAACGGTTTTTGTTCTAGAAAGAAAAATGAAAAAAAAAAAACCAAATAAAAACCGGCCGCGGTGAGAATTGAACCCGGGACCCTTAGTTTACTATCATCAGCACACATCCTCTGCGCCACGGCAACTTACATATTTATAAGTGTTTATATATTCTATATATCAGTGGATATTGAATCACTGTATTGAATGTGTTTACTTGAAAAGATTTTGACAAACCATTCAGTTTGTAACAATCAATTATATCTAATTTATAAATTACATGCATGCATGTATTTAGAATGAAATACGGAACTTGGTCTTCAGTGAACAAAAATATATTATACCTAAATGGAAACTATAGTAGTCTTTCTTAGTTAATAAATTTAAACCGAGTAGATATACGTAATTCATCTAATTTATAGCTATAAAAATGTAAGAAAGAAAATGAAATCATTTCTTTTATTAAATGCATTGATACTATTAGGGTATTTGTTCAATTTCCCGCAATTTCCCGGTTTTCATGATCGCGGCGCCGTTCCAATATGTTTGAATATTTACATGTAATTGTATGTACATGATTTTTAAACTATACAATTGTATGATGTGCCAGGCCGGGTATATTTGACATATTTACCCTTATACATATATTTAAATAATCAACCCCTATTTATGATCACCGGTACATTAATTAATTAGCCTCAAGATTTTACTCTTACATACATGTATCGTTAATTTGTAGACGTAACATATTTGAAACCCAGAGCTAGGAAATAATACTTTGAAAATGAATTACAAATGTAAATTAACTTTTATTCACTAGACTTATCGTATACTCGTACATACTAAGATTCAACGCCTTTAGAAACCCTGACGTGCACCTGGGCACACGACACACCTGTTGTGTATATCTTGTATATTCTGTGTTAGTTCCAGGGGTTTTCTTAAGTTGGACAAACAATAGACTTTAATTAGATATACACAAACATGCACCTGGGCACACGACACAACTGTTGTGTATATCTTGTATATTCTGTGTTAGTTCCAGGGGTTTTCTTAAGTTGGACAAACAATAGACTCTAATTAGATATACACAAACGAACAAAACTATGTCTAGACAAACAAAGCAGTAATATCCTGCCCGATATAACAAAGGCAGTTGAGAGTCTTTTCATCTTTAACATGTATCTAGCAGATCTAGAGTTAGATATAATGAAAATTGAAAAAAAAAATACAAACCTTAAACCGATTAACAAATTAAATCATGCATTTTTGGTTCATTATCTTTATTTTGTTTAATAACCAGATGAACTGAGAGAGAGAGAGAGAGAGAGAGAGAGAGAGAGAGAGAGAGAGAGAGAGAGAGAGAGAGATATTTTTTTCACCGATTAATTTATAATAGGAAACAAACATACTTTAATTAGTTTTATGCACATATTAAGATACAGAGACTGCGCTCATCCCTACAATAATTTTGAAACCCCCAACAAATTATAAAGAATTTTATAACGGCAATCTGTGTCCATCGGAGCGGTGCTGATGATAGCGATCTGTGTTTAATGGAGCGACGATTAAAACCGCCTGGGACCCCCCCCCCTTCCTTGGAAATTATATTATCACTCGGATGACCCCCTCCCATCTCTATAAAAGAGCTTTTGCATTTAATATATGTTTTTATTGTTCAGCTTGATCAATATTGACTTAAAGGCCACTTAAAGACAGTGTAAAGGCAGTGTAAAGAGAGCGTAAATGCCACTTAAAGATGCTTAAAGGTGGCTTAAATGTGGCTTAAAGGTAGCTTAAAGAAGTTTGGACATTAAGGACCTATAAGCACTTGCTTAAAGGTGACTTAAAGGCGGCTTAAAGGTTGTATAGCCTTTAAGCTCCTTTAAGTCACCTTTAAGCCACCTTTAAGGACTTGCTTAAAGATGGTTTTTCGCCCTGTGATTAACTGTTGCATATAAATAAATAGATACTTGAGGTCATACGAAATTAAATTATAATTGACCTCATTTAAGTGACTCTAATTATTTAAACACCGTGTGTAACTTTTTTTTCAAAAGCAATCATAACTCCTGTATAGCTAGTATGAGCAAGATTTTTTTTTTTCAGGGAAAAAAAGAAATATTACGATTCATTGTTATCAACAGAAGATAAAGATGATGTTGATATCTTATCGTCATATATAATAATTTGTAAGAAGGGTATTAACAGAAAGATGGAGGCGGTCTATTTTTTTTTTTTTTGTGATACGACCAAATTGTTGTTGGTTGTTTTTTTATCATTTAAAACAACCCAAAGAAATTTAGATTTGACGAGGTGTGCTATCAAATATTTTGAGTTTTCTCAAGGCCAATCATCCTAGACAATAGGAACAGTAAAAGTAACTTTTTTATGAGTATACACCTGAGTTATAACGTATACCTTGTCATACTTTTTATCGTTTATTAACATTAAAAACATATTGTGCAAAACTCTTTTCACTGTAATATTGTATATTTTGAAATAAAACAGTAACAATATAGAAAGTGTAGTGTTATCAACATAGAGATATTTTCTTGTTTAAGTGGTGGGGGGGGGGGGGGGTAGTGCGAAATTAATGTTAACCGTTGGGCGAGGTCAAAGTAAACGTCAACTCTATGAATAAAGCAGTAAGAATAATGTGTGGACTGACAGTTTTTTACCTTGCTAATAAAAAAAAAACAAAAAAACAAAAGACAACAACAACAACAACAACAAAAAACACAACAAATTGCATAAAATATTTAATGTACGGTGAAAGTGTTCTACCACCACAGAAACAATTGATTGCAAGACCTTTATGTTGTTAAGGCGGGGCATTCTGTAGAATTTCATTTCTTCACTTGTCTAAACATACAAAACAAAAAAGTGTATATGCCAACAATGTGTCATTAAGGATTCTTTTTCCTGACAACAATTTTTTCTTTAATGTTGTCAATAATCAATAAGTCGACTTGTCATTTTTAGACGGGGTCACGTGACCCCGTCTATTGGTTTACTGTCAGCTGAAGTCTGAAACCGGAAGGCACGCGTAGAACACATGAATTGAGTCTACGCGTAAAAAAAAGTGCATAAAGTTTTCATGCATTTCAGTAAATATGTATTATAAAAACACGCATTATTTCTTTTTAAGTCTTCTGTGTATAAACAAAATTCTATTTATAAAATAAACAAATAGTTTTATTGATCAAAATATTTTTGCTCGGGTTTAAATGTGGAATGAGTTACGTAAATGAATACACAGCGCCGTTGACGATTCAGTTGGTGTATGAGCTCATTAATCAATAGAAGAGGTTGATGGTGGAATCGACATTAACGTTCCCAAACGCAATGTGCCATTTTTAAAAAGTTGTGAATTTTATTTTGACAATCTTTCACCATAATATTACCAAACTTCATGCGCAAGCCGAAGTTAAAATCGGAACGGGTTATACAAAGATGTTTTACAAATTAAATAGGTGTTTCATCGGCTTCCAGTCTACTTGCGGTATGACTGCTGTTCGTCTCTAAAGGAATGTTGTACAAATAAAATAAAAACAAGTCTGAATTTTCCTTCTCGTTCGTTGGCTCTATAGTTGATTAAACTGAATTTAAATTTTAAACAATGCATTGTAAGCAAAATCTATAATAGATTATACATTTTGGAATACTTATACATCATATAATATATACAATCTTATCGATTGAAGAACCAAGTTAAATGTTAATGTTCATGTTTTCCGGCTTAGTTAAAACCAGGCTTGGGGTGAATTACCTTGTAAAATAATGCATTACATTACCATTACTTCATGAATTAGGGTATTAAATTACCAATACTTAATTTTCTTGAAGTAATGCATTACATCACCATTACATGAGTGAAGTAATGCAATACCATTACTTTGTGAAAAGTCAAAAAGTTTTTAAAAAGTAATTTAAAAACTGAATAAAAAGTTTTTGTAAATATTTCATAAATATAACATGCTTAAAATATTATTGGTGCATGTTCATGTTCACTATCAGGTTCAAATTTAATGACTTATACAAGATTGCTGTTGCACTTGTAGTTCTCAAAGTTAGGTTGGTCCCGTATCATTTACACGCTAATGGCGGAGTTGACAATCTCTGTTATTTATGTCTCTGATTTTCGGAGTATGATTTTTAAT
This sequence comes from Magallana gigas, assembly GCF_902806645.1. Taxonomy (NCBI): domain Eukaryota; kingdom Metazoa; phylum Mollusca; class Bivalvia; order Ostreida; family Ostreidae; genus Magallana; species Magallana gigas. The sequence goes on along the minus strand of NC_047560.1, from coordinate 39,402,554 downwards.
GAAAGGAACGGTTGTATCGTAATTCGTGTAGGTGATGCACGAGTTTACACAAAAAGGTAGTAAGTGGCGAACAGATTTTTTTTTTTTTGCCTATTAATTTTGCATGAATCGCAAATGAAGAAAATCGTGTCAGATAAGTGAGTTTTAAAAATCAAAATGGTGACCGTGAAAAAGCTTTTTTTGTCAAAGTTCTTGGAATCTTATTGTAAAAAAATATTTCTAACGTCAGGTGCCTGTGTTTGTTATCGGTATACAAATGTTCAATGTGTGTGTTAATTCAGCAGTTTTAGAGTTTTCGGGGTTTTCATAAAACTTTTATTACAGATACCGTCCGAGTTGTTGATATTCCCTTGGATCACAAAATTGAATAAATCTAATGATTAAAATTATCGACTTTAATATAGTTCTTTTATTTTCCCGGTTAGTAGTAATTTTTAAAAATTTTCCTTGGTGTCTCATTTTACAAAATATATAGTTGTGTCAATTTTCTACAATTATGAAGGCCGGGATTGAGTAAAATTTAGACAAAGTATCAGACAATTGCAAAAAAGCCGAATTAACATAGATTGTAACAACTAATTCAAACTCATAAATTTTGGAAGCATATTCGAGGAAATCCAGGACAATTACAAATTCAAGCTTTCAAGACCCCGTCTTTCAGTTCTCTCAGTACTCTGATATTGTTTACTTGTTAGACACTTGTGTCGGCAGGTTTGATATTAGGATGAGGGAAGAAAAAATCATATTGCCTAACCGCTAAGCAAACGTTTTATGCTTTTTTGTCATAAATTATATTCACTTGTAAGAAATTAGGTAACATTTAGTGGTAGAACACGTTTTGTAACGTATTTTCAGTTGTTAGTAATAATTATACGTTTCTGACCAGTCAACTTAAGATAGGTGGCAATTTAACATACAATTCAGAGAAGTCACCTTTTAAAGCTGACATGTCTACAAAAAATGCCGGAATTAGGCCAAATTTTGATATATGATATTGATTGTGTGTGTGTTATAGGCGCAGCAGTCTACTACTCCTACTATCAGTTGCTAGTGGGGATTTCCTTTAGCTCAGGCGGTAGAGCGCAGATTTTCAAACTTTAAAGCATTTGGTTCGAGCCTGAATGTGGATATTTAATTATCCTACTACAGGTTATTAGTTTCATACCTTTTGTAATTGATTCCATTCTATCAGGATGATTATGTGGTATAAGTTGAGACGTCTCGTCTTCCACATATTGTACACCATCATGTCGTTTTTGTGTTTGATTTCCTAGTATTATATAAGAAAATCCAGTTAAAAAAATCAGATACAACTTTATTTCAGACATTATTTATCACACCGACCAAAACTGGTGATTTTAGCATTTAGAATCATTGTTGGCACTCTATCAAATTCCATGGTACGTTTGTGTGGTAAGAGTATTTAGACTTTGAGGTAAAGCAAATCAAAACACTTTATAGATAGAGATGCACACGACTAACTCAAGCATTCAAAACATCAAATACTATTTAGATGAAAACATCCATGTTTAATACACACGTTTATAAAAATGCGATATTTATCACTACGCTGGTATTGAAACTATCATTTATGTTAGATTGTAAAGCATTCAATTTAAAAATATTACAGTTTTAAAAATGTACATAGGTTTTTTCAGGGGGGGGGGGGGGTCACCAACGATTAATTTTTGGACATCAACAATTACAAACAAGTTATATGTATGCAGTTTTTGCATTGAGTAACATTAGATTTTTTTATTAATTTAAAAAAATGTATTTGTTGAAGTCAACCACAAAATTTGTGAACTGAATAACCTAGAATTAAATCGTAGACTATAAACAGGTTTACCTTTTCTGTTAGAGATATAGAGACATAAGGAAATTAACATAAGTGGAAACACTCCAAAGATTGCTCCAGCTACGCTCCACGCGATGTTCTCAATCCTGCTTTTTTGTGTTGTTTGTTGGTCGTATGCTGGTGATGTGAGCCTTTCTATGGAGAAAACATTTTCTTGTGTTGTTTGTTGATCGTATGCTGGTGTTGTGAGCCTTTCTATGGAGAAAACATTTTCTTGTGTTGTTTGTTGATCGTATGCTGGTGTTGTGAGCCTTTTTAGAGAGAAAACATTATCTAATATAACACTTCATATTATATCATGTGAAACCTTAAGCAGCAATGCATCATGATAAGTCTAATAAATGCATATATTGCGAAAAATCAAAACTTGTCTTATTACAAAGTAAAGAAGGTGCCTAAAATGTCAAATGTTGGATAAATTGCAATTTTTTAGCAATGCATTAAAGCATTCTACATGTACAAGAATTCTAAGGAAATGATAGGTCAAGAAAAAATATATATTGCAAAGTAAATCCACCCCTTAACAATAATCTTAGACCCTGAAAACATTAAGTACTACTCGGCTAAAGAACCACGCAGAAGGCGATTTATTAAAAATATGAAATTCAGTTTATTTATAAACATGCTTAGATACATTTTGTATAAACAGTGAATAACAATTAACCTCGTGTTTTTTTTGGACACGTTGTTGCTTGGATACACATGTGTCATAAAACATCTATTTTCAGTGCTTAAACGCCATTCACTGTTTTCCAATTAAGAAATGGTAAGTAAGATTGATAGACTGATTAATATTGAACATAAAAAGTACAAGGTCATTTCAACAGGTCTTTTTAGATTAAAATATAACAGTTTTCTCTATTAAACAAAACAATACCTTTATTTTATCATATTAATAAAATAATGCATTAAATCAAGAAAATACATTTTCGACAATAACATTGAGAAATTTTACCAGGTGCAGTTTTTAAACTGCAGAGAGATCACCGTATGAAAAAAAAATGATATTGCAAAACAATTTTGTGAAAGTTGCTCAAATTAATAGATACACATTTTCTAAATGTAAACATAAGAAATGCATCATATCAATATTAATTTTGATTGTTAAGGGCACTGTTAACCGTTGCCATGGTAACAGTGACTAAGAATAAATAAAAAATAAGAATTTATCTTCTATAATACCATTAATCGTATTCCTAATAGAATGTTAGGCACATGTGTTTTATCAAGAGTCAAATTTCTATTTCGTTATAATGTCAATTGACATATTTTAAAACAAATGGGTTAGAAATATCTCAAATTTTGCTAGTTTTTTTAAACGTAGCTTGGGAAACTCTATGCTTAATAACCTCATTTTTGGTATAAATGTTATAGCATTTCAATTTGTTATGCTATTTTAATTTAATCAAAAACATTTGTAGGTCCAAATACAATTAATATTCCTCCTATATTCATATTTCTTGAAATTTTGATTAAATTTGCGAAAAACTAATTTTTGTAAAGGACTATATTGGATACTATGCATTTGTCACCCCGCAAAATTAAAGTTTATTTAGGAACTTTTAAAATAATGTTGAAGAAACTTGAAAACAAATCTAAAGTGGGTATGACACAGATTATTATCACAGTAATGTCATATTGTAGAAATGACGTCTTGAAGATTTTGATAAGTTGATGATTTGTCTTAAAATATGGGTGTTTTATAGTTGTTTTATGACTGAAAAACATCAATGAAACTGCTTCTCAGAGTTAAGATAATGTGAAAGAGTTCTTAGATGGGGTTAACGATTAATGGAGTTATCTTCCCTTGCTTGTTCACAACGGAGTTATATTCCTTTGCTTGTTCATATTGAGTAATAACTAAATGAATATAATTTTATTAAGAAAATGTGTGATCAAAAGAGTTATGCTAGTATTTTTATTATGAAAATTGACAATTACAAACTGTAAACCATCTCAAAATTCCTTAAAAGAAATATAAATTTAAAGCAGAGCAACACGGAATTCTTTAAATGTAGAGGTAGAATCAGCTGCCTAGGAGGAGTATGCACCCCGCCGAGAGCTCTTTGTCATAATCGGGACAATTAGGTAATTCATTGTGGTCTAACAATTAGTATGAACAAGTCAGTCAGTATGCAACCCAGCGGACGATTGCATTTAAAATGAACATAGTTTATAACTTTCTATAAAAAAAATACACTTATTAATATTTAAGTAATTATTGGCTGCTCAAAATCACTGAGAAGCAGTATATGTAAAATGATTTTGGTATCAATGCCAGATTGGGCTGTAATGTCAATGAAGGTTGAATACATGTAGCTTGAATAGAAGACTGGGTAAACAATAACTTTTTTAAAAGCTGTTTTGTTGTTGTTTAAATGACCACAAGGAGAGTTTATATCTGCCCCTGAGGATGGGGAATCGGAGGATGTTTTAAATAAGGCATGTATACTAGCTTCCTTGTTTTAGTTTATCTACGAAGACTATACACATAAAATCTATCTTAAAAGTTAACAAAAATTGAAATATTTTTTATAGGGTTGCACCTTTTCAATATCCAGCCATGCACTCTATTATAATCTTCAAACTTTTTAGCTAAACTTACAAGTTTGATACTCCTTTTTGGAAAATTTCAGTCAGGGAAGTGGTCATCATAACAATGTAATAGTTTACTCCAGAATGAAACTAAAAAAAATGCCTTTATGAGACTCTTCGACAAGTTCGTAAATGGGTTATTGTACTTAGGTGGTAGTTCAAGCCCATTGGCCTTTTGTTCTAAATATTGCATGCAGTTTATATTTATTTCTTTGTAAAATTCCAATGACTGATTAGTGCTTAATGACTAGTTGCTATTCTTTATATTGTATTAAAAAAATGACAATAACAAATTGTCAACATGTCAACAACTATAATTTAAAAAAATTTCCAAAATATGAAAGAATAAGAATTTCTTGATTTTTTTTCATTAAAAAGTTTAAAACTTCACAAGTACGTTTTTGACACGTATGTATTCATAATTATATTGCGTATCAAATGATGATTTTAACTCTAAAATACCCTTTTTTGGCAGTAAAAACATGTTTTCCCATTTCACTGAAAAGATATTTAAAAATTGATACAAAACAAGCATTCTGAGAGTACTGCATAAGAAATACACGTCCCCTACCGGTTTGTAGAAATTTGTGAAAACAATGCAGTGTTATGCAGAATATCATTTCTTACCGTCTCAATAGACCAACCCGATATCGAACCCGATTGTAATAATACATAAAACCGTGTCGATTAAATTTACAACGCAATGCTTTACACTATTTTACAGAATTTATTTGTTTGTTCGAAACAATAAAAGGAATGGTCCAAGAAATGCACGAAATTATTACAGACAACATACTTTCCTCGTTTATTTGATACACACCGAGCCCGATGACGAACCCGAACATTAATAAATTGGAATATAAAAAATTAATTTTCTCGAAAATATATCAACCAAACGCTAAAAAAGTGTAAACTTGATCTGTAGTTTGACATTCTGAAGCTGTTCAGCAAATTTCATATTATTCCTCAAACGCATAAAGAAAAAAGTGTGAAAACTGAAGGAGGACAGACAGACGGACGGACAGACACATAGACTGACTGACGGACGCAGAGAAAAGCTATAGTCCCCTCCGGTGAAAACCGCTAGGGGACTTATAAATAAAAGCCGATTCGTTCTGTGAAATCGGGAAATATTCTTTGTCGATCCATCAATTAAAAAATGGTGTGTCGAGAAACCTTGAGGTTTTCCATTAGAATATGATATAACATCCTCATCTGATTTATAAACTTAACCTCGTGCTTGCATAGTAATATACTGTAATCATACTATATTTGGCTGTGTATTCTATTTAGCGCTTTTGGCGGAATGCAACTTCCGCTAAATCAAGTTCATCGCTAAATGCCATTGTTAAACTTTAAGCCCCCTCATGGGACCCCCAAATATCGGTACGGGGTCCTGATTTTAACAATTTAGAATTAACACTGTCTTAGAATGATTGATTTGTAATATCATAAACTGTAGCTTTTCTGTTTTCGAGAGGAAGATTTTTAAACATTTCCCCTATACATATATATGTAAAACTTTCAACCCCTTCTAGGGCCAAAGTATTAGTCCGAGCCGGGGGCCACGGTTTTAATAATTTAGAATCTACACTGCATGTATCTTAGCATGCTTGTATCGTAATCTCATAAATAAGCTATGTAGTTCTTAAAATATTTTCCTTAAACATTTTTATGTTAACCTTTGCACCCTTTTTCGGGCTACAGTTTTAGTTTAAGTGTCACAATTTTTACATTTAGGAATATTCACTACCTATACAAAATTTGGTGCAAATATTGGTATTTCTGGTACAGTGGGTTTTTTTCAGAAAAAAGTTTTTGAAGACACGCACTTCATTTTCACGGTTTTACAATTAGCTTCCTTTTAAAAAAAAAGTTGTGCTACATGCAACATGTCTATATTTTTTTGCGTGTCAATTGATATAACATATCCATTAAGTGAACCAACTTTACAGTATTAGAAACAAATTATTCTTACCTGTAACATGATGGTTCGGCTAAGAAACATCCATTTCCAATGGAGGTGCATTCTGGGTCTGTTAGAAAAAAACAGAAATGTGTGAATATTTAATAGCTTATGGCAGTATGTTAGAAAACAATTTTTAAAATCATATTTAACAGTATAAACCATAAGTAGGCTGATTTGGTTTATTTACGTAAAAATACAGTAGCAAAACCCTTTATTTTTTTTACTATATGTAAGATAACAGACTTTGGAAAGTTTCAAGAAAATCTACATTCAGGCTAGATTTTGAGACCAACTTAAATAAAAGTACATTTGCTATAGGAAAATGGAGGAGATTGTCAGTCTCCGCACTTTGAAGAAGGTCAAAATCAATACAGCAACAGAACGTTTTCACAAATTGTAACATGTAATAAGTAATATCGTTTTCCACCTTATGTGTAAAAAACACGTACAGAACCGATCAGACCCTACCTGACACCAAGTAGATCCCAAGTAAACCCGTGGTTTACTTTTAGGGTTTACTTGGCGGTTTACTTTTTGAAAATTTGGGTTTACTCGGAAAATGCTTTTGGGGTCAACTGTACGCACTAAAGTGCGAAGCAGACCCGTCTTTTATCTTATCATCCTACTGCCTGTAATTCCTGCCCCTTGTAAATTCCGAATACACAGTAAGCGTCTGCTTTCAGGGGTATATCTCTGACCGGGTTTACTCTCTGTGTCCACTCTGGATTTACTTCGGGTTTACTCTGGGTCCACTCTAATAAACCCGGAGTAAACCCAGAAAGTAAATCTAGGGTTTAGTTAGGGTTTACTTTCTGTTAGGTTGGGTCTGATCTGTACTGTAATTTTACCATTTGGTTTTTAACGGAGGATCAACAAACAATATTGAATTTTATTAAATTTTGTAATATATTTTTACAATGTAATTACAGCTTATTTATTCTAGTTTAATTCAATTAAAATACACTATTTGAACAACCATCGAAAAGAAACTTTCGATTTGAGAGGAGAAAAAAAAATCAACATTAAATTGTATATGATTCCCTCAATATAATTAAGAAATAAAGTATCATTTGTGGATGTATATCGGGATATAAATTCGGGTTGGTCACGCGATCAAATCACATGAAGCACGAGTTGCTTTATGGAAGATTTGATAACGTACATGTACCAACCCGTATTAACATCCCGATATACATCCACAAATGATACCTTATTTCTTATATTTACATTTGTTGCAAATTATGAGAATAACAATTATTCATCATTTTGTTTTTTGTGATGACATAGAAAGCTGCATCGATTAGGATGACGTAAGAAAAAAGAGTACAAACATGTTGCCAGTATTTGATTATCATGATAAATAAATATTACACTACTTTTCACAAGACGTCACTTTTTTATTATACATAATAAAGTGAAACAGAAAACAAAATGCACTTGTACAACTGAAAAAAAAATATTGAAGCTTTGCGGAATAGTGCCACTTCAGTTGAAGTCGCAAAGCAGTGGGAAATTTGATAACAAAGCGATTGAAAGTTGAGTTATAGTTTACCTAGGCATTTCTAGTGAAAACTCTATCGCACAATCAGTTTCAAGAGCATAATGATTTTCCTCCGATATTATAGAGGAAAGCAGTTTTAACTTCTAAGTTATTTTTTACGGAACACAACAGACAGAGAAGCAAGGAGTTAAATTTGACCGTGACCCGTAAATGGACTAAAACACGAAAGGTTTCTGATATTGCGTTTGCGATTTTGATCGTGGCTTTTAATAAAGTCAGGACTAAATTTTAACTGAATTTACCCCTTTGACAAATTGCGATTATTGTTCTCAAGAATGCCTCGTTACGATGTTGATCCATATACATTATTTTGTTTTCAGGCCTATCTTACGTGAATCATTTATCTCCGCCGTTAATGTTATATTTTGTAAGAAAATAAATGATAAAATTTCGTATACCAATATACAGATACGTTTATCTTTCATGATTAAATTATTTTTTATTACGATATCTAATAGGTGTGTTTCAGCACAAGTCGGTTACTTTGATCAGATTGAAAAGTAGTGACCTAGATTATTCATGCGCTACTTTGACCTCTTGAGCCATAATGATGAACCTTTTGTGCACTATTTAGGCCCCCATTGACGGGAAACTAGCCCTTTCTTTGAACAAACGTAAACGCTCTTCGCACATGGATGCTTTTGTGCCAAGTCTGGCTGGAATTTACCCAGTAGTCCTGGAGAAGAAGATAACTAGATGCTGTCATTAGAGAGTAATACCTGCACCATGTGTTTGCCCCTAAATAACACTGTTTTGTACCAGTTTAATTATAAATGAAGGCTATATGCAAGCTCCGGTAATACAATTAAAATTTATAATTTTCCTTACTGAAGGATGAGATCCCTTCCCATATGATAATACACATCGTGACATGAGCAGCACTTTATGTGCAATTTGGGGTAGAACTGTTTGCAGTGAATTTTCAGTTAATCAATAATCTTAACATTTTATGTCATAGAAAGTATAATGGTCTATATAATTATTACAAACAAAATTAAAAATTAAATCATGCCCCCTCCCCGTGGCGGTTGCCGGTTTTAGATTTGCTTCTGTGTGCGTACATTAACATCATCGTGTGCACAGATTTAGAGAAGGGTGGGAGTGAGGGGTCCAGACCCCCCCCCCCCTCCCCATGACAAATCATTTATATCAATTTTAAAATTACCAAAAATACACCTTGGACCCCAATGCTCTTACAGACATGTAAACGCTCTAACCCATTGCGCTTCAATGTTATGTAACATTATTTGGGGGGTAAATATTTAATCAATATTTAATATACTTTATTGGTTATCTCAAAATAAAGTATACATGTACATCACAATATGCAGGTGTCCTGCCCCACCTTAAAGCTGTTATTTACCTAATAAAATAGTGCATGTGGATTTGAAGAATAGGTCATAAAAATACATGCATGTTACAAATGAATTATCTTTGTCTGAAGTTACGAACACAACACAAGTCTGCATGTCTCATTAGCGGGTACTAGTTTTACCCAGCTCTTCGATTAGATGGGTTCACGTGTATACATACATGGGTGTTGCAAAAATGCGGAACGGAAAGCGGAACGGAAGGGAAAACGGAAAATATTATCTAATGTTATTTACCTCATAGATTTGTTAATCATGCTAAAACGATATACCTTATGTACTTTTTTAATTTTTTTTGAAAGATTAGCAATATAAGATTATTTATTCAAGAATATTGTTTTCCTCAAAATTAACAGTACATGCATTGACCACTATATTCTGTCCCAAAATATCCTCGATTCACTTTTTACTGTATATTTATATATACCTCAGGGTTCAAGCGCTTCCCTTTTAGAAGCATTAAACATTATCATTATTCTTTCTTTAGAACGTCCTCTCTAGCTTATCAACTGGTATAAATACACGGCTAAAAATAAAGAAGTATACGGGGTTTTGCATTTCAACAGACCCGGATGATAGTGTTGAAAAATTGTGCAAGGTCTTCTGAGTGACTTCCAAATGGAGAGAAGATGTCAACATTTGCCATTATATATCGTCGAAATGTGCTGCATGAATATTTTGGGATCGACAGACTAATGTCCCAATATATAATCGGAAAATCAAACCAGGCAACGTCTAGGGCTCTCTATTCGGATCATATGTATATAGCTGCTGGAATAAACAACTGCTTAGTAATGCAAACGTAAACAAAATTGCATTACTAAAAATATTAGTTTCACAAATTACTAGTTTCACAAATTACCGGATATTTTAATGTTTACAGTATTTTAGTTTTTAATGTCGTCAGTCCTACTGGTTTTTTTTCTTCCATCTCAATGATACTGTATCGTCTGTATGATAAAAGATCGTCTAGAATACCAACAATTCAATTTTGATGTAAGTATATACATGTACATCATATTTGAAATATAAAAATACTCAAAACACGCATAAAACGCTTTCACTAACTACGTACGTTATGCTGATATGCCAGCAATATCATATAAGAAAAATAAGTAAAAAGTTATAGCTAATTTGCTCGTTTAATCATGTTAATGTTTCACAATTCGTATACATTTGATTTTTCCATTTCGTACTCAACTAAAGCCGAATGAATACAATGCTATAATTGATATACATTCATATGAATATTAATAAGATAACAACACGTTGATAATCATTCATTAGATATAAATAAAAGATACAAAGTAAATCGTTTCTGGCCAGTCTATTCCCCTTTTAAGCGAAAAACGTCATGATATTTTCCATTCCGTTCCGCTTTCCGTTCCGTTTTCCGTTCCGCGTTTTAGCAACACCCATACATACATGTCTGTGTTTTCCGTATGCAGAAAAGGATTAGTTAAGATCAGCTAAAGGAATTCATTATTGTGTTTTAATTGGATTATCATTATGATGTTGACCAATATAAGTAAGCATAATACATGTAGTAGCAGTAGCACAATATAATGAGATACCAGCATACATAATTATATAAGTTCTACTTTCACTTTCTAAATGTGATCTCCTATTGACAGCATACTGTATCATCGTCTTTTAATATTTAAATAAGCTTATCATCGTTACCTATCCTATCGCATTTGTAAAGTTGCTGTCATTTTAGTTGCAAAAGTTATTTTTTCATTTGTCTGACTGCATGCACTATTGAGTTGACCCCATATTGACCATGTATAAACAATTTCTTATTAAATTTGTGTATTACATGTAAGTAGGTGTAGACACTTATCATTTTTATATGAGTTATAATAGGAAGGAAGGAGTATTTCTTTCTTAATGTATTATAATGCATCAAATACAATATAGGTCATGACCTTATTGGACTGTTCTGACCCCACGAAACAGGAAAATACAAAATATCTTCTAATGTCATTAAGATGCATCAAATGGTGTAAAGTACATTAATGACCCCCAGGTGGTGTCTTTAATAATAGGAAGGAAGGAGTATTTCTTTCTTAATGTATTATAATGCATCAAATACAATATTGGTCATGACCTTGTGGGACTGTTCTGACCCCACGTAACAGGAAAATACAAAATATCTTCTAATGTCATTATGATGCATCAAATGGTGTAAAGTACATTAATGAACCCCAGGCGTTGTCTTTAACCCCCCCCCCCCCCCCCGCCTTTCTGAAATAGGAAATGATATGATACACTGTATATTTTGTTAACTTCTGAGATCTGAGATCCTCATCCTTAAACCATATAATTTATTTTTGCTCTTTGTGTCATTGCGCGTAAAATTGTATATAGATTATGCCCCCTTGGAGACACCCTGACATTTTAGAACTAGAAATAATAATGTATTATATCTTATTCACATGTTATACAGTAGTGTTTGATCTATATGGGTAATTCCTAGCCTAATGATGTCACTGCTTTGTTTATGAGACTTTACAATTGCCCCAAATAGGCGAATACACATGGAAGTGATGCATATAACATTTTGTTTATAAATCTTAAAAATTGAATTAAGCAATTTCCAAAATGTTAATGTGAACCACGAGAGAAAAAGCAATCAAGAAATGATTTAAAATTTGCTACTGAACACATGTAAGAATGTATTAAGAAGACTGAATCCTTATAAACAGGTTAGCTTGTGGGGGGGGGGTGTGAATGTGGAGTATAAACATTTATAATTTGAATCATTTATTGTTATTAATTTTAATTTATCAATGAATACTACTTATTAATCCCAAGGTAGAAATATGACCTCTGATCATATCTCAACAGATCATTTGTCAATTATGCAAGGTGTAACATCATTTTCTTTAAGAATAACATTTTTTACCAGTTTATAAAATTTTTTAGACACCCAAATTATATTTTGATTTTAATAGATCATTCGACAAGAGAGGGGGGGGGACAGTTTATATTTGACTTTGTTTGGCAGTGGGGGTTCCAAGTCATATATTTGACAATTTGTTAATGTAATTTAAAAATAAGACTAAGCCATACTACAGTCAAGAACATTAATAGTATAGAACAAAACACAAACTAATACATGTACATGTATATATACATAGGAAGTATTTCAAAACAGATGATTGATCTATATCTGGGTTCTTAAATTGAATTATATATCATGTACATATTATATTATTGTTTCTTTGTTCAAGGCATTTAAGATGGTATGTAGGTCATGATCCCAAGTGCTCTTCCTGAAATTATTTAATATCATAAAAACCATTGAGATCCCCACCTTAATCCAAAGATATTATTCCTCCATAGGCCATGCAGGCGCATCAGATCATTAAGGCATGTAAGTCATGACCCTAAGGGGTCATCCTGACCCCCTTAGAATCAGAAATTGTCAATTAGCTTTAAATTATTGATGTTTGATGATCCTATCTCTATTTAATCTTTATTATTAAGTCTCCCGAATGAAATTTGGAGACTTATTGTTTTTGTACGGTTCTTAATTCATGTATTATTATTCTTCATCTTCTTTTTCTTCTTTCCTACTCTGAACTTGTTTCTCAGAGATGGCTGAACAGAATTGTACAAAACTCTACGATATGATAGGCCTGCATATCTAGTTGTGCACCCTGGTTTGATTTTTCTCATTTTGGGTTAGTCAACCACTTTTCGGGGGGGGGGGGGGGGGGGGGGGTGTCAAAAGGGTGTGGGGTCTAACATTGAACCTTGCAGGAAGAATCGTAGACTCTATTGTAAATGGTAACTTGAAAACGGACAAAGATAATAATATAGGGTTTTCATAATCATGTATTGGCTGTTACTGGCATAATATAGGGTTTATTAGATCCGACCCATGGGGTCATCCCCACCCCCCAGGAATTTGAAATTACCATATATCTCAGAAACTGTTATAATCATGACCCCTAAACCATATATATTCATGTTTCTGATGTCAAGGGGCATCAAATGTTATGTAGGTCATGGGCCCTGTGGGTTGTCCTGACCCCCTCAAACAGCAAGTCCCTTAATATCTTCAAAACAGTTGAGATCCCCACCCTTAAACCATATATATTCTTGTTCCTTGTGTCAAGGGGCATCAAACGGTATGTAGGTCATGGGCCCCGGGGGTCGTCATGACCCCCCTTGAACAGGAAGTGCACGAATATCTCGAAAACGGTAGAGATCCCCACCCCTTAACCATATATATTCTTGATCCTTACAGGGCATCAAAAGGTATGTACCAGTAGGTAATGGGCATCAGGGTTAAATTTAATTTTTCAAAACCGTAATGCACAACTATGGAACAGTTCCTATCATGTCTCAAGATATGATGTGTATATCCATTAAATCATAGAAGGAGTTCTAGGATCTATGTTTTTTTATGTGATAAACGTCAATTTTCTGCTACTTTTTGACTCCCTGGATGAAATTTAAATTTTTAAAACCTTACTGCACATCTATAGAACAGTCCCTATCATATCCCAAGATATGATTGTCCATCCATAAAATCATAAGAGGAGCTCTTGGATCAATGTTTTTTTTTTAGTGATAAACGTCAATTTTCTGCTAATATTTGATTCCCTGAATGAAATTAAAATTTTTAAAACCTTATTGCACATCTATAGGACAGCCCCAATTATATCCCACGAGATGGCGTAGCTACTCCAAAAGTTGTAAGATTAGTTCTGGGAACCATATTTTTTTTGCAAAAAAAAAGTAATTTTTTGTTGCCCACGGATCCCCTTAGTAAAAAAGAATTCTGGAACATGATCACGCCTAAATATAACACCCCCAATCATATTCTGGAAGATCATTTGGCTACTGCAAAAAAAAATGACGTTTTTGAAACCAGTTATTAGTAAAAAAAAAAAAAAAAAAAAAAAAAAAACACGTCATTTTTCAGACATTAAATGACACCCAGGACAAAATTGAAAATTCCAAAACCTTATTGCGCATCTATAGGATACACTAAAACATATTCCAAAATCAAAGGAGAAATAAAAAATGAAATCATCAAAGAAGTAAAAGAAGCGCTTACAAAGGAACTCACGTCTACCGTTACGGCCAAGGTGAGAAACGAGTTTGATAGTAAGATCGACACAAAAGCTAAAGAATTTGAATCTTGCACCAAATACATTTCAGAGGGAATGAATATGGATCTAGACGCATTGAAAGAGAAATTCCACGAACATCTGAAAGAACTGCGATCTTTAAAAGATAATATGAAGCGGTATCAAACTTTAACAGAAACTGCATATACATTAGCGAATCAAAACCAGCAGTATTCCCAAAAGAACAATATTAAGTTCATTGGATGGAAGGAGAAAGGACAGGAAAATCTCCGAGATGATCTCTGAGCAATTATGAAAGACACAGTAGGAGTGATCATCGACCCTGCCGACATCTTGGAAATTCATCGGATCCCGGGGGAACGTGGAAAAATTCGTCCTGTCATCGCCAAATTCAAAAACACAGAGTTAATTTGATTAAACACAGATCAAATCAAGAAGTAAAAAATAACTTTATTATGTTTGATCATATCACTTAACAAAATTCACAACTTCTTCGGCGATTAAACGACAACCAGCGAATTGACAGAGCCTGGTACTTCAATGGGAAAATGTTTGCACTGGACCACCAAGGAGTTCGGCACAAATTCGATCAACTGGATTCGGTGGACTTGAAGCTAAAAAAAACTCTAAATCCGATATTGCGGGAGCAACAATTCGATCGGGATCGAGGACAAAGAACAGTTAATTGATCTGGATCGCCATACCAAATAAATGAACGATAGGTGTGCTTTGTGGTGTGAATGTCTATGTGTGTGTGTGTTTCTGTCAAATAATGGGCTGGTAAGTGGTTACTTGCTGAAATCTAAGTCATTCTCTATTATGTTATGTTGCACTGTTTTTTATTTCATTACTTTCCACGATGCCACATTAAGATAATATTACAATAGCTACGGTGAACTGTCAGGGGCTTGCAACTCTAAATAAACGTAAATATGTCATTAATTACTACAAACGAAAACAATACTCGGTAATTTGTCTTCAAGATACGCATGTTATACCTGAGCATAAACCATTCATTGAATCTCAGTGGGGATATAAATTTTTCTTAACTCATACATGTCAAATTCAAAAGGTGTTTGTATACTTTTTGAATTCAAAGTCCTCAGAGAGAAAAAAGACACATATGGTAACTTACTTGCATTGGATCTAATCATTGAAGAAAACAAGGTAACACTTAGAAATATATATGGGCCTAATATGGACACCCCTAGTTTTCATACAAATATAAGGGATATTTTTCTAGATTTTGATAATGATTATTTTATACTATGTGGTGATTTTAATCTAACTCTAAATCCTTCTCTTGATACTTTTAATTACACAGGAGTTAATAACCCTAAGGCTCGTAGTAAAATTTTAGAAATTATGGAAGATTTGCAACTTATCGATTATTATAGAGTTCTGAATCCAGATAAAAAAGTCTACACTTGGCGCAAGAAAAATCCATTGAAAAAAGGCCGCCTTGATATTTTCTTATTTCTAATAGTTTGTCAAATTTAGTTGAAAACTGCTCTATTAAACCGGGTTACGGGTCTGATCACTCTTTTGTTTTGCTTGAGTTAAAATCTAATCCTTTCACCAAAGGACGTGGGCTTTGGAAGTTTAATAATACTCTTTTGTCGAACAAAGAATATGTGGTAAAAGTTCAGTCAGTCAGTAGCCAATATCTAGACAATGAAGAGAGTTGTAATTTTCAATGTAAAAGTGGTATTGACGAAAGTCTTTTTTTTTAGGTGTTAATAATGGAAATAAGGGGGGCAACTATTTCTTATTCAACATATAGAAAAAAAGGTCAGAAACAACACTGAAGAAAAGCTTATTCAGGAGATAGAGTATATTGAATTAAATTCTACTGTTGATATTAATAATTTGGATGAAAAAAAAGTGCTTTGGAAAAACTACGCAAGGAAAAGTTACTTGGGCATATGGTTAGGTCTCGTGCCCAATGGTTGGAGGAAGGCGAACAACCTTCAAAATATTTTTGCAATTTGGTATATTTATTAACTATTATTAATTATTATTCTAGTTTTTCTAGTCTTAAAATAAATGCATCTAAGACAAAGATCATTTGGATTGGATCAAAAAAAAATTCAGATCAGGTTTATCATCCCACAAGATGGAAATTGGATTGGGGGTCAACAACATTTAACGTTTTAGGAATTCAGTTCTCGGTAGATCTTCATAATATTGTCGATATGAATTATAATTTACTAATTCCAAAAATTATAGCTATGGTCCAGCAATGGAAACGTCGAGTTCTTACTACCATTGTTAGAATTACTGTTATTGAAAGTTTGCTCATTCCAAAACTAAATCATTTATTCATATCACTACCAAATCCAAAGAAAGAAACAATTTCATACCTTAACAAAACTATTTTTGATTTTTTGTGGAAATCTAAGGTTGATAAAGTTAAGAGGTCAGTCATTACTCAGGACTATTCGTCAGGAGGGTTGAAAATGGTTGACATTAACAATTTCTTAAGTGTTCTTGGATTAAAAGGCTTACAAAAGCACACAAACCTTAGATGGATTTTTTATTTACCATTTATAGAAACGATTTTTTACAGAAATTGATTGATTTTGGTGATAGTTTTGTAATTGAATGCTTACACAAGGTAAACAATGATTTTTGGAAAGATGTGTTAAATTCATGGTTATGTTTTATTACTACCTATAGAATCGCCCAAAGGTAAAAGATATTTTTTAAATACTCCAGTGTGGTATAAATCGAATATACACATAGCAAATAAATATGTTTTTATTAAAGCTTGGTACAAGACCGGTGTAAAGGTTATACAAGATTTTTATGATGAAAATTGTAATTTTTAGATATTGAGGAATTTAAATATAAATACAGTATCAAGGTTATATGTACAATGCAATACAATAGTGTAAAAACAGCAATTTTTAAGTTTTTCAAAATGTCTAAAATTGACAGGACTTCTGTTAAAAGAAATCCTAATCCATGTATACCATTTTTTTCCAAACAGTTATACCCCATGAAAAGTGTACAAAAATTATTTATAATGTTTTGAATGAAAATGTAGTTGTTCCAATTGCTGTAACCAAATGGAAAACAGATCTAACGGATTATAATGTTGAAGATCTTACTGTATGTGACATTTTTAAGATTTGTTTTAACACTACCAAAGATTCTTCTGTACAATGGCTTCAATTTAGAATTTTACACAAAATTCTTCCAGTTGGCTTCTACCTTAAAAAAATTAATGTCAAAACTACTGACAGATGTGGGTTCTGTAAAAGTAATGTTGAAACTATTATACATGTTTTTATTTCTTGTGAGAAAATATATACCCCGTGGAGTGAACTTAGTTTATACATTTACAGAAAGACCTCTGAAAGAGTCGGATTTAATATGTCTAATACATGTATTATACTTGGCCAACTTCCATTGTCGTTTCATAACAAAGACATTAATTTTATAATTCTTTATATGAAACAATATATATTTTGTTGTCTTATGTCAAATAAGATTCCATGTTTAATTGGTTTCCTTTGTCATTTAAAACGAAAATACAATATTGAAAGATATGCTGCAATACAAACTTGTAAATTACAATATTTTGAAAAATTATGGGATAGTTGGAAAGGTATCTTTGATGCTGACATCTAATCTATTTTCATTATGACTATTTTTTCTATTTCTGTTTTGTCACTTAAACTTTTTTTTTCTTTTCATGTAGGCAAGTAACCACTAAATAATAAATTTAGGTGTTTTGTCATAAGTGTGTGTGTGTGTGTGTGTGTGTGTGTGTGTGTGTGTGTGTGTGTGTTTGTAAGCCCTGTGAAGTTGGCCGAATACCAAGTTTACACACCAATCAACTTATCACCTGAAAATCAAATGGACACCCGAACTCAGGTGTTCAGTTGAAATAACGTCATTTTCGTGTTCCTCTCACTAAATTTCATCAGAAAAAATAAAAAAAATATGAGTGTTTCTTTGACACCAATTTCCTAATTTTTTTTACACAGTGTGTGTGAAATTTTATGCTCCATTTTCCCCCTTTACACAGAAAAATCTGCGCATGCGCAAATGAAATATCGGATGTTGTTTATAATGGCGGAAGAAATATGTTGTGACTTACAAGTGACCTCTTCCTTGAATATTTGATGTCACAGTGCTGTTTAAAGGTAAGTTTTTGAATTCTATGATTTAGTTTCGAATGATGGCTTTAAGAAATCAATTAATGATACACGTGTATCGCTTCTAAAGTCGTTTTAACAACAAATCACGAATGCATTTCCTTTTCTAAACTACGAGCTGGATAGATTCTATCTATTAACAAAATATTTACATTGTAAAACATTTATAATAGATAACTTTTGTACTAAAATCTTCATCATTTATTCCCACTTGCTTAAAACAACGACTTTACTTATATTGTAATATCGATAATGTGCTTTCATTATATCGTGTTTGTTTATTTAGACGATGTTAATAATTATCTACATTTAGATATATAAACATTGAAAAAAAATGGGGATTATATAAGACCAAGGCGAAAGATAAAAATATATATATAAATACATGTATAACACTAGATCTAGACTCATTTGTTTATATTCATATGATTAACTTCTTCGGTTTCCAATGGAAACTTTCTACGGTCTGAAAGTAAGGAGAAAAAATTAAATTAGGAAAATATATACTAGGTATGTTTTAACAATGAGTTACAGGATTATTCTCGTAAAACTATGCTTCAATATAAAGTGTAAGTGTACGGTGATTTTGCCTGGTCAGACTATACAGCAAAACCATTCTATTGAAGTAATGTAATAATTATTCTATTTTGCATTTGTGTTTTCTTTTATGAACACCGCTTTACTATATGTCTAGTTCTTGAAGAAAATGAGCAATGTAGATATTTTTTTAAACAATGGATGAAAATCGATAGAGTACTTTCAAAATAGGTAACGGGTGCTTTCGTCCCTTGTGAATTTGCTACTAACTATTTTTGTTACAATACAATGTGCTTGTTTATTGGTCAAAAGAAGTTTTGGTGAACGTGTTCAAAGATCAGACAATTATAGAATATGAAAAATAAACAATGATATAAACATGAGACAGATACAAACAAGACAATGTTGTTATTTAATATAATCATTTTGAAGCAATGGATTCACTCACTCTGACTCTAGGTCTCGCTGATTATAAATCATATACATGCTGTGGAAACATGTAACACCAAATTTGTACATGTATCTCCACGTCATTCATAACAATTCATCAGCTTTATCTTTGAATAATGTAGTTCATATAGTAAATAGTATTTTTTTTTGGGAGTGGGGTGGGGCTGAAGTTGTTGTTGTTAAAACACAAATAATGATAAGAATTTAAATTTTAGCATTTCATTAATCATATTTTTGAAGAAGGCAGAAGCTGTATTGCTTTAATATAAAAACAAAATTTTAAAGAAGCTCTAGAACAAAGTTATAGTAAACACGGTCAAATTGATATGTGTAGGTTTATTCATAGAGATATATATGCTAACACATGTACATACATGCCAGATTTACATGTAATTAACTACATCTGGACATGTCATACTAAGTTTTACTTTCTTGTTGTTTGACTACAAGTTTACTTTGTAAATTAAACAAAATTTAAAACGGAACAAAAAATTTAAATAGATATATATACACATATACATTGTACTTGTATATAAATTATAAACATCAAATGCAATGTTGTGTAACAATATACCAAGTTTTATCTCAACTTTACTTCTAAACAGCACTAAAATTGCAAAATATGAGAACAGAAGCTATTTTCCTCATCTAGTGTTTAATTTTATGGAATAAATATCATATTCGCTCTGAATAGAGACATAACTAACATAATATTATGCCTCTGTGTACATGTACAATTCTTCCATGCACTCTTAGAAAAAGGTAAGATGTAAAACGAAATTCTGAGCGTATATGAATAAATCACATCACGAAACTGATACCACCGCGATAATGTACAAGTAAGTATACATCAAAATAGTTAGGACAAAATGACCCGGGGCGAATCAGCCATTGGTCAAGACACCGTAAAACCTATATTTTCGAAGGAAGTCATGTGTTCGGAGATTATATATCAAATTAAGAGTCTGAGACAGTTGTTTTTCAGTGGTGAGTACATGATTCCTATTATAAGGTGGTCGTTCGTGTTTATAAATGTACAACACGTTGACAAAATTGCCTACAGCTGTTATTGTTAATTGTTCGAATTTTCTCCACAAGCTGTCACTTTGTTGTGGAACTCAAAGGATATAATTCTTATGTAATCTTGACCATGTTGACAAGATGCTACTTTTGTATGTTTAATATACGTGTAAATCATGCTAGGTCCGATAATTCAATGTAATTTAGTCTTTAATTTATTCAGTTAATAGTTTGTTTATACACGCAGGTGTTCTTGAAAATCCAATCTGTGGAAAGATGCATCTTTTGTTGATTATTAAAACAAGCACTGTCGCAGATACTGCTCAGTATTTTTCATCCTGATCCTATAAGTTGTGATATATTTTACATGTACCTTTTAGGACATTTAGGAAATAATTTCATGCATCTTTACATATAATTGATAAATAAATAAATAAATAATACTTTTCACTATCTTTACAGAAATAACTTGTGAAATTTTTTAAAAACTCTACTGACGTGCAACCAGTTCTTGCCAGTACATTGTGATGTTATTTTTCGTATATGATTTTATATGTTGATAAAGGACATCACAATGTAATGGCAAGAAATGATACTCGATGAGAACTGGTTGCACGCCAGTATACATGTATTTGCCGATATAAGAGAAATAAATCTAAACATGCAGTGTCACTGACATACCAGTATGTCGTAGCATAACAAATATCTTCCCTCTTCCAGTCAAATAAAATCAGTCAGTACTAGTAGAATAAGGAGCACTCCAAATCAGTTATGCATTGGATTAGATAATTGTATAATCATTTTAGTATAATTAATGTATTAATCATATCAGTATATTCATCTCACATCTTCGCAAGCCAAGGATTTATGATAAACCATTGCCTTGTGAAAAGGAGTAGAGTGGATCACAAATCCTTGACTTGAGAAGATGTCATCTCAAGGCATTTGTTTTTTTAATAATTATAATCTTTGATTGGCATGGGACAATGACATAACATGAAACAGGTAACATTTGATTTGCCTAAGATGATATGGACAGACCTCAATTATGTGTAAGCATCAGATTTAGAAAAAGGTATAAAGAGCTATGACATTTGCTAATGAATATTTTCATAACAATAACTTTTCAACTTATTTGAAATCATGCATCCGATGCGAATCTGCGAATAAGCAGAGTTTTTATAATTAATGCTTTTGAGTTTATTACATGGTGTTACTGTATGTGACATATATTACGCCTCCTGTCAGTTTGTCGCTATATATATATGACATTTATTTTCGCTTAGTATACAAAAGATTTATACAGCGTCAACATACTATTCCAAAATAGAGTACGGTATTGAACGCCATCGCTGCCTTATAGCATTAAACTTTAGGTGCATTATGGCGTTCCATAGCACGACAAATGTTTTCAATGAAAAACTTTCAAGCGCGACAGCAGATTTCGAAACACAACGCTGCAATCATTCCAGCTTGAAGTCCAACGCATCACCGCCATGCTATATTAGCCGATAATGAATGGACGGTGTCTATATATATAAAACGTAGATATATACGACTGACATCAAGCAATTAAAATTGTTAATCTTTCTAAAAACACTTCATTATTGACAGTAATTTTATAGTTAAAGTTTCTGATAAACTTTTGAACAAATTGATTGAACATTTGTCAAAGAAATTCTACATAGGGATCCCAAAAACGCTTTTTTAGATGACGCTTGATAATGAATGTATAAGAAAAAAATTCAATGAGATTTCGTCTGCTAAACATTTCGAGTTTTTTTACTAAGGTCAACTGCTCTCATTTCTTGAAAAGAACATATTAACCTTTGTTGACTTTTAATTGTACAACAACTTGTTGATTAAATAAACATTAATTGTACCACAACTTGTTGATTAAATAAACAATCAAATCAATTGATTAATTTGAAAAAACAAACGCTTACTTTTCCGGTGATTATTTTTAGGGACTAGTCAACACTCAAACGTCACAGCTACTTATAGCAAAGCACGTCGGTACATTTAACAGTCGGCATAATAATAACAATATAAGTATTGTGTTGTGCATGTATATACTTTGCCTAAAGAGTAATCAGGGTTTGATAGATAGTGCACGAGCCGGAGTCTACTTATTATATAAGTAGCATTATTTGATTTGAAAAGAGCCCACACAGTTTCAAATAAATATACGAGTACTTAACCATTGCTCGACTTAATTGCTCCAATGAATCAACTAAGCCAACCGAGTAAAATGAACATCCCTAAGACATATAAATCATTTATTACCTTTACCTGCATTTTACATTTTTAGAATTCTACCCTCAAAATCTGTATAACATATACCCGGTACTACAAAATAAGACATTCTGAAAAATACTTCAATATAAGTTAATTACTTACACATTTATTTTGAAGTTAATGTTTCAAATATGTTTGAAATAGGAATTACACAAAAAATCTGTTTTAATTTAATTATTTTTTTAAAAATTTAATTAAATGGTAAGGGAAAAAGTTTCAATGTTGACATGTATCCATTTATTTATTTGAACAGATTCATCAGTATGTGATATTTGCCCAAAGATGGATCTTAATACCCACATACTTGGACAAAGAATAGAGATTTTCATGGGATTTATCTCCAGAGGTCTAATGCAGAATAAAAATTAAGAGTCTGGACAGAAGCGAATATGTGTATCAATGGACTAAACCTATCTTGAGCTGGTAAGTCAATTTCCAGAAATAGATTAAAACAAAGTTTTGATTAGAGTATTAATAGACATATATTATATGTAAGTACCGGTAAAGCAATATGTAGTCTTACTCTCTCAGTTTGTATGTCTGTCTGTCCATTAATGGCTCCCCCCCCCTCTCTCTCTCTCTCTCTCTCTCTCTCTCTCTCTCTCTCTCTCTCTCTCTCTCTCTCTCTCTCTCGTTAGCTTCCAATCAGAGAGCTTCAAAGCATTTCAATTTGTATAGCAGGTTTATGTAAACACTTTGAAAGTAATTTTCAACCAGTTACCTATATCTAGCATTTCAATTACAAACAGACTGATTAAGGAATTTTGAATTACTCAGCATGCAACATTTTAATTAGTTTTCATATTTTTGATGCCCCCCCCCCCAAAAAAAAAAAACTTTAATAAAGTACTTGTTAATTTTTATCAGCTAGATCAGCCTTATTTGAGTGCACCCAAGTGAACCCTGCAAGTTTTGTTTGCTATGACATGTACTTTTGTAAATTTTAAAAGAACTCTAAGATTTGGTATTTATATAAAATAATTAAAAATCAAAACTAATCTTAACTATAATTTTTTTTCAAACTCATTTAAAATGTGGCAATCTTTTGTACACTACCTGTCCCCAACATTGATTTTTTTTTTCAAAATAAACAATTTGAATTGGAAGTGAGAGGAAAAAATAGATTGATAATAAAGTAAGATAGGGAATATGCATAAATGGATAAAATAGCTTTTCAGAGTAAAATAATAAACATGTCATTTTGTTAAATTATTCTTAAAATTAATCACATTAATGCATTAAATTTAATTACTGTAACAGTCAAATTTCGTTATCTCAAACTAGATGGGACTGTTTAGATAGTTCTAGATATCCGAGTATTTGAGATATCGAGGGTGAAATACTTCAAAAAGTGGTTGGGACTTAAAAATTACTTCGACATATCCATTGTATTTGAAATATCAGTGTTTGACATACAGAAGTTTAACTGTATTAGCAAAATATACAAAGCTGAATTTTGATAAACACATGCACCTTTTTTATAATGTAATTATTTATTGAATGATTGATGATAAATTGATGATTTTGAGCAATCAAACTATAAGCATTGCATGTATAATATAAGTATTTGACAGAAGAAAACAACCTGTTAAATAAAAAATTGTTATCAGCTTAAATGCTCAACCAATCACAGAACAGCTTGGTTTAACATCAGTTGTGTATGTACATGTATGTTTAATTATCAATGCTATGAAATCCACATATTGTCCAAAATTTGAAATGCTGCTTCCTAACATAATTCCCAAGAGAGAGAGAGAGAGAGAGAGAGAGAGAGAGAGAGAGAGAGAGAGAGAGAGAGAGAGAATATGACTGACATGTACAAAAACAGATAGGGGACTATAAACGCAGGTATGTTAAGGCTTCCGGATTTAACGTAGCTCTCGGGTTTGCTGATGTCACAATAGAATTTAACGTAAAGTGTTGACCATCAATCGATCATAGCAAACCCATACATTTTTTTTTTAAATGACAAATGATCCTTAAAAACATAAAAGGAAATATCTCAAAAAGCTTTCATGTAGTTCATATAAACATTTATAATTATCACATGCTAACAATTTAAAGAGGTGACATACATTGTTACATTTTGTTTAATAAGGTATAACTCTTCTATTTAAAATCATATTTTATAGACAAGAAAATAAATTGAATCGTATGCATAAGCTTCGCTTCTTTTACAAGTATAACTTCTGTATTTTCAACCACTGATCTAACTAGAGGTTCTATTAAAATTTATTTGGCTTTAGCTAATTAATGTATGCGATTACAAACTGATTATGACAAGAGTTGTATGGTAATTAATTTTGCATTTATTGACTCGGAGTATTATGAAAAGAAAAATAGCCATTGTTGATTTGTTCTTCTCTTCACAACCTTACATCATATATAATTGCATATGTGCATTCAATAAAATCATAGTAATGTCCAATTAGTATTTATATGTTCCGATGATGAGTAAATAAGCTAGTCTTGTCAATCAACTCATTTTTATTTTTTGGTTCTCGGACGTAAGAAAATGATGACTTCGGGCTTACGTTATGATGATAATATAGGGTTTTGCGAAATCTTTTCAATCTTTGAAGTTGTTTTGCAAAAAATTGGCCGAGAACACATATTGATTATTGTTTATGAATTGATTCAACATTATCTCTTCTGTTGTTGGGTTGAGAAAAATTAAGTTTGTCTAAACCGTTTAAAAGTTTGAATCGTAGTTCTGAAATGTGTTTTCTGTTTAAGATATGCAATTTACTATATATTTCATTGAAATGACATTGCTTGATTTTATCACGGACACTGTGTTTGAAACATTATAACCATGCAGGCAAATCTTAGATAAATTTTAGAAATTAAAAATTATGAAACCAATGGATCATGCAGACAAATTTTTAGGGAAGGCTTTCTCACAAGCACTAAACCTGCGAGCTACGTACCTGAAGTCACTTGTATGTACTTCATACGATATGATGTCATAGTTAACTTTTAAACGTCACGATCTGCATTCCTTTTGATAGTTCTCATGGATTTAATGTATTAATAGTTACAAACTTATAATAGAATCATACATTATTAAGTGAAATATATTGTGACAATAATAAAACCACTGATTTCCTTTACACAGACGCTGTTGTTGATACTGATGATATTATCATATTTATTATGCATGATTTTTATTGATTTCACATGTAGAAATGCACAAAAAGTGTATCATACAATCCACAGCAGTCAACTATAGCCTCTGCATTCTTATTCATTCACAACAAATTTATGACAACCTTATGATAAATAATATTTCACAATATTTAACCAGAAAACAATTTTTTAAAATTTTGGAAATGTTTAAATTTAAAAGTCACAGAAAGATTTGAACTCATGACTTACAGGTTAGTAGTTAATGCTCTAACTAATTGCACTATGCTGTTAGATAACAATTTCGGGGGGGGGGGGGGGGGGGGGGGGGGGGGGGGGAAGAATCTTACTAATTTATTGTTCATTTTGATCAGAAATATGCCAGATTAAAGGAGGTGTCCCATACCACCTTACGGTGTTATTGGACATCTGTCAGTATTAAAAGTATATAATTATAATACTTTCACCGGTTTAGAATTTTCAAATTTTATGATATTTAACCAAAATATATGTTTTAAATAAGTTAACCATCTAACCGCCCACTACGCTATGCTGTTAGGTGGCAATTTGGGAAAAAAACTATATAAAAAGTACATCACAACATGAAAGTGTCCCATACCACCTTAAGTCTTGATTTACATCGGATGTAGAGTAAATACTACATGTACAAGTGTACAGCTTTTTTATGAAAGAGGCTGCTTATACCTCTAGCTATTCTAAAAGTTGGCAGTTCTGTACTGATTTGTATGCAGCTTGGTATATACATATAGTCTTATATTTACTTGTATATATATAACATGTTATAAAGCAAATTTAAGTTTACTGTCTTTCATGTACATGTACCACTTAGTACATAAAAATAACATTTTTAGAACTATTAAATGCATGTAAAATAATGCAATATGTTTGTGAAATACTGATTGATTATAATATTGATTTTTGTAATTTTTTTATGTTCTAGGTACCGGTTTTCTAAGCAACAATGTTGGTAGGCGACAGTGGCCCACTGTCCTCAGTTTTGCCACAGTCCAGGGTCAGCACCAAGCTACATGTATAGGACTCCTACCTAATTACTAAAATTATCTTTATGAAGAAAATTTACAAGACTTCTTGATGACTGGGAAGACATATTAAATCTGATTGAATTTACACACTTGATTGATTAGCTTTGTCAACACAATAGCCAAATATAAACTAGTATACTATTTTAGCATTATTTAACAAGTATAAGTCAGACAGTTTAGAATTTTATGATCCTATAGTAAAGGAAAAATTACAGTGTTTAGATATATTCAATTCATCTCAGTTGTTCTTAATGCATATGCATGTACATGTATAAATACATGTATATGACTTTTTTTAATAAAGTATACATATATAGCTGATGTAATGACATTGATATAATCAGAATTGATATGTGTATAGGTATTCTGTATTGCTTTATCTAGGTTGGATCTTGAAAGCATGTGTATGGTACACTGTATCATAAAGATGATTTTTTCATTCTTTGTTTACAGTTATTGTCATAAAGGCATATGAACAGATTTTTTTTCTTTGACTCCTTTTACTTATATATATATAATATATATATATATATATATATATATATATATATATATATATATATATATAT
The DNA here is from genome assembly GCF_902806645.1 of Magallana gigas. NCBI lineage: Eukaryota > Metazoa > Mollusca > Bivalvia > Ostreida > Ostreidae > Magallana > Magallana gigas. The sequence goes on along the minus strand of NC_047560.1, from coordinate 39,374,863 downwards.
ATATATATATATATATATATATATATATATATTATATATTGTAGTCTCCTGGGGCCATAATACAAACACCTAGTAACAATATTGTTTGAATTATATATACCGTAGATGGGTTTCTGTGTGCACTGATTTACTTGTACTCATCCATGTACATGTACAAATACAATTGCATTTTGTATATGTTTGTGCATTTGCTGATAATTTCAAGCACCATAAAATCTGTTGTATTAATTCATTTTGTAAACTGCAGCATATTTTGACAGGTGGGGTATCGTTACATAATTATGTACTAGAAAAATGTATACGGTATATCCCATTTCATTTTCTTGAGCGGAAGGGGGGGGGGGGGGGGGGTCAGTGCCTATATGCACATAACTATTCTACGTTAATAAGTTTGCATTTTACACTTACCCTACAGACTACCACCCCTCTGTAATTATTTTTGTTCATGATCGAATATTAATTCATATACATGTACCAATTGATTCAATAAATGTAAATGATACTTGCTATCTTTGTTATTGCTATACATGTGTATATATAGGAGGTAGTTTGCTCTGTGGTCCTGGATACAAAGCAAAGGTTGAGAGGTGTACATGGAAGCATTTGAAAAAAAGGAGGCACTAATCAAATAGTTTACTAATGTTTTGCAAAAAGATACTAGTGGATTAACGATAAACTCTCTGAGTTTACATGGACTATAGTATAGGACAGATTTGATGTGAGAGACTGAGAGATGACACGAAGCAAATTTATAAAAAATTCAAGCTTCCTTTTATCGCAAAAAAACCAGAACGGAATAGAGGGGGTGAAAATACTTAATATCGTAGACTCTTTTCGTTAAGAATTAAAAATCAAAGGGGATTCAACATTTCGCATTGAAAAATAGTTTGTATCTCCTCTCTTATAGGATATAAAAAATAGAAGGTTCTCGATATATCGCAAACATAATTTTTTCAAAAGACATTCTACAGCAGGAATTGAATCCTACATGTAAAACGGACATTTTTTTTAAATCTCAAAATTCAATATTTGATTTGATGGTTCAATATTTCAAGCGATATTACTGTTGGATTCATATGCAATGTATATGCCACTAGCATTGCGTTCCTTATGTGTAGGTCTCAAACGTACATGTACATATCCAGTGAAGGGGGCACATGTAGCGGTAAATATCACAACCTCTGAAACAAATCGGCAGTACATGTATCAAGGTTGCATATTGTTTGGAGCATTATCCTGTCTGAATATGTCCTGTTAAATATTAAGTAGGTGTATATGTTTCAGCTCTTGTATGTTGATGGAATTTCATAATGAGGACGGACTATTTTAAAATTAAATTGAACTAGGAATTTTAATAAGCAATATTAATGGGCCCTTACATGTACATGTTTATCGGTTCCAAGAGGTATCAATTATCTTCCACATGATCTTTTTATAAAAGTAAAGATTACATGCAATTTTTTTAGTTTAGTTTTCAAGGTTTTTTTATCATACATACTATACATACATACATACATACATACATACATACATACATGATTACTATGTACATGTCAAGTATCCTGGTGGTGTACTCTGTCAAATGACCAGACGAGACATCAAACACAACCGCATTAACACTGGTATGATTTCATCAAAAGACGGATTTAATTCCTCTGTATAACTTATCTGACCAAATTTGGAATGCGTATGCATCTTTGCGATTTTCTTTCGACGTGTTAATCTAGCGTTCAACAGTTATTTTACGAGTGGGGATCGCATCAGCTTTTATTTTGCTTATGCAAATTAGTGTGTGGTGAGAGAATGTATAGATGATCAGTTGAACGTGTGTAAAAGACTAGCATATTTGGGTGTTTATGTAGCCGTTGAAGTCAAATTGAAAACAATAACAACATGATTTAACGGGTTTTACTCTTACGATGTTTTTTAAAGGCTGAGTATCACATTTAATTGAAATAAAATAACGATACTTCATGATATTTTGAAACAAGATATCGATGATCATGATATACATGATATACATGTATCAAGTTCTTATTACACTGTGTGTTAAGTTTCCCGTAACTTTCTTTTCATTTAAAAGGAGAAAATGTTTACTATAACAATAATATCCTTTGTAACATATCTAACTGTCTAGCTCATAGGAAAGCAAAAGCGTCGGAACCGAGGGGAGCCCCACACACACTTTTTTTGCCAAGTTTGACATAACTATCAGGCACGTAGCATCAGGGAGGTGCTAAAGTATCACAAATCTGCTCGCCTCCCCACAGTTTTGGTAGCATGTAAGGAATAGAGGTGAAAATAAGGAAATTAGAGTGATATTGAAAATGGCTGTGATAGTTGAACTACCCCCCCCCCCCCCCCCCCCATCCCCACATACACGGATTAGAAATTTAATGATTTGGGGATACTTTTAAATTTAACGTGTTAAAATATTTTTGCTTCTGATGAAAAGTAAAGTCCCCCTTTCAATTTGTTTCCGACGCCACTGGAAAATTGAAGCAAATCTAATTTATTTGTGTTATTTCTTATAAACGTTGTTGTTCAATGCTTTAAAAATTCTGCTTAATCCTTATAACACTCGTGCTTAATACATACGGAAAATATCGAAGAAATCAAATAATAAATGTATCAATGTAAATAATCAACTCCGTTTGAATTACAATCCTTAAAACGCAATTACTCTCATATGTTTGATTTAGCTCACAATTCGCTCATCGTGCGAATTATTTGCCGTGCGCTCAAGCGCGTTCAACTTCCGCTTTTTGTGCTCTTTGCTTTAATTGCGCTCACATACACCTGGTGTTGAAATACATGTATATTTTAATAAGTAAAATGTCGTTAATGTACTACAAAAATAACATCGTCGTGGATTGAATAAAAAAGCTGGTAGCCCGTACAAGTCATTTCCTCATGCTTTTGTAAAGGTACCGACTGTCAACCACGCCTGTGAACACAGGTACACAGAACTGGACTATTGTATTTTTACCAAAAAAATTGGGAATTTTTTTCGTTGTTACATGTTACATTAAATTGTTTCTAATATATTTACATATACTTCATTGTTTATTCTAACCTATGAAACTTACATTGGACATAAAAAGCGATAATTGCATGCACTGGCGGAAATTGACCCCGACCAATACATGTATTACATCTGCGGCCCTATGCTCCCCAAGGAGCGAACAGGAATAAGTCAATAAGTCAAGTCAGTCAATACATGTATTTTGCATAATTAAGAATTACAATAAGGAAAATTATTTAGACCAGGAAAGCGTGTAATTTATTAACTCTGTTTTAATTTTTATGCCTATATTTGCGGCTAATTTCCCCGACGCTATGGTATTTATTCTAATAATGATAGCACGTTTCTTAATCAATATAAAAAGGTTTGATATCTTAAGAAGGTATGGAAATAAGGCGAACACATTACCTACAGTGAATAAGATACTGTAAAACAAGAATATCAACGAACTGATAATTCTTTCAAATATTCGCATTTAAGTTTGCGCTTGCGTTTGCGCTCAGTTCGCCCTTCACCGTATTCCAACAATGTTTCAAGAGGTCTTTAACGGTATGGAAAATTATCAAATCTTTGAGTTGTTCATAAATCAGAGATCGTTAAACGATTTGTTATTGAAGTTTTAAGTTGTGTGTGGGTTTGAGAAATTGAATTGATGATTGTGTTAATGGTGTTTAATTGAACGTGTGTAAAAGAAGGCTCATTTGAAAGTGTAACTTTATTTTCGAAATTTGCGCAGTCAGATGGATGTTCATGTACCTGACAATAGTATGACCGAAATTTTATTCATTAAATCTAAAGCTCATATTTTTGCTAAAATATGCAAATGAATGAAGACAACCCCAAAAGCTTTAACATGTATTATTGTCAATATACAAGATGGGGATAACTTCCGATTCCGAAATAGTCGGTACAAACCTGTCATCTTCAATTCAATATGCGTTCACGGTTCACTTTGCACTTGCGATTGCGCTCCATGCGCGGATCTAGAGGGGGCCGGGGGGGGGGGGGGTGTCTAGGTATACTACGCCTCCACCCCTCCTACAGATTAGGAATTTCATGATTTTGGGAATAAGTTTCTTTTTAGTTTTTTTTTTTTTGGCTTGATGAGTAGTGTAGCTCCCAAGTTTCAATTCGGACCCCCCCTACCTGGAAAAAATTTCTGGATCCGCGCATGCGCTCAGTTCAGAGTCTGCATTCAATCGCCATTCATTATCAACGCTTTTCATATTCTGTTCAGTCATCGGTCACCGATCGCTCTGCATTCGCTCATCGATACTCACCGTTTGCTCAAAGTGCAAGTGGGAACGTGGAACATTTCACGGGATGTATACGGTACATAGGCGTCAGGACACCGAGGGAGGGGCTGGGGAGAGGGCTCCCCCAACCATATTTTTGCAAAGTTATACCTAACCAGAACCAAAGACCATTTTGTTTGCTTGTCAAGATTTTTGTATAGGTCTATCCTCCTTTCAATTTGCTTACGACGCCACCGTGGTAGATGCATTGCTCTTTGGTTCGTAACACAAAGTGGATTCAAACAATTGTTTAGGTTAATCATCGATATTGTTTTTTAGCGTGAGATATTTCAAAATATGTCTTGTACTGGAATTGTGGGTTATTAGTGTTCAGTTGAAAGTGTGTAAAAGAGGTGCTCATTTGGAAGTGGTAATTTGTCTCATAATTTACCCAAAACAACTTGGAATATTTAGATTTTGCATGTACCGGTAAACAATTCACAGTCTGGTATAGACAATGAAATAGATAATCCAGATTATTACTTAAATCAAAGGTTTTAATAAGATTGCATGCATTTAAACGATGTTTGGCTGAACGTGTGTAAACGTGGTGCTTTTTTCATAATTTACCCAAGTCAAAGTCAAAATAGAAACATTTTGTATTTGCATTATATTCATATGTCTTAGATATGCTTTTTATAACGTGAGAAAATCTGAAAACGACTCACAGTCTAAAATGAGCAATCGATTGGATAAACCTGGATATGGCCGATTTTTTTCATTAAAATCCAAAACCCATATTCTTGTTTAATTCCGTAAATAAAACAAAACACAACACAATGTTTTATCTCTTTTCTTGTTTTATTGCAGTCTTAGAATAATACCCGAATTATTTTGAACAATTTCGCTTATCTTGCATTCTCTGTGCAATAAAGGATTACTTTGCCGTGCGTTTGCGCTTAGTTCACGGTCTGCCTTCGTTACCGTTTACCAACCGCTCATTAAATTCAGTTAAGCGTTTAAACATTGTGTGCTCACTGTAAGTTTAAAGTTTGTTCAATACTGCTTACAGCTCAAATGGGCAAGTACAAGCTCATTAAATGTTTATTTACGGAACGGCCTTCGATATTTGGTTCAAAACTGAGCATCTATCGTTTCATATTTGATTGATACATTTGTTTAATAAAATATCATCGATATTTAAAATGAAATATTATAATGGTAGGGAAATATTTTGGAACGTTAATTCGTTCAATGAAAGTAGCGAGTTTAGTTTTGCTCCCCAATATCTTCAAATCCCATGTATCTATCATCTATTAGTAATCAATAATTGCTTCATTTTTTCTTAAAGCAACAAACATCATTTGATAAAAGTAGCAAGTAGCGAAATGTTCTTATTATTTTGTTTTAAAGATATTCAATATTGGATGATACATCTATCAAATGAAAAGCAAGTGTGGCAAACAAAAATTGTCAATGATTTATTGGAGAGAATACTGACGCATTCTCATATGTAATATATGTAATGAGGCAGCGATATTTATCTGTTCACATGGTTACATGTGTTTGCATATAAAACGAATATTTTCAGGCATCTTATGAGTTTGTGTGGAGCTTAAAGCAGTGGATTATTTAGCTATATAATTTCTGTCATGCAATTTCAATGATTTCATTGATGATGAATAGGTTTGATGTTGAAGTGTTCAGTTGTGAGCGTGTACCTGAGGACTGTGTGTGAGGTGATCAGTTGAACGTGTGTAAAAGAGGTGCTCATTTGGAAGTGTAAATTTATTTTGTCATTTTCCCAAGTTAATTGGGAACTTTGCATTATATTCACATGCAATGAGTATGGTTAAGTCGGTACACGATACCCAGTCTAATTTGAACAATTAATCCTGATTATTATTGAAGTCAGAAGTATTTTTATTACACTGCAAATGAATGGTGTTCAGTTGAACGTGCATAAAAGTGATGCCCATTTGAAAGTGTAACTTTGTTCACAATTCACTCAAGTCTGAGTCAAAATAGACACAGTTTGTATTAAATTTTGCATTACATCAATATGCCTCGAATATCCTTTTCCAACTTAAGAAAATCAATCTGCGAACGACGCAGTCTATATGAACATTCGAATGGATAAATTTGGGTTAGCCGAATTTCATTTATTAACTCAAAAACACATTTTCTCGTTTAATTCCGTAAATAAAACAAAACGAAACTTAAGTTTTATCTGTTTCTTGATAAATAATTGTAATCTGGAAATAATTCCCGAATTATTATGAACAAATCACTCATCTTGTTTTATTCACTGTGCGTTAGAGGTTCACTTTGCGCTTACATGTACATTTGCGCTTAGTTCACAGTCTGCCTTCGGTCACCGTTTACCAACCGCTCATCAAATTCCGTTCATCGTTTAAGAATTGTGTGCTCATCGTAAGTTTAAAGTTTGTTCACTGCTGCTCACAGCTCAAATGGGCAAGTAAAATGTTTTAGGGACTGCACATGTCTACGACACGGCCATCGATGATTGGTTTTATACATCTTTAGTTTTATATTTGATTGATACAATTGTTTAGTAATATCATCGATATTTAAAATGAAATATTATAATGGTAGGGAAATGTTTTGTTACGTTAATTCGTTCAATTAAAGTAGCGAGTTTAGTATCTCTCCCCAGTATCTTTAAATTCTATCTGAATCAACTAATCAGGATTTGCTTTATCTTTTTCAAGGCAACAAACTTCATTTGATAAAAGTAGCGAAATGTTCTTAATATTTGTTTTAAAGATATTCAATATTGGATGATACATCTATCAAATGAAAAAAAACCATACATGACAAAAACAAACATATGTCAATAATCTTTTTGAGGAATAACTCATTCCCATATGTAATGAGGCAGCGATATTAATCTGTTCACATGGTTACATGTGTTTGCATATAAAACGAATATTTTCGGGCATCTTATGAGTTTGTGTGGAGCTTAAAGCAGTGGATTATTTAGCTATATAATATATGTCATGCAATTTCAATGATTTCATTGATGATGAATAGGTTTGATGTTGAAGTGTTCAGTTGTGAGCGTGTACCTGAGGACTGTGTGTGAGGTGATCAGTTGAACGTGTGTAAAAGAGGTGCTCATTTGGAAGTGTAAATTTATTTTGTCATTTCCCAAAGTTAATTGGGAATTTTGCATTATATTCACATGCAATGAGTATGGTTAAGTCGGTACACGATTCCTAGTCTAATTTGAAAATCTGAATGGATTATCCTTATAATCATAATAGTCAGAAGCATTTTAATTACACTGCAAATGAATAGTGTTCAGTTGAACGTGTGTAAAAGTGATGCCCATTTGAAAGTGTAACTTTGTTCACAATTCACTCAAGTCAAAGTCAACATAGGAATATTTTGTATTTGCATTACATCAATATATCATTACTGTAATGAAAAAACCCTGAGACTATAAAAAAAACCTGAGGAAACCCTGAGTGGCACTGAGAAAACCCTGAGAGACCCTGAGGTCGGCACTGAGAATACTGCTGTAACCCTGAGAGACCCTGAGGTAGGCACTGAGGGTACTGAGGAAGAGCTGAGAGACCCTGAGGTCGGCACTGAGGGTACTGAGAAAACCCTGAGAAACCCTGAGGTCGGCACTTAATACGAAAATTTAAAAAATCCTTCATTATTCAACAATTGGCGTAATCATAGTTAAAAATAAATATAAACATTAGTAACATTGCATTCGTTTGGTATAATTTTTTTTTAAATGATGCAATTGCATATGATCAGACTTTCTCATTTAAAAAGCATCTTTAATTAATTGTAAACAGAAAGGATGAGTATGTATTCTGTACTAATTCTATGTACATTGTATACTGGTTAACATGCCAAAAGCAAGGGACCTCATGTTTTAATTAAATACTAGTAATTTTCCTTTAAAAATTTAAAAAAGCCGCTTACATTAAAGTATTCTTCCGAAATGAAATAGTAGTCGGCCGTAAAATGTAATGTTTTAAAATAAAAAATCGTGTCCTTTTATTCATTTTATTAACTATTTTAGTCGCCCTAACAGAACATAATTGACTAAAGAGCATTCATAGGTTCAATTACCGGTATTTCTAATTTGAAACAAACAGCGTAGATGTATTTTGATATATATCATTAACATATTCTTGTACAGTATGGGGGAAAAATAGATCGGTAAACTATTTTAATGCTTAGACAGTAAAATGGTGTGAGGTGTTAAAAATAACTCTCTCTCTCTCTCTCTCTCTCTCTCTCTCTCTCTCTCTCTCTCTCTCTCTCTCTCTCTCTCTCTCGTAGGTAGGGAAAACGAAATAGAACTTCATTTACAAACCCGAATAAAATATGGAATGAACTGATTTTGATCGCTATTACAATACATATTTCCTAAATCCCGATTTTGAGCGATCACTTTATAAATGTAGTCCTTGTTCAAAATTCATATCCTTTACTATGATTTGATTTCCATGTAGACCCGGGCGAAATCACTTTTTATATTTACATAAAATCTCAAACTCCTTTGTTTTACGGTGTAATTCCGGTGAACCGTAATTCCCCGCCGTTTGCAGCTGTTTATTTTGATACTACAAGACATATACACAGGTGGCCAATATTCACACCTCGCCGCGGTCACTCTGTCGCGTGTATTGTCTAAGCCTTGTCTGTTATTTCCGAGGTTTTTCTTGATCCCAGAAAAACAAAAGAATGTGTTCTGTACTTATACACAAAGGAGACAATACATCGTATATCATACACAGTACTTTATATCATGGACTTCGTATCAGAGACAAGACAATCAATGATCAATAAAAATTGAAATACACGATTTTAAACACTGGCAATATTACCGCATGCTACATTTAGAAGTACTTAACATATATAAAGTATTTGTACAAGAGAGAGAGAGAGAGAGAGAGAGAGAGGAGAGAGAGAGAGAGAGAGAGCGTTGTAAGGTACTTCGTATTGGGGCGGCGAATTATTTAGTCGAAGACCTGGGGGGGGGGGGGGCTTGGGTTAACCGGATTTGACTTGAAATGAAGATTTTTACGATGTGTCTAATTACTAATTCTTACAACACTCCCTTCATTGTACAAACACTTGCATATAGACGCAAGATATATCGCAGATTCGATGCATTTATACGCTCAACGGTGCTCCGGGTTGGCTTCCGAATCGTTTGCTTGAATTTAGTTCTAGAGACTTTTCATAATTCGATTAGTTTGGCTAACTATATCTATTTTTTGGGTCGCTTTAATATTTTGTCGCTTCAGCTCGTGCGCCAACTGTGAAAGGGGCTTTAAGTTTGAAGGTTTAATTTTTTAGGGGCTTTACAGGTATACGGAATGGCCATCAATGTTCTATTCATTTTCTTTATTTTTCCATATTAGGTTGATACATTTGTTTAATGTTATCATTGATATTAAATTGAGATATAATTTGCAAATGTTTTTAAAAAAGTTACATAATATAGTAAATGAAGTGAATTCTATCATGTATCAAATTCTTTGTGAAAAGAGACAAATGTTATATACAGATGTTGCTAATGAAAAACAAAACATTTCTAAGACTACATGTATGTAGGGAGCATGAACGAGTACACATACATATAGTCAGCTCTAATGTTTTAATGCAATATTTGACTTTCCAAGAAGCGCAGTTGACAATGAACTTGCTTATCACCGCTGCGACTGAGTTCGATCCCCATGATCGACAGTGTTTGGACGTGAAAGGGTTAGGCGGTCGCCCGCTTGGACATGGGGTTTTCTCTGGGCACTCCGGCTTCCTCCCACGTCAATTATCCACTCATGCTTACATCCGTGCAAAAGAAAATGATATAAATTGTTTATCAATTGTTGTAAATATAATAAAGTTCATTTAATGCAATACTCTGGAATATATGTGATATAGAGATTTTGGACGAGTTTAATTCCATGTTTATTGGTTTTCCTTTGTCATTCTAAACGAAAAACAATATTGAAAAGATATGCTGCAATACAAACTTGTAATTAACAAATATTTTGAAAAAAATTATGGATAGTTGGAAAGGTATCTTTGATGCTGACATCTAATCTATTTTCATTATGACTATTTTTCTATTTCTGTTTGTCACTTAAACTTTTTTTTTCTTTCATGTAGGCAAGTAACCACTAAATAATAAATTTAGGTGTTTTGTCATAAATGTGTGTGTGTTGTGTGTGTGTGTTGTGTGTGTGTGGTGTGTGTGTGTTTGTAAGCCCTGTGAATTGGCCGAATACCAAGTTTTACACACCAATCAACTTATCACCTGAAATCAAATGGCCACCGAACTCAGGTTTCAGTTGAAATAACGTCATGTTCGTGTTCCTCTCACTAATTTCATCCAGAAAAAATAAAAAAAATATGAGTGTTTCTTTTGACACCAACTTTCCTAATTTTTTTTACACAGTGTGTGTGAAATTTTATGCTCCATTTTCCCCCTTTACACAGAAAAATCTGCGCATGCGCAATGAAATATCCGGATGTTGTTTATAATGGCGGAAGAAATATGTTGTGACTTACAAGTGACCTCTTCTCTTGAATATTTGATGTCACAGGCTGTTTAAAGGTAAGTTTTTGAATTCTATGATTTAGTTCTCGAATGATGGCTTAAGAAATCAATTATGATACACGTGTATCGACTTCTAAAGTCGTTTTAAAAACAACATCACGAATGCATTTCCTTTTCTAAACTACGAGCTGGAAGATTCTATCTATTAACAAAATATTTACATTGTAAAACATTTATATAGATATACTTTTGTACAAAATCTTCTCATTTATTCCCACCTTGCTTAAAACAACGACTTTACTTATATTGTAATATCGATAATGTTTTCATTATATCGTGTTTGTTTTTTAGACGATGTTATAATTATCTACATTTAGATATATAAACCATTGAAAAAATGGGGATTATTAAGACCAAGCGAAAGATAAAAATATATATATAAATACATGTATAACCATAGATCTACTCATTTGTTATATTCATATGATAACTTCTTCGGTTTCCAATGGAACTTTCTACGGTCTGAAAGTAAGGAGAAAAATTAAATTAGGAATAATATATACTAGGTATGTTTTTAACAATGATTTACAGGATTATCTCGTAAAACATGCTTCAATATAAAGTGTAAGTGTACGGTGGATTTGCCTGGTCAGACTATACAGCAAAACCATTCTATTGAGTAATGTAATAATTATTCTATTTGCATTTGTGTTTCTTTTATGAACACCGCTTTACTTATGTTCTAGTTCTTGAAGAAAATGAGCAATGTAGATATTTTTTTAAACAATGATGAAAATCGATAGAGTACTTTCAAAATAGGTACGAGGGTGCTTTGTCCCTTGTGAATTTGCTACTAATATTTTTGTTACAATACAATGTGGCTTGTTGTATTGTCAAAAGAAGTTTTGTGAACGTGTTCAAGATCAGACAATATAGAATATGAAAAATAAACAATGATATAAACATGAGACAGAACAAACAAGGACAATGTTGTTATTTATATAATCATTTTGAAGCAATGGATTCACTCACTCTGACTCTAGGTCTCGCTGATTATAAATCATATACATGCTGTGGAAACATGTAAACACCAATTTTTACATGTATCTCCACGTCTTCATACAATTCATCAGCTTTATCTTTGAATAATGTAGTTCATATAGTAAATAGTATTTTTTTTGGGAGTGGGGTGGGGCTGAAGTTGTGTTGTTAAAACACATAATGATAGAATTTAAATTTACATTTCATTATTATAAATCACTATATTTGTAAATTACGTAATTGAAAATAGAAAAACAAGATGAGAATGGATTTTTATATTGAAGGCAAGTGTATTCTTTATATAAAAACAAAATTTTAAGAAGCTCTAGAACAAAGTTATAGTAACACGGTCAAATTGATATGTTAGTTTTATCATAGAGATATATATGCAACCATGTACATCATGCCAGATTTACATGTAATTAACTACATCTGGACATGTCATACTAAGTTTTACTTCTGTGTTTGACTACAAGTTACTTTGTAAATTAACAAAATTTAAAACGAACAAAAAATTTAAATAGATAGATATACACATATACATTGTACTTGTATATAAATTATAAACATCAAATCAATGTTGTGTAACAATATCCCAAGTTTTATCTCAACTTTACTTCTAAACAGCACTAAAATTGCAAAATATGAGAACAGAAGCTATTGTTCCTCATCTAGTGTTTAATTTTATGGAATAAATCATATTCGCTCTGAAAGAGACATAATAAGAATATTATGCCTCTGTGTACATGTACAATTCTCCATGCACTCTTAGAAAAAGGTAAGATGAAAACGAAATTCTGAGCGTATATGAATAAATCACACATCACGAAACTGATACCACCGCGATAATGTACAAGTAAGTATACATCAAAATAGTTAGGACAAATGACCGGGGCGAATCAGCCATTGGTCAAGACACCGTAAAACCTATATTTTCGAAGGAAGTCTTGTTTTCGAGAATTATATATCAAATTAAGAGTCTTGAGGACAGTTGTTTTCAGTGGTGAGTACATGATTCCTATTATAAGGTGGTCGTTCGTGTTATAAATGTACAACACGTTGACAAATATTGCCTACAGCTGTTATTGTTAATTGTTCGAATTTTCTCCACAAGCTGTCACTTTGTTTGGGAACTCAAAGGATATATAATTCTTATGTAATCTTGACCATGTTGACAAGATGCTACTTTTGTATGTTTAATATACGTGTAAATCATGCTAGGTCCGATAATTCAATGTAAATTTGTCTTTAATTTATTCAGTTAATAGTTTGTTTATACACGCAGTGTGTTCTTGAAAATCCAATCTGTGGAAAGATCATCTTTTGTTGATTATTAAACAAGCACTGTCGCAGATACTGCTCATATTTTTTCTCCTGATCCTAAAGTGTGATATATTTTACATGTACCTTTTAGGACATTTAGGAAATATTTCATGCATCTTTACATATAATTGATAATAAGATAAATAAATAATACTTTTCACTATCTTTACAGAAATAACTTGTGAAATTTTTTTAAAAACTCTACTGACGTGCAACCAGTTCTTCGCCTTACATTGTGATGTTATTTTTCGATATGATTTTATATGTGATAAAGGACATCACAATGTATGGCAAGAAAAATGATACTCGATGAGAACTGGTTGCACCCAGTATACATGTATTTGCCGATATAAGGAAATAAATCTAAACATGCAGTGTCACTGACATACAGTATGTCGTAGCATAACAAATATCTTCCCTCTTCCAGTCAAATAAAATCAGTCGTACTAGTAGAATAAGGCGCACTCCAAATCAGTTATGCATTGGATTAGATAATTGTATAATCATTTTAAGTATAATAATGTATTAATCATATCAGTATTCATCTCACATCTTCGCAGCCAGGATTTATGATAAACATTGCTTGTGAAAAGGAGGAGAGTGGATCACAAATCCTTGACTTAGAAGATGTCATCTCAAGCATGTTGTTTTTTTAATAATAAATCTTTGATTGGCATGGACCAATGACATACATGAAACAGGTACATTTGATTTGCTAAGATGATATGGACAGACCTCAATTATGTGTAAGCATCAGATTTAGAAAAAGATATAGAGCTATGACATTTGCTAATGAATATTTCATAACAATAACTTTTCAACTTATTTGAAATCATGCTCCGATGCGAATCTGCGATAGCAGAGTTTTTTATAATTAATGCTTTGGAGTTTATTACATGGTGTTACTGTATGTGACATATATTACGCCTCCGGTCAGTTTGTCGCTATAATATATGACATTTATTTTCGTTAGCATACAAAAAGATTTATACAGCGTCAACATACTTCCAAATAGAGTACGGTATTGAACGCCATCGCTGCCTTATAGCATTAAAACTTAGGTGCATTATGGCGTTCCATAGCACGGACAAATGGTTCAATGAAAAAACTTCAAGCGCGACTCAGCAGATTTCGAAACACAACGCTGCTAATCATTCCAGCTGAAGTCCACGCATCACCGCCATGCTATATTAGCCGATAATGAATGGACGGGTCATATATTATAAAACGTAGATATATACGACTGACATCAAGCAATAAAATTGTTAATCTTCTAAAAAACACTTCATTTGACAGTAATTTTAATAGTTAAAGTTATCTGATAAACTTTTGAACAAATTGATTGAACATTTGTCAAAGAAATTCTACATGGGATCCCAAAAAACGCTTTTTTAGATGACGCTTGATATGAATGTATAAGAAAAAAATTCAATGAGATTTCGTCTGCTAAACATTTCGAGTTTTTTACTAAGTCAACTGCTCTCATTTCTTGAAAGAACATATACCTTTGTTGACTTTTATTGTACAACAACTTGTTGATTAAATAACATTATTGTACACAAATTGTTGATTAAATAAACAATCAAATCAATTGATTATTTGAAAAAAACAACGCTACTTTTCCGTGATTATTTTTAGGACTAGTCAACACTCAAACGTCACAGCTACTTATAGCAAAGCATGTCGGTACATTTACACAGTCGGCATAATAATAACAATATAAGTATTGTGTTGTGCATGTATATACTTTGCCTAAGAGTAATCAGGGTTTGATAGATAGTGCACGTAGCGCGGAGTACTACTTATTATATAAGTAGCATTATTGATTTGAAAAGAGCCCACACAGTTTCAATAAATATACGATTACTTAACCATTGCTCGACTTAATTGCTCCAATGAATCAACTAAGCCAACCGAGTAAAATGAACATCCCTAAGACATATAAATCATTTATTACCTTTACCTGCATTTTACATTTTTAGAATTCTACCCTCAAAATCTGTATACAATACCCGGTACTACCAAATAAGACATTCTGAAAAATACTTCAATATAAGTTAATTACTTACACATTTTTTTGAAGTTAATGTTTCAAATATGTTTGAAATAGGAATTACACAAAAAATCTGTTTTAATTAATTATTTTTTTAAAAATGTTAATTAAATGGTAAGGGAAAAAGTTTCAATGTTGACATGTATCTTATTTATTTGAACAGATTCATCAGTATGTGATATTTGCCCAAAGATGGATCTTAATACCACACATACTTGGACAAAGAATAGAGATTTTCATGGGATTTATCTCCAGAGGTCTAATGGCAGAATAAAATTAAGAGTCTGGACAGAAGCGAATATGTTATCAATGGACTAAACATATCTTGAGCTGGTAAGTCAATTTCCAGAAATAGATTAAAACAAAGTTTGATTAGAGTATTATAGACATATATTATATGTAAGTACCGGTAAGCAATATGTAGTCTTACTCTCTCAGTTTGTATGTCTGTCTGTCCTTATGGCTCCCCCCCCCTCTCTCTCTCTCTCTCTCTCTCTCTCCTTCTCTCTCTCTCTCTCTCTCTCTCTCTCTCCTCTCTATCGTTAGCTTCCAATCAGAGAGCTTCAAAGCATTTCAATTTGTATAGCAGGTTATTAAACACTTTGAAAGTAATTTTCAACCAGTTACCTATATCTAGCATTCAATACAAACAGACTGATTAAGGAATTGAATTACTCACATGCAACATTTAATTAGTTTTCATATTTTTGATGCCCCCCCCCCCCCCAAAAAAAAAAAACTTTAATAAAGTACTTGTTATATTTTTATCAGCAGATCAGCCTTATTGAGTGCACACCAAGTGAACCTGCAAGTTTTGTTGCTATGACATGTACTTTTGTAAATTTTAAAAGACCTCTAAGCATTTGGTATTTATATAAAATATTTAAAAATCAAAACCTAATCTTAACTATAATTTTTTTTTCAAACTCATTTAAAATGTGCAATCTTTTGTACACTAGACCTTTCCCCAAACATTGATTTTTTTTTCAAAATAAACAATTTGAATTGAAGTGAGAGGAAAAAAATAGATTGATAATAAAGTAAGATAGGGAATATCTAATGGATAAAATAGCTTTTCAGAGTAAAATAATAAACATGTCATTTTGTTAAATTATTCTTAAAATAATCACATTAATGCATTAAATTTTAATTACTGAACAGTCAATTTCGTTATCTCAAACTAGATGGGACTGTTTAGATAGTTCTAGATATCCGAGTATTGAGATCTCGAGGGTGAAATACTTCAAAAGTGGTTGGGACTTAAAAAATTACTTCGACATATCCATTGTATTTGAAATATCAGTGTTTGACATACGAAGTTAACTGTATTAGCAAAAATATACAAAGCTGAATTTTGATAAACACATGCACCTTTTTTATAATGTAATTATTTATGTGAATGAATTGATGATAATTGTTGATTTTGACAATCAAACTATAAGCATTGCATGTATAATATAAGTATTGACAGAAGAAAACAACCTGTTAAAAATAAAAATTGTTATCAGCTTAAATGCTCAACCAATCACAGAACAGTTGGTTTAACACTCAGTTTGTATGTACATGTATGTTTAATTATCATGCTATGAAATCCACATATTGTCCAAAATTTAAATGCTGGCTTCCTAACATAATTCCCAAGAGAGAGAGAGAGAAGAGAGAGAGAGAGAGAGAGAGAGAGAGAGAGAGAGAGAAGAATATGACTGACATGTACAAAAACAGATAGGGGATATAAACGCAGGTATGTTAAGCTTCCGGATTTAACGTAGCTCTCGGGTTTGCTGATGTCCAATAGAATTTAACGTAAAGTGTTGACCATCAATCATCATAGCAAACCATACATTTTTTTTTTTAAATGACAAATGATCCTTAAAACATAAAGGAAATATCTCAAAAGCTTCATGTAGTTCATATAAACATTTATAATTATCACATGCTAACATTTAAAGAGGTGACATACATTGTTACATTTTGTTTAATAAGGGTATAACTCTTCTATTTAAAATCATATTTTATAGACAAGAAAATAAATGAATCGTATGCATCACTTCGCTTCTTTTACAAGTATAACTTCTGTATTTTCAACCATGATCTAACTAGAGGTTCTATTAAAAATTTATTGGCTTTAGCTAATTAATGTATGCGATTACAAAGATTATGACAAGAGTTGTATGGTAATTAATTTTGCATTTATTGACTCGGAGTATTATGAAAAGAAAAATAGCCATTGTTATTTGTTTCTTCTCTTCACAACCTTACATCATATATAATTGCATATGGCATTCAATAAAACATAGTAATGTCCAATTAGTAGTTATATGTTCCGATGATGAGTAAATAAGCTAGTCTTGTCAATCAACTCATTTTATTTTGGTTCTCGGACGTAAGAAAATGATGACTTCGGGCTTACGTTATGATGATAATATAGGGTTTTGCGAAATCTTTTCAATCTTTGAAGTTGTTTTGCAAAAAATTGGCCGAGAACACATATTGATTATTGTTTATGAATTGATTCAACATTTCTCTTCTGTTGTTGGGTTGAGAAAATTAAGTTTGTCTAAACCGTTTAAAAGTTTGAATCGTAGTTCTGAAATGTGTTTTCTGTTTAGATATGCAATTTACTATATATTTCATTGAAATGACATTGCTTGATTTATCACGGACACTGTGTTTGAACACATTAAACCATGCAGGCAAATCTTAGATAAATTTTAGAAATTAAAATTATGAAACCAATGGATCATGCAGACAAATTTTTAGGGAAGGCTTTACTCACAAGCACTAAACCTGCGAGCTACGACCTGACGTCACTTGTATGTACTTCATACGATATGATGTCATAGTTAACTTTTAAACGTCACGATCTGCATTCCTTTTGATAGTTCTCATGGATTTATGTATTCATAGTTACAAACTTATAATAGAAATCATAATTATTAAGTGAAATATATTGTGACAATAATAAACACACGATTCCTTTACACAGACGGCTGTGTTGATACTGATGATATTATCAATATTATTATGCATGATTTTTATGATTTCACATGTAGAAATGCACAAAAAGTGTATCATACAATCCACAGCAGTCAACTATAGCCTCTGCATTCTATTCATTCACAACAAAATTATGACACCTTATGATAAATAATATTCCAATATTTAACCAGAAAACAATTTTTAAAATTTTGGAAATGTTTTAAAATTTAAAAGTCACAGAAAGATTTGAACTCATGACTTACAGGTTAGTAGTTAATGCTCTAACTATTGCACTATGCTGTTAGATAACAATTTCGGGGGGGGGGGGGGGGGGGGGGTGAGGGGGGGGGAGAGAATCTTACTTAATTTTTATTGTTCATTTTGATCAGAAATATGCCAGATAAAGGAGGTGTCCCATACCACCTTAACGGTGTATTGGACATCTGTCAGTATTAAAAGTATATAATTATAATACTTTCACCGGTTAGATTTTCAAATTTTATGATATTTCTACCAAAATATATGTTTTAAATAAGTTAACCATCTAACGCACACTACGCTATGCTGTTAGGTGGCAATTTGGGAAAAAACTATATAAAAAGTACATCACAACATGAAAGTGTCCCCATACCACCTTAAGTCTTGATTTACATCGGATGTAGAGTAAATATACATGTACAATGTACAGCTTTTTTATGAAAGAGGCTGCTTTACCTCTAGCTATTCTAAAAGTGCAGTCTGTACTGATTTGTATGCAGCTTGGTAATATACATATAGTCTTATATTTACTTGTATATATATAACATGTTATAAAGCAAATTTAAGTTACTGTCTTTCATGTACATGTACCACTTAGTACATAAAAAATAACATTTTAGAACTATTAAATGCATGTAAAATAATGCAATATGTTGTGAAATACTGATTGATTATAATATTGATTTTTGTAATTTTTTTTGTTCTAGGTACCGGTTTTCTAAGCAACAATGTTGGTAGGCGACAGTGGCCCACTGTCTCAGTTTTGCCACAGTCCAGGGTCAGCACCAAGCTACATGTATAGGACTCTACCTAATTACTAAAATTATCTTATGAAGAAAATTTACAAGACTTCTTGATGACTGGGAGACATATTAAATCTGATTGAATTTACCACTTGATTGATTGCTTGTCAACCACAATAGCCAAATATAAACTAGTATACTATTTTAGCATTATTTAACAAGTATAAGTCAGACCGTTTAGAATTTTATGATCCTATAGTAAAGAAAAATTACAGTGTTTTAGTATATTCAATTCATCTCAGTTGTTCTTTAATGCAATATGCATGTACATGTATAAATACATGTATATGACTTTTTTTAATAAAGTATACTATATAGCTGATGTAATGACATTGATATAATCAGAATTGATATGTTGTATAGGTATTCTGTATTGCTTTATCTAGGTTGGATCTTGAAGCATGTGTATGGTACACTGTATCATAAAGATGATTTTTTCATTCTTTGTTTACAGTTATTGTCATAAAGGCATATGAACAGATTTTTTTTCTTTGACTCCTTTTACTTATATATATATATATATATATATATATATATATATATATATATTATATATATATATATATATATATATATATATATATATATATATATATATATATAATATTTAGTCTCCTGGGGCCATAATACAAACACCTAGTAACATAATTTGTTTGAATTATATATACCGTAGATGGTTTCTGTGTGCACTGATTACTTTACTCATCCATGTACACTGTACAAATACATTGCATTTTGTATAGTTTGTGCATTTTGCGATAATTCAGTTACATCCCGAACTATATGTAAGTACATAAATAAGTGATTTACATGATAATTAAACGTAAAATCTGTTGTATTAATTCATTTTGTAAACTGCAGCATATTTTGACAGGTGGGGTATCGTTACATAATTAGTACTAGAAAAATGTATTCGGTATATCCATTTCATTTTCTTGAGCGGAAGGGGGGGGGGGGGGGGGGGGGTCAGTGCCTATATGCACATAACTATTCTACGTTAATAAGTTTGCATTTTACACTTACCCTACAGACTACCACCCCTCGTAATTATTTTTGTCATGATCGAATATTAATTCATTACATGTACCAATTGATTCAATAAATGTAAAATGATCTGCTATCTTTGTTATTGCTATACATGTGTATATATAGGAGGTAGTTTGCTCTGTGGTCCTGGATACAAAGCAAAGGTTAGAGGTGTCATGGAAGCATTTGAAAAAAGAAGGAGGCACTAATCAAAAGTTTACTAATGTTTGCAAAAAGATACTAGTGGATAACGATAACTCTCTGAGTTTACATGGACTATAGTATAGGACAGATTTGAAGTGAGAGACTGAGAGATGACACGAAGCAAATTTATAAAAAATCAAGCTTCTTTATCGCAAAAAAACCCAGAACGGAATAGAGGGGGTGAAAATACTTAATATCGAGACCTTTTCGTTAAGAATTAAAAATCAAAGGGATTCAACATTTCGCATTGAAAAATAGTTTGTATCTCCTCTCTTATAGGATATAAAAATAGAAGGTTTCGATATATCGCAACATAATTTTTTCAAAAGACATTCTACAGCAGGAATTGAATCCTACATGTAAAACGGACATTTTTTTTAAATCTCAAAATTCATATTTGATTTGATGGTTCAATATTTCAAGCGATATACTGTTGGATTCATATGCAATGTATATGCCCTAGCATTGCGTTCCTTATCGTGTAGGTTCTCAAACGTACATGTACATATCCAGTGAAGGGGCACATGTAGCGGTAATATCACAACCTCTGAAACAAATCGGCAAGTACATGTATCAAGGTTGCATATTGTTTGGAGCATTATCCTGTCTGAATATGTCCTGTAAATATTAATAGGTGTATATGTTCAGCTCTTGTATGTTGATGGAATTTCATAATGAGGACGGACTATTTTAAAATTAAATTGAACTAGGAATTTTAATAAGCATAGTAATGGCCCTTACATGTACATGTTTATCGGTTCCAAGAGGTATCAATTATCTTCCACATGATCTTTTTATAAAAGTAAAGATTACATGCAATTTTTTTTTAGTTTTCTAGTTTTCAAGGTATATCATACATACATACATACATACACACATACATACATACATATACATACATACTACTACTACATACATACATACATACTACATACATACATACATACATACATACATACGTACATGTATATACAATGTATCCTGTGGTGTACTCTGTCAAATGACCAGACGAGACATCAAACACAACCGCATTACCTGGTATGATTTCATCAAAAGACGGATTTAATTCCTCTGTATAACTTATCTGACCAAATTTGGAATGCGTATGCATCTTTGCGATTTTCTTTCGACGTGTTAATCTAGCGTTCAACAGTTATTTACGAGTGGGGATCGCATCAGCTTTATTTTGGCTTGATCAAATAGTGTGTGGTGAGAGAATGTATAGATGATCAGTTGAACGTGTGTAAAAGACTAGCATATTTTGGGGTGTTTATGTAAGCCGTTGAGTCAAATTGAAAACAATAACACATGATTTAACGGGTTTTACTCTTACGATGTTTTTTAAGGCGGATATCACATTTATTTGAAATAAATAACGATACTTCATGATATTTTGAAACAAGATATCGCTGATCATGATATACATGAGATACATGTATCAAGTTCTTATTACACTGTGTGTTAAGTTTCCCGTAACTTTTCTTTCATTTAAAAGGAGAAAATGTTTACTATAACAATAATATCCTTTGTAATAGTCTAACTGTCTAGCTCATAGGAAAGCAAAAGCGTCGGAACCGAGGGGAGCCCCCCCCCCCTCCCCCCCCACCCACACACACCACACTTTTTTTGCCAAGTTTGACATAACTATCAGGCACGTAGCATCAGGGAGGTGCTAAAGTATCACAAATCTGCTCGCCTCCCCCAGTTTTGGTAGCATGTAAGGATAGAGGTGAAAATAAGAGAAATTAGAGTGATATTGAAAATGGCTGTGATAGTGAACTACACCCCCCCCCCTTACCAGATGCCTGATAGCCACTGATACACAGGCTTAATATAAAACGAACCCCCTTCCCCCCCCCCCCCCCTCCCCACATACACGATAGATTTAATGATTTGGGGATACTTTTAAATTAACGTGTTAAAATATTTTGCTTCTGATGAAAAGTAAAGTCCCCCTTTCAATTTGTTTCCGACGCCACTGGAAAATTGAAGCAAATCTAATTATTTGTGTTATTTCTTATAAAACGTTGTTGTTCAATGCTTTAAAAATTCTGCTTAATCCTTAAACACTCGTGCTTAATACATACGGAAAATATCGAAGAAATCAATAATAAATGTATCAATGTAAATAATCAACTCCGTTGAATTACAATCCTTAAACCAATTACTCTCATATGTTTGATTTAGCTCACAATTCGCTCATCGTGGCGAATTATTTGCCGTGCGCTCAAGCGCGTTCAACTTCCGCTTTTTGTGCTCTTTGCTTTAATTGCGCTCACATACACCTGGTGTTTAATACATGTATATTTTAATAAGTAAAATGTCGTTAATGTACTACAAAAATAACATCGTCGTGGATTGAATAAAAAAGCTGGTAGCCCGTACAAGTCATTTCCTCATGCTTTGTAAAGTACGACTGTCAACCACGCCTGTGAACACAGGTACACAGAACTGGACTATATTGTATTTTTACCAAAAAAATTGGGAATTTTTTTCGTGTTACATGTTACATTAATTGTTTCTAATATATTTACATATACTTCTGTTTATTCTAACCTATGAACTTACATTGGACATAAAAAGCGATAATTGCATGCACCGCGGAAATTGACCCCGACCAATACATGTATTCATCTGCGGCCCTATGCTCCCCAAGGAGCGAACAGGAATAAGTCAATAAGTCAAGTCAGTCATACATGTATTTTGCATAATTAAGAATTACAATAAGGAAAATTATTAGACCAGGAAAGCGTGTAATTTATTAACTATGTTTTAATTATTATGCCTATATTTGCGGCTAATTTCCCGACGCTATGGTATTTATTCTAATAATGATAGCACGTTCTTAATCAATATAAAAAGGTTGATACTTAAGAAGGTATGGAAATAAGGCGAACACATTACCTACAGTGAATAAGATACTGTAAAACAGAATATCAACGAACTGATAATTCTTTCAAATATTCGCATTTAAGTTTGCGCTTGCGTTTGCGCTCAGTTCGCCCTCACCGTATTCCAACAATGTTTCAAGAGGTCTTTAACGGTAGGAAAATATCAAATCTTGAGTTGTTCATAATCAGAGATCGTTAAACGATTTGTTATTGAAGTTTTAAGTTGTTGTGGGTTTGAGAGATTGAATTGATGATTGTGTTAATGGTGTTTATTGAACGTGTTAAAAAGGCTCATTTGAAAGTGTAACTTTATTTTCGAAATTTGCGCAGTCAGATGGATGTTCATGTACCTGACAATAGTATGACCGAAATTTTATTCATTAAATCTAAAGCTCATATTTTGCTAAATATGCAAATGAATGAAGACACACCCAAAAGCTTTAACATGTATTATTGTCAATATACAAGATGGGATAACTTCCGATTCCGAAATAGTCGGTACAAACCTGTCATCTTCAATTCAATATGCGTTCACGGTTCACTTTGCACTTGCGATTGCGCTCCATGCCGGATCTAGAGGGGCCGGGGGGGGTGGGTTCTAGGTATACTACGCCTCCACCCTCCTACAGATTAGGAATTCATGATTTGGGAATAAGTTTCTTTTTAGTTTTTTTTTTTGGCTTGATGAGTAGTGTAGCTCCCAGTTTCAATTCGGACCCCCCCTACCTGGAAAAAATTTCTGGATCCGCGCATGCGCTCAGTTCAGAGTCTGCATTCAATCGCCATTCATTATCAACGCTTTTCATATTCTGTTCAGTCATCGGTCACCGATCGCTCTGCATTCGCTCATCGATACTCACCGTTTGCTCAAAGTGCAAGTGGGAACGTGGAAATTTCACGGGATGTTACGTACATAGGCGTCAGGACACCGAGGGAGGGGCTGGGAGAGGGACTCCCCCAACCATATTTTTGCAAAGTTATAACTAACCAGAACCAAAGACCATTATGTTTGCTTGTCAAGATTTTGTATAGGTCTATCCTCCTTTCAATTTGCTTACGACGCCACCGTGGTAGATGCATTGCTCTTTGGTTCGTAACACAAAGTGGATTCAAACAATTGTTTAGGTAATCATCGATATTGTTTTTTAGCGTGAGATATTTCAAAATATGTCTTGTACTGGAATTGTGGTTATTAGGTTCAGTTGAAAGTGTGTAAAGAGGTTCTCATTTGGAGGTGGTAATTTGTCTCATAATTTACTCAAAACAACTTGGAATATTTAGATTTTGCATGTACCGGTAAACAATTCACAGTCTGTATAGACAATGAAATAGATAATCCAGATTATTACTTAAATCAAAGGCTTTTTAATAAGATTGCATGCATTAAACGATGTTTGGCTGAACGTGTGTAAACGTAGTGCTTTTTCATAATTACCCAAGTCAAAGTCAATAGAAACATTTTGTATTTGCATTATATTCTATGTCTTAGATATGCTTTTTATACGTGAGAAAATCTGAAAACGACTCACAGTCTAAAATGAGCAATCGATTGGATAAACCTGGTATGGCCGATTTTTTTCCATTAAAATCCAAAACCCATATTCTTGTTTAATTCCGTAAATAAACAAAACACAACAACATGTTTTATCTCTTTTCGTTTTATTGCAGTCTTAGAATAATACCCGAATTATTTTGAACAATTTCGCTTATCTTGCATTCTCTGTGCAATAAGGATTACTTTGCCGTGCTTGCCTAGTTCACGGTCTGCTTCGTTACCGTTTACCAACCGCTCATTAAATTCAGTAAGCGTTTAAACATTGTGTGCTCACTGTAAGTTTAAAGTTTGTTCAATACTGCTTACAGCTCAAATGGGCAAGTACAAGCTCATTAATGTTTTTTACGGAACGGCCTTCGATATTTGGGTCAAAACTGAGCATCTATCGTTTCATATTTGATTGATACATTGTTTAATAAATATCATCGATATTTAAAATGAAATATTATAATGGTAGGAAATATTTTGGAACGTTAATTCGTTCAATGAAAGTAGCGAGTTTAGTTTTGCTCCCAATATCTCAAATCCCATGTATCTATCATCTATTAGTAATCAATAATTGCTTCATTTTTCTTAAAGCAACAAACATCATTTGATAAAAGTAGCAAGTAGCGAAATGTTCTTTTAGTTATTATTTTGTTTTAAAGATATTCAATATTGGATGATACATCTATCAAATGAAAAGCAGTGTGGCAAACAAAAATTGTCAATGATTTATTGGAGAGAATACTGACGCATTCTCATATGTAATATATGAAATGAGGCAGCGATATTTATGCTTTCACATGGTTACATGTGTTTGCATATAAAACGAATATTTTCAGGCATCTTATAGTTTGTGTGGAGCTTAAAGCAGTGGATTATTGCTATATAATTTCTGTCATGC
This sequence comes from Magallana gigas, assembly GCF_902806645.1. Taxonomy (NCBI): domain Eukaryota; kingdom Metazoa; phylum Mollusca; class Bivalvia; order Ostreida; family Ostreidae; genus Magallana; species Magallana gigas. The sequence goes on along the minus strand of NC_047560.1, from coordinate 39,349,031 downwards.
AATTTCAATGATTTCATTGATGATGAATAGGTTGATGTTGAAGTGTTCATTTGAGCGTGTACCTGAGGACTGTGTGTGAGGTGATCAGTTGAACGTGTGTAAAAGAGGTGCTCATTTGGAAGTGTAAATTATTTTGTCATTTTCCCAAATTAATTGGGAACTTTGCATTATATTCACATGCAATGAGTTATGGTTAATCGGTACACGATACCAGTCTAATTTGAACAATTAATCCTGATTATTATTGAAGTCAGAAGTATTTATTACACTGCAAATGAATGGTGTTCAGTTGAACGTGCATAAAAGTGATGCCCATTTGAAAGTGTAACTTTGTTCACAATTCACTCAAGTCTGAGTCAAAATAGACACAGTTTGTATTAAATTTTGCATTACATCAATATGCCTCGAAATCCTTTTCCACTTAAGAAAATCAATCTGCGAACGACGCAGTCTATATGAACATTCGAATGGATAAATTTGGGTTAGCCGAATTTCATTTATTAACTCAAAAACACATTTTCTCGTTTATTCCGTAAATAAAACAAAACGAAACTTAAGTTTTTATCTGTTTCTTGATAAATAATTGTAATCTGGAAATAATTCCCGAATTATTATGAACAAATCACTCATTGTTTTATTCACTGTGCGTATCTAGAGGTTCACTTTGCGCTTACATGTACATTTGCGCTTAGTTCACGTCTGCCTTCGGTCACCGTTTACCAACCGCTCATCAAATTTCGTCATCGTTTAAGAATTGTGTGCTCATCGTAAGTTTAAAGTTTTCACTGCTGCTCACAGCTCAAATGGGCAAGTAAAATGTTTTAGGGACTGCACTGTCTACGACACGGCCATCGATGATTGTTTTATACTTCTTTAGTTTTATATTTGATTGATACAATTGTTTAGTAATATCATCGATATTTAAATGAATATTATAATGGTAGGGAAATGTTTGTTACGTTAATTCGTTCAATTAAAGTAGCGGTTTAGTATCTCTCCCCAGTATCTTTAAATTCTATCTGAATCAACTAATCAGGATTTGCTTTATCTTTTCAAGCAACAAACTTCATTTGATAAAAGTAGCGAAATGTTCTTAATATTTGTTTTAAAGATATTCAATATTGGTGATACATCTATCAAATGAAAAAAAACCATACATGACAAAAACAAACATATGTCAATATCTTTTTGAGGAATAACTCATTCCCATATGTAATGAGGCAGCGATATTAATCTGTTCACATGTTACATGTGTTTGCATATAAAACGAATATTTCGGGCATCTTATGAGTTTGTGTGGAGCTTAAAGCAGTGGATTATTTAGCTATATAATATATGTCATGCAATTTCATGATTTCATTGATGATGAATAGGTTTGATGTTGAAGTGTTCAGTGTGAGCGTGTACCTGAGGACTGTGTGTGAGGTGAGTCAGTTGAACGTGTGTAAAAGAGTGTGCCATTTGGAAGTGTAATTATTTTGTCATTTCCCAAAGTTAATTGGGAATTTTGCATTATATTCACATGCAATGAGTATGGTTAAGTCGGTACACGATTCCTAGTCTAATTTGAAAATCTGAATGGATTATCCTTATAATCATAATAGTCAGAAGCATTTTAATTACACTGCAAATGAAAGTGTTCAGTTGAACGTGTGTAAAAGTATGCCCATTTGAAAGGTGTAACTTTGTTCACAATTCACTCAAGTCAAAGTCAACATAGGAATATTTTGTATTTGCATTACATCATATATCATTACTGTAATGAAAATAATTACTACAAACGAAACAATACTCGGTAATTTGTCTTCAGATACGCAGGTTATACCTGAGCATAAACCATTCATTGAATCTCCGTGGGATATAAATTTTCTTAACTCATACATGTCAAATCAAAAGTGTTTGTATACTTTTTGAATTCAAAGTCCTCAGAGAGAAAAAAGACACATATGGTAACTTACTTGCATTGGATCTAATCATTGAAGAAAACAAGGTAACACTTAGAAATATATATGGGCCTATATGGACACCCCTAGTTTCATACAAATATAAGGATATTTTTCTAGATTTTGATATGATTATTTTATACTATGTGGTGATTTTAATCTAACTCTAAATCCTTCTCTTGATACTTTTAATTACACAGGAGTTAATAACCCTAAGGCTCGTAGTAAAATTTTAGAAATTATGGAAGATTTGCAACTTATCGATTATTATAGAGTTCTGATCCAGATAAAAAAGTCTACACTTGGCGCAAGAAAATCCTTTGAAAAAAGGCCGCCTTGATATTTTCTTATTTCTAATAGTTTGTCAAATTTAGTTGAAACTGCTCTATTAAACCGGGTTACGGGTCTGATCACTCTTTTGTTTTGCTTGAGTTAAAATCTTCCCTTCACCAAAGGACGTGGGCTTTGGAAGTTTAATAATACTCTTTTGTCGAACAAAGAATATGTGGTAAAAGTTCAGTCAGTCAGTAGCCAATATCTAGACAATGAAGAGAGTTGTAATTTTCAATGTAAAAGTGGTATTGACGAAAGTCTTTTTTTTTAGGTGTTAATAATGGAAATAAGGGGGGCAACTATTTCTTATTCACATATAGAAAAAAAGGTCAGAAACAACACTGAAGAAAAGCTTATTCAGGAGATAGAGTATATGGAATTAAATTCTACTGTTGATATTAATAATTGGATGAAAAAAAAGTGCTTTGGAAAACTACGCAAGGAAAAAGTTACTTGGGCATATGGTTAGGTCTCGTGCCCAATGGTTGGAGGAAGGCGAACAACCTTCAAATATTTTTGCAATTTGTATATTTATTAACTATTATTAATTATTATTCTAGTTTTTCTAGTCTTAAATAAATGCATCTAAGACAAAGATCTTTTGGATTGGATCAAAAAAAAATTCAGATCAGGTTTATCATCCACAAGTTGAAATTGGATTGGGGGTCAAACACATTTACGTTTAGGAATTCAGTTCTCGGTAGATCTTCAAATATTGTCGATATGAATTATAATTACATATTCCAAAAATTATAGCTATGGTCCAGCATGGAAACGTCGAGTTCTTACTACCATGTAGAATTACTGTTATTGAAAGTTTGCTCATTCCAAAACTAAATCATTTATTCATATCACTACCAAATCCAAAGAAAGAAACAATTTCATACCTTAACAAAACTATTTTGATTTTTTTGTGGAAATCTAAGGTGATAAGTTAAGAGGTCAGTCATTACTCAGGACTATTCGTCAGGAGGGTTGAAATGGTTGACATTAACAATTTCTTAGTTTTCTTGGATTAAAAGGCTTTACAAAGCAACACAAACCTTAGATGGATTTTTTATTTTACATTTATAGAAACGATTTTTTACAGAAATTGATTGATTTTGGTGATAGTTTTGTATTGAAATGCTTACACAAGGTAAACAATTATTTTTGGAAAGATTGTTAAATTCATGGTTATGTTTATTACTAACTATAGAATCGCCCCAAAGTAAAAGATATTTTTTAAATACTCCAGTGTGGTATAAATCGAATATACACATAGCAAATTAATATGTTTTTATTAAAGCTTGGTACAGACCGATGTAAAGTTATACAAGATTTTTATGATGAAAATTGTAATTTTTTAGATATTTAGGAATTTAATATACATACAGTATCAAGGTTATATGTACAATGCAATACAATAGTGTAAAAACAGCAATTTTTAAGTTTTTCAAATGTCTAAAATTGACAGGACTTCTGTTTGAAGAAATCCTAATCCATTTATCCCATTTTTTTCCAAACAGGTTTATACCCCATGAAATGTACAAAAATTATTTATAATGTTTTGAATGAAATGTAGTTGTTCTATATTGCTGTAACCAAATGGAAAACAGATCAACGGTTAGAATGTTGAAGATCTACTGTATGTGACATTTTTAAAGATTTGTTTTAACACTACCAAATTCTTCTGTACAATGGCTTCATTTAGAATTTTACACAAAATTCTTCCATTGGCTTCTACTTAAAAAAATTAATGTCAAAACTACTGACAGATGGGGTTCTGTAAAGTAATGTTGAAACTATTATCATGTTTTTTTATTTCTTGTGAGAAATATATACCCCGTGTAGTGAACTTAGTTGATACATTACAGAAAGACCTCTGAAAGAGTCGGATTTATATGTCTAATATCATGTATTATACTGGCCACTTCCATGTCGTTTCATCAAAGACATTAATTTTATAATTCTTTATATGACATATAGTTTTGTTGTCTTATGTCAAATAGATTCCATGTTTATTGTTTTCCTTTGTCATTTAAAACGAAAATACAATATTGAAAGATATGCTGCAATACAAACTTGTAATTAAACAAATTATTTTGAAAAATTATGGATAGTTGGAAAGGTATCTTTGATGCTGACATCTAATCTATTTTCATATGACTATTTTTCTATTTCTGGTTTGTCACTTAAACTTTTTTTTTCTTTCATGTAGGCAAGTAACCACTAATAATAAATTTAGGTGTTTTTTGTCATAAATGTGTGTGTGTTTGTGTGTGTGTTGTGTGTGTGTGTGTGTGTGTGTGTTTGTAAGCCCTGTGAAGTTGGCCGAATACCAAGTTTACACACCAATCAACTTATCACCTGAAAATCAAATGGACACCCGAACTCAGGTGTTCAGTTGAAATAACGTCATTTTCGTGTTCCTCTCACTAATTTCATCAGAAAAAATAAAAAAAATATGAGTGTTTCTTTGACACCAATTTCCTAATTTTTTTTACACAGTGTGTGTGAAATTTTATGCTCCATTTTCCCCCTTTACACAGAAAAATCTGCGCATGCGCAAATGTCATATCGGATGTTGTTTATAATGGCGGAAGAAATATGTTGTGACTTACAAGTGACCTCTTCCTTGAATATTTGATGTCACAGTGCTGTTTAAAGGTAAGTTTTTGAATTCTATGATTTAGTTTCGAATGATGGCTTTAAGAAATCAATTAATGATACACGTGTATCGCTTCTAAAGTCGTTTTAAAACAACAAATCACGAATGCATTTCCTTTTCTAAACTACGAGCTGGATAGATTCTATCTATTAACAAAATATTTACATTGTAAAACATTTATAATAGATAACTTTTGTACTAAAATCTTCATCATTTATTCCCACTTGCTTAAAACAACGACTTTACTTATATTGTAATATCGATAATGTGCTTTCATTATATCGTGTTTGTTTATTTAGACGATGTTAATAATTATCTACATTTAGATATATAAACATTGAAAAAAATGGGGATTATATAAGACCAAGGCGAAAGATAAAAATATATATATAAATACATGTATAACACTAGATCTAGACTCATTTGTTTATATTCATATGATTAACTTCTTCGGTTTCCAATGGAAACTTTCTACGGTCTGAAAGTAAGGAGAAAAAATTAAATTAGGAAAATATATACTAGGTATGTTTTAACAATGAGTTACAGGATTATTCTCGTAAAACTATGCTTCAATATAAAGTGTAAGTGTACGGTGATTTTGCCTGGTCAGACTATACAGCAAAACCATTCTATTGAAGTAATGTAATAATTATTCTATTTTGCATTTGTGTTTTCTTTTATGAACACCGCTTTACTATATGTCTAGTTCTTGAAGAAAATGAGCAATGTAGATATTTTTTTAAACAATGGATGAAAATCGATAGAGTACTTTCAAAATAGGTAACGGGTGCTTTCGTCCCTTGTGAATTTGCTACTAACTATTTTTGTTACAATACAATGTGCTTGTTTATTGGTCAAAAGAAGTTTTGGTGAACGTGTTCAAAGATCAGACAATTATAGAATATGAAAATAAACAATGATATAAACATGAGACAGATACAAACAAGACAATGTTGTTATTTAATATAATCATTTTGAAGCAATGGATTCACTCACTCTGACTCTAAGTCTCGCTGATTATAAATCATATACATGCTGTGGAAACATGTAACACCAAATTTGTACATGTATCTCCACGTCATTCATAACAATTCATCAGCTTTATCTTTGAATAATGTAGTTCATATAGTAAATAGTATTTTTTTTTTGGAGTGGGGTGGGCTGAGGTTGTTGTTGTTGTTAACAAATAATGATAAGAATTTAAATTTTAGCATTTCATTAATCATATTTTTGAAGAAGGCAGAAGCTGTATTGCTTTAATATAAAAACAAAATTTTAAAGAAGCTCTAGAACAAAGTTATAGTAAACACGGTCAAATTGATATGTGTAGGTTTATTCATAGAGATATATATGCTAACACATGTACATACATGCCAGATTTACATGTAATTAACTACATCTGGACATGTCATACTAAGTTTTACTTTCTTGTTGTTTGACTACAAGTTTACTTTGTAAATTAAACAAAATTTAAAACGGAACAAAAAATTTAAATAGATATATATACACATATACATTGTACTTGTATATAAATTATAAACATCAAATGCAATGTTGTGTAACAATATACCAAGTTTTATCTCAACTTTACTTCTAAACAGCACTAAAATTGCAAAATATGAGAACAGAAGCTATTTTCCTCATCTAGTGTTTAATTTTATGGAATAAATATCATATTCGCTCTGAATAGAGACATAACTAACATAATATTATGCCTCTGTGTACATGTACAATTCTTCCATGCACTCTTAGAAAAAGGTAAGATGTAAAACGAAATTCTGAGCGTATATGAATAAATCACATCACGAAACTGATACCACCGCGATAATGTACAAGTAAGTATACATCAAAATAGTTAGGACAAAATGACCCGGGGCGAATCAGCCATTGGTCAAGACACCGTAAAACCTATATTTTCGAAGGAAGTCATGTGTTCGGAGATTATATATCAAATTAAGAGTCTGAGACAGTTGTTTTTCAGTGGTGAGTACATGATTCCTATTATAAGGTGGTCGTTCGTGTTTATAAATGTACAACACGTTGACAAAATTGCCTACAGCTGTTATTGTTAATTGTTCGAATTTTCTCCACAAGCTGTCACTTTGTTGTGGAACTCAAAGGATATAATTCTTATGTAATCTTGACCATGTTGACAAGATGCTACTTTTGTATGTTTAATATACGTGTAAATCATGCTAGGCCCGATAATTCAATGTAATTTAGTCTTTAATTTATTCAGTTAATAGTTTGTTTATACACGCAGGTGTTCTTGAAAATCCAATCTGTGGAAAGATGCATCTTTTGTTGATTATTAAAACAAGCACTGTCGCAGATACTGCTCAGTATTTTTCATCCTGATCCTATAAGTTGTGATATATTTTACATGTACCTTTTAGGACATTTAGGAAATAATTTCATGCATCTTTACATATAATTGATAAATAAATAAATAAATAATACTTTTCACTATCTTTACAGAAATAACTTGTGAAATTTTTAAAAAAACTCTACTGACGTGCAACCAGTTCTCGCCAGTACATTGTGATGTTATTTTTCATATATGATTTTATATGTTGATAAAGGACATCACAATGTAATGGCAAGAAATGATACTCGATGAGAACTGGTTGCACGCCAGTATACATGTATTTGCCGATATCAGAGAAATAAATCTAAACATGCAGTGTCACTGACATACCAGTATGTCGTAGCATAACAAACTCTGCCCTCTTCCAGTCAAATAAAATCAGTCAGTACTAGTAGAATAAGGAGCACTCCAAATCAGTTATGTATTGGATTAGATAATTGTATATTAAATCATTTTAGTATAATTAATGTATTAATCATATTAGTATATTCATCTCACATCTTCGCAAGCCAAGGATTTATGATAAACCATTGCCTTGTGAAAGGAGTAGAGTGGATCACAAATCCTTGACTTGAGAAGATGTCATCTCAAGGCATTTGTTTTTTTAATAATTATAATCTTTGATTGGCATGGGACAATGACATAACATGAAACAGGTAACATTTGATTTGCCTAAGATGATATGGACAGACCTCAATTATGTGTAAGCATCAGATTTAGAAAAAGGTATAAAGAGCTATGACATTTGCTAATGAATATTTCATAACAATAACTTTTCAACTTATTTGAAATCATGCATCCGATGCGAATCTGCGAATAAGCAGAGTTTTTATAATTAATGCTTTTGAGTTTATTACATGGTGTTACTGTATGTGACATATATACGCCTCCTGTCAGTTTGTCGCTATATATATATGACATTTATTTTCGCTTAGTATACAAAAGATTTATACAGCGTCAACATACTATTCCAAAATAGAGTACGGTATTGAACGCCATCGCTGCCTTATAGCATTAAACTTTAGGTGCATTATGGCGTTCCATAGCACGACAAATGTTTTCAATGAAAAACTTTCAAGCGCGACAGCAGATTTCGAAACACAACGCTGCAATCATTCCAGCTTGAAGTCCAACGCATCACCGCCACGCTATATTAGCCGATAATGAATGGACGGTGTCTATATATATAAAACGTAGATATATACGACTGACATCAAGCAATTAAAATTGTTAATCTTTCTAAAAACACTTCATTATTGACAGTAATTTTATAGTTAAAGTTTCTGATAAACTTTTGAACAAATTGATTGAACATTTGTCAAAGAAATTCTACATAGGGATCCCAAAAACGCTTTTTTAGATGACGCTTGATAATGAATGTATAAGAAAAAAATTCAATGAGATTTCGTCTGCTAAACATTTCGAGTTTTTTTACTAAGGTCAACTGCTCTCATTTCTTGAAAAGAACATATTAACCTTTGTTGACTTTTAATTGTACAACAACTTGTTGATTAAATAAACATTAATTGTACAACAACTTGTTGATTAAATAAACAATCAAATCAATTGATTAATTTGAAAAAACAAACGCTTACTTTTCCGGTGATTATTTTTAGGGACTAGTCAACACTCAAACGTCACAGCTACTTATAGCAAAGCACGTCGGTACATTTAACAGTCGGCATAATAATAACAATATAAGTATTGTGTTGTGCATGTATATACTTTGCCTAAAGAGTAATCAGGGTTTGATAGATAGTGCACGAGCCGGAGTCTACTTATTATATAAGTAGCATTATTTGATTTGAAAAGAGCCCACACAGTTTCAAATAAATATACGAGTACTTAACCATTGCTCGACTTAATTGCTCCAATGAATCAACTAAGCCAACCGAGTAAAATGAACATCCCTAAGACATATAAATCATTTATTACCTTTACCTGCATTTTACATTTTTAGAATTCTACCCTCAAAATCTGTATAACATATACCCGGTACTACAAAATAAGACATTCTGAAAAATACTTCAATATAAGTTAATTACTTACACATTTATTTTGAAGTTAATGTTTCAAATATGTTTGAAATAGGAATTACACTAAAAAACTGTTTTAATTTAATTATTTTTTTAAAAATTTAATTAAATGGTAAGGGAAAAAGTTTCAATGTTGACATGTATCCATTTATTTATTTGAACAGATTCATCAGTATGTGATATTTGCCCAAAGATGGATCTTAATACCCACATACTTGGACAAAGAATAGAGATTTTCATGGGATTTATCTCCAGAGGTCTAATGCAGAATAAAAATTAAGAGTCTGGACAGAAGCGAATATGTGTATCAATGGACTAAACCTATCTTGAGCTGGTAAGTCAATTTCCAGAAATAGATTAAAACAAAGTTTTGATTAGAGTATTAATAGACATATATTATATGTAAGTACCGGTAAAGCAATATGTAGTCTTACTCTCTCAGTTTGTATGTCTGTCTGTCCATTAATGGCTCCCCCCTCTCTCTCTCTCTCTCTCTCTCTCTCTCTCGTTAGCTTCCAATCAGAGAGCTTCAAAGCATTTCAATTTGTATAGCAGGTTTATGTAAACACTTTGAAAGTAATTTTCAACCAGTTACCTATATCTAGCATTTCAATTACAAACAGACTGATTAAGGAATTTTGAATTACTCAGCATGCAACATTTTAATTAGTTTTCATATTTTTGATGCCCCCCCCCCCAAAAAAAAAACTTTAATAAAGTACTTGTTAATTTTTATCAGCTAGATCAGCCTTATTTGAGTGCACCCAAGTAAACCCTGCAAGTTTTGTTTGCTATGACATGTACTTTTGTAAATTTTAAAAGAACTCTAAGATTTGGTATTTATATAAAATAATTAAAAATCAAAACTAATCTTAACTATAATTTTTTTTTCAAACTCATTTAAAATGTGGCAATCTTTTGTACACTACCTGTCCCCAACATTGATTTTTTTTTCAAAATAAACAATTTGAATTGGAAGTGAGAGGAAAAAATAGATTGATAATAAAGTAAGATAGGGAATATGCATAAATGGATAAAATAGCTTTTCAGAGTAAAATAATAAACATGTCATTTTGTTAAATTATTCTTAAAATTAATCACATTAATGCATTAAATTTAATTACTGTAACAGTCAAACTTCGTTATCTCAAACTAGATGGGACTGTTTAGATAGTTCTAGATATCCGAGTATTTGAGATATCGAGGGTGAAATACTTCAAAAAGTGGTTGGGACTTAAAAATTACTTCGACATATCCATTGTATTTGAAATATCAGTGTTTGACATACAGAAGTTTAACTGTATTAGCAAAATATACAAAGCTGAATTTTGATAAACACATGCACCTTTTTTATAATGTGATTATTTATTGAATGATTGATGATAAATTGATGATTTTGAGCAATCAAACTATAAGCATTGCATGTATAATATAAGTATTTGACAGAAGAAAACAACCTGTTAAAATAAAAAATTGTTATCAGCTTAAATGCTCAACCAATCACAGAACAGCTTGGTTTAACATCAGTTGTGTATGTACATGTATGTTTAATTATCAATGCTATGAAATCCACATATTGTCCAAAATTTGAAATGCTGCTTCCTAACATAATTCCCAAGAGAGAGAGAGAGAGAGAGAGAGAGAGAGAGAGAGAATATGACTGACATGTACAAAAACAGATAGGGGACTATAAACGCAGGTATGTTAAGGCTTCCGGATTTAACGTAGCTCTCGGGTTTGCTGATGTCACAATAGAATTTAACGTAAAGTGTTGACCATCAATCGGTCATAGCAAACCCATACATTTTTTTTGAAATGACAAATGATCCTTAAAAACATAAAAGGAAATATCTCAAATTAAAGCTTTCATGTAGTTCATATAAACATTTATAATTATCACATGCGAACAATTTAAAGAGGTGACATACATTGTTACATTTTGTTTAATAAGGTATAACTCTTCTATTTAAAATCATATTTTATAGACAAGAAAATAAATTGAATCGTATGCATAAGCTTCGCTTCTTTTACAAGTATAACTTCTGTATTTTCAACCACTGATCTAACTAGAGGTTCTATTAAAATTTATTTGGCTTTAACTAACTAATGTATGCGATTACAAACTGATTATGACAAGAGTTGTATGGTAATTAATTTTGCATTTATTGACTCGGAGTATTATGAAAAGAAAAATAGCCATTGTTGATTTGTTCTTCTCTTCACAACCTTACATCATATATAATTGCATATGTGCATTCAATAAAATCATAGTAATGTCCAATTAGTATTTATATGTTCTGATGATGAGTAAATAAGCTAGTCTTGTCAATCAACTCATTTTTATTTTTTGGTTCTCGGACGTAAGAAAATGATGACTTCGGGCTTACGTTATGATGATAATATAGGGTTTTGCGAAATCTTTTCAATCTTTGAAGTTGTTTTGCAAAAAATTGGCCGAGAACACATATTGATTATTGTTTATGAATTGATTCAACATTATCTCTTCTGTTGTTGGGTTGAGAAAAATTAAAGTTTGTCTAAACCGTTTAAAAGTTTGAATCGTAGTTCTGAAATGTGTTTTCTGTTTAAGATATGCAATTTACTATATATTTCATTGAAATGACATTGCTTGATTTTATCACGGACACTGTGTTTGAAACATTATAACCATGCAGGCAAATCTTAGATAAATTTTAGAAATTAAAAATATGAAACCAATGGATCATGCAGACAAATTTTTAGGGAAGGCTTTCTCACAAGCAGTAAACCTGCGAGCTACGTACCTGAAGTCACTTGTATGTACTTCATACGATATGATGTCATAGTTAACTTTTAAACGTCACGATCTGCATTCCTTTTGATAGTTCTCATGGATTTAATGTATTAATAGTTACAAACTTATAATAGAATCATACATTATTAAGTGAAATATATTGTGACAATAATAAAACCACTGATTTCCTTTACACAGACGCTGTTGTTGATACTGATGATATTATCAATATTTATTATGCATGATTTTTATTGATTTCACATGTAGAAATGCACAAAAAGTGTATCATACAATCCACAGCAGTCAACTATAGCCTCTGCATTCTTATTCATTCACAACAAAATTTATGACAACCTTATGATAAATAATATTTCACAATATTTAACCAGAAAACAATTTTTTAAAATTTTGGAAATGTTTAAAATTTAAAAGCCACAGAAAGATTTGAACTCATGACTTACAGGTTAGTAGTTAATGCTCTAACTAATTGCACTATGCTGTTAGATAACAATTTCGGGGGGGAAGAATCTTACTTAATTTATTGTTCATTTTGATCAGAAATATGCCAGATTAAAGGAGGTGTCCCATACCACCTTACGGTGTTATTGGACATCTGTCAGTATTAAAAGTATATAATTATAATACTTTCACCGGTTTAGAATTTTCAAATTTTATGATATTTAACCAAAATATATGTTTTAAAAAAGTTAACCATCTAACCGCCCACTACGCTATGCTGTTAGGTGGCAATTTGGGAAAAAACTATATAAAAAGTACATCACAACATGAAAGTGTCCCATACCACCTTAAGTCTTGATTTACATCGGATGTAGAGTAAATACTACATGTACAAGTGTACAGCTTTTTTATGAAAGAGGCTGCTTATACCTCTAGCCATTCTAAAAGTTGGCAGGTCTGTACTGATTTGTATGCAGCTTGGTATATACATATAGTCTTATATTTACTTGTATATATATAACATGTTATAAAGCAAATTTAAGTGTACTGTCTTTCATGTACATGTACCACTTAGTACATAAAAATAACATTTTAAGAACTATTAAATGCATGTAAAATAATGCAATATGTTTGTGAAATACTGATTGATTATAATATTGATTTTTGTAATTTTTTTATGTTCTAGGTACCGGTTTTCTAAGCAACAATGTTGGTAGGCGACAGTGGCCCACTGTCTCAGTTTTGCCACAGTCCAGGGTCAGCACCAAGCTACATGTATAGGACTCCTACCTAATTACTAAAATTATCTTTATGAAGAAAATTTACAAGACTTCTTGATGACTGGGAAGACATATTAAATCTGATTGAATTTACACACTTGATTGATTAGCTTTGTCAACACAATAGCCAAATATAAACTAGTATACTATTTTAGCATTATTTAACAAGTATAAGTCAGACTGTTTAGAATTTTATGATCCTATAGTAAAGGAAAAATTACAGTGTTTAGATATATTCAATTCATCTCAGTTGTTCTTAATGCATATGCATGTACATGTATAAATACATGTATATGACTTTTTTTAATAAAGTATACATATATAGCTGATGTAATGACATTGATATAATCAGAATTGATATGTGTATAGGTATTCTGTATTGCTTTATCTAGGTTGGATCTTGAAAGCATGTGTATGGTACACTGTATCATAAAGATGATTTTTTCATTCTTTGTTTACAGTTATTGTCATAAAGGGCATATGAACAGATTTTTTTTCTTTGACTCCTTTTACTTATATATATATATATATATATATATATATATATATATATATATATATATATATATATATATATATATATATATATATATATATATATATATATATATATATATATATTGTAGTCTCCTGGGGCCATAATACAAACACCTAGTAACAATATTGTTTGAATTATATATACCGTAGATGGGTTTCTGTGTGCACTGATTTACTTGTACTCATCCATGTACATGTACAAATACAATTGCATTTTGTATATGTTTGTGCATTTGCTGATAATTTCAAGCACCATAAAATCTGTTGTATTAATTCATTTTGTAAACTGCAGCATATTTTGACAGGTGGGGTATCGTTACATAATTATGTACTAGAAAAATGTATACGGTATATCCCATTTCATTTTCTTGAGCGGAAGGGGGGGGGGGGGTCAGTGCCTATATGCACATAACTATTCTACGTTAATAAGTTTGCATTTTACACTTACCCTACAGACTACCACCCCTCTGTAATTATTTTTGTTCATGATCGAATATTAATTCATATACATGTACCAATTGATTCAATAAATGTAAATGATACTTGCTATCTTTGTTATTGCTATACATGTGTATATATAGGAGGTAGTTTGCTCTGTGGTCCTGGAGACAAAGCAAAGGTTGAGAGGTGTACATGGAAGCATTTGAAAAAAAGAAGGAGGCACTAATCAAATAGTTTACTAATGTTTTGCAAAAAGATACTAGTGGATTAACGATAAACTCTCTGAGTTTACATGGACTATAGTATAGGACAGATTTGATGTGAGAGACTGAGAGATGACACGAAGCAAATTTATAAAAAATTCAAGCTTCCTTTTATCGCAAAAAAACCCAGAACGGAATAGAGGGGGTGAAAATACTTAATATCGTAGACTCTTTTCGTTAAGAATTAAAAATCAAAGGGGATTCAACATTTCGCATTGAAAAATAGTTTGTATCTCCTCTCTTATAGGATATAAAAATAGAAGGTTCTCGATATATCGCAAACATAATTTTTTCAAAAGACATTCTACAGCAGGAATTGAATCCTACATGTAAAACGGACATTTTTTTTAAATCTCAAAATTCAATATTTGATTTGATGGTTCAATATTTCAAGCGATATTACTGTTGGATTCATATGCAATGTATATGCCACTAGCATTGCGTTCCTTATGTGTAGGTCTCAATATCCAGTGAAGGGGGCACATGTAGCGGTAAATATCACAACCTCTGAAACAAATCGGCAAGTACATGTATCAAGGTTGCATATTGTTTGGAGCATTATCCTGTCTGAATATGTCCTGTTAAATATTAAGTAGGTGTATATGTTTCAGCTCTTGTATGTTGATGGAATTTCATAATGAGGACGGACTATTTTTAAAATTAAATTGAACTAGGAATTTTAATAAGCAATATTAATGGGCCCTTACATGTACATGTTTATCGGTTCCAAGAGGTATCAATTATCTTCCACATGATCTTTTTATAAAAGTAAAGATTACATGCAATTTTTTTTTTAGTTTTCTAGGTTTTCAAGGTATATCATACATACATACATACATACATACATACATACATGTACATGTATATACAATGTATCCTGGTGGTGTACTCTGTCAAATGACCAGACGAGACATCAAACACAACCGCATTAACACTGGTATGATTTCATCAAAGACGGATTTAATTCCTCTGTATAACTTATCTGACCAAATTTGGAATGCGTATGCATCTTTGCGATTTTCTTTCGACGTGTTAATCTAGCGTTCAACAGTTATTTTACGAGTGGGGATTGCATCAGCTTTTTATTTTGCTTATGCAAATTAGTGTGTGGTTGAGAGAATGTATAGATGATCAGTTGAACGTGTGTAAAAGACTAGCATATTTGGGGTGTTTATGTAGCCGTTGAAGTCAAATTGAAAACAATAACAACATGATTTAACGGGTTTTACTCTTACGATGTTTTTTTAAAGGCTGAGTATCACATTTAATTTGAAATAAAATAACGATACTTCATGATATTTTGAAACAAGATATCGATGATCATGATATACATGATATACATGTATCAAGTTCTTATTACACTGTGTGTTAAGTTTCCCGTAACTTTCTTTTCATTTAAAAGGAGAAAATGTTTACTATAACAATAATATCCTTTGTAACATATCTAACTGTCTAGCTCATAGGAAAGCAAAAGCGTCGGAACCGAGGGGAGCCCCCCCCCCCCACACACACACACACACTTTTTTTGCCAAGTTTGACATAACTATCAGGCACGTAGCATCAGGGAGGTGCTAAAGTATCACAAATCTGCTCGCCTCCCCCACAGTTTTGGTAGCATGTAAGGAATAGAGGTGAAAATAAGGAAATTAAGAGTGATATTGAAAATGGCTGTGATAGTTGAACTACCTCCCCCCCCCCCCCCCCCCCCCCCCCATCCCCACATACACGGATTAGAAATTTAATGATTTGGGGATACTTTTAAATTTAACGTGTTAAAATATTTTTGCTTCTGATGAAAAGTAAAGTCCCCCTTTCAATTTGTTTCCGACGCCACTGGAAAATTGAAGCAAATCTAATTTATTTGTGTTATTTCTTATAAACGTTGTTGTTCAATGCTTTAAAAATTCTGCTTAATCCTTATAACACTCGTGCTTAATACATACGGAAAATATCGAAGAAATCAAATAATAAATGTATCAATGTAAATAATCAACTCCGTTTGAATTACAATCCTTAAAACGCAATTACTCTCATATGTTTGATTTAGCTCACAATTCGCTCATCGTGCGAATTATTTGCCGTGCGCTCAAGCGCGTTCAACTTCCGCTTTTTGTGCTCTTTGCTTTAATTGCGCTCACATACACCTGGTGTTGAAATACATGTATATTTTAATAAGTAAAATGTCGTTAATGTACTACAAAAATAACATCGTCGTGGATTGAATAAAAAAGCTGGTAGCCCGTACAAGTCATTTCCTCATGCTTTTGTAAAGGTACCGACTGTCAACCACGCCTGTGAACACAGGTACACAGAACTGGACTATATTGTATTTTTACCAAAAAAATTGGGAATTTTTTTCGTTGTTACATGTTACATTAAATTGTTTCTAATATATTTACATATACTTCATTGTTTATTCTAACCTATGAAACTTACATTGGACATAAAAAGCGATAATTGCATGCACTGGCGGAAATTGACCCCGACCAATACATGTATTACATCTGCGGCCCTATGCTCCCCAAGGAGCGAACAGGAATAAGTCAATAAGTCAAGTCAGTCAATACATGTATTTTGCATAATTAAGAATTACAATAAGGAAAATTATTTAGACCAGGAAAGCGTGTAATTTTATTAACTATGTTTTAATTATTATGCCTATATTTGCGGCTAATTTCCCCGACGCTATGGTATTTATTCTAATAATGATAGCACGTTTCTTAATCAATATAAAAAGGTTTGATATCTTAAGAAGGTATGGAAATAAGGCGAACACATTACCTACAGTGAATAAGATACTGTAAAACAAGAATATCAACGAACTGATAATTCTTTCAAATATTCGCATTTAAGTTTGCGCTTGCGTTTGCGCTCAGTTCGCCCTTCACCGTATTCCAACAATGTTTCAAGAGGTCTTTAACGGTATGGAAAATTATCAAATCTTTGAGTTGTTCATAAATCAGAGATCGTTAAACGATTTGTTATTGAAGTTTTAAGTTGTGTGTGGGTTTGAGAGATTGAATTGATGATTGTGTTAATGGTGTTTAATTGAACGTGTGTAAAAGAAGGCTCATTTGAAAGTGTAACTTTATTTTCGAAATTTGCGCAGTCAGATGGATGTTCATGTACCTGACAATAGTATGACCGAAATTTTATTCATTAAATCTAAAGCTCATATTTTTGCTAAAATATGCAAATGAATGAAGACAACCCCAAAAGCTTTAACATGTATTATTGTCAATATACAAGATGGGGATAACTTCCGATTCCGAAATAGTCGGTACAAACCTGTCATCTTCAATTCAATATGCGTTCACGGTTCACTTTGCACTTGCGATTGCGCTCCATGCGCGGATCTAGAGGGGGCCGGGGGGGGGGGGGTGTCTAGGTATACTACGCCTCCACCCCTCCTACAGATTAGGAATTTCATGATTTTGGGAATAAGTTTCTTTTTAGTTTTTTTTTTTTTGGCTTGATGAGTAGTGTAGCTCCCAAGTTTCAATTCGGACCCCCCCTACCTGGAAAAAATTTCTGGATCCGCGCATGCGCTCAGTTCAGAGTCTGCATTCAATCGCCATTCATTATCAACGCTTTTCATATTCTGTTCAGTCATCGGTCACCGATCGCTCTGCATTCGCTCATCGATACTCACCGTTTGCTCAAAGTGCAAGTGGGAACGTGGAACATTTCACGGGATGTATACGGTACATAGGCGTCAGGACACCGAGGGAGGGGCTGGGGAGAGGGCTCCCCCCAACCATATTTTTGCAAAGTTATACCTAACCAGAACCAAAGACCATTATGTTTGCTTGTCAAGATTTTTGTATAGGTCTATCCTCCTTTCAATTTGCTTACGACGCCACCGTGGTAGATGCATTGCTCTTTGGTTCGTAACACAAAGTGGATTCAAACAATTGTTTAGGTTAATCATCGATATTGTTTTTTAGCGTGAGATATTTCAAAATATGTCTTGTACTGGAATTGTGGGTTATTAGTGTTCAGTTGAAAGTGTGTAAAAGAGGTGCTCATTTGGAGGTGGTAATTTGTCTCATAATTTACCCAAAACAACTTGGAATATTTAGATTTTGCATGTACCGGTAAACAATTCACAGTCTGGTATAGACAATGAAATAGATAATCCAGATTATTACTTAAATCAAAGGCTTTTTAATAAGATTGCATGCATTTAAACGATGTTTGGCTGAACGTGTGTAAACGTAGTGCTTTTTTCATAATTTACCCAAGTCAAAGTCAAAATAGAAACATTTTGTATTTGCATTATATTCATATGTCTTAGATATGCTTTTTATAACGTGAGAAAATCTGAAAACGACTCACAGTCTAAAATGAGCAATCGATTGGATAAACCTGGATATGGCCGATTTTTTTCCATTAAAATCCAAAACCCATATTCTTGTTTAATTCCGTAAATAAAACAAAACACAACACAATGTTTTATCTCTTTTCTTGTTTTATTGCAGTCTTAGAATAATACCCGAATTATTTTGAACAATTTCGCTTATCTTGCATTCTCTGTGCAATAAAGGATTACTTTGCCGTGCGTTTGCGCTTAGTTCACGGTCTGCCTTCGTTACCGTTTACCAACCGCTCATTAAATTCAGTTAAGCGTTTAAACATTGTGTGCTCACTGTAAGTTTAAAGTTTGTTCAATACTGCTTACAGCTCAAATGGGCAAGTACAAGCTCATTAAATGTTTATTTACGGAACGGCCTTCGATATTTGGGTCAAAACTGAGCATCTATCGTTTCATATTTGATTGATACATTTGTTTAATAAAATATCATCGATATTTAAAATGAAATATTATAATGGTAGGGAAATATTTTGGAACGTTAATTCGTTCAATGAAAGTAGCGAGTTTAGTTTTGCTCCCCAATATCTTCAAATCCCATGTATCTATCATCTATTAGTAATCAATAATTGCTTCATTTTTTCTTAAAGCAACAAACATCATTTGATAAAAGTAGCAAGTAGCGAAATGTTCTTTTAGTTATTATTTTGTTTTAAAGATATTCAATATTGGATGATACATCTATCAAATGAAAAGCAAGTGTGGCAAACAAAAATTGTCAATGATTTATTGGAGAGAATACTGACGCATTCTCATATGTAATATATGAAATGAGGCAGCGATATTTATCTGTTCACATGGTTACATGTGTTTGCATATAAAACGAATATTTTCAGGCATCTTATGAGTTTGTGTGGAGCTTAAAGCAGTGGATTATTTAGCTATATAATTTCTGTCATGCAATTTCAATGATTTCATTGATGATGAATAGGTTTGATGTTGAAGTGTTCAGTTGTGAGCGTGTACCTGAGGACTGTGTGTGAGGTGATCAGTTGAACGTGTGTAAAAGAGGTGCTCATTTGGAAGTGTAAATTTATTTTGTCATTTTCCCAAAGTTAATTGGGAACTTTGCATTATATTCACATGCAATGAGTATGGTTAAGTCGGTACACGATACCCAGTCTAATTTGAACAATTAATCCTGATTATTATTGAAGTCAGAAGTATTTTTATTACACTGCAAATGAATGGTGTTCAGTTGAACGTGCATAAAAGTGATGCCCATTGAAAGTGTAACTTTGTTCACAATTCACTCAAGTCTGAGTCAAAATAGACACAGTTTGTATTAAATTTTGCATTACATCAATATGCCTCGAATATCCTTTTCCAACTTAAGAAAATCAATCTGCGAACGACGCAGTCTATATGAACATTCGAATGGATAAATTTGGGTTAGCCGAATTTCATTTATTAACTCAAAAACACATTTTCTCGTTTAATTCCGTAAATAAAACAAAACGAAACTTAAGTTTTATCTGTTTTCTTGATAAATAATTGTAATCTGGAAATAATTCCCGAATTATTATGAACAAATCACTCATCTTGTTTTATTCACTGTGCGTTATCTAGAGGTTCACTTTGCGCTTACATGTACATTTGCGCTTAGTTCACAGTCTGCCTTCGGTCACCGTTTACCAACCGCTCATCAAATTCCGTTCATCGTTTAAGAATTGTGTGCTCATCGTAAGTTTAAAGTTTGTTCACTGCTGCTCACAGCTCAAATGGGCAAGTAAAATGTTTTAGGGACTGCACATGTCTACGACACGGCCATCGATGATTGGTTTTATACTTCTTTAGTTTTATATTTGATTGATACAATTGTTTAGTAATATCATCGATATTTAAAATGAAATATTATAATGGTAGGGAAATGTTTTGTTACGTTAATTCGTTCAATTAAAGTAGCGAGTTTAGTATCTCTCCCCAGTATCTTTAAATTCTATCTGAATCAACTAATCAGGATTTGCTTTATCTTTTTCAAGGCAACAAACTTCATTTGATAAAAGTAGCGAAATGTTCTTAATATTTTGTTTTAAAGATATTCAATATTGGATGATACATCTATCAAATGAAAAAAAAACCATACATGACAAAAACAAACATATGTCAATAATCTTTTTGAGGAATAACTCATTCCCATATGTAATGAGGCAGCGATATTAATCTGTTCACATGGTTACATGTGTTTGCATATAAAACGAATATTTTCGGGCATCTTATGAGTTTGTGTGGAGCTTAAAGCAGTGGATTATTTAGCTATATAATATATGTCATGCAATTTCAATGATTTCATTGATGATGAATAGGTTTGATGTTGAAGTGTTCAGTTGTGAGCGTGTACCTGAGGACTGTGTGTGAGGTGATCAGTTGAACGTGTGTAAAAGAGGTGCTCATTTGGAAGTGTAAATTTATTTTGTCATTTTCCCAAAGTTAATTGGGAATTTTGCATTATATTCACATGCAATGAGTATGGTTAAGTCGGTACACGATTCCTAGTCTAATTTGAAAATCTGAATGGATTATCCTTATAATCATAATAGTCAGAAGCATTTTAATTACACTGCAAATGAATAGTGTTCAGTTGAACGTGTGTAAAAGTGATGCCCATTTGAAAGTGTAACTTTGTTCACAATTCACTCAAGTCAAAGTCAACATAGGAATATTTTGTATTTGCATTACATCAATATATCATTACTGTAATGAAAAAACCCTGAGACTATAAAAAAAACCTGAGGAAACCCTGAGTGGCACTGAGAAAACCCTGAGAGACCCTGAGGTCGGCACTGAGAATACTGCTGTAACCCTGAGAGACCCTGAGGTAGGCACTGAGGGTACTGAGGAAGAGCTGAGAGACCCTGAGGTCGGCACTGAGGGTACTGAGAAAACCCTGAGAAACCCTGAGGTCGGCACTTAATACGAAAATTTAAAAAATCCTTCATTATTCAACAATTGGCGTAATCATAGTTAAAAATAAATATAAACATTAGTAACATTGCATTCGTTTGGTATAATTTTTTTTTAAATGATGCAATTGCATATGATCAGACTTTCTCATTTAAAAAGCATCTTTAATTAATTGTAAACAGAAAGGATGAGTATGTATTCTGTACTAATTCTATGTACATTGTATACTGGTTAACATGCCAAAAGCAAGGGACCTCATGTTTTAATTAAATACTAGTAAATTTATCCTTTAAAAATTTAAAAAAGCCGCTTACATTTAAAGTATTCTTCCGAAATGAAATAGTAGTCGGCCGTAAAATGTAATGTTTTTAAAATAAAAAATCGTGTCCATTTTTATTCATTTTATTAACTATTTTAGTCGCCCTAACAGAACATAATTGACTAAAGAGCATTCATAGGTTCAATTACCGGTATTTCTAATTTGAAACAAATCAGCGTAGATGTATTTTGATATATATCATATTTAACATATTCTTGTACAGTATGGGGGAAAAATAGATCGGTAAACTATTTTAATGCTTAGACAGTAAAATGGTGTGAGGTGTTAAAAATAACTCTCTCTCTCTCTCTCTCTCTCTCTCTCTCTCTCTCTCTCTCTCTCTCTCTCTCTCTCTCTCTCTCTCGTAGGTAGGGAAAACGAAATAGAACTTCATTTACAAACCCGAATAAAATATGGAATGAACTGATTTTGATCGCTATTACAATACATATTTCCTAAATCCCGATTTTGAGCGATCACTTTATAAATGTAGTCCTTGTTCAAAATTCATATCCTTTACTATGATTTGATTTCCATGTAGACCCGGGCGAAATCACTTTTTATATTTACATAAAATCTCAAACTCCTTTGTTTTACGGTGTAATTCCGGTGAACCGTAATTCCCCGCCGTTTGCAGCTGTTTATTTTGATACTACAAGACATATACACAGGTGGCCAATATTCACACCTCGCCGCGGTCACTCTGTCGCGTGTATTGTCTAAGCCTTGTCTGTTATTTCCGAGGTTTTTCTTGATCCCAGAAAAACAAAAGAATGTGTTCTGTACTTATACACAAAGGAGACAATACATCGTATATCATACACAGTACTTTATATCATGGACTTCGTATCAGAGACAAGACAATCAATGATCAATAAAAATTGAAATACACGATTTTAAACACTGGCAATATTACCGCATGCTACATTTAGAAGTACTTAACATATATAAAGTATTTGTACAAGAGAGAGAGAGAGAGAGAGAGAGAGAGAGAGAGAGAGAGAGAGAGCGTTGTAAGGTACTTCGTATTGGGGCGGCGAATTATTTAGTCGAAGACCTGGGGGGGGGGGGGGGCTTGGGTTAACCGGATTTGACTTGAAATGAAGAATTTTTACGATGTGTCTAATTTACTAATTCTTACAACACTCCCTTTCATTGTACAACACTTGCATATAGACGCAAGATATATCGCAAGATTCGATGCATTTATATCGCTCAACGGTGGCTCCGAATCGTTCGTATTTCATAGAGTACTTTTTCATATGCGATTAGTTTGGCTAACTATATCTATTTTTTGGGTCGCTTTAATATTTTGTCGCTTCAGCTCGTGCGCCAACTGTGAAAGGGGCTTTAATTTTGAAGGTTTAATTTTTTAGGGGCTTTACAGGTATACGGAATGGCCATCAATGTTCTATTCATTTTCTTTATTTTTCCATATTAGGTTGATACATTTGTTTAATGTTATCATTGATATTTAAATTGAGATATTAATTTGCAAATGTTTTTAAAAAGTTACATAATATAGTAAATGAAAGTGAATTCTATCATGTATCAAATTCTTTGTGAAAAGAGACAAATGTTTATATACAGATGTTGCTAATGAAAAACAAATACATTTTCTAAGACTACATGTATGTAGGGAGCATGAACGAGTACACATACATATAGTCAGCTCTTAATGTTGTTAATGCAATATTTGACTTTCCAAGAAGCGCAGTTGACAATGCACTTGCTTATCACCGCTGCGACCTGAGTTCGATCCCCATGATCGACAGTGTTTGGACGTGAAAGGGTATGGCGGTCGCCCGCTTGGACATGTGGGTTTTCTCTGGGCACTCCGGCTTCCTCCCACGTCAATTATCCACTCATGCTTACATCCGTGCCAACAGATAATGATATAAATTGTTTATCAATTGTTGTAAAATAAATAAAGTTCATTTTAATGCAATACTCTGGAATATATGTGATATAGAGATTTTGGACGAGTTTTAATGGGGTGTTCAATTGAATGGGTGTGTATGGATTTGTGGAGTTGTATTGAAAGTGTGTATAAAAGATGTTCACTTGAACGTGTGTTTAAGAGGTGTTCAATTGGATGTGTAAATCTAGTGTTTATTTAGCAGGCGCCAAGTCAAGGTAAAGAAAAGTAAAAATAGAAGAAATAGCAACCGATAATAACAATCCTGAAACAAAAATGAGTTCAATGGTGTTTTTCGTTTTTAATTTGAGTGAGTACAAATGATAGTGTCCATTTGGAGGGTGGGGAATGCAGGTGTTGGATTGGCACCGCTTACACGTATGTGTGTGTGTGTGTGTGTGTGTGTGTGTGTGTGTGTGTGTGTGTGTGTGTGGGTGTGTGTGTGTGTGTGTGTGACTGAATGTCTTTTCTGTTTGTTTGTTCCTTGAAAAAGAAATAAATTATAAAAAAAAAATAAAAAAACATATTCCAAAAGATGATTTGTCTACTGTTGAAAATGTAGAAGGAGTTAGAGGAAGAAGGTTTTTTGTGAAAAAACGTCATTGTTTACCAATTATTTGACCCCCAGGACTAACAGAGAATTTTTGAAACCTTTTTACAAAACAACATGATACCCCAAATCAAACTCCAAGAGTTCAGTTTGCTGATTTATAAGATGTAAGAGCAGTTTGAGAAAGTAAAACGTGACAGACGGACGGACGGACGGACGGGCGGAACAGGGTAACAACAATATACCCGAACTTTCTTTAGAAAGTGCGGGTATAAAAATGTGAAAAGTTTACGACGACGACAGGAACGACAGACAACAGATAAATCTTGAACAGAAAAACTTACTTGAGTCTTTTACTAAATAAGCTAAAAATCCAAAATAATGAAAATAATGGAGAAACCTGATAAGCACACAACAAGAAATGCAATCGTAAAACAGAATGGACGCAAAACAAAGCACAATAGTGTGGACACTCAAAACAAGACGAATATAGATATGAAGAAGTATTGCATTTCATACAATATGAACCTTCATTATCGAAAGGTACTTGAAAAACAGCATTTGTCATAGCTAGAAATTACTATTTTCTGACAAATTAATACTTTTCAAATAATTCTAAATACAGTTTACATGTACTTTTTGTCACGCTCAAAAGGATTTTGATGGTTAAACAAATTTTGTATTTGCTTTTAAAATAATCTAAAATTGAATTTTATAACGCTAACTTTAGTTTTCATTGCCCATGTTTTTTGCACATTCAAGTAAAATATAGAGTATTAATACCTTCTATGAAATTGTTTCGATACCATTTATCAAATTGATCCCAACAATCAAAATAGCATAAAAAATAACATAAAAAAATGAAAAGTGTGCACTTTTAAATTTATACACATAAATGCTATCCAAGGGGTTATGTTTTTAATAAATCCAATGTACCAAGCTACATTTGTAACACTCCAAATATATTGCAAAATCTATTGCATTTTGATATTTGGAGATGACCCACGCTGTAAACCAGATGGTAAATTTAATATTCTTACATATAATGTAGACAATAATATTACTTATCACATATTACTATTGTAATATTTTTTTAATCTGCTTTAAAGTGCGGAATATGAGAATTTTCTGTGTATTGCTATAGTAATTGTACCTGCATTTTGAGATGACTCTTAAAAGAAACAGATAGTAGATTTCCTTAATACTTCTCAATATACTAGAGTTACTGTAAAGCTGTAAATATTGTAAATATTGGTGTAGATATTGTTTTGCACTACGACTATTCAAAGCAATAGGAAATGATATATATACATATTTTTTTAAAATAAATCAAACTGAGAACATATATTTATAAATGACATTTTTGTAAGAAATTGTGTTTTACTCATTGCTTTTAATTTCCTATCAAATTTTAGATTTAATGCTAGATTTATGCGTTGAACATTATTTAACTTTTTAAAATTTAAATCGGTTCATATAGTGTTAAAAGCGTTTTGGCTAAAATGTGTTGTATAAGAATTGTACAATTGTTGTTGTTGGATATCTAACTACATATATGTATATGACTTACTTTCAAAAAGATCAAACGATGTATGAGAAGAATTGGGACATCCAAATTGAAACTGGCTGCAGTTGTATGTAAGCACTATTGAGGGGCGCTTGTTCAAATACAAACATACACCTGAAATAACACAAAGCATAAAAAAGTTACTGAGCATAAACATTTACTATTTGTTTCAAATTGAAAACACAGTACTGTTAAATCATGGAAGTATAATATAGTTTGATTTATTGGCATGTGATATATTTTTGCCAATTAATTGAGGTTGCTTACACCAAAGCTCAAGGGAGCTTTTTGGAGTCACCCGGTGTCCGTCGTCTGTTGGTCTTTTCGTCTGTCTGTATTTTTATTTTTTTTTAATCTTTTCATCTAAACCTCTCTTTTCTGACAAACTAGCAATTTGTTCAAATTGGTTCAAAATATTCTTAATTTAAGGTGTAAAGAGGCTGAGAAAAAATGAATAAAGATACTCTAAACACTAAAGTGTCAATATGTCATTGATAAATAAAATAAGTGTGATTAAAAGTTAAAATGTTTACTTCAATAAATCAATTTTAATGTAATGTTTAAATGGAGAAGAAAATGTGACGTCACACATTATTATACCAGCACTTTCTGTAGAAAGTTCGGGTAGATTGTTGATACCCTGTTCTGTCTGTCCGTCAGTCCGTTCGTCTGTCACGTTTTA
The DNA here is from genome assembly GCF_902806645.1 of Magallana gigas. Lineage (NCBI taxonomy): Eukaryota > Metazoa > Mollusca > Bivalvia > Ostreida > Ostreidae > Magallana > Magallana gigas. The sequence goes on along the minus strand of NC_047560.1, from coordinate 39,322,137 downwards.
CTTTCTCAAACTGCTCTTACATCTTATAAACTAGTAAACTGAACTCTTGGTCTTTGATTTAAGGTGTCATGTTGTTTTGTAAAAGAGTTTCAAAAATTCTCTGATAGCCCTGGGGGTCAGATAATTGGTAAAAAATGACGTGTATTTTCACAAAAAAACCTTCCTCGAACTCCTCCTACATTTTCAACAGTAGACAAATCATATCTTAGAATATCTTTTAGGGTATCCTGTAGATGCGCAATAAGGTTTCGGAAATTTCAATTTTGTCCTTGGGGTCATTTAATGGCTCCAAAATGATGGTTTATTTTTTACAAATAGAAATAGTTTCTAAAACGTCAACATTCTTTGCAGTAGCTAATTGATCCTCTAAAATATTATTGGGGGTGTCATTTTGAGGTGTGATTAGGTTCCATTCTTTTTTATTAAGGGGATCAGTGAGCAGCAAAAAATGACGTTTTTTTGCAAAAAAAGTACGGTTCCCAAAATTTCATCCAGAGAGTTAAATTCACGTTTATCATTCAAAAAAAGAAAAGAAAAAACAAAACATAGATCCCAAAACACCTCTTATGATTAAATGGATAGACATATAATATATTGAGATATGATAGACACTGTTCTATAGATGTGCATGAAGGTTTTTAAATTTAATTTTCATCCAGGGAGTCAAATAGAAGCAAAACATTGACGTGTATCACTCCAAAATAAACATAGATCCCAGAGCTCCTCTGATGATTTAATTGATAGACACATCATATCTTTAGATATGATAAGGACTGTTCTATAAATGTGCATTAAGGTTTTCAAAATTTAATTTAACCCCGGGGCCCATGACCTACATACTTTTTGATGCCCTTTAAGGATCAAGAATATATATGGTAAAGGGGTGGGGGTCTCAACCGTTTTCGAGATATTTGTGCAAAGCACAGGACGAAAAACAATCTTTAAGGTCAAGATCTAGTAAATGAATCCATAATGTCTTTTTGGTGCTAGAACAATTATGACGTCATAATTGATTTTATGAATCGTTTCCCGTATTTTACGGCTTTAAAGGAAGTATGTAGAAAATAAAACAATATTCTTGTCATTCATGGGAAAAGTAATCCTGGTACCTATATTCAATTTGACATCATTTTAAAGAGGTCAATAGCTTGTTTAATACCGTTTTTGGAGATTGTATGCATTTTAGATATATTTAATTAGTCAAAAATGGACACAACTCTGAGATTTACTACTTTCATTCTTCATATTTTATAGTAAATGGTTGTAAAAAACATGTTTTTTCATTGTGTCTACCAAAAAAATTAAGCCCCGGTACACCCTATGAAACAAAGATATTGTTATGAGGCATCAATGAACTAATTTATATCTTGAATTTCATTAGCTCGTAGGCACCTTTCATTTTAGATCTTGACAATAAGCAAGTTCTTAGAAGGGACGTAAAGGTGGCTTAAAGGATATACAATCTTTAAGCCACCTTTAAGTTACCTGTATGCTGAGCTTATAGGTCCTTAATGTCTAAACTTCTTTAAGTTACCTTTAAACCATCTTTAAGTCACCTTTAAGCATTTTTAAGTTGCCTTTACACCATCGTTAAGTACCCTTTAAGTCAAGTTTAATAAAGCTGAACAGATTCATATTGAATACATAAATTAAATGCAAAAGCTCTTTAATAGGGATGGGAGGGGGTGATCCGAGTGATGATATAATTTCCAAGGAAGGGGGGAGGGGGCGGTGTTCCAGGCGGCTTTAATTGTCGCTCTATTCAACACAGATCGCTATCATCAATACCGCACCAATGGACCTAGATTGCCCTTATAATTTTTTTTTGTTTCAAAATTATTGTAGGGGTGAGCGCAGTCTCTATATCTAAATCTTCGCATGAAATTATATTAAAGTATGTTTGTTTCCTATCATATATTAATAGATGAAAGCTCTCTCTCTCTCTCTCTCTCTCTCTCTCTCTCTCTCTCTCTCTCTCTCTCTCTCTCTCTCTTAGTTTATTCGATTATTAAAAGAAAATTAGAAAAAGAACGAATAATGCACGATTTTATTTAATAATCGTTTCAAGATATGTATTTTAAAAAAAAATTAAATATTTCAAATGTTTATGTCTAAATCTAGATCTGGTAGATACATGTAAAAGATTAAAGACTCTCAACTGCCTTTGTTATATCGGGCGGGATATTAGTGCTTTGTTTGTCTAGACAAAATGGTGTTCGTTTGTGTAATTCTAATTAGAGTTTATTGTTTGTCCAACCTAGGAAAACCCCTCTAATTAACACAGAATATACAAGATATACACAACAGTTGTGTCGTGTGCCCAGGTGCACGTCAGGGTTTCTAAAGGCGTTGAAATCTAGTATGTACGTGTATACCATAAGTCTAGTGAATGAAAGTTTATTCATACTTGTAATTCATTCTCGAAGTATAATTTCCTACCTCTGGGTTTTAAAAATGTTCCGTCAACAAATTAAAGATGTATGTAAAAGTAAAATCTAGAGGGTAAGTAATAACTGTACCGGTGATCATAAATGGGGGTTGATTATTTAAATATATGTATAAGGGTAAATATGTCACATACCCGGCCGGGTACATTATACAATTGTTTGTACATGTATATATGTATATACATCATTTGCAATTGCCACATGCAGTAAATACGTCACCGGTAAATGGTAATATTGTTTGTTATAGAATTGATAGTTTAAAAATCATGTATACAATTAAATATTTAAACATAACCTATATCGTTTAATTTGTTATTCTAGATCTGTTGTAAATGTATGATAATCAATATTATTAAAATTGTACATGCTGAAACGGCGCCCCCCCCCCCCCTGAAAAGTGGTTGTCTAACCCGAAATGAGAAAAAATCAAACCAGGGTGCACAACAAGATATGAATGCCTATCATATCCTAGAGGGTTGTACAATTCTGTAAAGCCATCTCTGAGAAACAAATTCAGAGCGGGAAAGAAGAAGAACAAGAAGAAGAATACATTGAATAAGAACCGTACAAAAATATCAATTCTCTAAATTTCATTTGGGAGACTTAAGAGGCTGTCCAAGCAAACATCGGGCGAATATCTAAGAAAACGTCGCACATCGATTTTCACGAATGTTTTATTTTCCCTCTGAAATAGTTTCTTTGTGTTCTCTTTTGACCCACGATAATGATGATTTGCTTGAAAAAATAATTTAAGTGGTTATTCGGACGGGAAGATATATATTTCATTCTCTTATATAAATCATTGAAACCATGTACCAAACTGTGAGCTTTAAAATCCAATACATTGTTATTGGTGAGGGTTTGGATTTTTTTATAAATGAGAAAAATATTTTGACTTTTTATTGATAAAATAAATTGAGTGGGAAAAGCTTGCGTTGAAAAATTGTAGACAAGTATATTTTGGTAATGTTTGATAATTTCAGTTACCTCCCTTGCCAAATGAATATTTGGGGCCTTAAAAACTGAAGAAAAAAATAAAAGCAATAAATTTTCAACTATAAATAATTCATATAAAATCAGCTTAATTGTTTATGATAGACATATTTTTTTTTTAACGCTGAAATATATTTTTAAAAAATATTCAGTGCGGGTATATTTTCAAAACCAGTGTAAACAAAGATGGCCACCGCTAACGTCTGTGCACAGCATGCTGCCAGAGTTGATTGTTTTTCGGTGTTTTGGTGATGTTGTCTCGATCTCAAATACCATTGGAAGTTAAATCAGGTCGCCAATAATAGTGAGCATCCCGAACCTTTTATTGAAACTGAGATGAATTAATGTTACCAGACGAATTTCAACAAGTCAGCCAACAAATTATGCAGCTATGGGTACATTGATGTACACATCCACTCCTCAAAGAAAAAAGCAAGAGGCGTTCACCTGATGACGACAGAGGAATGTTATTTCTTGACAAATGGGTAGTTCCAGAGGGGTCAGGTAAATAATATGCATTGAGAGAGAGAGAGAGAGAGAGAGAGAGAGAGAGAGAGAGAGAGAGCATTCTTACATTTATATTATTTGATATCAGATGTTTACTTGCACATTTAATTTGTATTAATTGCATTCACATACCATGAATAAATTTTTGTAAAAAGAAAGTACAACAATAATCATAGAATGTTTCATGTGGTTAATATTGGGAAAATATCCTACAAAATTGTTAGATAGGATTATGTTGAGATTTGGAGTACTCTTTTTTTCCTTTGATAGGTCAATTTGGTCTTTAATCTTCATCTCTTTAATTTTCGCAATTGAAAAATATTGCTTTGTTAAAAATTAAAGAAAAAAAAATGTTATGAAATGACGAGTTTTTATAACATACACAGCAGAAAATATGGGGTGTTAGCACAGCAATATTATTTAACACAGCAGCTATTGACTTGGCAATCGGTCAGAGTACATATCTGACATGTGACAAGAAATGTAAATAAATAATTTCACACAACAGTATGATATTAGTTTTGCTAATGATAATCAGAATATGAAATGGAATCTCTGTATGTGTTCCACAATATTTATTATCAATTTTAAGATCTTAACACTTGAAGGTACATGAATTTGTTTTATTATGTGTTTCTCTTCTTTTTTTTTTTAGAGAAGTGCAAATGAAATATTCTTCTGGAAAATACTATCCTTCTATATTTAGACTTGGATAAAACATAGAAAAAAAACCTACAAGATTGCTGAAAGAAAAAAAACCCCATCAAGTTGCTTGGCATGATGGATCTGGATGACTTTTACAACATCTAATATCATGAGTAAAAATGATATTCCTGCATATGAAATAGTGAAAGTGTGCCGAATAAGAAAGAAGATCAAGAAGGGGGTTCAGGGATTATGTGAAGCAGTAATTTGAAAGGATATATTTAGATGGCGGAGAAACTACCGTAACTAGATTTGCAAGTCATTATATAAATGGCCACATTCATTTAAATTAACCAATTTTTTCCTAAGGAGTAGTTGAATTTCCAGAAGATATCACTTGGAATTTGTTTTTCTCAATTTAATCATCTGCACATTTTTCTTCAATGAATAAAGGATGCAAACAAGACTAAATTAAATCTTAAAGTTTGTCGGATTGACCACATGAGGGAGAGAGAGAGAGAGAGAGAGAGAGAGAGAGAGAGAGAGAGAGAGAGAGAGAGAGAGAGAGAGAGAGAGTGAACTTGTCTTCATTCATCATGCACTGTATGTATATGTTATTATTTAGCATTTTAATGCTCAATAAATTGTTAAATTGTTATCTTGCATGAGTTTATTCTCTGTTTATTTATTCCAAATTGCTAATGCACACTGTCTTAGATAACTAATTTAATTTTTATGTTATTATTAGTTTGCTATCTTCATCTATTATGGTTGTTTGTCATACTTTGAAAGTAACTTATACTAGCCTAGTTAATTTGTATGTTAAGAGATTTCAATATCTTGAGTAAATAACTAAATATAATTAAATATATTAATTAGTACATCAGTATCCAAAGTTAACATGCAAATACATGTACTGACATCACTTAGCATTAGCAATATTATAAAATAACACTGTCCAAGTAAATTGTCCAAACATAGCATTGCTACATGTAAATGAAATGTATTCTTTAACTCTTATGCACTGCTTATTTATTCAAATATGTACAACATGCTTGAAAGTTAGTCAGCTGGGTAATTTAGAAATACATTTTTAAAAAGAGGAAAATACAGTTTAAAAGATGTACACTGATTCTTATATGACCATGGATTTGATTTGGGAATAGGGTTTAAAGTGTGTGGGGGGGGGGGGGGGGGGGGGGTTGTTTCAAAGCAACAACAAAAACCCCTCAAATTCAGTAGTACCAATGATAAATTGGATTTGACCTTTTCGCACAATTTGATAAAAAAAAACTTCTTTATTTAATAAGCTAATACCGCTTCAATATTATTATCCCACCAAGTTTATTACCAGTTTAAAAAGAAAATTTTAGTTAATACTTATTGAAAACACACAAATACATTGAATTTTAAAAATACATTCAGTTTTACAAGAATTAATTATTATTCCTTATTCAGTGATTAACTTATTTCGAATCCTTATTCTCAAATTTATGTACTTCATGAAATACTGAAAACCCTTTAAATAATTTGAATGTATATTAGACCATCCCAATAGTGAAATGTTCAGCTAATTTTCTTCAGTTGTGAATAGTTTTAGCAGACTTAAACTCAGTTTTCAACATTTTTGTCAAAATGACCTTTTTGCACTTAAAAGTATGAAAAATGTTGGTTTTTGATGAGTGATCATTATTTCTTTCGTCATAAAGCATTCCTATTATAAAGATATAAGCATGTATTAAATTATAGTCAATATTTGTGACATGAACTTTGTCATTCACTGTCTTTTTAACGATAATGATAACACGTTATGCATGGAAAAACTTCATTTTCAATGTTAAAAATGGGTAATTTTGTGCAACTGCTTCTATGAGACCGATGCTGTTCCCACTGAATTTATTTTTGTTTCTCAAAATTTCATTTCTCAGGTTTATAAAGATGCCTCATTTTTTCCTTTCATGAAAATGTATTGGATTTTATTGAAATTTCAAATTAACATTAAAATACCAGAATGTTTGTTTACAAAATATGCATCAACTTTGATAAGGCATAAATTTTTGTTTGAAATATATTTATACTTTAAAAGCAGTCTAAGTTAAAGAGTTAAGGTTGTTTAAACTAAATAATATAATTTTTAAAAAGGTTTAATAGAATTAAGTAGTTTTACAACTGATCAAACTTCACAATATTTTTACAACTTCTGTGACCTTTTTGCACTAAACATGTTCCAAATTCAAAAATAGACATTTTTCTGCCTAGTTAGGCATACAATGAACTTTTTCTTTCACATGAATTACAATCATGTTAAAATGAAGTGATGCACACAAATTTATTGAAATCCAAGACATAGCATGTGCAAAGCCCTGCCTGAATTTTGCTTGGACAGCCTCTTAATAATGAAGATTAAATAGAAATAAGATCATCAAACAACAATAATTTAAAGAGAATTGACAATTTCCGAATCTAAGAAGGTAAGGATGACCCCTTTGGGTTATGACTAACATATCATAATTATTTGATGCGCCATGACCAAAGGAGGAATACTATCTTTGGATTAAGGTGGGCATTTCAACGGTTTTTATGATATTTGATAATTTCAGGAAGAGCACTTGAGATGATGACCTACATATCATCTGAAATGCCTTTAACAAATAAACAATATATATGTACATGATATATGATTCAATTTAAAAACCAAGATATAGATCTAATATCTTTGTTTGTGTACTACTTTCTATTTATATATAAATTTTACATGTATTTGTTTTGTGTTTTGTTCTATACTAATCATGTTCAAGACTGAAGTATGGCTTAATCTTATTTTAAAATTACATTAAAGTATTGTCAAATATATGACTTGGAACCCCAACCCCCAAACAAACTCAAATATAAACGTTCGCCACGCCCTCCCTTCCCCCTGGAAAATTTTCTGGAAGTATTCCTCCTCAAATTATATATGAACAAGTTGCTGTCTTTTACAAAAAGGACTACAATACGTGGACCATTTGCATGTGTTTCCAACGAAAACGTGAAAGCCTTAAGATTCCACCGACTCTAGCCCTCTGCTTTTAACCACTAAATTTGTACGTTGTATTACGTATACATTTATGTATAGCCCTGACTTTTTATCAAAGAATCGAAAGGGTTCATACTTATAAAATAATTATGATCTATCTATGAATGAAGTTTGCATGTATAGTATCAGGCATTCGTTGAATTCTACTATTTGCGCACACATTACGATTTGCACTACTTTGTTAACTATGCAGTGACAGCTTTGTATAAATTAAAAATTTCATATTTTGATGCATTTTGCTTGAGATTTGATTTGCAAAGTATGCTATTTGATGCATGTTGTAGTTTCGGCATAACATTAACTTATTCCATAATATAGCTGCAGGACTGTAGCTCCCGGTCTGAAAAAATTCGGATGGACGACCTTGGAGCTACAGTGCCTCCCATAGTAAAAAACTGCAATTTACGGCGCACAAAAAATTGCGCTTGTTTTGGTCTTATTAACCTTATTTTCACACAAATTCTGTAAAAATAATTAGTACCATTAAATTCTTCAGCAAATTTACTACTGATATCGTCACTTTACTTGCCTCAGATTTTTTCTTAAACATGATAACCGACCTCGGAAAAAGAAGTATGTTAATTTACGTCGAGATCGAGAGTCGCCATTTTTAAATGTAAACAAACTTGCACCACTTTAGTTTACAGGGCTGGTGATGGTGTTTAAAAGACTATCAGAAGCAAGTGAAGTGACGACATCTGTAGTAAAATGTCTGAGGAATTTTTTGGGATCAAAGATTTGTACAGAATGTGTTCGTAAATGAGATTAATCAGTCCAAAACTAGCGCATTTTTTTGTGCGCCGTAAATTGCAGTTTTTTACTATGGGAGGCACTGTAGCTCCCAGGTCGTCCATCCGATTTTTTTCAGACCGGGAGCTACAGTCCTGCAGCTATCCATAATACTGATAGTTCATATCACATGCCAATCATTTCTTTAATAGGGATACTTTGTTTCTGTACTGTTTACCGACAACTTTACAATTACAGCGCCTTTGAACTTATGTGTGCATATAACACGGAATCCCGATCCCGATTCAGAAAAACGTGTGCTTGCCTGGTTCCCTGAGCTACCCATTACGCACAGGAACCAGGCTAGCTCATGCGCAGGCTGAATATTCCCCATAGCATCCGGTTTAACCTCGCTTATATATTTTCTGCGTGACCTCAGGGTCCACGCAATGAAATTAAAAAAAATAGCATTTATTTATGCTTTAAATGGAAATAACCTTACATTTATCCTTTTTTTTAATCCTTGAATTATCTATTCAATAAAATCAAAATATCATTTGGGGTCTTAAAAGTTTTATAAACTGGAAAAAAATGTTATTCATAAAAAAAATCACACCTTGCACCTTGCATAATTGACAAATAATCTATTGAGATATGATCAGAAGTCATATTTCTTCTTTGGGATCAATAACTAATATTAATTGACAAGTTAAAATTATTAACAATTAATGATTAAAATTATAAATGTTTATACTCCACCCCCACCCCCCAAAGGAACCATGATTCTAAAGATTCAGTCTTCTTATATTCTGACATGTGTGCAGTAGCAAATTTTAAATCATTTCTTAATTGCTTTTTCTCTCCTAATGCACATTAACATAATGGAAATTGCTTAGTCTAAGATAATAAACACTGGGCCGGGGGGGGGGGGGGGCATATTAACGTATAAAAAATTGAATTATCATGGAGTTTGCCCACCATTGATATAAAAATAAGGAAATTAGGAGTGAAATTGAAGTTATAATGAAGTCGTAGGTACAAAACGCCACCCTAGTACTTAATTTTTTTTAGAATGTCAGACTGTCTCCAAGGGGGCATAAACTATATACAATTTGATGCGAAATGAAATAAAGAGCAAGAAAAAATTAATATAGTTTAGGGATGAGGATCTCAAAAGTTATCAAAATATAGTGTATCATCATTTTTCTATTTCAGGGGGGGGGGGGGGTAGGGGGAGTTAAAGACAACACCTGGGGGTCATGTACTTGAAATCATTTGATGCATCATAATGCCATTAGAAGATATTTTGCATTTTCCTGTTTCATGGGGGAGGGGGGGGGTTAGAACAATCCAATGGGGTCGTGGCCTACTTTGCTTTTGATGCATTATAATACTTTAAGAAAGAAAGACACCTTCCTTCGAATTGTAACTCATATAAAAATGATAAGTCTATACAAGGTCAATATGGGGTCAACTCAATAGTCTAAGTCTGACTAAAACCTCATTATTTTGAGCTACTACATATATTATGCCTACATTTATTGATCAACATCATAATGATAAATCCAATTAGAGCACACTAATAAATCCCTTTAAATGATCATCACAAAAAAAATGTTTATGCATGTAACCCAATCTGTTTCGTGTATACATACGTGTATGTATACAACACGTAAAAAAACATCTAACCGAAGAGCTAGGTAAAACTAATACCCGCTAATGAGACCTGCATACCTATTTTGTGTACGTAACTTCAGACAAAGATCAGTTATTTGTAACGTGCATGCATTTTTATGACATATTCTTCAAAACCCCTTGCACTTTTTTATAAGGCAAATAACAGCTTTAATGTGGTGCAGGAAACCTGCATATTGTGATGTATACTTCTTGTTGAAATAAACAATAAAGTATAAATAAAATATTTTATCCCAAAAAATGTTACCTAACAGTGAAGCGCAATGAGTTAGAGCGTTTACATGTTTCTAAGAGCATTCGGGTCCAAGGTGTATTTTTGGTATTTCACTATTGATATAAATAAATTTTCATGGGGGGGGGGGGTCTGGACCCCTCACTCCCACCCCTTCTCTAAATCCGTGCACACGATGATGTTCATGTAGGCACACAGAAGCAAATATAAAGCCGGCAACCGCCGCGGAGAGGGTGCATAATTTAATTTTGTTTCTAATAATAAATTACATAGACCATTTTACTTTCAATGACGTGAAATGTTAAGATTATTGATAAAGGATGACTTTTTACTCGGAATGAACAAAAAAAATCCACTGATGATACAAACCCTTTAATTGTAGTGTTGTTCTTCACTTTCAAAAAAGTAGGTCAATGACCTACTTTTTGAGTTAATGGCCATTGAATATTTTTGGAAAATTAAGGAAAATTCCTTAAAATTTTACACTATGATTGAGATTTTCTTATTTGAAAAAAATAATACAAATTTCTGAACACTTTTAAAAATGAAATACAGTTTATAAATGGCAATGACACTAAATAGATACAAAGCATTAAGTTTTCGTTCACAATTTTTATAAATATTCCAGTTCAAATTTCCTTTATCACTTCTAAAATTCATATTCATTTTTTATCCAAATATGCAAAAAATAAAATGATGAAAATACAAAAACAATCATGGTAATATACTACTAATATTGATTTTATTCTGTCGGTATATAATTTATATGAGGTCAATGATCAACATTTTGAAATATGGTGCCTTTTATCATTTTTAAGCATTATTAAATATTGATGAAATTCGTGCCATACAATTATTTTAATGAATAAGTAAGCTATAATTAACAGAAAATGTAAAAAAAAAAAAAAAAAGTATGTAGACTAAAATATATAATTTTAAATTTTAATTTTCGTGTACTGTCAAAAATGTTTTAGGGAAAAACAAAATCTGTAAAATTTAGTCCGAATTTCCTCTGTTTGGCTAAAGGTCTGTTTTTGTTTGAGCCTAATTCCATAATAAAATAGAAATATCGAATATTATGTCAATGATAATTCATTTCATAAATACTTTTTTATGTTTAGAACAAATTTTACTCATGACATTGAACTTTATATCAATCTGAATTTAAGAACTCATCCCCTGAGTAAACAACACCCTTGACATAAAATTCACATGAAAACAGTTCAGCCCCAAATTGCACATACAGTGCTGCACATGTGTATTATCATATTGGAAGAGATCTCATCCTTAAGTTATGAAAATCATAATTTTAAATGTATTATCAAAACTTGCATGTGGCCTTCAGTTTTAATTAAAATGGTACAAAACAGTTTTATTAAGGGGCAAACACTTGGTGCGGTTATTACTGTCAAATGAAAGCGTCTAGTTTAAATTTATAAAAAAGTAAGATTGTTGAACTATGAAATCAAGGCTACTTGATTTTTAGATTTTAGGTAAGGTTAATTATACTTCACTTTTGAATTCAACTCTTTTCACGTTTGTTTTCCATTTCTAGCCGTCTTAATCAACATGCATAGTACAAATTGTATTTGAACGTTGATACATGCATATTCGTATCAGTGTGGCATTCTTTTTTTCTGGTGTAATATAATAAAGCGAAAACATTTAACATAAAATCAGTGCTACTGAAAACAGCTACTCAAATGCAACTTATGTTGTTTACCTTCTTCTATCCATATGAAAGGAATAGTATAACAGAACTCTAACAGCTCCGTAATGTTTTTGTTCGGAAGACACGCGTATCCATTTTTGTCAGTGCAGTTGATAGCCGTAGACCTCGCTTTCCATTCTGTTTCATTTCTGGGACAATAGTCTGCTAGGTAGACTGAAAAGCTGTAGCCGTCCAACTTTCTCTGAAAAAAAAAATATTTTCTTTTAATTTCAGACCCATTTTGAAGGTTAGTGAGTTCTCATTTCCTGATGAATCAATTCTGATCAACTTTGAATGTTATGTTTATTAATCATCTTATTTAAAGTCTAATTGATATGAAAGACAACTTTGTATTATATATTTTCTTGAAAAGCAAAACTGGAAAAAGGGTTTCCTTTGTACTCTCTACTTTTTTAATCATGAAAAATAAGTTCACTGGGGTTTCTCTATAATTGATACTGCAAACATTCCTGACATTTTGTTGTAATTTATAGGTAATGGTCGTCCAGTTGTTGTATTTGTTTACTTCATTTCAACATCATTTAAAAATCTTTTCTTTTAAAATACCCAAATAGTTTCAGATGAAAATGAGACGTAACTCATAATCATTTCTTAAAGAAAGAGTGGCCCAAGTTTGCAAAATGAGGTTAAAATTAGCCCAATGATTTTGAAAAACGTGAAAATGCGAGTAGTCTACGACAACGATAACAATAAATGTCGACGACAGACAACGGACAAATTTTGATAAGAAAAGCTCACTTGAGTTTTTTGCACAAAGCCTTAAAAAGCAATTGCTAAAACATATTTTGTTCCAATAACAAACAATATCGATTTTCCTTACATAACCATGCTATCATCTTTTATTACAATCTTTTGATTTGAAAAAATTAGTAAGCATACTCTGAACTTGCTCAAATAGATTAATTTTATCATGTGTTTAATGTTAATTGTTCATTATTTTTGTGTATCCGAAGCTGACACTCTTTATCGTTTTGTGGGTCACGTAACAAAATACTTTTAGTATATGGCTTTAAAATGATAAATGAAATGGGTCCTATTTCGTTGATTAACCCGTTTTCTTTTTACAAAAGAAAACATGTGCAATTGGATAACACAATAGTTCGTAAACTATTGTTTTTATGTCAAATAATATCAGTTGATATCATTAGAACTCTGAAAACTCTTACCTAAATGACTCCTGCATAACGTTCATGTTTCGTCATGTTCAAATTTTTTTCAAGATACCATAAAAGTACGATTTACTGCAATAAATGTAAATTTACTGTGTTGCACATAACAATTTTTCCACAACGTCTGTGAACTATAAAATAGAGAAAACTTAGTAACACAGCAATGTATGTGAAATGTCACAGTTAGGGGACCATACGAGATGATTTTGAATTATTTTATTACGCCATTATTTTTTATTTCAAACTAAAATATTTCCTGTTATCTTATCTTTTTGAATGAAATCTTAATGTACTGTAAGGTATTTGCAGGCCATTTATATCAACAGTAACACTTATGCATTTGAAATACTACTTAATTCTATGTACAAAATCCAGTGTTTTTTCGTTTACGGTGCTCGGGGTTTGGGGTCATTTGTTTCCCGATGGAGAGGGCATTTGATGCCTATCTTTTCGAAGTGACTTTTAAAGGTCTGTACCCCCATACCTTAAATCAACGAATTGGTTGCATAGGTTTACCAGTTAAGTAACAACAAAGAAAATGAAAACAGTTTATACTTGTGTTTACATTTACAATAGTAAAAATCCATCAGTCTTATATCAAATACTTCCAAAGAGAATTTATTATTTCAACTAACAATTATTTTTAAACAATCAAAAAACCGGAATTTTTTCAATAAAAGATGATAGAAATCTAAATCTATCGAAGTAAAAACATTTTGCTCGTCTGTTTTAGTACCTGAAATAGGTTGTTTAAACCTTGTTTTTACATTACAATTCTAAAAATGTTTTTAATGCCTTTAATTTAGCTTTGCAATAAAACGATTTAGAAAAATATACCAAAGTCAGGAATATGACTATTTTATATATGCATTCCATTATATTCTAGTAGAATATGTTCTTTTTTCTTTGTACTATAAAGCATTGTGCATATAATATTAGCCGGTTAATAAATTATATGCATAGTGTGAACATATATATGGCGCCGATGTTTGCTTTCTTTATGTTAGGTATTTACAAGGCACATTATAGACGGTTCTTCCTTTCTTTTGTTAAACAATATTTGTAAAAACTGAACTATATACATACAATTGATTAAAGGTATGTGCAGTCTGACTGTCCCGACGGGAAAGCAACCAATCGTAACTCATTAAACTTTCTCAATATGACAATCAAATTACTTTTAAGCCTTCCCGTCTTTTCCTTTTAAACTGTTTTGTGAAAACTAAACTGCGCACATTCTGATGTGTAAGTGTATGTGCGGACAAGCTGTCTAGATCGGAAAGCAATCGACCGTAACTCTATTGACTTGCTCAAAATGGAAACTTGTTAAATATTCTGACCAGATTACTTAAAAACCTCCCCGTTAAGCTACATGTATACCTAGAATGATTGAATGGAAAAAAGAGATACCCTCTGCTTTATTCGTGTATATGTACTGATATACTAGAATTGAGAATAAAACTTCTTTCATTGATAGCATTCCATACAGACATTCATGTAGACGACCATTTTGAAATATGATAAATATATCAGTTGCCTCATTTGTGCATTCTGCAGAGGACAATGGTAAGATAGTCCTTTAAGTATTAAAATAAATCAACTGTAGATCACATACAACAAAAATATATCAATTGTATCTGAAGATTACTAGTTTAACAACATACATGATTTTGTCCATTAATTGCATAAGTGTATCTGCCCTGACTCACGCTTGTAAAAAAGTATCACTTACAAACTCGTGTAGATGGATACAAGAGGACAAAACTATTCCAAACACAACAATACACAATTGAGCCTGTAAAGATAGTCCCATGCTGCTTTCCTTGAAAACCAAACAGTTTTACTTTGCAATTTGCATCGAGGGATCAGCATGTATGTTACACGTGACAGATATCCGAAACTGATACATGTTTAGGGGCGCTGTAAAATGTAGGTCATTGATCACATGACGGGATACGATTAGTGTAAAGCAATTCAAAATAATAACAGTTTGTGGGCTTTCTTCTCAAAATATTTACATGTTTTCTATGTGGATATGAACATTACTTACGACTGGAAAATTTGGTGGTTTTTTTTCGGATGTTTAACAATATTAACTTTAGGAAAGCCATTGGCCTTAATATACATAACGGTCATCAAAACATGTTGACCGAGCTCAGCGGTTGGAAGTTTTCATTCAAGATATTTTTCATTTGTTTGCATATCTGTGAAACTTCCAATAAAATTGATTCTACGCTAATTGTAAATTGTCATTGAAAACGGTTCTATAATAAAATTTTCCTTTAGGTAATGTATTTTTGGCATTTATAAGCAATAAAAAGATATAATGATATCAAAACATCATCATTTAAACAGGTTTTGTTGTTGCAGTTTAAGATTTTAAAACAAGAATATTTATTGAGGCAGTCTTTTTCGATACAGTTATTTGGTCAGTAATGTACAGTCATACTTGTGATCTTAACGATTTATACAAGCTTATTTTTCAAACAATTCCAGATGCAGGTAATTGTATTGTATTGGGTAAGTCTGTTTTGAAAGCTTAAAAAGTAAATGTAAGCACCGCAGCATCAGGTCATTTCTAAATTAAAGCCATGGGTGCAACTTAATACCAACAGAAAGTTACATGTTCAGTGTTAATCTGTGTAAGCCATCAACGGTTTCAAATAGACGTTTTTACTACTGACTGTATTTTAGATTTCCGTGTTAAGAAGTGAGGACGGTGTTCAACAAACAATATACTTTATGTTTAACAACAATTAACAACTTTACAATCAGACGAATTTTCCTCTAATTTTCAAAAATATCGATATTAGCAAGACTGAAATATACGTATTACATAAATGGACCTAAATGTTTCTACAACAATTTTACGTTAAAAAAGTATTTGCATTAATATGCAACTTCTTCAATCCATATGAAAGGAATAATATATATAACAGAACTCTAACAGCTCCGTAATAGTATCTTTCGGTAAACACACGTATCCATTTTTGTCAGTACAGTTAATATCTTTATACCTCTCTTTCATTTCTGTTTCATTTTTGGGGCAGTATTCTGTTGAATAGACTGGAAAGTCATAGCCTAGCCGTCCAACTGTCTCTGTATATTTCTTTTTTATTTTCAGACTTGTTTTAAAGATTAGGGAGTTTTCAATTCCTGATGAATAAAACAATTTGGATCAACACTTACATGTTTTGTTTATTAATCATCTTATTTAAAGTCTAATTGAAATGAGATACAACTTTGTATTATATATGTCCTTGAAAAACATAGCTGGAAAAGGGGCTTACTTTCTACTCTCTACTTTTTTAATCATTGAAAGGACGTCCAATGCGATTTCTGTATAATTAATACTCCTGACTTTTTGTTATAATTTATAGATAATGGTGGCCCAGTTTTTGTATTTATTTACTTTATTTGAACATCATTTAAAAATATTTTCTTTTAAAATACTAAAATAGTTTCAGAAAAAATTAAATGAGACATAACTCTTAATCATCTCTCTTTTAAAGAGAGAGTGGCCCGAGTTTGCCAAGTTTAGTTAAAATTAGCCCAATGATTTTGAAGAGGATGAAAATGTGAGAAGTCTACGACAACTACAACAATGTAACGATGACGACAGACAACGGACAAATTTTGATAATAAAAACAAAATAACAAAATAACAAAATAATAACAGTTTGTGGGCTTTCTTCCGAATTCTCAAATTTGAGGCAAATTTTTTCGACAGGAAAGGCTTGTGGTCGTAGCGATTTATACAAGCTTATTGTTGAAACAATTCTGGATGCAGGTAAATGTATTGTATCGGGTATGTCTCTTTTAAAAGCTAAAAAAGTAAATGTAAACACCGCAGCATCAGGTAATTTCTAAATTAAAGCCAAAGGTGCAACTTAATACCAACAGAAAGTTGCATGTTCAGTGTTTTCGAAAATCTGTGTCAGCTATAAACGGTTTCAAAAGGATGTGACATAGTTAATACCCCTGGGTGTATTTTAGATTTTCGTGTTTAGAAGTACAGAGGGTGTTCAACAAACAAAATACTTTAAAAATCCAAGAATTACCACTTTACATTCAGACAATTTTCGCTTTAATTTATAAAAAAAATATCGATATTATCAAGACTGATATCTACGCATAACAAAAATAAACCTGAATGTGTCTACAAAATTATTTCCTTTAAAAAAATATTTTGCATAAATATGTAACTATCTGTTACATAAAGGATGCATGTGCATTGTTTTTAAACGGGGTGTGGAAGGTTTGGCGGACTTTGTTTGCAGTTGGAGGGGGGATTTAAGGCCTGTGTTCGGTAACTTTTCTCTGTGAATTTTATTAATTGGTATCCATAACTTTTAGATCCGCCTATGGGATACATGGATCTACCTGTCAATTACCTGAGTGTGTAAAATCTTTGCAATCGTGCAATCATAATTAATGTATCTATATCCATAGTAAATATTCCTTTGTATGTTTGGATTTTTTTTTATTATTGAATAGATTGTCCTATCTTTAGTGTTACAATATCCCATTTTATTGTTTCTCTTTTATTTTGTTTTTGCAATGAAAAAGATTAAAAATGATTTCAAATTCAGATATATGACTCCTATAGATGCAGTCATCCGCAAATGATCAACAGTGGGTTAAATCCTGAGCCGCTTTTTTTGGAAGAGGAGAAAATTATGCAGATAATCCTAGACATTTTATACAAAACACACGTAGTCACCCCTGCGAATGTTATTGTCATTTAAATTTTAGACTACGTGTTTTTATTTGACCCTTTCAGTTTCGCAGTAAAAAAAGTGCCTCATGTTCATAGTCTATTTCATAGAATCTAGGTACTTGTAGTCAAATATAAAATATAGAAGTTTATTGATTTTAAACTTTATCTTCATTAATTGGAGTGTAGAGGTTGTTTTTCCCGTTAATGTATACATCTTTACTTATAGTTATTGTTTATATGTTCAATGAGCTGTATGTTTTTCAATTTCTTTTGTCCGCAATATTCACGACGACGATACCTGGCTGTATGGCATCATTGCCCTCATATATCGGCGTCATTCGGTGACTTTTTTACTCACAGTACAGGCCAACCTCCCTTCAAACAATATAAGGTAGCTAAAAATAATAACAGTCCTTGCTTTCTTCATTCCTATTTAATAGCACCGTTAACTATGTTCCGATTTTTGCTTGTCAACTTCTTTTTCAATTGTATTTAATGCCATGGCGTGTATATACTATCCGTTGTTTCATTCGATTAAAATGCAAGGGGTCAAACTCAATTTGCTGTCTAGATAATTTTCTCACTTATTCTCTTGTTATTCAACCTTCTCTGTCGTTTAAATACCATCTGGGATTTATACCGAAACCCTGCACACTATATGACTGTTTTTGGTTGGTTAAGTTTTATTTTAAGGTTACAACAAACATCTTTTTCTAAATATGAAACCGATGATTCAAACTATGCGGTATCCTTTAATTTTACTAGGATATATCGAGTTAATGAAAGAATGGAAGTAACAATTGTTGCCTTAAAAATGAATTATTGATATTCCTAATTGTCGAGTTGAAGGACAAAGCGAGTTTCTGGGGGGGGGGGGGGGGGCATTTAGAAAATTTTGATCGACCTCTAGTACAAAATCATGTGTAACTAAAATTGTTGATATTGTAGTAGCGGATGTTACAAATTAAGGGCGAAAGCAGTGCTACTAATGTATTATATAAAATAATTGGTATTGTAAGTGGGTAAAGGCTTGATATAGAAACAGGCTTAATGCTTAAACAGCTTTAAGAAAATATAACAGTGGTATTGTGCTTGGTTTTCCGTATGCACTTATCATATGACACATCATTCAGTATTTATTTACTATGGCGTCATTCGTGCACTATAAATTTATCACGACTCGAAAAACAAAACGACAAGAGAAAAACCAATCTGACTCAATCATACTCTTATTGATTTGATCGTACAATATTATGAACATTGATGATTCCACGTGCACAAGTGTAAGCTAATTAATCTGTAAGAATCTTTTGTTATTTGTGATAGGAAAAACAGGCAAAATATAAGTTCAACTTGTCTTGTGTTCTGCATGAATAGATCTTTGTTTAGGATTTGTGCAGTGAATTGTCTTACATTTTCAACTTTCAATTGTATGGAATTTGTCTGAAAGTTGTATTTTTGTTCTTGCATTACGCCGGTTTATGGGACTAAAAAGCACACGCTCATTAAAACTCACGTTTATGTGACAGTATCATAAAACACAACTCTTTCTCGTACACAGGCTACAAACCATGTATACATGAACTTCAACTGTTTCCAAATAAATATACCACTGCAGTGTTTAACGTTTAAGTTATCTTATTGACTCTGTAAACCAACGCATGCACGAAATTACGTCCCCACGAAAGCCAACAATCCACGGAATTTGACTCTACGAATTTTATTAGCAACAGTATTACGAGTGCACTACACAGTGGCGTCGGAAGCAAATTGAAAGTGTGGGGGGGGGGGGGGGGGAGGGGGGGGGGGGCTAGACTAGTCTTCAAAAATCTTGACATAAACCAATTCCCAAAATCATGAAAATCTTAATCGGGGGGGGGGGGGGGGGGGGGGGGGGGGGGGGGAGGATACCTATAGAAAAAAAAAAATTCGTACTTACCATATTTTTTCCCCCCAAATCATGAAATTCCTCATCCGTGGGGGGTGGGGGGGGGGGGGTGAGTAAGTATACCTATTACTTCAACTTCTCAACATTTCAATATGTTTTCAAGGTCAATTTCAGATCAATTATGTTTACTGCGAGAAAAAGTGCAGGGGCTGAAGTCCCTATTATGCTATGTGCCTAATGGTTAGGTCTAGTTTTGCAAAAATAGTAAGGGGCTAACCCCCCCGATTCCGACGCCTATGCTACATATCTAAAAACACAAATGTTTTTAAAAATGCTTACTCAAGTCGCATATTTTCGAAAACAGTTCAATTAGGGTCGTATTTAAAGTAAATCCACCCTCCTGTGACGTCATACATTTTACATAAACCATGAATTCATTAAAATTCTTGCAAGTAGATTTGTAATTTCTATGTTATCATAGGTGCACATCAAAAACTCAAATCATTGTTTACTTGGAGATATTTAATAAGCGTTTTTCATCCTTATATTCGACATAATTCAATAATGACAAAGGGAAATAACTCTTTTCTACTTTTCTCTAAGTGTTATATCTAAATGCTATTATTTTTCTGATGTAAACTTTTTTTTCTTTTTTTTAAAATTAATTTTAGTTTTCTGGCATAGTAAGCAATAAAATTTAAATAGACAAACAAGTATCCATCCACTTATATATAATTTTTAAACCAAAAAAAAATGTGATTTTCAGATGATAATTTCAGCCTTTGGTTTTTATTATCTTACATCTTAAATAGTATGGATACATATATATTTTATTTATTTTTTGATGAAATTCAAGTCCAATAAGTTAAAAAAAAGTTAAATTTTTAACTTTGAACCCATGATTTTATTGGGTATGGAGTTACCTTAAGCAAATACACTGTCAGGTACATGTAAAAAGAAAGAAAAGCATTCTCGTCATAAAAAAAGCATGTTTAACAATTGATTAAAACTTCTAAATTTACCTTTTCTTTAGATAAACTATCAAGCAGATTTACCCCCAATGCGAAGACGTGCGTCTCTATAAAAGTGGATGCTGTGAAATATCCCAATACTAGATTTCAACTAGATCTCATTTAAAATTCTAAAGTAAGCATCGTGTATTGTTTTGTGATTAAAGACCATCTGTGCACAGACTTGATCCTCCATATCTAAATATTTGTTTATGAAATTTTTTACATTGTGATGAAATTATTCAATAAGTGCATGTTTTTGTCAATTTATGAACAGAGGTGTATTTATGATATACATGTAGCTTTTTGATGTTAACATGCTTATATCTTAATACTTAAATGAATTGCTTCAAAACGTTTATATTGCGTTATGAAGAATGTTTATTCATCATTGTTTACATGATTTGAATAACTCTGGTTGATTTTCAATTTAATGAAGAAGAAAAAATGTCCTTACATGCGGTCTATTGCAATAAATATTATTATATAAAAAAACAGACTGTACACAAGGAAAGCCTGAGATACTCTGAGGTCGGCGCCGAAAATAACGAAGACACCATGAGGTCGACACAGAGGGTACTGAGGAAACCCTCAGAGACCCTAAGGCAGGAACCGGTGTCATTGTGGACACCCTGAGAGACTCTGAGCTTGGCATCGAGGGTACCGATTAAACCCTGCGAGAAACTCTTCGCCGCAGTGAGAAAGAGACCATAGTGCCCAAGCTAAAAGGATAATCATAATGGTAGGTATATAAACATTGGTTGAAGGTTGAACTAATAGCTTACTTCTTACGTTTTAAAAATGAAAACTTTAACATTAATTAATGTACCTTCTAAGTGTTCACCCAGTATAATGTATTTAATATATTTAATAAACACATGTATTTGTTTTGCCGTCAGGGTGACTAATTTCTGCTTGACTTTCAAATTGTTAAGGACGACGCATTGACCTTGATTTCAGGATTTGACCCGAGGTGTTGACGTTTGTTAATTAAATACCCTTAACACTGTCGGTTTCATTGAATATTGTTCAAAGCTTTTGGATTGTTTTAAGTTGCCGATGAAATGATATTACGGTTATGAAATAGAAAAATTATATATATCCAAAAAAACGTGTACTTCAGATTGGTTGATATCTAAAACAATGCACATTGTCAACACAAACAACAAATTTAAGTGAATGTAATCTGTTGTGAAAACAATGCAGACACAAATATTTCAACGACTCTGGCTGTTTTTGCAGTTACCATTTTGGACATGTTAAGTGTTTTTCCTTTTTATAACTATCACACAGACTAAATCACAATCAATCACAAAATAATGACAATCCCAATAAGCATGCGCAAAAATACCAATTTTATGTTTTGACGTAGCGCCACGGGTATTTAATCTGTGATATTGATTAGAATATATATACACACAGCACAGGACAATTCAGTATAATGGGGCACCAACTCCGCCCCGGCCAGGGCTTGAGCCCTCGAACTCTGTAGCCTATTCTTCTAGCAGTGAGCGGCCACCACGCTAACAACTCGGCCATTTAAGCAAGACAAGATAATACATTTTTATTTTTCCCCAGAAACTTCATCTATTATTAATCAATGGAAAGTATCGCATTGTTGTAAGCTTGAGAGTGGAACAGAAAAGAAGTGAAAATGTGTTTTTATTATAATAAGATCGACAAATTGGATCATGTGATATAAAACACCCTGCTTCGGCGGTTTAGTTTCTTGAGTAAATATTTACTGTAGTAAGTTGAACGTGGGAAAAAAACAATCAAGTTTTGTATTGCTGTCATAGGATGCCAAAATCAAAGGGCCTGGCATTTATTTCATTTTCGTATAAAGTAGCAGCTAGGAGTAGTCAGTTTTGGTAAATTTTTTTTAAATATAGTTGCTTGAACACGGTATGGAAGAGAGAATTTGCTTGTCAAAACCTTTTGACATGATAAACCCCATTTCGAGCTTTTTCATAATTATGAAATAACAGTGGTAAAATAATTATAAAAATCATGAATGAGACATTATGGCATGAAGTCCAGCTTTTTGTTACCATCTCCGATGCTTTGAAAATAACTTGTGAATTGATCTTTGGGGAAGGGGTCAAACCTTTAACTTTAGATCGAATATTTTAACAAGAATCCACCGAATGAACTTAAACACTAATTGTTTAGCTTACATTCACCCAATTGATCGGAAAATTTGGTCATATGAAACAAAACACCCCGCTTCGGCGATTTAGTTCCTGTCCTGTTAATATCCCATGCAGCATCTTTACTTTGATTCAAACTGATGGTTTTTTAAATATTAGCAATAGTCGTATACAACTTCCACCATTAAGACATGGCTATCAATTTTTGGGAGTTGATTTCAATCAACTCTTCTATGCAGTTACTCTGGCAAACCGAAAGTGAAACAGTGTTTGGACTTAAGCACAAATCACCACCGCTGACAAGACTTAGTTCTTGAAAATAATAGAAAAATTCGATGTAATGTAATGTTTTTCAATGAAACTTATCTATAAACACTTTGAAAATAGTCAGATTTTATTTAATACGAACAAGTTAGATATTTTTGTACTCGTAGAGTCTAATATAGTCTCGTTCAACCAAACGCTCGGCTGTCTCCGTAGAGCAAGCAGAGAGGCTCTCTTTCTTGTCGGAGATTAACGGAGACAGCCGAACGTCTGGTTGAACGAGACGAGAGTTCGATATCAATAGCGCTTGGATCCATACAATTTTTAGAATTGTTTCGATTAATAATACATAGTTTAGAATCCATCTTTCTATGTTACACAACATGATTCATATGGGGTTTCTCGAAATTCTTGTCAGAAAAGTCTAAAAATCCATATCATAAAAAATTCGTAATTCAAATACAGACTAGAAACTAATTGCCATGCAAGATAAGTTGATTTTAAAATAAATGATAATCGATAAAATCAACTCCCGATTTAAATCAGGACTTTCAATTGCATGATGAATCTCTTTTACTTGATTTCAAACGTTTGCTCACCGTAACTTATTACATGTACATTCCAGATCACAACGAGTTTGATGATGATGACATATTAACATTCATCGTGTTATCATCTTTTTTACTATTGATATTGCTAGCTCTCCTTGTCTGCACTGTTTCGGATAATGCAACTTTCAAACCATTCGATATGCATTACATCATGACGTCGAGCAATAAAGTATAGGATATCAAATACCTACTAGTAGTATAACTTTTACTCACTCTTATTTGAAAAAAAGTTAGTCACCCTATTAACAAAATCTCAGTGAACAAATTATACGTCAAATGTGAAATGACCAGAGCTCACATCGTTGCTTTGCCTAATGCAATAACATAAAATTTGTAAAATAAAATCGTATATGTTGATGATTTTGAAAACAGTTTCAAAGGCAAATGAACGAATTTTCAGTCCCAAGAAAGTGTACACGACCAGTGCAACATTATTAAGCTTTTGCATCATGTAGTTGCAACCCAATGGACATATTCCTACTCTACATTTACGCTTTAAACTTTATCGCCATGTCATACTCCTTGTACAAATCATTGCTGTATACAGGGTTATTTTTATGGAGGGTAATCGTGTTCAAAAATCCAGACATGTAAACTTGTAAATCCGAATATGCAATCGTGTTGATGTGTGAGCCTGAGCATGAATATGTGTAATTCTGATCGTGTAACCTATAAAACTCGGGCATAAACACGTGTAAGATTTGACTCAGCTCCTTCGTATGATGCACATTTTGCAACTTTATTGATTACATTAGTTAATTAAACCTTCAACTTTGCACACTTTCAATCCGTAGTTTCTGCGTTTGTAACTTCAGGCTCGGCAATAGCACATCTGACATGATACAAGTTGACAAATGTAAAGTCTACAAGTTTGTCGAATTTTGACATGACCTTATATGGCAACTGCCTTGCTGCGGGAAAAGGAATGCCGTAACCGCCGGACCGGAATGAACGAAAAATAAACATAATATTCAGCTTAACTGTTGCAATAAGCTTTTAATGAACGACACCTTTTCTATCGAAAACACCGGTATTATTTTTAAAAAAAAAACTGAGGTATGATTGAAACTGGACCAAACAGAAAGAGGTTCATGTAGAAAAAAAAATCGTTGCCGATGCGCTAATTTCCGTAATATAATTCTCATGGAATTATAAAAGGAAATGCCTAATATCTTATATATCTCTAAAAAAAAATTGACATGTAATTTAAACTGGAATATAAGTAAATGCGTACTCTTTTCTAGAAATGAGACGGATCAAGAAATTTCCTAAGGGAGTAAATATATTTTGAGCGGCATGGGGTTCGAAGACCGCCGTGAGGTCCCATGTAACTCCATTGCTTCTGAATTCTAAGAATTTTGAGAGTGAATTTTTAACCGGGTTTCCGATTATTGAAATAGCAAAAATTGCAGACGGGTGAGTGGCTGTCAAAAAGGTACCCTTATTGTACCGATAACTCCTCGAACAGTTTTCAAGATAGGAAGTTGTTCTTTTTGCAGATCACTTATACATATATATCAGAAGTATGCAAATTGCTAGGATTTTGATTTCTGATTATTTATAAAAATATCAGCTGTTGAACTTAGTCATTTTTGGGCAAAAACATTGCATATAGAGTACCCCATTTTTACTCTTGTTATAAATTTTTCTGAATTAGTTAGAATAAACTACCTGCAAGGATTTGGTAATTTTTCGCGGAAAAATTTATGTTACTTTACATGTATTTATACCTTTTGTTGTTGTGTAAGTGAAAGATAAATAATAACACAATCTTCAATAATAATATAAAAAACTAGCGCATATTTTTTGTGCGCCGTAAATTGAAGTTTTACTATGGGAGGCACTGTAGCTCAAAGATCGTCCATCTGTATTTTTAGACAGGGAGCTACATACAGACCTGCAGCTAGTTCACAAGTGGCTGTAAAGCTGTATTATACTAGCTCTCCAGAAATTTTTTATCAGCCAACTTCACAAAGTGAGTCTGTATTGAACCGACATTCAGGACGTCATACTCAATCCCGTAATAATTGCTTAAAATGTTTTTTAAAAAATGTCAATTTTTACCTGCATGATAGGCTTTTTTTCTATATATTGCCGACAATGCAAAGAAACATTTCTTAAAATAATTTATACACATTTTAATTTCACGACAGTTAACCTTATCTTTGGAATTTTTATTCATTTTTTTAAAAGAGGGTATCGCTTCTTATGTATCATATTACCGGGTAATCACAATCTCAAAACCAATGTTTCTAAATAGTTTGTTTTTCTTATCGATAACTTTGCAACTCAGCTGACGGACCCCGTGTAATTTTTCGCGTGGAGGGGGGGGGTCTTGTCACAACTTTGTGGTAGCGATAAGGATGCATTTGGAGATATTTTCTTAATTCAGCCGAGGCCTATTTAACAATTTGTTGCATGTACTCTAATAACAGTGGCGTCGGAAGCAAATTGAAAGGGGGGGGGGGCTAAACTAATCATGAAAAATATTGAATTCCCATAATCATGAAAATTCTAATCCGTGGGGGAGGGTATACCAATAACTCCAATCTTACCTGCCCAATCCCCCCCCCAAATCATGAAATTCCTAATCCGTGGTGGTGGTGGTGGTGGGGAGGGGGGCGTGGTGCTAGTATACCTACTATGACTCTAATTTTCAATATCACTATTAATATTTCATTCTCTTTAATGTCTTTAAAGGAACACTTTTGTTTGTTGCGAGGAAAAAGTAGGGGGGTTGATTCCTCCCTGTTGCTATGTTCCTAATGGTTAGGTCTAACTTGGCAAAAAAGTGGGGTGGGGGGGCTAAGTCCCCCCCCCCCCCCCCCCCCCCCCCCCCCCCTAGCCCCCCTCCCAGTTCAGACGCCTATGAATAAAAATGCGTATATATCTTTATACACGTGTATTCAAACAAAGTCATTAAATGTATTTTTTTCAGTTCTAAGAGGATATCTGAAGCCGATCGAATTCTTTACTCGCATCTTTTATACATTCTCTTGATAAAATGTACACCAATCTCATAATTTAATTTTCCGAAAAATAATACTCTATGAAATGTTGTTATCCAAAGATAATATGATTATAGGCTTACCTAATTTTTTTTTTTATTTATTCAGTCCCTATTCCGGCGATTACGGCATGCCTTTACCTGCAGCTAGCCTTTTTCTCTCAGTGACGTCACTGTTTCCATATAAGGTCATGTCAAAATTCGACAAACTTGTAGACTTTACATTTGTCAACTTGTATCATGTCAGATGTGCTATTGCCGAGCCTGAAGTTACAAATGCAGAAACTACGGATTGAAAGTGTGCAAAGTTGAAGGTTTAATTAACTAATGTAAACAATAAAGTTGCAAAATGTGCATCATGCGAAGGAACTGAGTCAAATCTTACACGTGTTTATGCCCGAGTTTTATAGGTTATACGATCAGAATTACACATATTCATGCTCAGGCTCACACATCAACACGATTGCATATTCGGATTTACAAGTTTACATGTCTGGATTTTTGAACACGATTACCCTCCATATATTTTCGCCCCGTGTAATTTTCGCCCTTCTACACTTGCAAACAGTTTCGCCCCGTCTTGAATTCGCTCAGACACATTTGGTTTTTTTAAAGACATGTCATTTGATACATTGTAATTCGCCAAGTCTTTTTGCCCGCTGACTCTAGGGGCGAAGGAGACGAAAATGACAGCAATTTATTTTTATAATGAATTACGTAAGAATATCAGTGTCCCTTGTGCAATCAGGCCATTGCAATTTTTTTTCTTTGTTTAGCGTCCACCCAAAACTCAAAAACCTATCTTTCTATCAGGAAAAAAACCACAAACCTTAGAAAAAACACACAACTTTAAAGGTTCAACATAGTAAAATTTGTTATATATTTTGAAGTATTTTCTACCGGTACTATATGATTTCCATTTTGATTGTTGTTATATTTGATTTCTGATCCGGATTTAAAAATGAGATATCCTGAGCCCGACATATGAAAAAGCGATCTAATTTTATGAACAACCATTGTGTTGTTGTTTTTTTTTTTTTTATGTTTACATCTCAAACCAATCCGTCCGCGGACGCTAAACATAGAAAAAACTTGGAATGGCCTGCCATTGTAAAAATAATGACAGCATGGGATTTATGTATGCAAAACGATAAATGTATAAAATGCCAAAAATGATTTTTATGTGCGCAGTAAATATTTTAAATATTTTAACACGTACGGAACTTTAGCTCCCAAGTCATTCATCCAAATTTTGTCAGACCGGGAACTACATACCAGCAGGTACATGCGTCCTAAAGTCCAGTACTGTCCATGCTCAGCAGTTGACAATGAAACAAGAACACTGACACCTAAATATTTTGTATAAGTGCAGTGCCAAGTGCTCCTCTCTCTGTCTGTCTGTCTCTCTCTGTCTCTCTCTCTCTGTCTGTCTGTCTGTCTGTCTGTCTCTCTCTCTCTCTCTCTCTCTCTCTCTCTCTCTCTCTCTCTCTCTCTCTCTCTCTCTCTCTCTCTCTCCAATCTTACATACACAGTGAATACATTTATAGCATTTTAAAAAGAAAGTTAGAAAGTTTACTATTAAATGTACTCTTTTCAGGATTCAACCTAAGATTTGAAAATTGACAACAGGTTTTAACTACATGTAATTGCATACAACGCTATATAATAATGTTGCTGCAAATACTAGTATTCCACATGAAGTAACACAAGAATGAATGAATAAATGAATGAATGAATGAATGAATGAATGAATGAATGAATGAATGAATGGATGAATTCACTTATTTATTTTCCCCAAATCATTTATCATTTGGTGAACAATGATAAGGAAATTTGTCATAATTTGCAATGGAACTAAAACAAGAAAGAATGTCATTTTAAAAAAAAGAGAGAGGATTTTGATATAAAAATTCAAATAAAAGATTGATCGAAATAAAATCATGCAAAAAGTTCGTAACAAAGCACTACATGTATGCTGATACGGAATGAAGTGACGCTTTGACCGGGTGTCGATTAACTTTATGTCGATTTGACACTCAACCGTGCAAGGAACGACAACTCGGAATCGAAATAACAAACTGTCTCTCAACTTCGTCTTTGTTTAAAACTGTTGTAATTTAATTTGCAAGACCGACAATTGGATTTAAAGTGCATATAGATAATGATGTTCGCTGGAATTAAATATGCAAAGCCTTTCGATTCAGTATTGTAAGTAGACAATCATGTTTTCGGTAAGATTGTTGAGATCGGCCCGATGTTTACAAACAAGCCATCCATCATTTAGACATGTGCACGTGGATTTAAAGAAAACGTTGCAGTCATCTTTAGAAAATTACACGGATTTAAAACTATTTCCTCAGCGAATTTCGAATTGTGGTTTTGGAAGAAGTTTTACCAACACATTTGTAGATTATGAAGACTATGTGGGTCCAAATGAAAATGCTCTTTTTCATGTGCAATTTTCTAGTGTTTTCAAAAGAGGATTTGACTGTTTGCAGCAATATCTGAAAAATGATGTTGGTCTCTTTGACAACTTTCACTTGGACGGTGTTTCTAATGATGATAGAGACCATTTCCATGCATTAACTGCTCTGAGAATTTTTCTAGAAAAGCTTGGTAAGTGAAAATTAATTGAACTCAGGATTACAACCTGTGTACTGTACTGGTAAACGACCAATTCTCGCCAAGGACCATTTCTTGCCAGCGCATTGTTATGTCAATTTATTGACACGTAAAATTATACACGAAAAATGATGCAATAATGCACTGGCCAGAAATGATACTTGGCAAGAAATGGTCGCACTCCAGCTAGTATATATACTGTTTTAATGTTATTGTGGGTTCAAACGCCGGCGCCAGACAGCCCAGTTGGTTGAGCACCAGACTAGAGATGAAGGTGGCCTTCGTTCAAATCCCAGTTTAGTTTGTTGTTGTTTCTCACATCCTGTTACTATTTGATGCCATGCCAAACTCTGTAGCTGATAGGTTACTAGTAACCAGTCTGGGCGGACTCCGAAAACGGAGTAAACGGAAGTGATTTCTCAAAAGAAAAAATACTCCGAAAAAGGAGTTCGGCGCATGCGCAGTTAATCAAAATATCCCATTTTTACGTGAAAACAGGGCACTCAGGAAAATTGATTGTGCAAAGCGGATTATTCATATGCAGGTCTGAAAATACGTTTAAATGCTTTATAAGACATGTTTCAACAGAATGTATTTGGCAAAAATATACATTCGTTGGGCAAATCAAATTTTATTTGCTGTCAAAGTTTGTCAATTCTGTTTCCGATGACGAAGCCAATAAAGTGAATAAATTAATGTTTTTTCCATGATTTCACTATTATTAAAGATAATTTATGTGCTAGGGTGTGAAATAAACTATTACTGTTAGTTTTTTTTTATCCCGTTTGTAGTCATTACACCGTTCTTTGGATCACGCGCTGACTCGCCAAGTCGGCACTTCTTAAAACCTTGTATACATCGTAATTTTGTCGTATTTAAAAAAAAACATCATCTATATTAAAGGCTTGAATACTTACATTAGTGCAACAATTAATTTTCAATTTCCATACTTCCAAGTCTTAATTTGAAGTCCGATTTTCTTATCTTATAAGTCCTGGTCGACCACGTATGAGTTTTAATATTTGTATGTATTTTTCCTGTTGTTTATCGAAACATTTCCACTTTTTTTTAAAGTATTTTTTTAAGATTAATCATTTCTGAGTCGTTTCCATATTTTTTTCACGCTTCTGAAGGATTTCAATCTATTTTTCAATCACGATTTTACGGGAAAGGGAGGCAACTCTCCATTATTTACATTAGCTACAAAACGGAAGTTGAGAAAATCGCAATGCATGACGGTGCCAAATACTCCGTTTTCGGAGTTTACTCCTTTTTCGGAGTCCGCCCAGACTGGTAACTCCTGCCAGGTGTGTTGATCATCGAGGGCGATGATCGTTAAAAGGGGGGAAGAGGGGGTGAGAGGAATGTGATGGTCAGACTGGTTTGAAAACCGGCTCCAGATACATGTAGCTCAAAGCATATTTTCAGTAACTTGATATTAAAAAGAAGAGGGAAAGGGTGGGGGTCCAGACCCAGGAATTTAATAAAAGTTTAAATTTACATTGTGGGAGAATTGGGGTCCAGAGATTCCAAATCCACTAATTGCAATTTTTTTTTTAAGTCTCTGTCACTAAGGGGGAAGAGCACCATAGGATAAGGGGGACTATTAAGTCTCGTATAGGCCCAACCAAAAAGACAGGGGGTCAGCCTAAAGACCATAGTCTTAAATTGACTTCTAAGTCAGATATGCATAAAGTTATAACTCGAAGGCAGGTTTTACACAATTTATTGATTAAGTGATTTGAATTTAACTGAATTATCAAAAATAATCAAATAGAACAAAGTAAAATAGAACAGGGTAAAAATAATTATTTCTTAAAATGCCAAATGAGTTAGATTTGAATTCAGCGCGATGTTGCTTAGTCTACTGACAGACTGGAGGACAGTCGACTAGATCGTTTTTCACTTGAAAGAATTCACAGAAACGAATACAGATTTCATACAGGGGAATGTTTACATCTTTTCTCTATTCAGAAGTATTTCGGAATACGTCGCACAATTTTTTAACATTATCATCTGGGTCCCTTCATAAAAAATCCTGTTGTCTTTTAATTTTTAGATGTGTATTGAAACCTAACAAGCTAGAGGGGGTGTTTCAAAGGGGAAATCTTTGGATTTTTTATTCTCTTGAATGAACACCATTTGAACCCAGAGGTATTTATAAATATAGAACAATTAAAGAAAATGTTTGGCTTAAATATCTTGGGACAGACTACTGTATGGATTTTTTCAAAAACTGAGAATACTAATTGACATTATGAAAATTAGCCTAGCTAGTCTAGACACAAAGAATAGAAAAAGCAAATTTTTTAAAATCACTGCATACAATTAAAATATGAAATATATGTGAAAACAATGTATAGTTATATGTACATTGTCAATTCATATTAGAAAACATAATGAAGTATCACATAAATTTTATAACAACAATTATTGCTTAAATCAGCAAGAGTTATCTTTCTTTGCCTAAAAATACTAATTCAATGCATGATACTTTGTCACAGTTTCTAAATTATATAAGGATAAAAATGCTTTTTCTTTTAAATTAGGCTGGATGAGATAATTGTAAAATTGATCCATGTGTCTCAGAAATGCTATAATAAATGTAAACCAGAACCTCTAATCCATTTTTTTCAGAAAGTTCGCGAGGAGTAGTGTATCAGAACAGCAGATTTTAATCAGATTGAGGGATATCAAGATAGTCTTGACCAGACTAAAATAATTTATGATCCAGCCCTATGATATTGCAGTAGTTAAATCATTTTGTTGAAAAACCTATCAATACGGAAATATTTCCAGAACTAAATGTCATTGTGAGTTTTCTCTATTATATACCCCAGTAATGTTCAGCGTGCCTCTGTTTACTATGTCTAAAAATATCCCGACGTTAAATGTCAATTTCAGCGCATCCTACTGTACATAAACAGAAATTACCGCGATACCATAGAACCCGCAATTTGATAAGAAACAAGTATATTTATTATATATTATGTATTATTTTTATTCCATATCTGCTCTCTCATGATAGAAAACCCTAGGCCTTATTAAATTTTACACATTTAAAATATGTCATTGATATCAAATGATGAAAACTACATGTAATCCTAAAGTTTGCAATTGTCTCAGTCATGTTTTTTTTTCCTCCAGTAACAATTACAATACATTTACCCCTGTTAACTAACTACAAAGAGAGAAATGAATAATTTCCATCCAAAGATTCTAAACCTTAAAACATTAAAGATGTACAATAATTGTTCATGTACTCTGCAAGTGCATTGAAATTCAAAGAAGTTATATTGAATATAAATTTTTTGAATTTCAATGTGTTTTGAAAAAAAACAACTCAATCCATGTGAGGGGAGGGCAGAGTTGCTACCTCATTGTTCAATCTTGAAATGTGTTTAGTTTCCCAGTAATTTTAAAAGGTTTCTATAATTGTTTCCACTCTGACAAAAGTGGGAGATCAGTTCATTCAAAAGTAATTTTTCTGTATGTGAATTTAAATGTCACTTTCCAAAACAAATTGGGGCCAAGCACCATCCCCTTGATGCCCGTAAGGCCAAAAAAAAAATATGTGTGTTTCCGGTTTCCCGACCGACCCTATTTTTTATGCGCCGACCCTAACACTTTTTATTCCAAATCCAGATTACCAACCGTAATTGGTTTAAACAATAGAGTCTTACAAATCAGAGTTCAAAAAACGCTTGTAACTATTCAATAGAAAACACCACTTATCAAAGCGTTTTAAAGATTTCTAAGTGCAGATTGACAGTATGGATGAAAGTTATCCTTGGTTATTTTAGCTGAATCATCAATGCAATAAATAGTTTCATAGGGCAGTGATGTGTTTAAAATTAATATAAAGATGTACAAGAAAAAAGCAGAGGCAAAGTTTATTTTTTTTTTATATTTCTGGGTGTGGATCGAGACTGCAGGCATCGTAAGTCTTTGAATAGGCCCAACAATCATTCACATATTATAAATATGATTTTAAAATGCTGCAGTTCAATTGCAAATGAAATTTTTAAAATTAGTCTTAAACCATTAATTATGTATTCATTTTTTTTTTGGAATTATTGAAAAGATTTAATTCTAAGGCTCTCGTCTGATCAACCAGAATTTCCTCTGTTTCTGAATTCAACACTTACAATTACGATATTAATGTTTACTGTTATGTCAGTTGACCAGGAAAAAAGAACTAATAACCAATTTATGATATATTTGTGGTAATGAGTATTATACTCTGTTAATTTATAGTGGCTGTCATATTTATATTTTCTATTTACATGAAAATAAAATCTTCGTATACATTCTAAATAAACCTTAGATTTAAGAAAGCTTTAATTCTGTAAGAGTTGTCTCTATCCACGATTGCTCCACCTGTAAAATACATTTTCTTATTGTATAGAAAAATCATATGCTAGGAAAGGGGAAAACGTAAAAGCTCATTAAAAAAAAAAAAAAAAAAAAAAAAAAAAAAGCCGACCTACCTACCCTATTTTAAAATTTGATGAAATTTTTTTTTGGCCTAATAATAGTGAGTGAAGAGAAACAAAAAGAGATAATTTCGTACAGAAGTTATCTCTCTTATCAGAGGATCATTCAACCTTAAGAAAGACCTAATTAAAATGTGCAAGTTACAGAGAATACCTCCCTCCCTTTAACCATGTAAAATAACAACTCTGTTTTAAAAATATGTATTTCAATGCCATATTATAACAGTCCTGACCCAATTTCTAAGATGTGTTGTGTGAGTCTGGATTATAATTCTTTTGACAAACTTTTGCAAGATAGAACAGTAAAAAATGATTATGAAAAAAAATGTTTTAGTTGTGCCCCTTGAAAATGTTTTCAGTTCCATCGAACTTTGTTGTTTTTTATTTTCACTGCCCCAACAGTTAAGGTGGTATGGGACACTTCCATGTTGTGACGTATTGTTTATCAAAATAAACAATAAAATAAAGTGTAATTATATAAGTAGTTTCTATCCAAAAATGGTCACCAAACTCTGTAACGCAGTGGGTTAGAGGGTTTCCTACGAACCTGTAAGTCATGAGTTCGAATCCCGCTGGGGTTTTTACAATTTTTACCTTTTCAAATATTTTTAAAAGCTATTTTTTGGTGAAATATTGTAAAATTTGAAAATTCTAAAACAGTGAAAATTTTTCAATTATATAGTACTTTAATCCACATTAATATCGACAGATGTCCCATACCACCTTAAATATACTATGGCCTCTATCTTCAGACATCAGATATTTTGTGGTCACTGTTTTTCTTATAAATGTATCCTGTTTACTTCCAGCATTCCATGAAAGTAGCTTAAAAAGCTCACAGAGAAATGCATTTGATGGTAAAAGGGAAGGAGAAATAGCAGCACTGTTGAGCAACCATCTGTTGTCATGCTTAGTGTATGGAAATAAATACCTCATCAGCAATACCTACCAAAAGCAACCATCACAATGTCCATGTCTAAATCCAATCCAGTGTATGGAACATATTCCTTTTGGAGAGACAGGTTTAGGTAAGTTAAGTTTGTAACATTTGAATAATATTATGTGAGATAACCTTAAGATAAAAGGTACATGGGTGATCTCAAAACATTTAAACCATTTCCAATTAATGAAGCTGATAGGTAATATATAGAGTAAATCCTTGAAAATCTTTTACTCAGAAACCAATCAGCCAGGACAGCTGAAACTTGTGTGGTGACACCCTCAATTAGTGTAGATTCAAAGTTGTGAAAATGATGACTCCCAGGGGTAGGGCAGGCCCACAATTTGGGGTCAAATTTTACAATGGAATGTATAGAAGAAATCCTAAAAAATCTTTTTTCACAGAAACAAATCAGCCATGAAAGCTGAAACTTATGTGGAGACAACCCTAAGTAGTGTAGAGGGGGTAGTGTGAGGCCACAAGGGGGGGTGGGGGGTGGAATTTTTACATAGGTAGATATAGAGTAAATCTTTAAAAATCTTCTTCTCAGCATACTTGCCAACCTCCAACATGTGAAAATCTGGTCATGACCAGATTTGGAAAGTAAAAAATCTGGTCATAGCGCGTAACAACATTCACGACATATTTACCATGCATTTCATAGGTATATACAATAGAAATATGTGTTAAAACTTGTGTGTAATACTTTATTGCAAAGAAGCATTTTAACTAACAGTTGCTGATTTTTAATTTTGTAAAGTGATCTGACACAGAAAATGGTAGGTTGTGTTCAGCTGAAAAA
Source organism: Magallana gigas (assembly GCF_902806645.1). NCBI lineage: Eukaryota > Metazoa > Mollusca > Bivalvia > Ostreida > Ostreidae > Magallana > Magallana gigas. Next base: position 39,286,402 of record NC_047560.1, on the reverse strand, counting down.
AAAAAGCAAAAAGAGTTTCTGCTATATTAACCTTGCTTTTGAACTCTGAATAATGATGGCATGGAAGTTGTAAGTGACTTGGAAGACTTTTGTGTATTAAAAAGCATTCTATACATGACTTAGCGTTTTTGAATGTTTAGTCAGATCATTTTGAGCACAAAATCCAATATTCAAATGTGCGTTACATAGAACACAAGAAGCCTCGTTTTGTACTCGATTACTTTGTTTTACCTATGGGAATTCATTTTCCCAGATATGTTGATAGGTACAAAAATATCGTTTTCTTTTTGTTGGTTTTGATTCCGCTGGCCGGGCCTGGCCCCGATGAAGACCTATTCTTATTGGAAGCCATCACACTTAATGATTTAAACCTTCGCTTAGTCAAAACAACTCACGATAATAATTACACTTAATGTGTCTGTTATAGCCATCGGCATTGTTTACGCGTTACTTAAATCCAAGCTCAGCTTGAGTTCATAACTGGAAGTCAAAGGCGCAACGTTATTTACGAACCAAATCCGGAAATCGGGAGATTTTCGGGTTGTTCGACAAAAATCGGGTGAAAAGCATGACCCGCCGGGTCATAAAAAATAATCGGGTGAAGGGTTGAAAAATCGGGTGTGACCCGACGAAATCGGGTCAGTTGGCAAGTATGCTTCTCAGAAACTAATCAACCAGGATAGCTGAACCTTATGTGGAAGCATCCTCAGGTAGTTTAGATTCAAAGTTGTGTAAGACTCTCGGGGGTAGGGTGGGGCCACAATTGGGGGTCAAATTTTACATAGGAATATATAGAGTAAATCTTTAAAAATATTCTTCTTCCTCTTCCTTTTCTTCCTTCTTCTTCCTTAAAAATCTTTTTCTCAGAAACCAATCAGTCAGGAAAGCTGACCCATGTGTGGAAGCATCCACAGGTAGTGTAGATGCAAAGTTGTGAAAATCATGACTCCAAGGGGTAGGATCTTCTAAAAAAAACATTTGCCTAGAAAAGCTGTAACTTAAGTGAAAGCAACTTCAGATAGTTTGGATTCTAATTCGCTAAAATCAAAAGTTTGAGGAGTAGGATGGGGCCACATTGGGGATTTAGTTGTACAAAGTAAAACCTTTTAATCATTCACAAAAAGTGAAATGTTTTCATGTATGGTTTTACTTATATGCAAGCATTTTGACATATTGCTGGTTCTTTTAAATTGTTTAGACTTTAGCCCCTGGACGCCTCTTGGGCCTCACAAGGGGTTCAGAGTTTGATGTACGTTTATATCCCATATATAAACAATTGTTTAGGATCTGCTTGAGAACTGCAATACTCAACATGTGATATGACTATAAAATCATCTGGGACTAGATCATACTGTAACTATACCACATTGTCCACATATTTTTGAGCGATGTGGCCCATGGGCCTTTTGTTTATACATTTTGATAGCACGCAGCATCCCGACACTAAAATACGGCTGGAAAACGATATTATTTGAATCATCGCAAAAATACTTTGACCGGGGGTATTTCTTAAAATTTATGTTAATACATTTATTGACATCGATGTTAAACATTTTATTTGATGCATTTTTATGACGTCATATGTACTTTGTAATCACGTAACGGGCGAATCCTATATTGCAAATGATCTATTTAAATCGCATCGGCGCAGGTGATTAATGACATTAAATTATACATATTTTTAAGAAAAATCCTTTGTTAAGTCATATACTTTGAAGTTATTGCTTGGGAAAGAAATATATATTTTGTTTATGGAAGATCTTGTTAAAACATTCCACATTTTTACTAAACATGCAAAAGCGATTTACAAAAAAATGGGGTAAATCCGTAGGTTTCCCAAGCACGATTCACATTGGTACCTATATTCTCTACCAATTTTACGTAATATATTTTAAAACTGTGTTGATCTTTCACCTGCGCCAAGCTGGTTTTTACATGCATTAAAATTTCTTCATTCAGTTGTTTACATGTAGCAGGGAAAATCTCCAAACCACTAGTTTATAAATAGTCTTTTACTTAAAACGAAGCTTTCAAACTGCCGATTATTTGATACTGGTTTTTAATATGAATGAATTCTGTACGTATATCATTAACGGCAGCATCTATGTAATGGAAACTTGTGGTATTATACTGGTTTGATATAATTCACTTTTAACGTTAAGATACATTCCCTGAGAACTATCGACAGGAATGCAGATTGTGACGTCAAAGTTAATTATGACGTCATATTGTGTGAAGTACAGGCAAGTGACTTTCTACATATCGCTGACAAATCCATCGGGAAGCCTTAACATGCCCGCGCAGGGACACCCCCTGCCATTTATGAAAAAAAAAATCATTGTTGGAAGTTTTCAATTAGGTTTATTTTTAGGTCACCTGAGTCACTCAGGTGACCTATTGCAATTGGTCTTCGTCCGTCGTCGTGCGTTGTGCGTCGTGCGTCGTGCGCCGTGCGTCGTGCGTTAACAATTTTACATTTTTAACTTCTTCTTGGAAACTACCAGGCCGATCGTTACCATTTTTGGTGTGAAGCATCTCTATGGTAAGAAGAATCTAAATTGTGAAATTTATGGCTCTACCACCCCTGGGGTGCCACGGGCGGGGCCAAATATGCAAAAAAAGCCAAATTTTCAAAAATCTTCTACTCTACTTCCACACATGTGAGGAAAAAACTGAATGCATGGTTATGATGTCCATGAGGCCCTCTACCAAAATTGTGAAATTTATGGTCCCTGGGTCAGGGGTTCTGGCTCTAGGGTGGGGCCAATATGGCCATATAGTAAAAATGTATTAAAATCTTAGAAAATCTTCTTCTCTACTCCCATATATATTTGTTAAAAACTAAATGCATGGTTATGATGTCCATGAAGCCCTCTACCTTAATTGTGAAATTCATGACCCCTGGGTCAGGGGTTCAGGCTCTAGGGTGGGGCCAATATGGCCAAATAGTAAAAATGTATTAAATCTTCTTCTCTACTATCATATATATTTGTTAAAAGCTAAATGCATGATAATGATGTCCATGAAGCCCTCAACGTAAATTGTGAAATTCATGACCCCTTTGTTAGGTGTTCATGCTCTAGGGTGGGGCCAATTTGGCCATATAGTAAAAATGTATTAAATCTTAGAAAATCTTCTTCTCTACTCTCATATATATTTGTTAAATACTAAATGCATGATTATGATGTCCATGAAGCCCTCTACCTAAATTGTGAAATTCATGACCCCTGGGTCAGGGGTTCAGGCTCTAGGGTGGGGCCAATATGGCCAAATAGTAAAAATGTATTAAATCTAAGAAAATCTTCTTCTCTACTCCCACACATGTGGGCAAAAAACTGAATACATGGTTATGATATCCACAATCTCCTTTACCTAAATTGTGAAATTCATGGCCCCTGGGTCAGGGGTTCAGGACATGGGGGGGGGGGGGGGGGGGGGGCAATATGGCAATAAAGTGTAAATGCATATAATGTTTAAAAATCTTCTTCTCTATTCTCACACATCTGTATAAAAAAAACGACTAATAATTATGTTTACCAGGAAGTCCTCTACTGAAATTTTAATTTTCATGTCCCCTGGGGTATTGGTTTTGACTCTAGGGCAGGGCCAAAATGGATGTATAGATGTTAATGCATATAACGTTAAAAAATTATCTTCTTTACTCCCACACACCTGAAAGGAAAACTAAATTCATTATTTTGTAGACCAGATCTTTTAGTTTTTCACCAAAATTATAGGTTTCACAGTTCTTTTTGAATTAAATGTGGTTGTCATTACAAATGTATAATTTTTCTACTCCAGTATGAAACCTAATTAATTAGATGCATATATGAGACTCCATGACAAGTTTGTGTATTGGATATATGCTACTCAGGTGACCGTTAAGGCCAATTGGCCTCTTGTTGTTATTCTTAACTAATGAAGTGGAAACAAGGCAAGTTGACAGTCCTATGAGTTTTAATAAGATTCAGTTATGAACAACTAGCTGGTTTCTATGTTCATTTTACTGATCACAGCCTCCAAATTCCTTACATGAAATTCTGTAAGATTTGTTGAACCATTTTGCTCAGCCACCAGGTCTTTCTAGTTTGGCATCTAATATGTTTCATAGCCCCCTTCCCACCCCTTTAATCACTTTTTTTTCTTGAGTTTATGATCTTGATAAATGCATGCACTCTGCTTTACAAACAATATTATTCATAATAAAATGCATGTAAACATAGGAAACATAAATATTTTTTTTTAAGCTTTTAGCTATAGTTTGCCTAGTTCAGTATTTCAATGCACCAATATCATTACCCTAAAAATGTGTTTCCTTTCTATATAAGGCATTAACTGAATGGTCTGGACAGGTGTCATTAAGTTACCATTCAGTAACATTTAAGTCACATTTCAGTTGTCAGAATGGCAAAGTTTTATCCTGTGGATCTTTTAATTCAATTGTAGGACATGAGGAGCTGTGGTATGGACACCCAGGCATAGTTTTGATCCCAGAGGACCCACCAGACTACATACCCATTATGGTTTATGAAGAATTCCCAAATGAGGATGATGATGGTGTTGGTCAAGAAAGTAATGTTAAGCAGAACAATGAAAACTCAACAGAAAAGTGTGACTTTGAATCTGAAGACATGCATTTTGACAAGTGTGCTGAACAGATCTTTAGCCAAGCCATCACCTTTGCATTTCATCGAGGGAATGTTATGAATGATAGTTGTATTCAACCTGTGTCAACTTTAATTCCATCTTTGGTACTGACCCCTTATAAGTATTACATAGTGATGTACGATTACATGAATGACATTTTGCTTAGCAGTAGTCACCAGTGTTGTTCATGGTGGGATGACAGCGATTTGAAGTTCAATATGTCGGCTGTTCTTCAGATGTGGATGGTGCTAAATTATGTAGATTTTGTTCCTGGTTTAAGCCAAAAAGCAGAACATGTTTTAGCTGGTAGTGGTAATTTTCACAACATATTAAAAAACAAGCATTTGTTTCAAAAGACGAAACATATTTCTCGCAAATCAATATTCAATTCTCCTCAGAAATGTAGAAAACTCATCAATAAGGGAGTTAGTGTTGATCTAGATGAGGAGGTGCAATGTATAAACTTTCCTAGTATATCTACTTGACACCTTTTATGACCACTATACTGTTAAGGCTTACATTTGTATATTATACATATATAATGTTCACTTGTGTGTACAAATTTAAATGATAGAAAATAATGGCAATGTTGTTTTTTTTCTGTTTTTTGTGTTCAGCTTACCTATTTTAAAAGATTTATCATGTTTTAATTGTTCTCATCAATTTTATTTGTGCCAGTTTCAGAAGAACAAAGAATTCATAGAAATACTGCTGGCTTCTCAAGCTTATAAAGTTATAAATGAAATGTTGATAATAAAACAATACACATCTTTTTTATGCAATTGTACAACAGAGCATTTTGTCATAATACATAGAAAATTGAAGCTTATGATAAATGGTAGGTGTTGGTTTGTGAAAGCTATGACCTGATGAGTCATTAAAAGGACTCCAGTGGTGTAACATGAAGTGACACTCCAAGCAACAAGTTATGAGATGGGGGGGGGGGGGGGGGGGTATAATGATTTTGACATGTCCATCAGTCACTTAGTCAGTCCATCTGTCAGAAAACATCATGAAACTTTGTTGATATTGGACATAAAAAAATAAGCATACTATTTAAGAAAAACCTATTTCCATGATGTTTTGGAAAATGTTGGCCATTTTTGAAGGTGAGCTTTCCTGATCAAGATTTGTTTGTTGTTTGCCATGGTCATTGTGGTAAACTATTAACATTTTTATCTTCTTCTCCAGAACCACTGGGTGGATTTCAACCAAACTTAGCACAAAGCATTACTGCATGAAAGGGATTTATTTATGTTCAAATGAAAAATCACATTCTCTGAAAAGGGGAGATGATTTAGAATTATTGAAAATTTGTTGGTATTTTTCAAAAATCTTCTTCTCAAAAACCATTTGAGTCAGACCATGAAAAGCTTTCTGTTTGGAAGCGACCTCAGTTTCATGTTTGTTCAAATCATGGTTCTCGGGGGTAGAGTGGGGCCACACCTGAGGGATGAAGCTTTTCATTTGAATATTTAGAGATAATTTTTAAGAAAATCTTCGATAAAAACCAATTAGCCAGAAAATGTCAAACTTTTTTTAGAGGCATCCTTATGTTGACGTGTAGATTCAAGTGTGTTCGAATCACAATTCCAGGGGTAGGGTGGGGTCGCGACGGAGGGATGTCAAATTTATACAGGTAAGAAGATGTAGAGAAAAATCTTGTGGTAAAATATTTAAAATATTTAAAATATTATTTTAACATATATGGTGAAACTTTTGTAGATTAAAGTTTTATCAAGCCACGTATCCCTGAAGAAAAGTGGGGCCACAAAGGGTTCGTTTTAAAATCACTACTAATGCAAAGGTACAGAAAAAAATGTTCTCATAAATGCTTAAACAAAGGGGGCTTGGTGCTTACATGTACCATAAAAATAGGTTGCTAAAAATTTACAGAATTTGAGACAGTGATGCTGATTTGATCAGCTTTTGTTCTTCGGGTGAGCGATGTTGCCCGTGGGTGTGTTTTGAAATTTGGCCATGTATTTTGGGCTAATTAACACCGCGGAATAGTTTTTTTCCATGAATTTGTTATTGATTTATTACTACTTTGACAAGCTTTCTTGCAAAATAATTTGCAAAAAAGGCGTTTGCTCAAGATACTAGAATTTGCAGTTTCCTATAAATAGTCTTCTTAAAACACTTGGATTGCTGGAATAAACATGTTTTTTTTAAAATAATGATCATTTTTCGAGGAATGTGTCGTCTGACCTAATGTAAATGACTTAAATTATTACAACCCCCATGTAAAGTATCTCTGTCTCTGTCTCTCTCTCTCTCTCTCTCTCTCTCTCATTAGTTTCTTATTATTTCTAGCTAATGCATTTTTTTTGCATGATTAGATCAACCTGTTTCGATGTCATTGTCAGAAATCCGTTGAATATTACATGTAATCTGAATCAAATTCGAAACTTTGGTAGTACAATTATAACTGTTTTATGTTACATTTTGTTTTTGCTATTGATTTGGTGTCTTACTCTTAAGGTTTAATCGGCTGCTACTGATCTGCACAGTATGAATTCGAAACCCACATTTCAGATTTTCAATTTGAAAAGACGGTTGATGTGTAATAAAAAATATAATTTCGGAATTTCTGCTTAAATTTTTATATATACTTATATGATAATGCTACTTTTCTTTGATGTATTTGCCCGAATCGAAAACAAGTGTTCAATAAAAAACGATAAGAATATATCCTCCTTTATTTATGTAGGGGTACACTGTTTGCATATAATCTAGGTTGAGCCTTAGTTCCGCCCCACATTTTAAACCACTTTAAATCAATTTGGTGCATTTTTATTTCAGCTGGTCATCATGGTATTCGATTAATAATAATATTAATTCTGGATCATTAATAACTAGATTATTCTAAATTTGAAAAGAGAACGATAAACATCATTACCATTACCTGTTTTAATTGTCAAAAAATCTATTTGACCCACCCTTTTATGGTTACCTGGTGTGAACTCGCTTAAACCTTTCACATTGATCGTCTGTACCAAATGTGTCACGTGATATGCATTTTATAAAGCGTGTTCTCAGTACTGGGCATATTTGTCCTCATTTATTTGAAACAAGTATAATTAGCTGTACTTTCAACCTCTTTCATACCAGACCACTAAATTTTTGATTCGCTGGTGAAATTTTAGTGACAAAAATGTCACGTGATATGCAAATGAGTTATGTTCCATCTATTTAATTTCTTTGTATGCATATTGTGCCATGGCATATCCATTTTGGTTTAATTTATTTGAAGATAAAGGATACTGTAACTAAGGTTGCCAACTATAATGAATTTTATGGGTCTAAAAAACGTGTATAATGCGTCAGTAATTTAAGAAAGGATCAATCCAAACTATTGTCACCAAGTTCTTTTTAAAACGTGTTACAATTTATGGCCAAATGAACTACAAATCAAATATTTAAAAACGGTTTATAATGTTTTAAGTATAATGCAAAATTACTGTAACATGTGTTATTGACTGATTATATTTAAATATAAATGTACATGTAACCTATTTAGCCATTAAACCTTATTGCCTCAGCATACAGCGAAATGTGGAACAATTTTGTTTTTATTGTTTTATTTTTGGTTATCATCAAAGGTAAGTTTATTCTTTAAGAGAACTGGGTGTGTGTGTATATGTATAGGATGTCTATATTGTGTGATTTTATATTTGCTTTATCTAATGAGTTGAAATGGTTTATATATTCGCGAGGCTTGCTGAGCGAATATAACCATTTCAACGATTTGGATAAAGCAAATATAAAATCACACAATTATAGATGTTGTATTTATCTCATACGAGTTGATTTATATTATGAAGCTTTTGAGACATCCCCTTATATGACCGAATAGACCCCTTCACGATAACTACCGTGAAGGGATTAATCGAATTTTTGAAAGATTGAAAGCGATGACGCAACGTTGTGTTCTGCGGTTATTGTGACCTTGTTCAATATAATTTAGAAAGTCATTTCGGAGATAAATATAACTGTTTTAATGTACCGTTTCACTGGGAAAAAAAACTTTAAATAATTTTTTTAAGCTCTAAATGATTTTTTTAGAGGTTAACCCCTCGATTTAATAGAAATACTGATTAGAAGACTTGAATATTAATCAAGTTTGTTGACATACACAAAGTAGCGAATGCCCGTCAGTTTAAATTGATTCGAAAGAGAAACAGTTGATGATGTTTTATAAAAACAAACACTAGCCCAATAATTCGAAACTGAAAATATTGAATACGGATGCTTACTTGTGGTGGAATAAAAGACTAACGAACATCATTACGGTAAGTTCTTGTATAAAAACACAAATAAAGCGTTCTGTTTTCATCGCGATGAACTTGTTGATAGCTAACGTGATTTGCAGTTTTTAAAATACACAGTGGCATCGGTTGCAAATTGAAAGTAGAAGGGGGGGGGGAACTGAACTAATATAAAAAAAAAATTTGACAAGCTAAAAAAGGTCTTTGGTTATGGTTATGGTAACTTATAACTCTTTGCTAAAAAGGTGGGGGATACCCCCCCCCCCCCCCCCCCCCGGTTCTGACGCCTATGTGTTCACAGTTATGTGTTAATTTTCTTTCATATTTGTTATTTAAATCTTTGATAAAATCCATTTTATATCATTTCTAGTCAAGGTATTCCTTTTTTAAATCCTTGAATAAATGTCATCAAATAATAGAACAATTTTGTATTATTATCTTTTTTTTTAATCATATGTACCTATTCCATATTCATCAGTCTACGACACTTTGACAAACCAAAGTAACTGTGTTTGATATGTGTTTTATACATTGTACATAGAGGCTCTCTCCTATCGTTGTCCTGTCGGGTTGGAGCAACATGGCGTTTCCTGTTACTTGTTCTCAAAGAACAAATTGAACTGGAAAGACTCATTGGTAGGATATTTGAAAAAAAAACGTGTTTTGGTAGTTATATAAATTATTTACTTACAGCATCTACAAATTTCTCAAAAAATGTGCAGTTGTACATTGTTGAAAAAGTTTGTATTCCTTTTAGAGTATGATTGTATAAAACAAATTATAAAGTTATATTTATGAATTAAGTGTTTTGATATTATAAATGTGTAGTTGCATATCATATTTTAAAAACATTTTTTAGGACAGCTGTGCTTCGGTTGGTGGATGGTTGGTTGCCATTGAGTCCAAGTCAGAAAGTATGTTCATAAAGTCAAGATTATATCATGAGTTTGGTTAGTATTGTTTTATTTTACACTCACAAAAGATATCTTCTATTTCTGAAGAACTTTGATTTTCACTTTTACAGACTAGGTAAAAAAAATCTGCCATATCTAGTCCTGTCCTCTTATGTCCTTAAATGTCGACTTTCACTCCAATAGGTATACAATAGGTAGTCAATAGGTAATCAATAGGTATGCAATTGGTGGATGTATAGAACGGTTAAACGTCAATTACAGTATATAGGGCTATTTTCGCCCTGTGTTATTTTCGCCCTTTAACAATTGCAAATGGTTTAGCCCCGTCGTCTTGAATTTGTCCAGATACAGTTGTGTTAACGAAGGTAATATTTGCAATATAGAACTCGTCTAGTCTCAAATTCGCCCTCTAACAAGGAGGGCAAATGGGGCGAAATAAAATGGTGGCGAATATTTTCCTGCACACAGTATTGATGTATATTTCGTACTTTTTATTATAGAACTTTAATAATTTACTCTTGATCGAACAGAGCTGATAAACTTGAACTCCATCTCAAAGTTAGAATTAGTTATAGTGGTACATAGTAATGTGTACATTAATAGTATTGATAACTAAAACGCACCATTTATGAATATTTTCCGGTATATATGAGTATAAACAAATTAAATGTTTCTTACTGAGTTCTTATTTGGTCACTGAAAGAAGCAATCATTGTAGAAAAATTCATCATCAACCAACGCCGCCTATGTTTTTTTTTAAAATGCTCGCTGCTGTCATAAAACGCCAAAAAAGTATTTCATAATGTAAATCTTTACATCATAGTTACTTTGTTCTAAACATATAAAACAAATGAAGGTCATTTGCGTTTAAATGTACAATACCATATGATAGTAATATTGTCCATACAGTATCATTTAAGTTTCCTTTTTAAATGAGAATTAAAAGTTTTATATCAACAAAGCAAGTGTCGCACAATAAAAATTCAGAGGTTTTAATTTAAACTTTCAGCAAACCTTTATTTTTGGCTGGGTGCTACCGACCAATTTCGTTCTGACAAGAAATGGTACTGGGTTCAACCGGAACAAAACATTAAAAGTGGATACAGTGATTGGTATCGTACAGAACCCGACAATCCGGGTACTTATATTTTAGTTTACGTTTACAATATGTACTGGTTCATACAATCTTGGTACTAATACTTTTGTTTCACGTATTTTTACTTTACTTCGCTGGATAAATCCGGGTACTTATATATCAGGTCTACGTGTTTTCTTTAGATGTGTGCATACTTATGATTAAATTTGTTAGTTTCATTGTATAAAGTTCCATATTTGTGATTGTTTGATTAGTCATAAAACAGTTATTAAAATACTGATAGATACATTAATTTCCATCCTATATACACACTTACAGGAAAACAGCATTGTCTAACGATGAGGAAGGATTTCCATTACCAATGGTTTAATGATTACTGCAATCAAATGTTTGGCTACATCTGTGAACGACGTATGTATTAATTTTTTTTCACCATTTTTTTCCTAAATTTCAGTTCTTAAACGCTTCAAGACGTTTCATAGGATTAAACTTTGCCATTAACCTTATATAAACGTGGTTGAAAAATAATCCACAGGTGATTAAATGTTAAAGCTCTTCCAGTTGGTCACCTGTCTTGATTGTTTAGTTTATATTCAACATACGTTTGGTTGAGTTTTTAGTAATTATTTATTAGTCAAAAAAGAAGTTCATCTTTCTGTGAATTATACACAAATGACATTTAGCTGTATCTTTCATTGGTTATGTGGTTTTTGCTTCTTTTGACATCAGCGCAGCTTTAAAAGAAGTGGACTCGGATATGTGACAGTTGACATTTACATGTATGAATATCTGAACAACATAAACTAATGTAAAAAAAAAATTATTGTGTTTTTTTTTACATTTTAAACGTATTTTGGATCTGTTTTCCACCTAATGGATGTGTAGTTTTATACCCGCTTCCACCAAACAAAAAATTATCAAAAAATCATTTTATCAAAAGTAATCAAAATGATTATGATTTCTAATTTTTTAATGTATTTTGGATCTGTTTTCCTAATGGATGTGTATTTTAATCCCCCCCCCTTGTTTCCACAAAACAAAGAATTAAAACATAAAAAAGAAATTATTTTATATAAAAAGCATTGTCTTGTGGTCACATGTTAGTGAGTCTCATCTGACAGGCGTTCACCAGATATTTAATATACGAAATTCAAAAGGGCCTTTCAGGAATTGAGGGCAACCTGTTTAAAAAGACAGAACAGCTGAAAACACCTGTGTGAGTAACTTTACAGATATACCTATTGTATCATTAGGAAATAAGGAATAACGTTGATTGTAACAGTTGAAATAGAAAAAAAAATCCTTTCACGTACCTAATTAATGTAATTATGAGCTTCCGGAAATTAAAAAGTCGGAATAATCATTATTGTTTATTTGTACCACGTGTATTTTGATTGACAGTAGTTGATACGTGCTGAAAACTACGATCTTAATGGTTTACGAGGTAAAAAGGTTAAAAAAAAATTATTTAAAAAAAATCCAAACAAGAAACCCTCCATTACTTACTTTCTTCGGCAGTAACTGATCACAACTTTCTAAGGTTGTTTACTCTATATTACACTGGATTATAAAAATAGGCAAGAACGTTTTCCTTAATTTTTGTTTATTTCTGTAAGATCCCATCTCCGTTTTTTTTTATCCATTTACGTATAAATGTATTTCAACAAACTTTGTCTATTTCTCGCGTAAACAATCAATTATATCGACAACTCGATCCATGACTTCTCCCACAAAAAATTAAACTCACAGAAATCTCACCTACCGTACTAAAATTATGATTTCTGCAGAGGTAAGCTACATGTATGAATGAAGAAATCATGTATACAAAACCGATGCATACATGAACGTATAGTTTAACAATAAGAAAAAGAAAACAGCTAATGAAGCGAGGCGGTATCCAAAATGGCGTCCCCTCTCGTTATTTTTCTCCGATGAACTTGCGTTTTGTACACAGGCCCCTGTGCATAAACTTCTATTTTTTTCTTTTTGAGAAATGAATACGATTTATTTATGAAACTATAATTAAAAAAATGTACCATATAATTCATAATATATGAATTGAATGTTTATTTATAAATCCTCTCGTCGACAGATAGACCCCTATTTGTCACAAGATTTCCGCATACTTTCGTAAGGGAAACTTTAAAAAACAACAGTCCAAATTTCCATTTTCGGTGGCTAAATCAACCGCAGGAGGCACAGAACACCATCATGTCCCGTTATCGGCAATTTAATAGGTGATAATTAGTTTAATTGTCGTTTAAATCTAATCCAATTACAAAGATGGCTAACAGCACCTTCTCGCTCGAGGTCGCATATGACGTCACACATCATGGCGGGTAGATCGAGAGAGAAAATATGCATATCGCGACATTTGAATTTCATCGCTTTCAAACTCACAAATTAGGCAGAATATTTTATGAAAACGTCAATAAACTTCATTTTTAATGAGTATAGAAGGATTTTATTCAAAAAATTCCGAAAATTTAAAAACATGCGATATGTCCTTTAAGGTCTCCTAACCCATTAGATACTTACCAAAGGGCTGAAGGTGTAGCTTATTAAGGGGCTACTAATGTATGTATCAAACTGGTAATTAAAAAAGAAGAAACTAAAGTCTAAAGCACTAAATGACTGCTTTATATGAAAAAATGCTTCTGAAAACTCTAAATTCCATATTTATTTGTTTCAACTATTCATTCGCATATTTATTCAATAATTCTCAATGTAAAATTTATTGAAGTGAATTGTAATTACTTCGTGAGACTGAAATTGGCAACAATTCAAATATTGTAACAGTTATTTTTCGTTTTAGTATACCATGGGGATTTATTTATTTATTTTATTTTATTTGGCGTTTTAAACCTGCAGATATTTACGGCAGATTCAGGCGACATGCGACCGAGCATTGTACTGATGTAGCATCAGTTGATGCTGCTGAACATAGAACACAACTGTAGAGAGGATGAAATCACGGTACTGCACTGCGTTCAGATTTCTGTTTATCAGATCAAGGGCCATCATTTGATCCTACGTAAGTCCTTCCCACACCATGACTGATCCTCCATCAAAGCGATCCCTATCTACTATGAATACGCCAGCATTGCGTTCTCTACGGCGTCTGTGCACGCGTGTTTGACCATCTGCCCTTTGTAAAATAAACCTTGATTCGTCAGTGATCAGAACATTTCTCTCTTGCCACATGCTGCTGGAGCGATGCGGACCAAATCGCCTAACCAATCAAGGCACACCACATCCTCCTTATTCTGTAATTCATGTATTATCCCCTGGATATTATGCCCAAAAACCGTAATCGATTTTTAATGACCTTTTCTCACTCAATCTTTAAGGAAAAAGGTTGTCAGATTGTACTGCAGTCCTACGTCTGTCCTCCTTAATCGAGGCCTTCTGCTGCGTTAATGGTCGTTGATACTTTATGTATCTCTAACACCTTTACGAAGACAAGAAATTTTCGATTGAGATACCCCAAAACGTCTGACAGTCACGAAATGCGACAAATCCTCAATTAGCTATGTTAAAGCCCGTCCCCTGTCTTTTTTTTAAGTTTCAAGTGTGGCATGTTAATGCGTAAAAAGTTTTTAAACCAAAACTGAAGAACAAAAACAAAATGTCCCTCAATTAACCACCGTATTTTGCAGCTTGTGTTCACTTTCTCTAAGTGTGCTCGAATAAAAATCGATTTTTGTGAAAAACACAATCACAAAATCAAATCAAAAGCTTCGGATGACTGATGTGTGTGTCTAGCAAGAATATGGAGACCCTTTTCAACTATAAACTTCATGGTTTTATAAACACATTTGCATTATTTTTTTTTTTATATTTTTACAATAAAATATTAAACATTGATGTATGCATTTCTTTTTCCTTTCATTATACAATATTAACACAATTGTTGTTCCGTAATTATTTAATTTTAACTTTCGCCTAAAGTTATAATAGATCAAACAATTTCATTGGCTACAATTGGTGTTAACTATACCGGATCCCCTCCACGGGAAGTAGAGACTTTGGAGAAAAAGCTCATCAGCCTCATGTAAGCTTGTATCATCTGGGTTTACTTTAAAGCATTTCAGTGCCAAAAACACTATACTTAATTGAGTTTCTACAAAGCACGTGTAATTTGCACAGTCTTGCGCATTAATGTTTGCACGCAATTTTAAAAAGAAAAAAGTGCATTGATACACATTGACCAACATTTCTGTCCCCTGTAGTCATAATTGGGACTTAAACTGGAACTCGAGTTTATACTCCCATGACGTAATAAGTGTAATTATGAAAATGGAAACCCCCATATGCAAATGTGAACAGCAGGGGCGTACACCTGAGTTTCTTATTACAGTCGCTGACTACCTTGCTTTTTTCTGAAAGGACAGTCATTACATAACTGTAAGTCACAAAATCACTCCGTTCCAAAAACATTTTATTTGAGTAAAATAAATCGGTTTATAACAGTTTTTCCGGTTTAACTAGCATCATATAAGAACACACGGCTAAATTATGTGTGCTGAAAATCCCAGCTGCAGCTTATCTGCGAGTTTTGTCGATCTTTAATATGATAAAAAAACCAGTAATTTGTCTGTGACGACCTAATCAGCAATCAGCTTTATAGTAAACAGATCAATGGCCGATGATTTATTGACGGACGATACTAAATTTATGTTGCAAATTATGATTTTGAAAAAACAAAAAACATTCAACAACACTTGATTGTGAGTGTGATAAAATTTATGTTGATTTTATTCTGCTACTCCCATCTGTTTCACAGCTATTGCTGAATTATTGGCTGATACATATAAGACACGTGAAAGCGTCGTTTTTATTTTGATACCTTCAAAAGAATTTGCGGTAAACTTGATTTCAAAACAACGTAATACTAGTTTCATGGTTCTATCGATAATATGTGGAATATAATATGAAATAATTGTAACAGGTTAAATTGAATTATTATATTGTTTAGCGTAAATATGGTTGATTAAGCCTTTTTACTATAAAGCTGAATGCGGAAGATGTTGGTTCCCCCGGGGAATCCGTGGTCTCTCAACCAGATGTTCATTTTTGTCTTTGATTTTGAATAAATGTCACCCATATCATCAAATATCACAAATATTCGGTGTTTTGTCTTTTTTAAATTGTATAATTTGATTTCAAAATCATTTCTAGATTTCACGTACAATACACTGTGGCAAACCAACGTATTTATATTTAATGTGATTTTCTCTATACATCAGAGGTCCCTTATCGTTGTCCTCTCGGTTTGGAGCAGCATGGGGGTCTTCTGTTACTTGTTTTCTAAGGACACCTTGGATTGGAACGACTCATTGTAGGACAGTTGGAAAACGTATTTTTTTTTAAAGTTTTATTATTCACTTTCAGCATCTATAACTCTCTTAAAAATATACAATTATACATTACTGTAAAAGTTTGCGTACCGATTAGAGTATGTATGCATAACAGATTATAAAAATTATCTTTTTATGAATTTTTAGCTCACTGATCATTAGACGAAGTAGGGGGAGCTTATTCTATACCCTGGCCGTCAACGTGCGGACCTTGTTAGAGATTTTAGAGCTGGTCCTGTATCTAAGTTATTACTTGTTTTAATCTCTACTTAACTTGCATAATTGATGCATCTGAACCTTCTTTTGGACCTGGAAGACTTTGATGAGAATTTAAGCAATGCATTTATAGATGCTGGAGGAGGTAATGTGTTACATGTAAGAGCAGGTTAAAGTTTTGAGGGCACGTGCCCTTTGATGACCACATCTAAGTTATTTCTGGTCATATCTTAACTAAACGTGCATTAATAGTGCATCGTGTAATATTGATGAAAACCACAGCCTTCTATTCTATATCTGAGCCATATGTTTTGGATGCTGGATGAATAAAAGTTTTTGGAACTGGTTAAAGTTTTTAAGACAGGTGCCTTTTAAATGTCCATGTCTAAGTTACTTCTGGCCCTATCTTCACCATACTTGCATAGATGGTGTTTCGTATGATACATAACCACATGACAGTAAATTTAGTTTAGTTTAGTCAGACTTTCATGTAAAAAGAGATATAACAATGTATGTGTAAATAGAATTTACCAAACCAACCACATAACCTATCAATATCGTAATATATAATACAATATCATATGAAACAACAGTGTTTCATATGATACTATTTTGAATCATATGATATGATATTAAGTAATATAATATGACATAATATTATATCATATTATATGATGTTTTAGCTTTTAATATCATACCTCATTCTATGTTATGATATTGTATCATGTGATACGTGTTGAATTATATTTTACGACAAAGTGTGATAAGATACAATGCTGTTAAACGTAATACGATATTGTATTATATGTTTTGTATCATATATATTGATATTCTATTGTACAATTTTGAATTTTATATTATATGATATTTTTCAAGTCACGATACAATATTTAGTATTTTGGTCACAAGCATAGCACCATAACTTAAAAATATAATCGATTAATAATCGATTACATTGAAGTATTTTGTGTAATCGATTATTAATCGATTACATTTAATTTTGTCTCGTAATATATTGTAATTGATTACTTTATAAGATGTTTTCGATTTATAATCGATTACTTAAAATTTATTTTAGAAAAATGCGAATGGTACTGTACAAACTCTTATTTGGTTTTTGAGTTAAAGAGGATATTTGCATTCTGAATAATACGAAAATTTGAAACTACAATAATGCTATTAATTTTACTACACTCTGCTTAGTTAAAATAATCTGAGTCTTGGAACAGGCCTTCACCACAGTTAAGATGCCTCCCATATACCCGTAAAGTAGTAAAAAAAATGCAGAATCGCCCCGGAACGACTTTGGAGAAAATAAATGAAGCTGCATTGACATTTTCATCTAAAAACTTAATTCATTTTAAAGAAGAATTCAACACTTTTTCACCAACGTTTTTTACTCACTTTATTTTATACACCATGTTGACATTCGGAACTCTCGGGATATTTCATATTAAATGCCATCAATTAGAGTTATTTCCCGTATTCCTTTGATGAACAGAATATAAGACACATTTTCAAAGAAAATCCACACGTACTTGTAATATCGTTTCTGAGTTTATCCATACAAATGTGATATTGTGAAAAAATATATACTAAAAAGCATCCCGTAATTTTGCGTGAATGTAATGCACATGTGCAAGATTGTAAAATCCTCCAGAAATCCAGATAATTTCTGGATATTTTTAAAGGAATATTCATTGGCGAAGCTTGATTGAGAAAAATAAAAAAAAAATTGGTAATCTTCAAGTACCAGTGATGTTTAAAATATATAAAACAAAAGACTGTATTCCTATTTTTCGGTATTAAAGCCCCGAAATTCGAGTGTATTATCTTAATATAGTTGTAAAGATGCATGTTCGGATATTTGAGACTTTATATTTTAATTTTAATAGGATAACACTGTATCATATCTACTGCTAATTTATTCAAATTCAAATGTCAAATTTAATGAAATTAAAGAGAGCTCAGTATTATGAATTTTGTAAACGATTTTGTTCTTGGACGTTTAAAAGTTTTGGTGAAATTTTGACTTTGCAGCTTTAAACATCATAATTATTCTGTTGTTAATGATTTCTTGAAAATTGGAATCTGAATAAAATTTGATAATTAAATTATTATTGGCAAAATGCATTTATTAATGTCATTGTTTGACGAATTCCCTAGAAATATCACAATCGATACATTCACGATAATGCAAGACTTTGCATCACTTTCTAGGACTTCATGTGAAAGGTATGCAAAGAGGAAAGTATTGCAATCGCCCCAAAAACTTAAAACCTGCAAAGTCAGTTTATAAAGGACTTTAATGAGTGTTACAATACATGTTGATATTAACCAAATTAAAGCATTGTTTTATCAAACAAAAGATTTCATTAATTTAACTCCAGCTAATAGGTGCATATTTAGTATTGAAGTGTAGAGTTTTAATGCAATCTTATTCTAAATTCGAAGTTTATTGATAAAAAAAATATATACATGTAGATTTCGGTGCGGACAGTTACCGATAAAACAATCCCTTACAAAACATGATATACACAAATTATACATATTTCGGAGTGGGCAGTTACCGCTACGGATAAAACAATCCCTTACAAAACATGATATACACAAATAGTTACATAAAAACGGCACTGTAAAGGATCCCTTCTCTAAAGCTTAAGTGCACTCGTATTTTATATCAGATCCTAAAAAAAATAATGAAAACAGAAAACAAAACAAAACACACACACACACACACACACACACACACACACACACACACACACACACACACACACACACACACACACACACACACACACACACAAGAATAGAATTTGAACAACGTTGTCATGCATGTATCCATACTTACAAGCTTTATATAGATAAAATTCCTTATTTAACACATTCAATGATAGCTGCTCCATGTTTAAGTAGACTTTTTTCAGTGCCATCATGGCCGTGTTGGCAAGCTGTATGAAGAGCTTTGTTTTTCATACATAAATCTATATCTGCTCTTTGCCCAGTAAAAGTTCAACAAAGTTTTCAAGCCCCTGTTCACAACATTTATAGAGAGCTCCGTTTATGACAGATAAATTGATGTCTTCTGCATTATTCAGTAGAAGACGCACGATTTTGCTATGACCTTGTAAACAAGCTATTAAAAGAGGACTGGTTCCCTCATTCAAACATAAATTTATATTTGCTCCATTACGCAGTAAGAGTTTTACAACGCTATCATGTCCGGATTCACAAGCCAAATAGAGAGAACTGGTTACATCTTTATCACATAAATTAATGTCTGCTCCATAATTCAGCAGAAGTTTTACAATGCTACCACGGTTGTGTTTACAAGCTGTATGAAGTGGACTGACCCCATTTTTTGTACATAAATTTATATCAGCTCCATTATTATGTAAAAATTGTACAGTGTCATCGTGTCCATGTTGACAAGCTATAAATATAGGACTGGCTCCGTCTTTTGTACAATTATTAATTTCTGCTCCTTCCTTTAGTAAAAGTTCAACAATTCTATCGAATCCCTCTCGACAAGCAACGTGAAGAGGACCAGTTCCATCATTCTTACATAAGTTACTGTCAGCTCCATTACTTTGCAAAAATTCTACGATGGTTTCATGTCCCATCTGACAAGCAACGTATATAGGACTTGCTCCGTCTTTTGTGCAATCATTAATGTCTGCTCCTTTCTTCAGTAAAAGTTCAACAATTTCAAATTGTCCCTCTTGACAAGCAACGTGCAGAGGACTAGTTCCATCTTTCAAACATAAATTAATGTCAGCACCATTACTTAGTAAAAGTTGAACGATGTTTTGGCGTTCCTTCTGACAAGCAACGTATAAAGGACTTGCTCCGTCATTTGTACAATCATCAATACCTGCTCCTTTTTTTAGTAAAAGTTCAACAATTTCAAAGTGTCCTTCTCGACAAGCAACATGCAGAGGACTAGTTCCATCTTTCAAACATAAGTTAATGTCAGCATCATTTCTTAGTAAACGTTGAACGATGTTTTCATGTCCAACTTTACCCGTTTGACAAGCAATGTAAAGGGGACTGGCTCCGTCTTTTGTACAATCATCAATACCTGCTCCTTTCTTTAGTAAAAGTTCAACAATTTCAAAGTGTCCTTCTCGACAAGCAACATGCAGAGGACTAGTTCCATCTTTCAAACATAAATTAATGTCAGCACCATTACTTAGTAAAAGTTGTACGATGTTTTCATGTCCCATTCGACAAGCAACGAAAAGAGGACTGGCTCCATCTTCCATAGAGAAGTTAATGTTTGCTCCATTTTTCAGCAAAAGTTGTACAATGTTATCGTGACCATTTTGAGAAGCTATAAGGAGAGGACTGGCTCCGTTTTTCATACACAAATTTATATCTGCTTTGTTACTCAATAAAAGTTGCACCGTGTCTTGACGCCTTGACTGGTGAGATTGTTTCATGTCATTGTCTTCGTTTATATCGGTATTGTTTCCAGCTGCTAGCAATAAGGGATTCCAGTCATTGTCAGTCTTTAGATTCACATCGGCACCATTTTGAATCAGTTCAAGTAGTATATCCGTATTATTAAATGCGGATGCAATGTGTATTGGGTAGAAGAAATTCCATTTTTCTTTCAAACATTTTTTAACTTGATCAATTTTAAACAAAGCAAAAAGATCTTTTGAGCCACTGCAGCACACAGAAGAAAAAAGTGAATTGTCAACAAAATAGTGTGACATTTGTTGTATGGTTTGCAAGCAATATAAGGATAACCTTGTATCACAAAATATAATGATAGCTACAAGGGGCGATACTTTCTCTTCTAAACTCAAAAAAACTAGTTTGGACAAAAATAAATTATTTGATGTTTGAATCATTTCTTGATAATCAATTTGAAGCTTTTTCTTTTCAAGCAACATTTGGATTTTTTCTGGATGGCTTTTCAATTCATTTATAAAAATGTGAATTACTTTCTCATTTTTTAAACAATTGTTGAGTACAACATCTAACAAATGTTCTCCAAAAATTTCATTGAAAAATCGTTTACCAAGAACAACAAAGTGTTCATCTCCTAAATGTATAGTTAATTGGTCACTTTCTTTATTACAACATTCTAACTTTACTTTTTTTCTTAGGAAAGAAATATCTACATATTCTATTATCTCCGAAAGATAGTCGTTTGCAAACACGTAAGTGGTAACTTCCATCACAAAGTCGTGATAAAAAGAATAAATGTCACCTATTTTTTTGACAAACAAACCTTGCAAAGTTTCTAATGCATCACGAATACTATGAGGTGCGGTTTCGATCCTCATTTCACACAGTTCCAAAGCAAGTTTATATTTTTCTCTTGTTTTTTCGGAATCCCTTAATTTACCAATGCAAAGATTATCGTTAAATAGTACAAGAAGAACTAAAGCACAGTATTTGTCTTTGCTTGATTGTCTGAAATTTCCTATTTCCTCTTTAAAGACCTCCACGGGTGCTTCAAAAAATCTCAGTGTTTTGGTTGTTGTAAACTTTGGGCTAAAATATAATTTACATAGTAAAGGAAAATATGATTCTGTATGAACATTTTCCGATAGTCCATATAAAAACTCGTTTTCGTCACCTCCGTGCTTCTTCCAAATATCCTTTTTTTCTTCATTACTCAGTTTGAATTGGTCGTTAGTCAGGTCTACAACGTCTGCCTTATTTTTAAAAATTCCTTTAACTTTATTATCAAAAAGAATATATTTTCTAAACGACACCAGAAGTTTGTTCATTTTAAAAAATGCCTCTAAACTGTTCTCATATTTTCTCAATGTAGTATATTCAATTTCATCAAATGAATCTTTGCCAATTGGATCATCGAAAACAAATAGGGTTTCATCCTGTATTACGCTTTTGGGTGAATTAATAATGTGTATCAAGTCCATCACATAACGAACGGGTTTTACATTCGAGCCTTTACTTCTATATTTAAGAGCAATATGATGCAGGATTGCGGATTTTCCGGACCCTGAGTGACCCGTCACAACTACGATGTTCTGACTTTTTGTGAGTTTTTCCATTTGTTTACTCGCACTTGTTTCAACAAAGCATTTGTCGTCTTCTTTCCATTGTTCAATGAGGGCTTGATCCAGTGGAAATTCTGAAGAAACGTGAAAAAAAGATAAAATAGAAAGGTTTAGCAGACCAACGGATGATTGTACATGTACGTGTAAGCTTCAAGTTGATATGCTTCTAATTCAAATTACCCTTCTAGTTTTGCAGTTTGTCTTTTTGCACTTGTAAATGTTTTAAATATATTTTCCATATAGAAATATCATCTCTATTTAATAAATTTGAGGTAAGATAGACACCGTCGAAAACTAAATTTAATTGAACGCCGTCGTTTCAGGTAAAACATACACGTATGTTAACACAGATGATTAAGAGTCATAGAGTCATAGGAATGTTTATTAGAGGAGAGAAATGTTTTGAAACCTTACGACACAAAATCATTTTTTTTCATCTATATTCGCATTTAACATTGTTGCATAAGAAGAACACATTTCTTCGATTAAAATGATCTACAAAAAAGTATTACCTATGAATTTTACCTAAAGGGCGCTTTGCAAACTACACATGTTTTTCGTTAACATACGTGTAGAAAATTTTCACTACAAACATTAGGAAAAAATGTACAATTTTTTCTTTACACACGTA
Organism: Magallana gigas; assembly: GCF_902806645.1. Classification (NCBI taxonomy): domain Eukaryota; kingdom Metazoa; phylum Mollusca; class Bivalvia; order Ostreida; family Ostreidae; genus Magallana; species Magallana gigas. Next base: position 39,263,223 of record NC_047560.1, on the reverse strand, counting down.
CACGTTGGTATGTTTAACCTCTTTTTCATAAGGTGCGTTTCATTATGTTGAAAATAATTTTAAACTATCAAACTTAGAAAAATAATTATGCAGTTAGTTTATGAAAATGCGATCCACCAATGCTCCTGAAGACAAACTTCTTGATACATGTAACTAACGTGATTTACAGACTGAATATTATACTGCGTTGTTTTTTCCTCGTTTTAAAATATAAAAATCTATTAAAATATTCGGTAGCATAAATTAAGATGTACGATAAACAAAGAATAAAGATACATTTTTTTTAATTGGATCCCTTAAATTATTCTTTCTTTTTTTTAATTATTCAACGTTATGATTTTAAATCTCAAAGAAGATTACCGTTCGGTGACCAATTTTCTATATTCAATCGATCACCTTTCTTCACCATCAAAATACTAGTAGGACCTGCATAAAATATATAGTTCACCAAAACAGCAATGGACATGCATATACATATATATACAAAAATCACATTTGATTGATGAAAATGGTTTTAAAAGCTGAATATTAGTAAATTCTTCGATAAAATATAGCTACTTGGGGTTTTTTTTTTTACCGGCTGCTTCTTTTTTGGTAAGGATCCTTTAAACCTTTGGTAAAGGTTTTGCATACAAGTCAAACCTTCTATATTTCTACTTACAAAAACAAAAGCCTCAGCCGAATTTGAACTCATACATGCAGGCTATTAGACCAAACTACTGTTCCTCTACAGAGATAGACAGCCTAATTTTTCAAGATAAACAATTTTATAATGAGTTGAAATACCATAGTATGATTGTCGTACTAGATAAAGTCACAGGGTTTCAAGTACACTCTTTATCATTGAGTAACGCCAACTTTATTGTCTTAAATGCTGTCTTTTGTATGATTGTTTTTGCCTATATGCGAAGAAAAACTCGCGATTAAGTGTGGTTAATAATATCAGTATTACTCTTTCCATCGTAAAGTTTCAAGGCAACCAAAGAATGAATGATGTTATGATAATATCAATTTATTGTACCTTAAAGACTTCCACAGAGGGTTTATATGTAAAACAAAATATCAAAATATGTGATAAAATCGTCTTATAATTTGATATTGCATATCATATTGATGGGCTTTGGAAGCAATAGGTAAGAATCTTATTATTGTTATCGATTGTAACGATTCTTTTTTTAATTTAAGTTTTAACTACAGTTACAAAAATACAAGATTACAAACAATGGTATGTCTTTACAGCTATACTTTTAAATCAAAAGTTTATATTTCAGCAAAATAATGATCATATAAAGGATGCCATACCTTCATCAAGTAGTTCATTTAGAGCATGTTGATTCCCAGGAGAAATAAATGGTAAACTCTCTCCCGTTTCCTGAGTTTCAACATTATGTCTTTTGCAGATTCGATTCACTGATTAAACAAACATAGCATAGTATCAAAATGGTTTTAAAACGATATATATATATATATATATATATATATATATATATATATATATATATATATATATATATATATATATATATATATATATATATATATTATTACTTATTAGGTTAGTTACTGCTTCGCCTCGCCATCTATGAGATTGATCAACCCAATATATTTCCGTAGTGAGTCAGTAACTAACCTAAATAAGTGTTTTGTTTTTCCCGAAGACTATCAAGAGACATATTTTATTTACAAATAGCGATGATCTGCGCAAAGCCATGTACAAAATGCCTAACAACTCGTCCAATTTAACTCATTTCTTCAAAATTGTCAATCTCACCTTTCAATTACTCTTTAAAATTCTTTGCTTCAACCATGTTTACTTACAATGATTTGTTGCTATTCAATTTTAAATATTTTCTCTCTTTCTCTGCAGAGATTTGAGCAAATTTCGACGCTGCCATTTTGTTCTGCTCCAAAAAAAACAATGTGACGTCAATACTCTAAGGGCAACTACTCTAATTTTAAAGAATTTCTAAGGGCAACTACTCCAAATAGTTTAAGAACTTACGGCAAGCAGTTTATGTATTAAATACTATGAAATGCCGAAATGAGTAAGCGAAACGTCGACCAATGACGGCCATATTGCCTAATATTATTTTTCACCGAACAAATATAGAGATATAGGAGGCAATCACGTGCTATGTTTAAACCAATGAAAGTGCGGCATTTCAGTCCGAGGGAAAACAAATAAATAAATATATATATATATATATATATATATATATATATATATATATATATATATATATATATATATATATATATATATATAAAATCACAAGGAAAACTGTTTCTTCTGAACAGCAATTATAGGAACATATGATTGAGTTACGTAAATCCTACAGAAGTTGTCTAGTACAGTGGGAATCTATCTTGTCTGATAACATGTCGTCTATTGTAAATTACAGTTATCAAAGTTTAACCTTGTCGACCTTTTTTTTAATATACCCTCCGTGATTTTTTTTTTCGTTTCTCTTTATATTACAGTTCTATGAATTACTGAGAAAAATCATAAATTACAAATAAAAATACCAGTTATATTAATTACAATACCACTGGAACTTATTTTACATGCATCTGTTATTAATGTGAAATTGTTTCTTTCAATCTAAAATATATGAGTTGTTTCCCCTTTTAGTACCTTCAATCCCTGCATGAAAACAAGAAAATCAATACACACAAGAAAACCAAACTAATTAAATCTGTAAGCAAACAAAAAATGTGTGCAAAGATATAGCTATTACCATATATATTCTGGTATTCTATTAATAATATGGAAATTATCCACTTCCTCGCTACAAAAGCTTGGACAATAAACACAAAACCACATATGTATCATTTGAAAGTTAGATAATTGATCGTTAAAACGAAACACTTTTCACATATGCTTAAATTTACATGTAACCATTTTTAAAATACATGTATTACAACTGTTTGTTCAACACTTTGTTGCATGTAGAATGCATTCATATATGTAGGGGATACAATCAACAGTCAGAGGTAGTTTCTAAATTTTTGGAGTAGTGAATTTTGTTACTTTCTTATTAATTTCCTGCTAGCTAATAAGAAAAGTTGAAACATGTTACCAAACTACCTGTTATACTGTTTGAGGGGATTAATTTTCCAAGCATACTCACATCAATGAATAAAAATGCATGTAGGTATTGTATTGATAAGTATTGTTTAAAATAAGCTTCTGTTTACTGGTCTTTATGCCAGTAATTGTCATTGGGGTATAGAAATAGGACTGTAAATATCAGATTCGCAGATCTTTTAACTAATTATTTCTTCAAACACTTGAGTATAAATAATTTGTTATTACACGCACTGATCTATAGGGGTGTCGGAAGTCAGGGTCACTTCCCCTGTTGTATTTAGAAATACAAATTTCATAAAGAGAACTAAAAAAATGACAATAAATCCGGCCTACCCAGGAAAACACTTCAAAATCATGTTTATTAAAATGTATTGTAGGGTGCATTGTATTATGATAGGAGTTACCTTAATTTACTTTTATTATCTATTGAAGTTCACATAACTTAAGATTTATAATCATTAAAAACTTTTGAAATCAGCATCAAATTGTATGACATTTGGGAAAAGTAATGAATTTATAGCTTATTTGATGAAAGTAATATTTTTTTGCTGAGAAATTATAACTTCTATGCTGAGTTCTATATAAATGAGCCATTCTGATTCAGTTAAAACTGTTTATTGATATGACATAATGAAAGGAATGAAATATTATGCATTAAGAATGTAAACATAACTTCGAATACAAACTTGCTATTTGGATGAACATGTTTAAAAATTCTCTGCATTGGTAAATTGCAGGAATTGTATTTTTGTAAATAATGCATGCTATTTAATAGTTATAACATCATATCGGGTACTTGTATATTATAGATTGTGAAGTTTTAAAGAAGATAATTTGACAATTCCTGATCCTTGATATATGGAATGAAATTAGCAGCCATGCAAATACTTTGATCTAAGGGGAATAGAGTGTTCCAAATACAGTTCTATTACAAGGACTTATTTGGTATTAAAAGTGTATATCTGGTAACTGAAAAATAACCTTGTATGCTGAGAAACAGTTTCCAGATAAATTTTTAAGGATTCTTTAAACTTGTCTTCAAACTGTATGGTTATAAGCAAACGGGTTTATCCATGAATTAAAAATTCAAGTTGTTTGAGTGAGTGAATTGGTATTTTATTAGCAACGGAGAAATGGAAACTACAACATTGGGATTCTGACCAGCAAATTTATAATTAAAGGTAATTTTATTTTTATTTTGCAGCTAAGAAAAATGCAAGCATTCATAAACATAGTATATACATAATCAACACATGGATTATTATTTACAAGTACATTTGCATGATTATATTTTTAAATATAAATATACACTTGATTTTAAAAATTAATTAATTTCAGCATTCTCATCTTATGCATTTTTTTAAATTCATTAAAGATATAATTAAATAAAATACAGATGTATGATGTTATTAGTGCTGCAACAATTACTAGAGGGATTGAAAAAGAAGATGGCAAAGGATGTCATGATAATTTATATTAGAATACTATTTATAACTGGTATGAGTAATAACTACCATCACAATATATTTCCATACCTTAATCATTAAATTATTTGAATGGAAATTTAACATCAAGGAAGAAGTCAACTGTTTTTTTTTTCGCACTAAATGAATACATGTACATGTAGCATAATGATCGTTTTAACCATATAATAAAATATTACCATATTAATCAGTTATGCAAACAAGAGGTCTGAGGGCCTCATGGCTCCCCTAATCAACTGTAGCCATAACTCTGATGAAATTAAAACACTGTATCTTGTTCGTAAAGTAATCTTTTTTTTTAAAAGATCTTTAAAATTTTCTGTGCATATTCTCATGTTAAACGTGAATTTTGTTTTTCTTCGAGAAGAACATTTTGATTTTTTTCTTTTTATTTCTATCTTAAAATTCACCCCCCCCCCCTCTGATTGTGGGCCCAACCTACTCCTAGGAATCATAAATTGAACAAACTTGAGTCTACGCTACCCAAGCTTCAACACAAGTTTCAGCTTTTTTGGCCTAATGATTTTTGAGAAGATTTTGAAAGATTGCCAACGAATTTTTAAAAATTATAAAAAAAGGGTCGAGCTCTGAATGTGACCTATAGTGATCTGTTTGTCTGTACATTCATTCATCCAAACATCTGTCTATCTAAGGAAGGTCATATCAGATTACTATAAAAAAAAATTGCATAACTTTTTATGTAAAAAGTGTGCAATGACCTTGAACCAATTTCAAGGTCAAATGTTAATATCATATCAGATGTTTAGTCCTTTATCACTCCCCCCTGAAAGAGGGTGTTACCCTTATTCTAACAAATTTGAACCCCCTTAACTTCTGGATGATTTGTTTAAAGTTTGGTTAGAATTGGCCTAGTGGTTCTGGAGAAAAAGCAAAAATGTGGAAAGTTCACAGATGGACGGACAGACAGAGACGGATGCCCTACAAAAAGCTGTCAGCTCAGGTGAGCTAAAAACATAGGTTTGATAAAATATGCTCTCCTTTTTTTTATCAAAATTTGGTAATCGTTACTTAATGAAATGAGATACAAAGACATAAACTGTCTATTATACATAGAATTGAACAGAATTGTTTATCATGTTTTCATGGTAAGGATTGTTTACATATCTTACTAGATTCGATAATTTGTGAACCAATATTACAATCACTCTCAATCTATTGCATATTTAATCATTCACATATTTTTTTTCTCAAAAGGACTTAATTAACACATATTTATGAACCATAGTAAGGGTTTTATGAAGTTTGAAAGTTGTAAGATATACACTTTTGTTTCCATGGAAACAACAATTTTGAGGTAACTTCCATGATAACAGAAGACCCAGTCAATTCAGGATTGGTGTCGGTTTGCAGTAACCTGTTCGCAAGAATTTACAGGGGATCACCAAATATGCTTCATTTTTAGGATTTTTACAAAGTCGTTAACCAATTACTTTTAAGCCCCTGGTACAATAAAGAAAAAAAATAATTTGATTTGATTAATGTATTATTCAATAGTTAAGATATGCTGCTTTGAGAGTTTGATGAAGATTTATCACAAACTAATCTAATTGAAATATATATTTAAGCTGGAAAAGTGTGTTCTTCAGTAGAAATCAAGATCATTTTGTGCTAAGAATGGTGTGTATGTGTACCCATGGTAGCAGAGTTGCCTAGCTACCAAACTTTTTGGTGTTTTTATGATAGGTATATAATATGTATCATATTAAAGTTTAAGAAAAATCCGTGACTATGCGTGCCGAACCTCCTATAAAAGTGTTTAAATGATTACAGAGAATGCCTCTTAAAATGCACCCCATGACCAAATACCAGTAGTGTTGCAAAAAATTACAAAATCGCCCGGAAACGATTCTGGAGAAAATTAATGAAGCTGCATTAAAAATTACAGTCAAATTATTCATAACAAACCATTTTGAAGCTGTTAATGCACAAGGAGTTATCTTCTGTATTTCTTTTGATGACAAATTACACGTATTTATAATATCATTTCTGAGTTTATCCATGCAACTTTAATATTTTGGAAACAAAACAACTAAAGGAACTCCCTTGATTTAACGTGAATGTAATGCGCATACGCAAAATTGTAAAATCCAAAAAATCCAAATGATTTCCGGATTTTTCGTTGATAATTAATAAGCGAACCTTGATTAAGAAAAAATAAAAAACAAAATGCTAATCTTCAAGTACCAATGATGTTTAAAATATATAAACCAAATGACAGTACTCATCCGATTTCTCGGTATTAAATCCCAAATATTCGATTTTATTATTTTAATTGATTAGATAACAATTTACTGTTTAGTGTAGTAAAATATCGCAAGAAATAAATTTCAATGATTTCTTAGGGCTTTGAGACATATTTTAGCAAATATGAATCGAATACCAGATTATTTACAATTTTTTGTTAATCTCTAGTATAAAAAAATAACATTCAAAAATTTGTGTTTAACCTATAGATAATGATTTTGAAAATTAATTTCTAAAAGACAAAAAAGTATTAAGAAAAGTTAACACACTCTTACCGCTTCTATGATTAATTATCAAGCAGCATATAATACAGATAATGATAAACACTCCAAATGTTGTTCCAACTAAAACCATGTCTTTGCTTTGGTCTAATTTGATATGGTATGCATCGTCTGGAATTTTAACCGTCGATGTCAAACTATAATAATAAAAAAATATAGTGGATATAATCAGAGTAGCAGCGTATAATACATCAAACAATTAAAAAAAAACAAATGTCTGCTGTCTTTGAATTATTCTAAAAAGATAAAAACATCGTCTAGATAATCCACGAGCATACATGTAACACGTGTCAAATGCTTTTAGGGCATGGTTTTCAGATTTTTTTCTACTAATATTAGAATTTTTGTCATAAATGGAATGGCATAGAATTACGCGCATTTGCTTTGTTATGAATGGCATTGATATTTTTTATCACCTCACTATATTTGGATTTATCACCTTATTGTGATACATGTTTTTAATTCCAGTGGAAGTGCGTTAACTCTGCATCAATTTTCAATTCAAACGTCTTTGAGACTATGATGTTGACATATACTTATACACAACGTTTGGTACCACTAAGCCTCTATTAGATACTGATTTATCAGACGACGAATGCACTGCAGACGGGCATCTTAAAACTTGGACAACCTTTAACCGAAAAACAACACCTTGAGTCTATCAACGACAAAAAACAGCTGGACAATCGCATTCACAATTTTCATGTTCATTTATCTTTAAAAGTTCCTTGGTAAAGCCCAAAATATGCTTATATACATGCATAATATTTAATTGGCAGTTGGCAGGCAGGGATATCTTGGCTGGTCCTAATATGACGACCAATTTAGAATGAAAATGGAACGTCATTCGACAACGTCATGGGGGTTGTAGACGTCGAGTTGTGGGTCACCCTACTTTCACCAGTGCAATTACAACAGTCACCTATATGTTCATCAGATTGGGAGGTAATATTGGGTCTAGTTGCCCCTTCCGCAATTCCCAAGGTATACAAACCCATGCCCAGTCTCCAGGGTCCAACTCTGACGGCGCTGGGGCAGGATTCAAACCATGTCAAAATACCAGTAAGCTACTTAGGTCCAGCGGCAACTGCTATGCCTTTAATAGGGGTCCTGCCGATTCAACCCCTGCAGGTTTTGACACAGATGTGAACATTGTGGAGGACCCCACCCTCAAGCCAATTGTCAGCGACAAAAGTAAGTCTATTAGGTACATCCCTCTGTATAGTCTGGGTTCATACCCCTTTCAAAATGACAAATTTCAATCGATAAAAATGTTTCAAATTTGGTTTTCAATTACAGTATGCCGCACCAAGAACTATTATGAAGCAAAAAACCTTAAATCAGCCAGGGATGCTCCTCAATTAGTGCAGCAAAAGTTAGATAAGGAGGTTAGCTTGGGAAGGATGGCTGGTCCTTTTGTCAAAATTCCTTCCCAACGTTTAGGGTTTCACCTGTAGACCTTGTACCTAAGAAGAACGGGAATATTCGTCTAAATCATCACCTATTTTACCTAGACTTTAACTCGGTTAATTATTTTATTGACCTAGATATTTGCAAGGTTAAACATAGTAACATAAATAAGGCGGTGCTGATGATCCAGTTACTCTGGCAGGGAACTTTGTTGGCCAAAACCGCCCTCGAGAGCGCATTTCGTTTATTATATATCTATCTAGAAGACTTTGATCTTTTTAGGTATTAAGTTAGGTGAAAAATATTTTTTGACAAATGCCTTCCCTTTAGTTCTAAGCTTTTGTGCCTGACATAGCAAGTTAACTACATTTTTACATTGGGTAAATCATTGTAATTCTGTGAGGGTAAGATTGGACGATTTAAGTCTCATTCGTTTCTTATAGGGGCTGCAACAGAGCCAGCAATGAGTGGCACCCCCGATCAAGTTATCAAATAATGGGGGCGCTGGAAGTCAGAGTCTTACGCATCATATATTAGATTTTAGTACTGTAATATATACGTTTGCTTGTTGCATTATTGTTACTTATTACTTTTTTCTATTGTTCCTACATTAATAAATACGAAGATTTACATGATGTAAGAAAGTGATTTGATCACGGGATCGTCCATCGTGTTCTGAGCCGCACAAAGTGCCTGTATTCGGCCGGAAGGAAGATATTTCATCCTACAATCGAGAAGATCAACATTTTGTGGTTTGGTGTTAGGGAAATGAGATGGAAGGACTTTGATTCTATTTTTGACAATAAGTTGAAGTCTAATTCACCACCAGATTACCTGGTGGTACACTTGGGTTCAAATGACCATGGCATTTTGTGCGGAGTTGAACTAATTTATACTGTTAAGGTACACCACTCCTCAATGTTCTTGTATCAAGAAGTATATCATTGAAATCTGTAGACAAAACATACTTTATATATACAAAAATAATGAGGGGTCAGTGTTCGTCCCTATGAGTTATTTCCAGTTTAATTTGACCTGTTTTGCACCTAAAATTTTAGCCTGATTTGGATTTGTTGTCAGTATTTTTGATAATGCAAATATTTTTCTTAAATAAATGTTCTTAATTATGCACAACGGTCAAACTGATAGAGGAACTACGAAAAAATAGTTTGTCTGATAGTTACAATTTGATATCAAATTAAAAAAATTAAATGTCAAGAACTTTATAAGATTTATCCAGTTTGCCTAGATATGTATTCAATATAATTTTGATTTTTTATTTTTAATAAACTGTGGAGGTCAGTGATGTCAAATTTTGGATTTATGGCTTCAAAGGCAAAATTCTCGCAAAATTTGGATTTAACATTTCAGACATTTTCCATATATATGCATAATTTTATGCTGAACCTCTTTCACTCTTTCAAGATTTAATTTTGTATATGTCACACTGAACCTATAGAATATGATACAAACTTATCTAATATTAACAAGAGGCCCATGGGGCCACATCGCTCACCTGAGCAACAATGGGCGTTCAAAAGATATTGTGCCATATGGTCCCTCGGTAGAATAACAAAAAAAAATATTGTAAAGTATTCGAATTTTACACTTATTTTTGTATACACGTAATCTTTGACAATGTACCTTCATGAAATACTATTTTTTACCAGAATAAGAAAATCCTACGCAAGATATAAAACTAGAGATTTGGTAGGGGTACAGTGTTAAGTTGTTAACTTCCAATTCCCTATAATATTTGTTCTGCCTCCCCCCCCCCCCCCCCCCCCCCCACACACACTTTGTAAAGCGATCAAAATATATGAGAGCATATAGGTACATTTTTTTCAACAACTACTTACTAGTTATTGTATTTAAAAAAATATAATAGTTATTGTTTTTTTATTTAAGAAATCCAACATGTATAGATGTGCTCACTTCCTCAAATTAAAAACATTCACAAATTTTATTTGTCTTCTTCATTATAATTAAATGACTGTTATTTACTTCGCGTACAAACCAGGATAATTTTCCGCTGTGATATTCTTAGGAATAGCGATAATTACTTTATCCCCGCAACAGAAATGTGTCACAACTATGGAAACGGTTTTAAAGATGTCGTTTTTATTTACTCGTGTCTGAAAAACTATCAAAATTGATGTAGATTTCACACTATTTATTGTATAAAGAGATGGCCCCAGAGAGTAGGTATATACAGACTATCATTCTTTTATTTTGTTTGTACAAGTATTTAACATACTCTAATTCATAGAGAATTTCTAATGTTCAACCAAAATTTCAGCGTCAATCGTAGAATTATAAGCAAGATACAGAGCTCACAGTTCGCCTAGGTTTGAGTCATATTTTGTTTACATGAGTACATTCAGCTTATGATTTTTAACTTGGCATTTCCTATTCAGCATTTAAAATGGAGAAAAAGAAAGGCCTACGATTTTCAATTCTTTTATTCACTCATGACCAGTTCACTGGTATTTGATGTTCAAAATCAGTTTATACAAATGTACACAAACACAGTCAAGGATCACATGTACAGTAGGAGTAATAATGACGAAAAAAGGTTAAGTTTACAATACAATAAAATGTTAAAGTTGGTTTCTGGAAGAACAGACTTTGAAAATTTTCTTATTAAATATTGACAAATTTTTCACTTTTTTAATCTTTAGTTTTTAAGATCTGTGTACAAACATATAATTGTGAGCAAATCTCTGTATCTTGCTCATAATTTGAAGCTTAACACTCAAATATGGTTAGTAAATAGAAATTGAAAACAGTTAAACACAAGAAACATTCACTATATAACAAATAAAGAACACAATTTATTTCTTCGAAATGAATCATATATATACATGTATATACCTACATATTTCCGTCAGCGATATCAACCTCTACTTAAACTGAATAAACTCGAGAAAATGCTGAGCATCGCAACAAAACCTTTTGCATTAATCTACCATTACGCAAAAGATAATGCCGATCGAATTACCGATAGAATGAATTGTATTTCAGTACTTTTTTGATACATCAGATTTTGCTTAATTTGCGCAGGTAAACAGTTAACTGTTTGATTTACCGAAGTCTCTGTTTGATTTGATACGTAAAAATCACGAAATACAGACGATAGTTCCCAGGTTACAAAGCAGAAAAAATGAAAACGAAACGAAATTCAGAACAAGCTAACACCAACGTTATGTGTGAAAACTGTCAACGCATTAAAATATTTAGCCTTAATTTACTTCGCAAAATAGGCAACAATATATTTTGCATGTTTCAAAAATTTTCCTTCATACGCGAACTGTTGCAGAACAAGCAAATTCATCATAGTCAGATCGACCCTTTTTCGTATAATGTCATGGCTGCTTTAAACAAAGAACCTCGTTTTAGAAGTATGGAATACGAGTCTTGGTAAAATGGGTATGCCAACCCGGGCCGTGGCAAAAAAAAAGCCAAGGCAGATCGACAATTGTCAATTCCAAATATGCATTATTTTGCAGCAATATTTACAGCGAATACAAATATACTGGCCCATCAAATATCCTGAAACTTTAATGAGATTGGAAGATTAATAACTGCCAATCTTTGTTTTGCCCAGGCCAAGGCTTGCCTACCCATTTTACCGGATGCCGAACCCGAAGCTATTAAACTGATGGAAACACGCCTTTCCTTTATTATTATTTTCGTAATAACTCAGATTTGAAACAGAATTAGCCCTTAATTTTTGCAATTTATATTTTCCTTCCCATAAGCTCAGCTCAGGTGAGCTAAAAATTTGAAGAATAATAAAAAGAAAAGTATATTGAAAATTGATGAAATTGTTTGTTTTTGTCATTTTCGTCTAAAAAACCTTCCGCACGAAAAAACAGTTCCCCATAAACTTGTCTGTGTCTTGAATGCAAATAGATTTTCTTTATGACTGTTGTGTAATAATGAAATAATAATCCTTTTGTGATAATTTAATAGATAAAATCATATTCATCTAAAATATAATGATCATCTGCGCAATGAAATCAAATGTGAGAAGTGAGATGCCTTAAATGCTCTTTATAACGCTGCAAAGTGTTGGCCCCAGGTATGACTATTATTTGGTAAGATATGTTGCCACGTTTGTACTGGCACTTTGCAAAATCAGCTAGCAAGATTGATGGCACATAGAAGCAGCTGTTCCGATATGATGAAACACATCTTAAAGATTTAGGCAATGCAGTATTCCTCAAAAGCTTTCAGAGGGGACCTTGGAACCATGGTGTGTTTATCATCAAACATCACTGTATTCTCAGATGACAAGTAAATATATGTACGTTCAATTTTGTTACATTTTTAGTGCACTTTTTCATTTATTATGCTTATGGTAAGGCTTGTTGGGTGAAATAATTTACAATTAAAGTATACACATTCAGCGCGATTTAGTGGCGGTTTAACTCGTAGAGACAAGTTCATTTGGCGGAGTCCAGGGATTACCATTAAGGAGGATTTCTGAAATGTCTGTCTCAAAACTCGGGGGGGGGGGGGGGGGGGGAGGGGGGCTACCCCTGTGCGGTGTGGTATCACCAGCTGGGTCAAACCAGGGGAGGCAGTTTAGAGTTAGGGCCCGAGTCAGAACTTGATTTCCTTCTTTGGTCGTGGCAATCACACTGGTGGGCAGCTAGAGGACTGTTTCCGCCACAATCGCCATTGGGGGCACTATCACGTCATTGGCCAGGGGAGGTCACCCCTGTAGGTGGGTAGTGTTCCTTGGGTTTCGCCGGTATGGGCTTACTTTGTATAAATAGATTGTGACAAAACTCGCCACTAAATGTTAATAGTCTTATTATCGATAATAAATTTCCTATGCCGCCTAGAACGCGAGATCTGATTGGTTAACAAGGTAGGTGTAAATTTCCGTACCACCTGCTGAAGCCGGATGGAAATAAAATTTGACATCACAAATACAATTATTGTTTACAGTTACACCTAGAAATGGGTGAACAATATTCATTTTTAACATTTGAGTTAAAATACATTGCTTATAATGATTAATCAATAAAATATGTGATACGAGGGTCAATCTAAAAAAACGAAGATTTTTGTCATAGCGTTATTACTTTACGGCATATTACTACCAAATTTTAAAGACATACTTTAGCAATAAATCCTTACCAATTGCACATTTTATTTTTAATTTAGTCCAATTTATCATTAAATAATTACGATTTTAATATTTCAGAAATGCGGTCACGGCGTACGGTCAGTTTGAGCTTTTTACAAAAATTTCATCATACAAAATTTTGACTAGATCTTTGTTATATGGCGCCAAATCAAAATTAAATTTATACCGCTAAACTAGGTAATATATCGTCATTTTATTTGCTGAATTATGACGTAACATGTTTATCCGTTGATAAAATATCAGTGTTAGAAAACATGTACTCCTTAATAAAAAAGCAAAAAAATGACGTTGGACGACGTCACGGAGCAAAGAATGGCTGTAAGTTTTGTGTTGCGCTTGGTAAAACACCAAAACAGACTGCAAAAATGATGGAAGAAGCAGGAAAAATGCCCAAAATGAGTAAATCATTTGAACGGTAGAGACTCTGTACTGGAGGACGAAAGGCCTGGAAAAAAGAATTCTTTGCAGAAAACTGATTAAAAGAATTGGCAACGTCATGAAAAGTGACGGGCGCGTCACTGTTGCTGAACTTGCGTCTATGTTTGATATCGGTTATGGCACCGCCTTTACAATTCTTACAGAATATTTAGATATGAGAAGAGTTTCCGCTCGCTGGATACCCAGACTACAGATGACAAAGCAAAACGAGTACAACTATCAAGGGCTTTCTTGAGACGGTATACTAATGAAGATGATTTTCTACAACGAATTGTCACAACTGACGAAACATGGTTGTACCATTACGATCCCGAGACAAAGCAACAGTCCTCAGCATGGAAAACAAAATCATCACCACCTCCCCTCAAAGCTCAAGTTCAAAAGTCTGCAAGGAAATACATGTTTATATTCTTTATGGATATTTCTGGAATGGTACTCGTGCATGCAGTACCCCACGGGCAAACAGTCAATGCAGAGTATTACGCAAAGGTTAAAATATTTCACTTCCCGTGTTTTAGAACGCATTTAATTAGCTATTATATTATTATTGCAGTTACATCAAGAAGATAAAAGCGGAATAGAATTAAAATTCTCTTTTAAATATACACACTGTAAAATAATTTTAATTCAACCATCCGTGCATTAAAAAACCAAGTGAATTCTCAATACATGTATTGTCAAATGAAAATTATCATGACATTTTCTTCCATAACAAGTAATTCGGCGTGATCTTGTCCATGCAATACGGAAAAAGCGGCCCGAAAAAAAATGAACACTTTCTTTTGCATCAAGACAGCGTTCCTGCTCACCTAGCTGAAGGTACTATCATTGATTTAGATTTGTTAGGTTTTGAACGTGTAGATCACGCACCACACAGCCCGCGCTTATAGCCGATGGATTTCAAGGTATTCCCGACAGTGAAAGCTGAATTACGTGGTAGAAAATTTGAGAACACCGAATAATTAGTTTATGCTACTCGAACAATTGTAAACAAACTAGAAGACAGGTGGTACAGAAATTTCTTTAATGAGTGGGTCAAGCGCCACAGACTTTGTGTGAAATGCAGAGAGGAGTACTTTGAAAAGCTGTAAAACACAAGTTGCCGTGACGTCGGGTTTTGACGTGAAAGTGCTGATGAGGATGCGCCGTGACTACAATACATGTGTATTTGAAATTTAAATATGATTACCACCTTTTGATTAAATGCAATGAAACTTTACACATAAAATAAGAATATGGTTTAACAAATAATAATGTGGAAATATTAATTTTTTATGAAAAAAAAGTAAAGAGGAACATTGTCCACGTATTTCTTGATTGACCCTCGTACTGTATGATTTATTTTTTTATCGTCAATTTATCTTGGACCAAATTTTCAAGTTTAAGATTTGTATAACATAGGAAATAAATCCGTTATCCAGGTTCAATTACGGGTGTACGGTAATTTACTCCGGGTTTTATTCCATATATATATGGAATACAACCTGGGGTTAATCCCCGTACACCCTTGATTGGACCTGGATAAGAATGGTTATTTTCTTGTTGTTTATTCTCATATTCGGTGTAGCTGGGGTTAAAGTTTATGTATTCATCTTCCACCGTGTACATTGTTACGCAAGGATACGGTGACTGGAAGAAAAATTTAATGTTTTTATTTTTTTTTTTTTAAGTGACAACTTGAGTCTTACCTTTGACAAGATCGTTCAGCAAGGAAACAGCCGTTACCTATTGATGTGCAATGAGGTTCTGTAAGGAAAATGCAAATGTTTGCTATAACCGTGTTTTACAAAAGATACTAAATCTGAATACTTGATGAAGGACAAGACATATGTTTGACTGAATGCCAATGGTTGTACTATGGTTAATAAAAATGTTACGGTATTACTCTCAATTAAAGTGTCTGCATATGCACATATACGACTATTTTTACTACCCTAAAAAATATCGCTTCCTCGTTCTGCATTGTGAAGGAAGAAAACAGATTATCACATATTCATTTTAAAAAACAAGATTAAACAGACATTCATTTCCAGTCAAGTTATTGACAAGTTTACTGTTGCTAGTTGTTTTCCACAAACCAAGCAATCCAACGTGATTTTTCAAAATGTCATTTAACATCGATATGGATAAAAGTGTCATTTATTACAAAGAGATCAAGACAATCTCCGTTTTTTTTTTTTTGGATACAACAATATCAAGATGACGTCCATATTGTATCATATATATTTAGCATATATAGGAAAATGTTTTGCTTCGTTGGTGATAAGTTCCTTCATTTTCGGAAGATAACATGGGTATATTCACATGACAGGACAGGACGTGTGTTTCTCGCATTATCACCGGCTTCGGCTGAACACAGTTTGGTCCATATGAGGCATTCGGCAAATTTAACTATTTGCACACGCATTGCGCCTTGCACTACTTCATTAAATGTATAATGCCAACGTCATGATCATCTTTAATTACACGTAGATTACTAAAAAAAGGTAACTCTTATCAGTTTGCCTTGAAAAAGAAATATTTATACAGTTATATACATAATGATTCAAATCACGTTTTTCTTAACACATGTGCGTAAGAATATTGATCGGAAGTATAATTCGCCTACTTAAAGTAAAGCTTATTCACGCCTTGCTATTTCGGAAATCAATATATATATTTTATATATCATATATTGATTGAAACCTAATTCTTTCGTATTTGCATCTACAGAGCTGACCAAAGACATTACAAGCCAATTATTTCCTGATAAGAATTGTATTATTCTGTCTTACAATGTGTATTACTACGCCGCTTTAAAACGTAAACAAATGTTGTCTGCTGTACGGAAATGCAAAAAAAAAAAATGATTGAGTTTATCAGTCAAGAAATTGTTTTGCTTCATTAATTGCAATTTTTTATTTTTCTTATTGAAAAAAATGTCTCCTTTTGACTTGCCCTTTTTGAAGCACGTTGAGGAATAAACCGAAAGTAATCTTTTCAACTTTATAACAGAAAATTGTCAGACATCATTTTTAAAGTAAAATATTTTGAGAAAAATAGTCATTCGGTGGAATTTTACTGTATAACTGAATATATTCGCTTTAATGCAAAACTTAGTCAAATAAATAAAAGGGACAAATTGACTAGGCTAATAGGATTAATGTATCCCAACCTGAGAGAAATTCAAAGCCACCCTCCCATCCCCTTGAGGTGGTAAAGAACATCTGTCGATACTGTTCATTAAAGTATATTATAATTGAAATACTTTCACCGATTTAGAATTTTCTCTCATAGTATTCAACCAAAAAATACTTTTTAGAAAATTTTGGAAAGTTAAAAAACTCATTGTTCTCATCAAGAATCGAACTCATGACCTACAGGTTTGTAGTGAACCCACTATCCCACTTCACTACGGTGTAACATATCGATGATGGGAAAGAAACTATTTAAAAAATTATACTTGATTTTATTGTTTATTTCGATAAATAATACCACACAACGTGAAGGTGTCACATACCACATTACTTGAAAGTAATGAATTTTTCAATTATCAAATTAAATCTATTCATTTAACAATTTTTTTCAAAAGAGCGGTCCCCATACATATCGCCTCATTTTAAACCAGCTAGTACCGGAATTGCATGCTTCCAGATTTACTTTTTTGCGTACTGCGTCATCAAAAAGGGGTGTATAGAGCCACCTTAATTATTAAATTTTCATTTTAGAACACTCTTGTGTTTTTAGGTAAAAGTGTCATACGAAGCCCGCCATTTGTTTATGCTTTTGAACACCGCGCTCTGCATTTTTTTCTAAGTTTAGCCTACCACAGAGTACGTAATGATTTAAAACTTGTTTATTATTCTGTAAAAAGATGATTTTAACATGCTTATAGCCTTTACAGTAGCCATAATCAGTTTTACGTGTAATATTTGAAGCTCTCTTATTACAGTGTTGTCGTCTTTAACAAATGTAAACATAGGCTTGTTTTGATTTGATCAACTTTCTGTGAATCATTTGCTGAACTTTATATTGATAATTGTACAAGTTATCTTGAATGTTTTCTGTTGGATTTGAGCTAATATTTGTGGTTAACTATGTTTCCAAGTGTTATGCCGCAAACTTTTATTTCTGTGGAAGCCCATAAGTGTCATAAGCTTTATGTATAGTGTTATTATTGATACCTTTATATTAGCATCACTTCATAACGGTGTGTAAATTTATTTTGTGTGAAATTCAAAGTGTTTCATTGTATCCTTTGTTTATATTTCAGTCTTTTACCAAATACACATACACATTGACAATCTTCCTGGGAGTTGTTGTTAATGCAAGAGAATAAACATTCTGTGCAAGACCGGACCAGGGCGTCCTTACGTGACAGAACAGCGTGAGAGTTTATCTTCAAAACAACAGAGGTTGCCTAGACCTGATAAAAGACGACATTTAATTATAATATACGATTAATTAAGATAAAGGGACAAACCATCTCTCAAGAACATTACTGATAAAATCACAATAGATCCATTTTGTATCCCCACTGTATCAAATTACATTTTAAGACTACATTTAGAAATCCTCTGCTGCGATACTGTGGTTTCATTAATATCTGTGGGGATCAATATTTTTGATTCAATTGAAATAAAGTTTCAAGAATACGTAAGTTCGTGGCCAATGATTGTTTCAATGCAAACTGTTAGCAGAAATTGTACGTCAATGAACATTTATTTTCCTGGATTATCTTAACAACGAAATCCACGATTATTAGTATTTAACGAAAATTGATGAAACCACAGTATGCTTTGAACACATTTTTTAAATAGAGAAATACTTATTAGGTTAACAGGGTGGTGGTAATGTGGGGTCTCGTCTCCAAGCACCCTTGATTTTTTTTATACGTTTTGATAAGTTATTTATTTTCCCTTTTTTTGATGCACGTCTTACAATTTGAAACATACTTTCAAACAGCTTGTATGAGACATGAGAAGTGTTTGGACATCCAGACAGGAAACTAGTGCAGTTGTAGGAATCCACAGCTGAGTAGCGCTTTCTCAAATACAAACAAATATCTGAAATTAAAAGCAATTAGTAGCAATCCAATTACTTTAGAAACCATAGTTATATTTCAAATTAGTGTTTTGAAATGTGTCTTTAAAAAACAAACAAAAAAGATGTATAACTAGATACGATCTCGTTACGAGTAACGAGTAGGTCTTCCGTTCAATTTTTAAACGATACAATTAAAATATCAATGGAATTTCAGAATCCCCCCCCCCCCCCCCCCCCCCCGCCGATCCACTCCCTGATAATGTATACGATTGTCAATATCCTATCAAATGCTTGACAAAATGTTTTGCTTTTTCACATACAAAACATTGAAGATTTAAGATGTTAGTCCCCTAAAATCCCTAATTATGTCATCAATGGGTGTTGCAATGAGTTTCACAAACTGACATTGTTACGATCAACTACTTTGTTTCTATAATGCATTACAAAATCTTTATCGTTTTAAAGAAATATGTAAAAGACTTTACGAGTGTCTTGGCCCCTAATGTAAGGGTCAAGCCCCTTTTTCTTGAGTTCATTCAAAAGGTCTCACAAATTCTAACATATTTTGTTCTTACACGTATCCAAAATTGTTGTTCATTTTTTAGATACAAATGATTAAATATTTTAGGGGCCAGCCCTCTAGATCCTTAATGGGGACAGACCTTGGTGTTTTGATTGATGGAATCGATTAGAATCAACAACGCAAGCATTTTCTCTCCTAAAAAGCTTAACAAAATATGTCTCCTTCTCTAGATATATTACGTCAAAGTTTCAGTACTTTGGCCCCTAAAAATCCCTAATTACGTAATAAATGGGCGTGGCAATGATTTTTCCTGATAGATATTGTTACGGTCAACAACTTTGCTTCTATAATGCATTACAAAATCTTTATCGTTTTTAAGTTATTTGTAATAGAGTTTAAGAGTGCATTGGCCCCTAAATAAAGGGGCCAGCCCCTTTGTCTTGATTTTGTTGGAAAGAACTTATAATTATCTACCACTTTTGTTATATATGACTTAACAAAATTTCAACTGATAAAAAGATATAGATCAAAACGTATGAAAATTTTTGATAAAAATTCGTACCCAATTTTCGTGCCTAAGCGAGCTCTAAGAAATGGCGCCACTGGCGTAAAACAAAATAATAGTGCACAGCTTCAGACTATAGACTACCTATCCTGAAAATTTCATAGTCATATCTCTGATAGTTTCTGAGATCAGCTCTGCACAAAATAGGTCGTAAAAAAACTACAAAATGGCCGATAAATCGGTACCGGAAGTGACGACAACAAAAATTTCAAAAACATATAAAATTCAGATCATGACTCATAATCTGTGAAAAAATGGCTGAAATCGGCCGAATAGTTTTCGAGAAATCGCGTGCACAAAATTTGGAAAAAAAAATAATAATAATAAGAAACAGTACGAAAACTATAAGGTCTTCCGTTGGAAACGGAAGACCTTAATTATTCCTGACACTCTTCGAACTTAAAAATTTCCAGCATACTTAAACTATGAAACATTTTATATTTTAAGGGGGGATGCATCATCACGTCATAATAAATATGAGTCGTTCATAGTCCATACCGGAGAAAATAATTTATTCCGAGCGACTTAAACTCAAAAGTGTAATTTTAGAGCATTATTCACCTAATAACATGTATATAAAAATAGCAAATTTTAAACGCTCGGTTTGATATACTAAGTAATTCATACATTTCTCTGCGATTGTACATTTTTTTTTACAGTTTCCATTTTTTTTTCAAATGGAGCGAATTTACTTAAACATTACGACTAAGTTTGAAGATTTTGTGCTTAACATATTTCAAGATAGAGCTAAAGCTTTCGTTTCATTAATCGTATTACCTACCTTCTTGTATCAATATGAAAGGATATTTATAACAGAACTCTAACAGTTCCGTGATATTTTCGTTTGGTAAACACATGTATCCATTATCTTTTGTACAGTTGATAGCAGAAAACCTCTGGTTCCACTCTGTTTCGTTTCTTGGACAGTATTTTGTTGAGTAAACTGGAAACTCATAACCATCGAACTTTTTCTAAAAATAAATATTTCAGTCAACTATGAGATAGTTGTTAATAGCAACCAGTTCCAGATCAAAATATAGTTATATGAAATAAAAGGTACCTAGCGGTTTATTAAGTTTAATATATAACATCTTTAAACGTTAGAACTAGTTTTGCTTAAAAATATGTTTTGAAAAGCTTAATTTTGATTAGCACAACGGAAAGGCATATTTAATAAAATATGAAGAAATGAAAATATAATCTTGGAATAATTTGAGGACCTTTTACTTAAAGTATATTAAGAATGCCTCCATTGTTAGAAATAAATATCTTAGCTCTTTATCTCCTTTTTAAAATCATAATAAACATAACTAGGCCGAGTCTAATTATTTCTTCCCAAGATACATATGTAGTGTGATATTTCATATAAATAAATGAACAATTGTCTCAATAACATAGATTAACTCAATGCAAACAAATTATCTGTCAAACAGCTGAAAAAATATATCTACAATGGGTTCTCTTAATACCCGCATATCTGCTTTCTATTTAAGTATTTGAGAAAACACTGTTAACAATCGAAATTTATATGAACTTATGCCTTTTAATATCAATAAGGCGACCAGAAAGGGCTTATATTACGAGTATGGTAACGTTTGATTGTTGTTTTTTTTATTTATGTTGTCGCTAACGTTCTTTATTTTTGTATGTAGGCCAAGGTTTAGCTTTCAATCAAATAGATGACATATGGATTTTGTTCACTATAGGATAATTGAGCATGGCGAGTTTTATTTTGAGTGTGGTTGACGTAAGCAAACAAATGTTACATAAACCGGTGCCAGACTGGCCCAAAACTACACACTTGACACCACAGCATAACAATACCTACCTGGTGAAGGATTTAAGAGTGTATTTTTCTCATGCAAGGCAAATATGTGCATTAAAATGTTCTCATACTAAGTTTTAGAAAAGTGCGTTCCCGATTGAGTGTTCTTTATACCAAAAGAGGATGAG
Source organism: Magallana gigas (assembly GCF_902806645.1). NCBI lineage: Eukaryota > Metazoa > Mollusca > Bivalvia > Ostreida > Ostreidae > Magallana > Magallana gigas. Next base: position 39,241,027 of record NC_047560.1, on the reverse strand, counting down.
AGTTCATTTAAGAATTATTTAAAGCCCTTTGAACATGGCCAATAATCAATGCATTGAAAAGGTATTGGAAGGTGCACCCTTAGTAGACATAATAGACATCCCACATTGATCTTTTTTTTTTTCATTTTTAATCATCCTGTTAAGTAAATTTAAAACGAACCTAGAAAAATAAAATATCTTCAGTTGTAATAATCAAAACTACCTAAACGTGAATTACATTTTGATCAACCTGACCTTTGCATAAAAAATTCTAAAGTATTTTTCTTAATTGAATCAATTTTAACGTTCTTATCACTTTTTTTATTTAAACAAAGGTTAATTTTGTTTTTAGATTTTATGTTTGCGTTCCTGAAAATGTGGTCATTTTATAAACAATACAAAATGATTTTAGATTTTATTAACAATGCTCAGCTAGATGAGGTCTGATGCTATTTCTTTCACACACAAAAAGGAAACCAAAAAACTTAGAAAAAATAAAACAAATAAGACCTAACTCAATTTACTAGTGTAAAATGTTCTTGGGTGTTCAGGCAAATTCAAAGTCAGTAGACTAGATATGAATAGACGTTATATTAAAGATAATAGTTGCACTTAGCCCTTTTTGAAACATAAAACTGATCAATAACATTAATGTGCTGATTAGTGCGCCTCTAATATGTTTCGTCAGCACAAATCATCGAACAACTTTCAATACATTAAAAATATATGACCAAACACAGTGACTTTGTCCAAATCATGATTCACTCTTATTTGTCATAAAAATCTACAGTATTATTTATTGGAAACGTTAATAAAGGAACAAATTTATATAATTAATAATTCAAATAAAAAAAAGCATGTATTAAAATTAATTATAAGTTATTTTCTTCGATACGTCCGCAGTTGTATAAAGGAAGCAACAGACTCCTAGGTGGAAAATTCAAACTTATTACTTTCACAAATAATAATACTAAAACAAAGTCTGAACCCTCTCTTTCAGCCATCATAAATTATCTCTCCGAACCGCACTTCCATTCTAATTAAACTTAATACATATGTGCTTTACAATTTTAACTTCTATATAGATGAAAAATGTCATTTCAACTTAAATAGGAAAACCACTTTACTTTCACACTCGTAGAAAAGTAAACAAGAGGGTAGGAGTGATATCATTCCAAAAAGCAAAAGACGAAATCCTGAAGCCAGATCCATGTTGTCTTACAATAAAAAGGCAGTACATTTTATTTCAACACGTTTCAAAAAATCAATTTTTACTTCTGAATAATTGAAACCGAAACATGGAATTACCTTATTACCGTATTGGCTGTCTGTGAAAGCTCTTTAAAAATATGTCGTAAACATTTAACCACAAATCAATGATACATTGACGGTTTTTAATTGAAAACCGGTTCTTCTCTCCGAGAGAAATACCTGCATTGCAATGCATGTACTTTCTAAATACATTTTAATACAAATCTATACAATGACCATATACCATCTGAACACGATGTTGTAAACAGGAAACATGTTATCAGTGCATGTCTAATTCATCTGATTCGAGTGTTTAAGATAGCATATTTTTATTCGTTTCTTAAGTTTCGTGTGTGTCTGTTTGTCCTAAATATTTACAAGAATGATTAAGTATAACATGTTCAACTCTAACTAAACTGCTAAATATATGCTTATCAACATGGCGTCGTGATAACAACGTCATTGAAAATGAAAACATTTTAGAGCCAAATGAAGAGTGTAAGAGTGTATTATTCTAATACAAGACAAATATCTCGTTTTAATTTTTTCATACTACGTTTTAGAAAAGTGTGTTCCCTATTGAATGTTCTGTATACTAAAAGAGAAGAAAAGTTTCAAAAGAGATATTTAAACCATTTTTGAACATGGGCAAAAATCAATCAATTGAACATGTATTGAAAGATGCACCCTGAATAGACATAATAGACATTCAACATTGATTTTTTTTTCTAAAACTAAAATTAAAAAATGCTTTTTTTTATTGTACATTATGTAAATTTTAAAGGAAAACTAGAAAAGTAAGATATCTTTAACTGTAATTATCAAAACTACCTGAAGCAAGGTTGATCCAAGACTAGAATTTGAATTAACATACAAATGTATAATTCATGTTTCTTATGCCAATTATACCTTTGTATGAACTCTTCTTTATTAAATTAATTTAAAAGTTCTTATTGTTTTTCTAATTCACGCAACCATTTTGTTTAAGAATATATGTTTTTGTTCCTTAATTTCGGCCACTTTCTAACAACGCCAAATGCCTTTTAATTTTATAAACATTGCTCAGCTAGATGAGGTCTGCTGCTTTTTCTTTATCACAAAACAAGAAACCAAAAAACTAGGAAAACTGAAGTCAAATAAGCATTACTTAATTTAATGGTTTAAAATGTTTTTATGTGTTCAGGCAAATTCAAAGTCAGTAGAGTTTTTTTAGATATAGATTTACATTTTTTTTTAAGAAAATAGTTTCAATTAGCCCATTTTGAAACATAAAAGTGGTTAATAACATAAAGTTGTTGATAAATGAGCCTCTTATTTGTTTCCTGAGAAAAAAAAACTATTATGGAACGTTTAATACACTATAAAGGTATGATGACCAAACAAAGTGACCTTGACCATTCAATGATTTACTTTCAATTGTCATACAAACCAGCAGTGTAATTTATTTAAAAAGGTAAAAAAAATCAACAATTGTATATAATGAATAATAGAAATAAAGCAAATATTAAAAAAAATAATAATTATTAGTTTTTTTTTTAAAACATCCTGTCTGGAATAGTCAAACATATTAAATTCACAAATTCACATATTATGAACCTAAAAATAAGCTCTGGACTACCTTCTTCAACCATCATAAATTATCTCCCCGATCCCCACTTCATTTCTTCTATATAGATGAAAAATGTCATTCAACTTGAATAGGAAAATCGCTTTACTTACACAGTCGTAGAGAAGTAAACAAGAATGTAGAAGCGATGTCATTCCGAAAAGCAAAAGACGAAATCCTGTAGCCAGATCCATGTTGTCTCTCAATAAACAGGCTGAAGGTTTAATTTCAACACGTTTCAAAAAATCAATTTTTTCTTCTGAATAACTGAAACAGAAACATGGAATGTCTTTTAAACACTATGGCCTGTGTGTAAATGCTCTTTAAAAATAGGTCGTAAACATTTATTCATAAAAACCAATGATGCATTGACGATTTTTAATTGAAAACCAGTTCCTCTCTTCGAGAGAATTACCTGCATTGCAATACATTCACTTACAAAATACATTTATATATTTTATTTATGTCTGTCTGTCCTGCATAATTACAAGGAAGATAAAGTAAAACATGTACACGTAAAAACTCTTAATTGACTGCTACAAATATGCTAATCAACATAGCTTCGTATTAGGGTCATTGAAAATGAAAGCAATTAAGAAACAAGCATATAGAATTAACGTAGTTTTGGAAGGTGTTTGAAATGTTCAATAAATAATTCAAAACAGGTGATTATTTGTTAACGCCGTTGGTGTCAAGGTGTTGCAGGATGTATTAAGAAAACTTAGAATAAAACGGTCTAGGCAACCGTCCAATTTTTTAAGGATAGCTCAATTTTAAGATGACAACCAATCAGTTTCCATTTTTTATGGAAAGTCGCACTGCATTGTGGCAGGAAATCATCTTCAAATTTTTGGATAACATGGGCATATTTCAAAAATTTCATTCATTTCTTTAATGAGAAAAATTGTAAAAATTAAAACGAAATTTTAACGTAATAAACCATGGATTTTATGCTGCAGTTTGAAATTATATGCTATATATTATTATACGTTATGATATGAAAAATAATGAAGTGATACCCTGTTTACATACAATCTATGTATACCTTTAATTTCGCTCCACATTTTTAATGCCTTTAAATCAATTGGTTGCATGTTTTTCTTTTAGCTCGTCATCATAGTATTTGTAAAATTATTGTAGAATTGAGAGGAAAAAAATAGACCTCATTACCCTCTTTTTTTATTTGTAAAATAATCTGTTTGACCCACCCCATTATGTTACCTGGTGTGAACTCGCTTAAACCTTTCACATTGATCGTCTGTACCAAATGTGTCACGTGATATGTATACTTATAAGCGCGTTCACTGTTAAATTAACTAATGAAATTGCATTAGTATAAATATGACTGATAAAGCTCTCTGAGTATAAAGCAAAATGTGCAATATTTTGGTTCTCGCCGTAATATTCGTGGTCTCTATTCAAGGTATCCATTTGTTTTTTTTAAATCCTGGAATAAATGTCACCAATATCATCGAATAATAGAACAACTTTGTATGTTTTTTAAACTGTGTGTTCCTATTTAATATTCATCAGTCGATGACACTTTGACAAACCAAGGAATTTGTGTTTGATATGTATTTTATACATTGTACATAGAGGCTCTCTCCTATCGTTGTCCTGTCGGATGGGAGCAACATGGCGTTTCCTGTTACTTGTTCTCAAAGAACAAATTGAACTGGAAAGACTCATTGGTAGGATATTTGAAAAAAAAACGTATATTTGTAGTTCTATTAATTATTTACTTACAGCATCTATAAATTTCTCAAATATATGCAGTTGTACATTATTGATAAAGTTTGCATTCCTTTTAGAGATTGTATATAACAAATTATAAAGTTATATTTATGAATTTGGTGTATTTATATTTTAAATGTGTAGTTGCATATCATATTTTACAAACATAATTGAATTGTTTTGTTTGATTTATTTATGTTAATAACAATTATCATATGCATTTCTTTGTCAATGTTTTTAGGACAGCTGTGCTTCGGTTGGTGGATGGTTGGCAGCCATTGAGTCAAAGTCAGAAAATATGTTCATAAAGTCAAGATTATATCATGAGTTTGGTAAGTATTGATTTTTTTACACCAACAAAAGATATCTTCTATTTCTGGAAAACATTGATTTTTACTTTTATATATACAGACTCGGTCCAAAAATCTGCCATATCTAGTCCCGTCCTCTTATAAGTATAAGCATTCATCGTTTAGCTCATTAAAAGTCCATTTTCACTTCAATAGGTATACAATTTGTACATGTATAGAACGGTTAAACCTCAATTACAGTATATAGGGTTATTTTCACCCCATGTTATTTTCGCCCTTTAATAATTGCAAACGGTATAGTCCCGTCTTGAATTCGTCCAGACGCAGTTGTGTTAACAAAAATATTATTTGCAGTATAGAATTCGTCTAGTCTTAAATTCGCCCTCTAACAACGAGGGCAAATGGGGCGAAATAAAATGGTGGCGAATATTTTCCTGCATACAGTACTGATGTATATTTCGTACTTTTTATTATAAAACTTTGATAATTTACTTTTGATCGAACAAAAGCTGATAAACTTGAACTCCATCGCAAAGTTAGAATTAGTTTTAGTGGTACACAGTAATGTGTACATTAACAGTATTGGTAACTTAAGTACTAAAACTCACCATTTATGACAAATTTACCGGTATATATATTTATGGGAGTATAAACAAATTAAATGTTTCTTACCGAGTTCTCATTCGGTCTCTGAAAGATGCAATCATTGAAGAAAAATACATAATCAACCAACGCCTCCTCTGTTTTTTTTATAATGCTCGCTGCTGTAATTTTATCATGAAACGCCAAAAAGTATTTCATTATGTAAATCATTACTTCATAGTTACTTGGTTCTAAACATATAAGACAAATGAATGGAGGACATTTGCGTTTAAAAGTAAAATATAATATAAAAGGAATATTGTCCATACAGTTTCATTTAAGTTTTCTTTTTAAATGAGAATTAAAGTGTTACATGTATATCGACAAAGCAAGCGTCGCACAATAAAAATTCGAGGGTATTTATTTAAATTTTCAGCAAGCCTTTATTTTTGGCTGGGTGCTACCGACCAATTTCGTTCTGACAAGAAATGGTACTGGGTTCAAACGGAACAAAACATTAAAACTGGATACAGTGATTGGTATCGTACAGAACCCGACAATCCGGGTACTTATATATTTTACGTTTTTATAACTCGTTCATACAATCCAGGTACTAATACTTTTGTTTCACGTTTTTTTTACTTTACTTCGCTGGATAATCCGAGTACTAAAATATCAGGTTTAAGTGTTTTCTTTAGCTGTTTGCATGCTTATGATTAAATTTGTTAGTTATTTTGTATAAAGTTCTATATTTGTGAATGTTTGATTAGTAATAAAAAGTTATTAAAATACTGATAGATACATTAATTTCTACATGTATATATGCATACTATATACACACTTACAGGAAAACAGCATTGTCTAGCGATGTGGAAGGATTTTCATTACCAATGGTCTAATGATTACTGCAATCTAATGCTTGGCTACATCTGTGAACGACGTATGCATTTTTTTTTATCCTTTAATTTCATTTCTTAAAAGCGTCAAGTCGTTTCATAGGATTAAACTTTGCCATTTACCTTATATAAAGGTGGTTGAAAAATAATCTAAAGGTGATTAAATGTTTAAGCTGTGCAAGTTGGTCGCCTGTCTTGTTTTTTAAGTTTATATTCAACATACGTTTGGTAAAGTTTTTAGTAAATTATTCATTTACCGGAATAAAGAGGTATATTTGTCTGTGAATTTTACAAAAATGGCATTTAACTATATCTTTGATTGGCTTATGTGGATTTTTTTAAGGAAATAAATGCAAGATTTATTTGCGGTACATATGAATTTTTTTTCACATACTTTTATTTTTAAAAACTCCTCATCTTATTGATGAGAGATCGTAAGTAATTCTTATATAAATGTGTTAATTTATTCAATTTTAAATATTGAGTATCCGTATGCATTGTTTAGCCTTGCTTCTTTTGACCTCAGCGCAGCTTTAAAAGAAGTGGACAAGGATATGCGACAGTTGACTTTAACACGTATGAATATCTGAACAAAAGAAACTAGTGTAAATAAAAACTGATTTGATAAAATCATTTTATGAAAAGTAATAAAAATTGATTTTGATTCTTCTTTTAAAATGTATTTTGGATCTGGATGTGTATAAAAAAAGAAACAAATAACTTTATATAGTAAAGCCTTGTCACGGGGTCACAGGTACGTTAGTCTCATCTGACAAGAGTTGACCAGATATTTAAAATAAGAAATTCAAAAGGGCCCTGCAGGAAGTGGAGGCAACCTGTTTAAGATAACCAGCTGTAGCTCACAAGGTGGCACGCATGATTTGACATCCTAAAAAAACCAGATGCATACAACAAGAAAGCGTTTTATGCATGATTGGTCATTCATAAAATGTAATATTATTGTCAAATACCTTAATGAAATGTGCTTTCATGAAACAAAATGGTTAACTACCACTTGTGTGATGATTGCAATGCTATAAGATACATGTAATAACTACCAACAGATAAATCTGGTATCACAGTCTCTCGTTTAAAACATGCCCCAACCCTTCCCTACGAAAAACTGTAGACAACTTGGTTATTCATTGGCTTTGTGTTTATGATTAGTTCTTAACCTTTATCATATAATTCGCTTTAAGGTTATTATTCTTTCTAAGGAACTGTTGTTAGCACCTTAAATGATTCAAGGCTACTACGTGCAATTAACCTTTTTAAAATAAAATTTGAAATTCTAACATAATATAGTTTTAAAAAATGCGTCGATATGCAGTTGTGAGTTGCAAATATACGGATGGAATTCGGTTAAATACTAACTAAAGTCTAACTTTAAATTGTGACTGCTGATTAACTATTGTAAACGTTAATGTTTAGCAAAATTAAATTTTCTGAAAAATCCTGTTTAAATTTAAAAAAATAAAATAAAATGAAAGACATTAAATCGGTCATTTTTTCCTGAATTTGTTAAATGAAATGCAGTTAGAACTCGTTGTACTATATGACAACACTAAATATGGGTAGACCATGCAAGATAATGGAAAATGACTTGACCCTAAGTAAGAGATAACTATTATTAAAGTACCCGATTTAATAATTGATTGAATGTTACAAAACCTTGCAAGATAACACAGATGAAAGCTCGTTTAAACGAATAAGTTGTTGATACATTCTTAGGTCAAAAATCAGACAAAACATCGCCTTTTAATGGAAAACTTAAATAAGTAAAACAACATCTACCGATGATAATGTCTGACATACATTAAACATTTGAATTTCATTGAAAAGAACATATGGTCGTGATTTTGGTCAAATTGTATGTTTCTATTTTTATTATTGACAATGCTTCAGGAATACATTTCTAATGATCAAATGAAATTCGAGAGTCAGTTTTGAGCAAGGTACATGGCTAACAATTCTTTGTCATATAAACAAGGTTCGTGTCCTGTTTTTGTTTACATAGGTTTAATATACCAGTAAAAATCTAACAATATTTTTAATCTTAATTTTCATTTTATATATGATTAAATATTCCCAATATCCCAATATTTAGTACATTCACTTTAGGTGTAAATATTGTTGTTTCTCCCACATTCAAAATGTAAACAAAAGCTTTGTTTACATAACAAAGAATTGTAAGCTCTGTAACTTGCTTATAATTCAAGAAATGGCGCTTAAATTGTGGTTGCCTATTTTAAAATGCCTTACTGAAGCATTGGAAACATTTAAATGAGAAAAATAATTTTTGACAAAAACCGTGATCATGTCCCTTTAAAGCTTCAATTAGTTATTTGTAAATGTACTGACCGAAGTTTCGCTAGATTAGATTTGATTACTTTTATCACTTAAGCCTAATTATGGGATTTTAGCACTGGTGCCTGCGCGAATGAAGCAGATGGTTTTGAAAAATAACATCATTTAATCTGATAGATAATTGTTACATTTAATTATGCTTGATATAGGAAATATCACAGGCGAAAATTGTCTCTCAAATTATACCGTGCATTTATACGTTCAAACTAGTATATGATCTTATCGTTAATGTTAAATACCTATATTTAAAGAATTTCCTATGTCCAATCTGCAACATAAATTTAACATGGTGTTAATGTACATAAATTATCTTATTATATTAAATGTTAATATATTGGACACTATCGAAGTTTGTAAGCCATATTTACGGTCATACTTCACAGAGACACAAGGATAAAAGAATGGCATTCAGGGGCTTGCATGTGTTTCTTGTTCAAGTTTTCGGGATCTTCCTGGCAATATACTCTAACTCTGTAAGTTTACATTCCTATTTAGGCCTTTGTTTTTTTCACATTATTTTTTTAGTGTTGTACTTTTTAAAAATCGTTTTAAAATAATTTTTAAACAAACTCAATGTGCTTAATTTTATTTATTTTTTCAAATCTGTGAAATTAAATTTGAATTTGTGAGGTTTTCTTCCAGTCGGGAAACCGATTAGAATATATAAAGTAATCTTTTATTAATAAAATTTGTTACCAAGAGTGACTTAAAAAGAAGTAAGTTTACATGTATTAAACGTTGAATTCTTCATTTATCAGAAAGAAATGTTCATAATTAGATTAAGATGCATAAAATGAAAAATAAATGGTGAATTTTTTATTAATAAGTAACCATTCTTGAGTAATGAATTTAATTCTACAAATGTTTAAGCCTATGATAAAATTGTAATAAATTTACCCTAGTTGTTAGAAAGTATCTGTCAGGATTAGCGATGGCATATGGGAAAATATAAAACGGCGATAAATGCTTAACAATTATAACACTAAACTTTTCAACTTTTTTCACTAAAGCAATAAGCAAACATAAACCTACTTAATGTTTAATTATATGACGCCACGTGGCGTAAGAATACACAGTGTAATATCAAAATTTACTTTCATTAGTGATATCAATAACATATAGAGATTAACATCTAATAAATGACTTATTACTTAAGAAATTACGAATCGATTGTTATTGTAATAAAATGTTTTATCAGATCAACATGTGCTTCATATTAAAAAGAGATCGCGTTTCACAGTAAAATGTTTAAATTCTAATAAAAAAATTAGGGTTAACGTTAATCAAATTTAATGGTAATTCAGGTACATTTTCCAGTTATTTTTCTATTCATCACCATTATTAAACGACGTATTTTATTTTTTTATTATGAAACATATTGATTAAATGTAAAAAGAAATGCATATTGAGTGATACAACAGAGAATTATAATATACACATTGTTTGAAACTTTGCCTATACAGAGCATCAAAAACAAAACAACACAAACAAACAAACAAAATCTTTGGGAAATGAAACTGACTTATTAAAATACAAAAAAAACCATTGTATAACACCAGGGAAAGGTTTTATGATTTTGTTTTTGTTCACATATCAGGCTGCTGAAACTGTGCGTAGACTCGAGAAACCGTTATTACAAACAATTGCCATGACAACCTATCCACTTAACGACAGTAGCTCCACCTACACGGGCTACTTCCGTGGTCCTGCTGATACAGAGATAAAGAACTACAGGGGAACTGTGGACGTCATCACCCAAGGTATGTACTGTTTCATAGTGTTGTGAAATCATTTTTGTTCGTGGGGTTAATGTTCGTGGGTGGCCAGTATTTTTCTGGTTCGTTAGAACGTAATGTTTTTGGTAATGTAATCGGGATCATTTTAATAAATAATGAAAAAAGGGTGTCTTTAGATTCGTGGGAAATAATTTCGTGTCGGGCAAGGGTAACTTACGAAAGCCACGAACATTGGTTGCCCACAAACAATGATGATTCCACAATATCAGATACTCATCAACAAGGTTGAAGTTGTAACAAGATTATTGCTTACTTTGGCAACAAAATTTCTTTCTGATATTATAAATTAGGATTTAAACGGTTAACACACGTTTTTTAAAAATATTTAGCCGCAGAAGTATAATAATATTAAAAAAAAGTATTACTCACTACAGTTGGTTAAGGCCTCCTAGCTCATTAGATACAAACAGAGCAAAAGGTGTAGATTATTAATGGGCTGCTAATGTATGCATCAATCTGATATTTAAAAAAAGGAACAAATGTTAAACGCATACTGAGTATGCACTATCCACCCACTCGTTTTCCTAAGAAAGATAATAAAGAATTAGTTGATATTAGAGTGATCATTCAACTCAAAATAAATTATGAATTTTCAGAGGCATTTTTAAATATAAAAACCTTAAATATTGATCCCACTTCATAACAATAACTTCTCTCAGAATTAAAAAATTGTGGTTGCATAAATCATTGGGTTTTTTTTTTTCTGTTAAACATATGCTAGATAAAAATGTTGTTGGCAAATGAAGCCCCTCATTTGCTTCAACTTTAACCATTACGTAGCGTATATGACACTTAAATAACTGTGGGATAGATCTTGAGTTGATAGATCCCTCTAAGATCAAGTAATTTTTTATCTTCCTGTTTCGGGTACTCATTTGCGTATTTATTAAATAATATTCTCTGTAAAATGTATTGAAGTGAATTGTTATTACTTCTTGAGACTGAAATTGGCAAGGATTAAAGTCTTGAAATATTGTTATTTTACCATTGAAAAAAAATCATGGGGATTTATTTTATCAACTCATGCTAATGCACATGTACTTACTATACATGTTTATGACAATACATGTAGATGTTGATACATCAATATTTACTTTCAGGTGAAAATAATATGTTTGAAGCAGTTTTCACAAACAGGAAGTACAAATACGACCAGTGGATAACTTTGAAGTCAACATCCACACGAGAAACCGTCAACCTGATCTCCAATAACAACTACGACATGCGTGCGCAAACAATTTTCGTTGAAAACAATTGCGAAGTCGGTGTGGAAAAGTATGAGAGGGGTAATATCACAGAATATGTTGCCACGGTCCGAAATTGCGCGGATCAGGACAAACTATCAACTTACTTTAGTTGTCTATTAGTCGACCAATCAGGTGGCTCTATTCAATGGGGGTCACGTGATTTAAACTATCCTGGAAGCCCAACCATTCGCGAGTATTTTAAGTACGTCGACACCTACTATACGAGGAGCGAAAAGGGCGTGTACTATGCCGTTTTGAATTATCCTGCGATGAAGGCAGATAACATCACCTTAGAGAGATTCGGTTTCGTCTTGTATGTGATAGAGCCTAATTATTCAGCTATAGCTGCCAGTCACTATTGGTTTTATGATATATAAATACACAGTGGTTCTTTGTTCATTTTTTCAATAAAAATGAACATTCATTTTTATAATTCTAACGATATGTTAATATCTAAATACGTATAGGTTACTGTTTGTTTGGTTAAAAAAGAAGTGTTTTATTTCAATATAATTCGAAATAGTATTTTGATACCTTACTACATGATATGTCTTCGGTAAAAATGAGCATTTTTATTACAAAATAATTTAAGAATAAATCTTTACCATCATAAGCATACTTTGTCATTATTTGAGAAATGTATCAGCTACTTCTAAAAACCAATTCACACAATTAGTTCATTAATGAGGGTATTTAAGTTTTACAAATATTAATAAAAGAAGCAGTATAAATAATTAAAACGTGGGTCTTGCATTACGATAAACAATAACAATATAACATAAAAGGGCATGGTTAGTTAGGATTTTGGTAAATAAATCTGTTTCCTTTTTGAATGATTACAATGCTTACGAAAGGCATTTCCAATGATCAACAGAGGTTGTGTAATAAGGAGATACAGAGCTTAAAATTCTCGTTCATGTAAATAAAGCTTACGTCATATCTTTGTTAACATTTTAAATGTTGAAGTGAAAATTTGAGTTTAAGATCTAAATGAATGTAATAAAGGTTAGGAAAGAAAAAAATAACGAACTGTCAACCATCTCAAAAATCCATAAAATGAAATACAAATTCAAAGCAGAGCAAAACGAACCTCTAAAAAGATAAAGGTAGTTCACTTTAAATCTCAGTCTCACTTTCCCACTATATGTTCCTTTAGTGAAATCGAGACTTAGCTTGTCTTAATGTTATGGCCCCGGGGCCGGTGCCTAAGAGGAGTGAGCATCCTCTGGTGACCGGTCACCATTACCGTGTGCTCTTTGTCGTAATCGGGAAAACAGGAAAGTTTGTATACAATTAAGTAATTAGTTATGGTCTATCAATGAGTATGAAAAACGTCATTCAGTATGCGACCAAGAGGAAGATTGTATTTGCTGACAAGAACGTTGTATCGGCCATAGAACTTAAGAAAAGATGACTTCAAACGAGAATGTTGATAGTTCTGTTTAATCAACATGTTTCTCAGTAGCTTGCTTCGCCTTGGAGGAACAATTCATTTATGCTAGTAACGAATCAGGAAGAACATTCAGCTTAAAAAGAAGTTTTACCGGTAAATTGAACCATTGTCAACAACAAACAGGGCACGCGCCTTGCAAATTGTTAACATGACAAAGAATCGACTGACAATCAGATTTTGTTTGATCGATAGAAATGTGTTTCTAAAGCATTGTAAACGATATAAATAAATACTGTTTGTGTGTGGTTGTTGTAAATGCTATAGTAATGTAATCGAAATACATGTATCACTAACTAAAATGTGAAACGTAAGTAAAAGTACTGTAAACAGTTCAAACCAACAATTTCATTTTTTACTGGATTTTTACCTTGTTTAAATAATGTCCAAAGTTAAAATCTGAAATGGGTAGGAAACTAAATCAGTCCCATTTTCATCAAATAAAAAAAACCCTCATAAATTGTAGCGCATGTTGAGAGTCTAAACTACTGACTTTTTTAAACAGTTTCTGTCCGAGCGATTTTCACTTAAAGATAATAATTTATCAAATTTTCTCCATATTACAGTATAAGTATGTGACGGAAAGTCCGTATTTACATAACTAACACACAATATTTACACCTTTATTCCTCACATGGCATACGAAAATGATAACGAAAAATAATCCAAATGCAATACATAATCCCACAACATTGCCAGTAGATTGTCTAAATAGTATACATGTATAATTAATCAAATGGTGATATTTAATTTTGGGGACAATATTGCATAAAAATGAAAGAAAAGCGCATTTACAAAAGTATCAGGAGATGATCTACAACTCCCCATAACTCTATATTAGGACAGTTTCCCAACATGATTTCATGCGTGCAATTTGACAATGGTGGGTCAGAGTGCCGAGACAAGCCAGTCATACCGGTATTCTATCGCATTAACGCATTTAAACATAATTAATAAACTTCAGAAAGTCTCTTATGAGATGTTCTTTTAACGATCTTACTTCGTGAAACGAAGCGCATATTTGATCCAGATCAATCAGAACCAACGACAAATCTCACTATAATTAATTGGAGCAAGTAAACGTTTGTAAGGAGGACCTGTTGTGTTAAACATATAGGGAACGATTTAAACTATTATTTTGATTATAGGAACGTTAATACATATTGAATAGAGCTTCCGGAAATTTAAGAGTCATACAAAACAAGAATAATCTTGTATCGTTTATTTGTACAACGTGGATTTTAATGAATTTAGGTTGTAGTAAACTCCTATGATAAACATGCAAAATACATGCTTACAAAATCCTAATTGTGGTTATTTAAAAAAAGGGAGAAGAATAAAAGCATTATTTCTCCAAACAAACATGGTCAGGGGGGTCTTTGTAAGCCTGCATGTGGTTTGTTTACAGTAAATACGCATGCGTAATAACAAAGAAGGCTGAGCTCCGTAACACGTGGCGATGTATATATACATGTAAGTAAGTTATAACTAATTACTAATTTTAATGAAATAATCAGATTTATTTCATGGAGAAATTTGTAATTTTCTGAAAGTTAAAACATTTATGAGTAGTACAAAAAAAACGAACCAGATTGGAAATTTTTTCAAGTCTTTGTTTTTTATAAGATGTGCCGTGTTGTCTCTTTAAAAACCGCCGTGCTATTTCCACAGGTTTTAGGAAAACGTACTTTTGTTGGATAGGAAGAAAATGTTAAAACAAAAAATTTGGAAAAGTAAGATAAGAGGGAGAACTAAGTCGTAGAAGGAAGTACAATCTCCTCCCCCAACTCACATCTCACATCTAAACAAACTTCTGTTTCTCTATCTTACTATATGGAAATAAAATGCAATTAATTAAATGCAATTAAAATTCTAAAAAAATTCAACAATATGAGACTTGTAAACTTTTAAAATCTTTAACCCCCATGTATTTTGTATATAAGAATAAATCAAATAAATAATTTTGAAATGACTGAAATGTAGAAAATGAAGGAAAGAGTGAGACTATAAATAGCATTTTTGACAGTTAAAATCGAATTGATTAAGTTATTTTAAAGTTACATATTAAAAAAACATAATTCACTCTCTTTGTTAGGTAGAAACAATTGTCAAAGATTCAGGCAGCTCGATGCTTGCTGGTGTTTGCAGAAAGATGAAGAAACATTGAAACATTACAATTCACCTAAGAGTTTTAAAGATATAAATATCATTGTTAAATTCAAAAAAAATTCTTCTGTTTTTCATTTTTATCTTTTCATTAACAAGATTAAGAAAAGCGTTGAATGTATCTGGGTTGCAAAAGATGATTTTGAAATAAAGCAGTATCTGATCAAAAGGCAGGTCACACATTATACATACATTGAACAACATTGCATTGTGAGTGTGATAACGTTATTGTAGAACCTTCCAGCCACTCTTTTCTGTTTCACAACTAATGCTGAAATTTTGAGCTTAAAAAACGTATGATAGAAGGTTGTATTTATTTTGATACATTTATAAAAAATAAATGGGATCAATATGAGTAAAAAAAAGTAATAAAAGTTTCATGTTCCAAAATTTGTTGAATATAATCCAAAATGATTGTAACAGATGCCATTGACTTATTATATCTTAATATGCCCTGTAGTATTCGTAGTCTCTATCCAAGGAACTTTTTTTTCTTTTATTTTGAACAAAATGTTACATATATCATCAAAAATTAAATCAAATCTCTGGTTATCTTTCGATTTAATAATCATCTTTAGATTACATGTACATTATACTTTGACAACCAGTATCATATTTGATATGTCTTAATATATACATCAGAGGTTGCCCACCTATCGTTGTTCTGTCGTTTGAAAGCAACATGGCGCATCATGTTACTTGTTTTTGAAGGACCCCTACAACTGGGAAGACTTTTCTTTGACAGTTCCTTTCATTATTCATTTTTTGCAGGCATAACTGTTTTAAAAACATCTGTACAATACATAAACGTTTGTCATTCTTTAGGGGTTGGATGTATATGTATATCATAGTATAAAAATTATCTATTTTTTAAGAACTTTTAGTTCAACGAAACAAAGTAGGGGGTGGCTTATGCTATACCTAGGTGTCGGCGTATTGACTTTCATAATTTTTAGAGCAGATCCTGTTTTTTTTTAGTTATTACTTGTTCTTTCTCAAATAAACTTGTACAGACGATACATTTGGACATACTTATGGACTTCAACGACTTAGATGCAGAATCTTAGCCGTGGGATTCAGATCCTGAGAGAGGTAATGGTGTTTGGAGCTGGATAAGGTGTTTATAGCAGGTGTCCTTTGACAACTCTATAAACTGTGTGTCACTTGCTATGTTGGTAAATACGTTTTGTCTCATTTAAAAATCATTCAAAATTCTTGGACACTTTTTTATATGGCTTTATAATGAACTGTTTAATGCAAATAACCTCATATCTGTTATATTATATATTTAAAACATGGTACCTAATTATATAAGAAGTTATCATACATATAAGGAAGAACTTTCTGCTGTTTCATGAGAGTATTAAAGCAGCGAGCGTTGCAAAAACCTACAATACCCACGTTAGCTGGTCATGTTTTTCTGCAATTACGGATTCCTTCATGGCCCATATGAAATCCCAATTAAAATATGTTATGCTGCTCTTTTCCCCCATAGTAACCCCCCCCCCTCTCCGAAAAAAAACTACTATATAGTAGCCCCCCCCCCCCCCCCCCCGGGAGGAGTTTCTCCCTCACTTTTTTGTTTAGATTTTATTAAAACATATTTATGGAAATTCAATACGGGTTAAAATCAATGTTTCTACACCCCCAGGTTACATGTATCTGCAATCATCTGTACATGTTAAGTTTGTTTTTCCAATTTATTATTTTTATAGACAATGCTGAAAATTAAACATGTGGGTAATCGAATTCCACATACTGTGGAATCATTAGAATTCGTGGTGGCTCACTTTTCGTGGTATTCGTGGGTAGCCCTCCCCCACGAATTTAAAACCTCAAAGAAAACAATTTTAGAAACAGTTATCTTTGTTACTGAAACAGTGACCGACGCATCCACGAAATTACATCCCCGCGAATGAACAAAAAAGTCACAATCCACGAAAATTGGCCCCCACGAATTTTAATGATTCCACAGTAGAACTTAATTAAGGTATTGATTGAAATAGTACTTGGTTTTACAAGATATACACTTATATGCATAATTCTGAAATTGTAAGTGAAAATGTTTTAAGAATTTTATTCATAAATCAATCAGTCTGCTTGTCTGTTTGTGCAAATTTTATCCTATTTATCCATTTTTATATAAAAATCTGTTTTAGAGAAATTCTGTTTGCGATGTTTCAGAGTCCGATGTTTAAAATCCTATTATAATGATTATAGTGCATTTGAGTCCAATATCTTATAAACTAGAGATGACCATATCACCATATACTCACAGTGGCATTGGTTTACCACTTGTAGATGACTCAAAAAATGTCAGCCCTCAGGGTAGGGGCCCTCGATGTTTAACGACCCCATGTTTATAACCCCGTTATAATTATTGTATAATGTTCTATAATGATTGTATAATGTTATATAGGTGGGGACCGAATCTCAAGTTATAGAGATAACAACTTAACTATATTGTCACAGTGGTAGTGGTATACCACTAGTAGATGACACTGAAAATTCTAGCCCCCAGGGTGATTTCTTTGTTTCCGACCCCGATGATTGAATTCCAATTACAAAGAATAGTGTATTCTTAGGGCCCCATACCTAAATACTAAAGATGACCACATGAACATATTTTTACAGTCATTTTAAAGTAAAAACATCATTTAAAACTACACATTTACTCATATATTTTTTATTTTTAAATATCAAAATTGATGAAAATTACGTTTAATTCCGCTCTTCTTTTTAATTAATTATTCTTCAAAGAATTTAATAGTTTCATATGATGACTAATGATATAATAAATAACTAGATAAATAAATCAATAAACTTTTATTCATAAAAGTAGCAACTGAAAAACATAAAAAAAACAACCTTAGCTCAGTTTTATATAAGACTTGTTTACTTGTTAATTGAGAACAAGCTTATATTAAAAAAAAACTAAGTCAGCTCATCACAAAAGATGTGTTAGTTTTTTTTTTTTTCGTTTTTTTTTTGTTTTTTTTTTTTTGGGGGGGGGGTGGGGGGGGGGGGTTGTACAGCGAATTACAGATTACTAATATAGTTTTTAATAGCGTGTTGGATTGCTCAATAGGGTATTAAATTTGGTTAGCAAGGCATCACATCAGGTTTAAATCTAGGTCCTAAATGTAGATTGTTATTTTGCACTCAACCCATTCATTTTGCACAAAGAAATTCGAGAACACTATCTTTCTATCCATAGACTTTTAAAAAGATTGTTCACCTAGACATCACTGGATTATATAGAGCATCAGTTCTGCTTGGAGTAATTTGAATTTCGTTTTACAAATAATGTAATTCAAAAGACATTTATGAAGAAACAAACAAAAGAGAAAAGCATAACCTTAAAAAGGAGATATTTTTTTCCTGCAAAAAAGCATAAGATATTTTGTTTCCCCGATTCCTGGTGCAACATACAGCACTAATAGTATTTTTGCGCTATGTCAGCTTAATTAGTTTAAACTTTTAAAGCAGTAATGTAGGATAACAGTAAGAGACAAAACAAGCTCAAAATATGCAAATGTTTACTAGATTAACTCACTATTTGCTGTCATACCTGAGTAATCACATGACCAAGACTTGATGTGATACCTTTCTGACCAAATTAAATACCATATTGACCAATCTAGCATGCTATTGAAAACTCTACCGGAAATCTGTAATTCGCTGTAATTACCTTAGTTTAATAAGAAATAAATTGGTACACAAGATTTTGAAGTAAGTGAATCGTATGTCTTGTTTAATATGGCATCCTTTTCAACGCTGTATATCTATAAATTACGTTGCAAACAAAAGAGCAGAACAATTAGCAACTAGTGAATGATAACATAAGGTTAGTTCAGGCTTCATTTCACATTTTCCAAGTAACTAGCAAATATACAGACTTTGTTTTGGTTTTGAAGCCATTTCTAAAAAAATCTGCACATCATAAAACATCCCGTTTCGTAAAAAATGTGCTTAAAATATGAATATGCGTAACTTTAAAAACAAAATTGTAAATACTAACTTTACACATGCTTTTAATACATAATCAATTATAATACCCATAACCCATTATTTAGAACCTCATCAATCGAAGTAAAATATTTCAGTTTCTCAACGTATCATTGCACCCTGTTTGTCGTTTGATATTAAGAAGAAAAAATATATAATTTTATTTAAGGAAGGAGTTTTTTCTGGTTTTCCTCTTGTCAAACGTAAATTTGATTAATTGTTCATTAAATCAAGATGAAAGGAAATTAAAATAGTATATTTTTCTTTCTTTTTTAATTATCATACAACTTGGCATAGACACAGTAATCAATGTTTAGAATCTAACAAGGACTATATTTTTGGTGTAATATTGGCGTAGGAAAATATCACATGCTTCGTAATTTAGAATTGCTGCAGAATAATGAGTCTGTTTTAGCATTAAAAAACATAATATTAATGTTGGATTTTTTTTACTGATAAGAACTATTGATATGATACTTGGGTTTCAGAATATGTTTTTAAAATATGATTTGCCTATCAAATTACATTTTTATAGGTTTTTTCAAGCACCCATTCTATACATTGATTTGTGTGAAAAAATCACTAAAATCAGTTTTTTTCTCTTATTAAATGGTCAATATATTAGCTTTTATGTCAATTTATATCTTTATATGAAGTTTTTGTTATGCATAAAAATCAGAAATATTTTACCATTGGAAGCATAAAAAATAGTCAAAATTTATTCAAAATTTAAGTAAATTAGACGAAACCCGGACTAAGCAATATCAATTTTAGTATAGATATTTATTCCAATTTAGTAGTATAAGCTGATTGACAATCTGATATTCTATAATTTCATTGAAGAATAGAATATTCAAATCTTAAACAAATTTCTACAGAACTATAAAGAGCTACACTTAGTTTAATCATCATTTACGTTGTGGATAAAGGTAGAGACCTTGACTTGACCTTTATGCGAAAACAAAAAAGTCAAATTTGATTAAACTGATAGAATCATTTGGTAATATAATCCGTTTGACTGTGTCAAAATTTCATGAATTTCTTATGATAAGAAGTATGTTTGATAACGAGAAGACTCCTTCCTTAAGACCGTCAATTCTAACGGTATTAAATTTAAATTGATAGCCTTTTGGACGAAAGGAGTAATACGTTTCCACATCTTATTCCCTTCCTCTATAAAAGTCAGTTAGTTTCCTGGGATTAGCTTATACATAATTAAAAATACATGGGAAAATTAAAGTTCCAAACCGTATTCTGAGGTGTTCATTACGTCGAAGTCAAAACTGTAGGTAAACATCGACTAGATGAAAAAGATTCGAGGTATTGAGAAATCCGTGTAAAAGGTGTTACAAAAAGGTGTGACAAAAGGTGAAATAAATGATAATGACGCATGAATGTTATAAAGTACCGTACCTTTGTTCATATTAGGGGTGAACAAATCATGTATTTTGTTCAATGTATTAATAAATGCCATAATTATCCATCATTATGATAAATCAATATCATATCAGGTATGACAAATCATTGCCTCGAATGGTCAGCCATAAATATGACCGGAATGTAAAACAGGGGGAAACTTCACTATATAGTAGGTTTTCCATGGGGGTAATCTGGCTATAAAAAGGGGGGAAACCCGCGATATAGTCAGCTTTCCGTGGGGGAAAAACTCTATATAGCCATTTTTCTGGGGGAAAGATTGCCAGGGGAAAAGGCATTATATAACACCGGTTATGAGCCCTTCACTCCCAACCTTTCTCTAAATCTGTGCACACGATGATGTACATGTAGACACACGGAAGCAAATTTAAAGCCGGCAACCGCCGCGGGGAGGGGGAATAATTTAATTTTGTTTGTCAAATAACACATAAAGTGCTGCTCATTTGTATTATCATAATTATGGGAAGGGATCTCATCCTTCAGTTACGAAAATTATAATTTTTAAATGTATTACCGGAACTTGCAAACTTGCATGTGGCCCTTATTTTAAATTAAACTGGCAAACACAGTGTAATTTAGGGGCAAACACTTGGTGCGGCTATTACTGTCTAGTGACATCATTTAGTCTACTAGTATAGCTGTTTCTGTTTGCATGTTTATTGTTAAATTTGTTAGTGTTTTTGTATAAAGTTCCATATTTGTGAATGTTTGATTAATCATTATAAGTTATATTAAAGCTCTGCCAGTTGGTCACCTGTCTTGATTGTTTAGTTTATATTCAACATACGTTTAATTTAGTTTTTAGTTGATTATTTATTTGTCGAAAATAAGATTCATCTGTCTGTGAATTTTACAAAAATGACAATGAACTATATCTTTGATTGGCTTATGTGGATTTTTTTCTAGGAAATGAATGTAATATTTATTTGCAGTACATATGTATTGTTTTTCACATACGTTTATTTCTAACAACTCCTCATCTCATTGATAAGAGATCAAAAGTAATTCTTATATAAATGTATTAATATATTCACTTTTAAATATTGAATATCCGTTTGTATTTTTAGCATTGCTTCTTTTGACCTCACTGCAGCTTTTAAAGAAGTGGACAAGGATAGGCGAGAGTTGACATTTACATGTATGAATATCTGACAAAATAAACTAATGTAAATAAAAATGATTAAAAAAACAAATCATTTATTAAAATTAATAACGATTGTGATTTCTTCTTTATAGATGTATTTTCGACCTGTTTTTCACCTACTGGATGTATCTAACAGGAATTTGACCAGTTATTTAATATAAACAATTCAAAAGGTCCCTGCAACATTAAATATGGTGAACCATGCAAGAAAAGGCAAATGACTTGACCTTTCAGTATGAGAACTGTTATTGAAGTTCCCCATTCGATAATTGATTGAATGTTACAAAACCTTGCAAAATTTAAATAAGTAAACCAACATGGAAACATTCACAGGAACAAAAATTGATTTCCTACGGAGATTTAAAATTCAAAAAGTTAACATCTTTTCTCTATTCCGAAGTCACTCGAAATACCTTGCATAATTTTTCTTCGCAATTATTCGGGTCTGTTGAAATACAAAATCACCCTAGACATCACATTTTGAAGCCGTGTATCGAACTATGATAGGACAGATGGGGCTTTTCAAAAGAGTAATATTGGCAAATCATACTTTTGAATGAACATCGTATGAACCCTAATGTACTTTAAAATATCGAGCATTTTTAGAAAATAAAATGTGAAAAGAGGATTTATTTGGTGGGAGTATTGAAATTTTCTTAGTGTTATCATTGTTGCTACGTTAAATTGAAAGTCCGACAACTTTATCCTTTTACAAACAAAAAATCACTCCTTTGCCAACACATATGTCATCGTTAGTATGAATGATCTGTTTACTGAGTATTTAGTTTGTTGTCCTCTTCAACGACAGCTATTTTCTTCCAATTTATATCGTTTCAAGAGCTCGTCCAAATCTTATGAGAAAGTATGAAACGCCGAAAGCAAACTACATTTTTTCAGGTAACTAATAAACGATCAAAACATTATCATAGTTTCATGTTTTCACTTTTCCGACCCTGGAGAGAGAGAGAGAGAGAGAGAGAGAGAGAGAGAGAGAGAGAGAGAGAGATGTAAATCTAAGGAAAATGTCAGTTGTCGGTGAATAATACACTAACTTAAATACATATAAAAAACACAAAACGAGTTAAACGTAAACACTTTTATTTTCTTAAGAATTTTACAATTATAGCATAATAAAAATTGCTATGACGCAATAAAAACTATTATAAAGTTGGATTTCACACTATTATCTTAACTAAATAATACAACAGAACAAAAAGTAATGATAATACTAACTAGCTATTAAATCAAGATTTGGAAGTTTTAACTTTGCTTTTATCCTGTCTTTCAATAGTAATTTGTACCTTTCATAGAAAGGAAAACTAGTAAATGATTTATTTACGCACAAGAAATCGCTAGCAAAGCTTAATACTTCGTTTGTGGATTTATATTTCTTTCCTCGAGAGAACAGGAAGTAAATTATGGTTTAATAGAAATACTTTATTGCGACAATTTTTCTCTTGCATTATATTCTTTAATGATTATGTGGATACGATACGGTTCTAACTTATCTTAGCTAAAAGAGTGATTGAAGGGTGCGTTTGAGTTAGCCTTTGTTGGAAAACAGCGGTATTTGATATACATTAACAAAACGTTATATACATTTTCTGGCTACAAGTTTTATGTATTTTAGATTAAGCTACATGTGTGTGTAGTATTTTGCTATATAAATTTAAGTAGCAATTTCATTAGTATAATGGAACATATTTCTTTTAAAGTATTAGAACACGTCTCAATATGATACAGGCAATCTTGAACGTGAAATTGGTGGGATTACATCTTTTTTTTAAAGATGGTCCCTCGAGAACTTCACAAGCTAAATAATAACCAATTTGCACATTGTGTTTTATTAACTACAGTTTAGTTTGATTTTGTGAGGGGTTTGTGTGGAGCTGAGACGACACGCTGTTTAAGTTTCTATTTAGACACGGAGATAAAAACTACCATGTGCAATGACAAACAATTCATACATTTAAAAAGTACTCGCTCAACTACGTAGTAAATGATACTTTACTGTTGTTTGCTCAAAATTCGATGTAATGGACTAGTTTCATTGTTTAAACAGATGTGATTGCATTTACTAATTCTTATTGAAAATGTTCAATGATATTATGTACATTTGATGAAATATTATAAAAAGACTGGCTCCGTTGTCGAAGCGGACATAAATCTCTGTTCCATTTCAAAGTAAAATTTATACTTGTCAATCTTGCTTCTATCACCAATAGATTTAGAGAACTTAATCCGTTGTTCAAAGTTTTTTGACAGCACTATTATCCTCAAACATTTTTGTAACGTATCCATTTCCATTTTGGCTCGCTATATCGTAAGGACTAGTCCCGTTTTCATTGCATAAGTTAATGTCCGCACCGTTTGTTAATAAATATTTTACTACTTGAGCGTGACCTTCTCTAGAAGCTTCGTAAAGAGGCGTTTCTCCGTTTTTCTTACGTTGATTAATATCTGCTTTATTATTCAGCAAAATGGTAACAATGCTGTAATGTCCCTTTTGACAAGCTATGTGGAGAGGGCATGATCCGTCCTCGTCGATACATAAATTAACATTTGCTCCATTATTTAGTAATAATTCTACAATTTTTTTGTTTCCATTTTTACAAGCAATATACAAAGGACAATATTTGCTGTTTTTCAAACATGAATTAGTGTTTGCTTTGTTAGCTAGTAGCAATTTTACAATTGTCTCATGTTCTTCCTGACAGGCCATATATAAAGGACTTGCTCCATTTTTCATACATAAGTTAATGTTTGCTTTCCTATGCAATAGCCATTGAACAAAATTAGCATGTCCTTTTTCGCAAGCAATTGAAAGAAGACTAGCTCCAGATTCCAAACATATGTTTATTTCTGCGCCCTTATCAAACAAATATTCCACGATTTTGTAATGTCCATTTCGACAAGCTGCTATGAGAGGACTTTCTCCGTTTCTTTTGCGTAGATGAAGGTCAGCATCTTTACTCAGTAACAGTTTTACAATGTCAAAATGCCCCTCTTGACAAGCGATGTAAAAAGGACATGATTCATTTTTCATGCATAAGCCAATGTCTGCTCCATTTTTTAGTAAATTATTTACAATGTCATTATATCCTTTTTTACAGGCGACATAAAGGGGACTTTCTCCATTTTTCAAACATAAATTAATGTCTGCTTTATGACGCAGTAAACGATCAACAATTTTGTCATTTCCCTCACTGCATGCAATGTAAAGAGGTGAACGTCTATCATCCATGCATAGGTTAATGTCTGCTCCTTTTTCCAGCAAAAGTTGCACAATGTCATGATATCCCTTTTGACAAGATGTTACAAGGGAACTTCTCCCATCATTTCTGCATAAGCTAGTGTCTGCCCCATTCATCAGTAAAAGGTTAACAATGTTTTTCTGTCCTTGTTGACAAGCAATATAAAGAGGACTTGAATTTTCTTCATTGCAACGATTGACGTCTGCACTATTTCTTAATAAAATCTGTACAGCGCTTTCATTTCCAAATTCACAGGCAACATATAGAGGACTTCTTCCGTTTTTCGAACATAAATTGATGTCTGCTGAATTTCTCAGTAAGTATTGTACAATTTCATCCTCTTTCTTCTGACAAGCTATAGAAAGAGGACTCAAACCATTTCCGTCACATTGATTTATATCTGCTCCATTTTCCAGTAAACGTTGAACAATTTCATAAAGTCCATTTTTACAGGCAGAGAAAAGAGGACCTC
Organism: Magallana gigas; assembly: GCF_902806645.1. Lineage (NCBI taxonomy): Eukaryota > Metazoa > Mollusca > Bivalvia > Ostreida > Ostreidae > Magallana > Magallana gigas. The sequence goes on along the minus strand of NC_047560.1, from coordinate 39,215,327 downwards.
CTCCGTTTTTGATATTTGAAATGTCTCCTCCATTACGCAGTAAAAGTTTAATTAAATCATTGTGTCCCTTTTCACAAGCAATGTAAAGAGGTGAATGTCCATCATCCGTGCGACAGTTAATGTTTGCTCCTTTTTCCAGCAAAAGTTTAGCTATGCGTTCATGTCCGTTTTGACAAGCCATGAAAAGTGGACTTGAATTGTTTTTCATGCATTGATTAACGTCTGCCTTATAACGTATTAAGATTTTTACAATGCTTAAATGTCCAAATTGACATGCTTTAATGAGAGGACTCGTTCCGTCTTTCATGCACATATTAGTGTCTGCTCCTTTGCACACTAATTGTTCTACAATTGTACTGTGTCCGTTTTGACAAGCAATAAAGAGGGCATTGGCTCCAGATTTTTTACATAAATGTATATCTGCTCCGTTCTCAATTAAATGTTCTACAATTTTATCATGCCCCTCTTTACAAGCAATGTAAAGGGGAGAAGTTCCATCATCAACGCAGATATTTATATTTGCTCCTCTTTCCAGAAAAAGTTGTACAATGTTATAAAGTCCTTGTTGACAAGCAACGTAGAGTGGACTTGATCCGTTTTTTGCATATAAATTAATGTCTGCTCCATGAACCAATAACAATTGAACTATGTTTTCATGTTTCTTCTGACAAGCAATAGAAAGAGGGCTAATACCGTTTTCTATACATAGATTTATGTCTGCTTTCTTAGCAAGTAAAAGTTCTACAATTTCAATTTTTCCCTCTTGACAAGCTTCGTAAAGAGGACTTGCTCCAATTTCCATACATAAGTTTACGTCTGCTTCGTTATCCAATAACAGCTGCACCGTGTCATTACGCCTTGATCGAGTGTTCGTAGCATTGTCTTCGTTTTCTTCCGCCGCATTGTTTCCAGCTGCCAACGTTAAGGGTGTCCAGCAATTATCATTGGTAGTCTTCAAATTCACATTGGCACCAATATTAAATAGCTCCCTGAGTATTTCGTTATTGTTGAATGCTGATGCAATGTGTATTGGATAGAGAGAATCCCATTTTTCTGACAAGTATTCTCTAATTTCGTTGTTTTCAAAGAGAGCAAAAAGATCCATTGAGCCATTACAGCACACGGAAGAAAATAGAGAGTTATCTTTAGTGTAATTTGGGAGTTTTTGTACAGCTTTTAAACAATGTATGGATAATCTTGTATCGCAAAATATGATAATTGCATTAAGCGGCGATATTGTTTCTTTCATACCTAAAAGATCAAGTTTGGATATATAAACACGAGTTGAAGGCTGTTCAGCGGCCTGTTGATCGAAATTAATTGTTATCCTTTCAAGTAACATTTCAAGATTCTTAGGTTTCGATTCCAATTCTTTTATAAACACATTGATGACGTCCTTATTCTTTAAACAAGGATTGTGTACGACATCAAGTACACGTTCTCCAAATATTTCATTAAAAAGTCTTTTCCCAAGAGGATCAATGTGTTTGTCACTTAAATATATAGTGAATTCATCACTTTTGTCGTTTATACAACTTAATTTCACTCTTTTCCTAAGAAAACCAATGTCTACATGCTTTATTGTTTGCAATGGATAATCTCTTCCAAAAACAACGGTGGTTATTTCCATTAGTAAATCGTGAAAGAAATGATAGGTGTTGCCAATTTTCTTCACAAAAAATCGCTGCAAAGTCTCTAAAGCTTCGATAATTGTATGAGGAGCAGTATTTTGCCCTATTTTACATATATCCAAAGCAAGGTTATATTTTTCTCTTAATACCTTTGACTCCCAAATATCCTCAATGCATAGACCATTGTTAAACAGGACGAGAAGAACTAAAGCACAATATTTTGTGTGGCATGATTGTCTGAATTCTTTAATTTGATTTTCATAAAACTCCCTTGGCTCTTGAAAATATTCAATCACTTTGCTTTTATCAATCTGTTTGCTAAAATATGATTTGCATAGTAAGGGAAAATAATGTTTTGTTTCAAGAATATCGTCTAATTGTTTACTAGAAATATTTTCGTTAACTGCATATGCTATCAAAATTTTTTGTTTCTCTTCTTTTCTCAATGCATTTTGGTCATTGCTTATGTCAACGATGTTTGATTTATTCTTTAAAAGTCCTTTCACTCTATTGTCGCTCAGAATATATAATCTACAAGTCATTAGAAGTTTGACTTTCTTTAAACACGCTTCTATATATTCTTCATATGTTCTCAATGAGTTGAATTTTACTTCATCAAAGGACTCTACACCAATTGGATCATTCAGAACAAAAACATATTTGTTTTGTAAGTTGCATTTTTCCATAAACTTTATCATATCCTTTATTGTATACACTGGTTTCACTGTCCAACCCTCATTTATGTATTTAAGTGCAATGTTCTGCACGATAGCTGATTTTCCAGATCCCACGTCACCTGTAACTACAACAAGGTTCTGACTATTTGTGAGATTTTCTACTTCTTTACTTGCTTTTGTTTCAACAAATTGTTTGTTGCCTTCTTTCCATTCATCAATAATGCCTTGATCAGGTGACAGGTCTGTAAAACGTAAAAAGAATAATCAAATTTGTAACTACTGAAATATGTTTTAAAACTATGACAAGTTCTGCTATATTACACAACTAAAAAATGTTGATGCTTTATAGAGTTAACTTTACAAATCTTATAAATTGTCACTTTTGTGGCTCCATGTATTTTAGATTACACCTATGGAAAAAAAATCAATCTTTATGCAGTGTTCTATAACTTGGCGAAAATGGGGGGGGGGGGGGGGGGGGGAGGAGGAGGGGTGTCCCATAATCCTGTCAAATTTGACGAAAAAAATAAGTAGTGAACTATTAAGTTCATTGGCCCTATTTAAACAATCTTACAGAAAAACGAAAATTCGTCACTTTTAATATGGTATACTATAATACGCTGATGGTACATCAAAATGTGTATTTGCATTTTTATCTACACCTTATGATAGTAATAAATGAATTTCTAAAAAAGGATTTCTATTTAAAAAGGTATCTATGCTATACCGGCTGTCTTATACAAATCTTATTATTTAAAAAAAAAATAAGAAAAAGAATTGATGATAAAAAATATTCAATACAAGTCTCCCAGGGTTCATAGCGGTCACCTGCCGCATTTAAACAGCTACAGACCCTGAAACGTACTTCTACACCAAAAAAGCGTGCGACTTTCGTGCGAGAAACGTTTCGTGTAAACATTTTAGCGTTTCGGGCAAAGCGTGTAAATCGTTTCGGGCAACGCGTGCGAGAACCGTGTGAAACGTTCATCAGATTTCATTCGGAACTCTCTGACAATTTAATTGTTTCAAAATAGCGCTCGTGTTAAACATTACTTAAAACTGTTTGTGATTGGCAAAACTCCTTTGTAGATATTCTCGTGAAAAAAATCTATAAGAAATGATATACTTATCTTTTTACAAAATTGAATTAATTCTTAACAAACAAAAGAAAAGTACCCGTATTGAAAGAAGACTAGTTACTGAGACTATTCGGCTTTGTACAACCAGCACACATAACCTCGGACATCGGGTAAGACCTGCACCTGGCTGAACCTGTCAATCAAACTATGTGTATTCGTTTTCATTGGATGGTCCCGCGTCTCTTCTTTTGTAAATAGCCAATAGAAATTTAATGACTTCAAGGTAATCGGAATCAGTATTTGATGATACACACAATTTAAATGATAAATTATTTAACATTAATTTGAACAAAGTTAAATGTAAACATAGAAAGAAAATATACTGTTCATTTCCATGAAATGCAAGAAGTAAATTCTTCTGAATCCCGATAAGAATTATTTCTGCTAAATATTATTTTAAATATTTAAACACTCATAACGGAAAACAACAAGTAATTAACACACTGAAATTTTCCTAAAATGTACACATGCAATTGATTATCATGGGAATCTATATGCATGGTACTTAATTCAAATAGATTATGATAGATATAGTGTACGCCGTTATGCGGGCGCCGGTTATGTATACGAATATTGAGACAAAATTTAAATCAGTTTTATGTTTTGTTCTTTCCGAAATCCGAAATAATAATGACAACTTTCTTTATTGTTTAATCGACTGATTTTTTTCTATGATTTTATGTACGGAACATATATTTACGCGAATGATACGACATAATAAAAAAAATAATCGGTTGTTTTATAGCATTTTCCTAACTTATGTGACTAATTTTATTTTACGTAACTTTCAAAATTATCAATGTAAATAATTACAGGTTTATTTGTTGTATTTTTACATCGTATTCTCTGAAACCAATAAAAATACTAATGTGAGAAGAAAAAACAAATCCCGCCGAATACTGAAAAACCGATTTCAATTTGTAATCATACGGATTTTATTTTTGATATTGAATATTGTGTAACGGTAACTTTTAACTCTCAGGAATTTTTATTATTTACAGCACTAATAAGAATCATGGATATTTCTTTTGAGCAATATATATATTTATAGAAGTAGTATTTTTTGCTAAATCTGTAAATAAAAAATGTTTGCTTTAAATATAAGTACCAAATTAATTTAATTAATCAATTCAATACTTATGTACATATTATGTTTCTAATATTAGTATTTCTATTATTTCGTGTTTTCTTAAAATTAATTCTTACTAACATATTCAGGGTAAAAATCCGAGAGGACCCGAATCGATCAGGATAAAAGCGTGTCCAAATCGTGTGAAAAGCGAGTTAATCGTTTCGTGTAAACCGTCCAGCGTTTCGTGTAAATCGTTTAGCGTTTCGGGCAAAGCGTACAGCGTTTTGTGTAAACCGTTCAGCGTTTCGTGTGAACCGTTTAGCGAGCGTGTAGCGAGCGTGCAGCGAGCGTTTGGTGTAGTAGTACGTTTCAGGGTCTGTAACTTAAGCTTAAGATTGTCTTAAGAGACAACTTAGTAGAGGATATTTTATTAAAAATTTTAAACATTTGGGACTCACCCTACCCGCAGCGATCGTGATTTGTACAAACTTGAATCGACTCTAACTTATGATACTTCAACAAAATTGACAAAAATACGAAAAATATGAACCCCTATTCCCTGTTGTGGCTTAAGCCTATCCCAGGGGATCATGAATAGAACGACTTTTATCTGCTCTACCTAAAGAAGTGTCTGCTTTTATGGTCGATAGGTTTTTGAAAAGAAATTTTGAACGATATTTCCCTATATATTCCAATGTAGAATTTTAAACTATATCCTCCAATCGGGGATCATACTTTTAACAAATTTTAACATATACTACCTAGTCATGGTTTCACACAATTTTCCGATTTTATGAACAAATGATTTCTAGAAAAAAATTTTATCCGGATACTTTTGTGTTTTTGTTTTGTTTCTTTTCCTCTATTATTATAATGTAGGTATTTCGTTTGCAACGGTGAACTTTATTACTTCGTATTTTTTCTTCTATTGATATTCTTAATACTAGAAAATATTCCGCAAAAGCGCAGCGAATAACACTTCACATATTGATAAAATGTTTAGTAATTTTGTACACATTTTTGTATTTACTTTGTCCGATTTTTTGTGTGAATTCTTTCTTAACCTTTGTTGCATTATTTATTAGCAATAAAATTTTAACCTCAAGATTGAATATACATGTATATGGTCAAAAATAGATTTTGCGTTTAAACGCAATAGATATTTCTTTTTTTCGAAACTGGCCTCAATGAGCTTAATTTCGTAATAATAAGTTTTCTTCATTAAAATTTTAGATGAAAGAATGTTTTTGAAATAAATTAGGGGGGGGGGGGGTGGTTGGTCCCCGTTCTGTACGCACACCATTTATCTATGTCGTACATAGATAGAGTTGTCAAAACAATTTACTCATGTTTAACAAATTAATATTAAAACTTCTAAAATGGATGTTATCTAAAAACACTAGGTTGTGCATATTTTTTTGCATTTAAATTAGAGTTGCCGATCCAACGTATCTCCTCGATCCATGATGAACTTGCCATTCACTTTCCGCCCTGACGTTAATTAGTCAACCCGCTTTCTTGGTTACCCCTTAAAATCACTCCACGCATTCTGGGGATTGTGTGTGTTCAGGTGACCAAGGTTCAATTCCAGATTGCCTATTTTTTGTTTGATTTCCAAATTTATCTTTGAGGTGATTATTTTTTCTCATTGCCGTTTTCATTTTATTAAAAAGAAACAATTATAGCGCCCCTTTTTCTAGTTAAGAAACAATGTATATCACTATTGAATTCCATAGAGAAGATAAAAATGGAGTTTGCAAAAGTGTTACATGTAGGAGACGTTGAAAAAATACCTATCCAGATTAAACGGAAGATATCCTGTTGTTTCTGTTGTTGTAGGGGTTAAAAGGGTCGAAAAAGTCATTAAAGCAATGAAGATGTTGTAATGTAATACTAAAGCAAAGTTGTTATTATAACATTAACTATCATTCCCATGCCAAATTATTACGTAATTAGGGGTATTTCTGCATTTAAACCTTTAATTCTTAATGTCCTTATGTTAGATATCAAAAACAGTTTGTTGATAATTGTAAAAGGTATGATGATGATCTTATAAATCATTTATTATTAAGGTCTTCCTTTTTGCAACGGAAGACCTTATTGTTTTCGTTCGGTTTCTTTTTCCCTATTATTAGGGTTTTCCGTTTTCAACGGAAAACCCTTCTGTTATTCTACGGTTTCTTTTTAGGGTCTTCCGTTTCCAACGGAAGACCCTCTTGTTATTCTACGGTTTCTTTTTCTTTATTAGGGTCTTCCGTTTTCAACGGAAGACCCTCTTGTTATTCTATTTTTTTTTTTATTATTATTATTCTTCTTCTTTTTCCTTCTGACTTCTTTTTTGCTTTATATCTCAAAAACTATTCAACCAATTTGCAAGAAATTTTCAGGGATTATTTTAATTTCTTGTCCCTTGAAGCCTTCAAACTTTTAGTCATTAAGTCACTTCCGGTTTCTAGTTACATCATTTTAAAAATTTTCAAAAAGTGATTTTGTCCAGCACTTTTCTCGTAAACGGTTGTTTATAAAAACTTGAAATTTTCTGTGATTGTAAATCTGCGGATTGACTTATGGCAAATGTACAGAAAAAATTATTTTGTCACTTCCGGTCGAAACCGGAAGTGAAACAAATTTTTCGAAAAAATGAATTTTCTGATCAAATCAAAAACGAATATGTGTTTTGTAGAGCTTATTAAGCTGAATCTAACACTGAAAGCCGTTTTAAAATCGGACGATGCATAACAGAGATATCGGGGTTTAAAAATTGATTTTTCCGGAAATTTTGATTCCGCTTCCTTGGTTTAAAAAATAGCGTAATATTCAAAGTAAAATTAACTCGTACCAAAAATAATTGTTAAGTCGTACTTGAACACATTCGGATTTTTTTGGTTAAGTCGTTCTTGAAATCAGGAATGTTTTTGTTAAGTCGTTCTTAATATCATTCGGATTTTGTTAAGTCGTACCAAGAATAATTCGATTTTTTCATCTGTTTATTTTCGTTACTATTGTTATTGGTTTGAGAGCTCTGCTTCTTACAGGACCATCCTGCTTTACTTCCGACATTAACGGAAGACCCACTCGTTGCTTTGCAACGAGCTTTGCTCTAGTTATTCTTTTTTTTCTTTTTCTGACTTTTTTGGAGGGCTATATCTCAAAAACTATCCAACCGATTAGCACAAATTTTTTAGAACGGATACATCATGATCGGTGCTACCTATTATAAAATTTTTAATTGATGACGTCACTTCCGGTTTCAGATATTGACGATTTTGTAAATTTTTAAGGGTCATTTTGTCCACGCATCTACTCCAAAACTAATCAAGATAGAAGCTTGAAATTTTCAGGGATTGTAGATGAATGTATGTAGATGTACCCCCATGCTTCCAATGATGAAAATTTGTAAAGGCCTCAAAGCTCGCCTGAACCTGAAAATTGGCACCAAATTTTTTCACAAAATTTTTGCACATTTTCTGTGATATCTTTTGATGTATAAATATTTTGTTAAGACAGGTAATGCAAAAGTTGTTTCAATTTGCACGGGCTTTCGTTTAATATCAGTAAAAAGGGGCTGGCCCCTCAAATTAGGGGCCAAGAGGGCTGTAAAGTCTTCTTACAATAACTCTTTACTGAATAATAATTTGTTATTAATTATAGAAGCAGAAATGTTCATTGTTGGGCTGTTTATCTATACAATACCATACCTAAGTCATATGTTACGTAATTAGGGGTTTCAAGGGGCCAGAAGTTCAAAACTTTGATCATTAATATCTGAAAAAGGAGAAATATTTTCAAAAGCAATGTAGAACAAAAGTAGCTCAAAATAATGTTTTGTACAGTATGATACCTTAAATGTTTTTGTTTATGACCTCATCTAGGAGTTAAAGGGTCGGCCCCTAAAACACATTTGTACATATAACTCAAGAACGGTTAACATTTCGTGAATACTTGTAGAACAAAATATGTTTATATTTGCAAGACATTTAATTTGATATCAATAAAAGGGGCTGGCCCCTCAAATTAGGGGCCAAAAGGGCTCTAATGTTTTCTTACAATAACTCTTTACTGAACAATAATTTGTGAATAATTATAGAAGCAAAAATGTTCATTGTACAGCTGTTCGTCTATAAATTATCATACCTAAGTCATATATTACGTAATTAGGGGTTTCAAGGGGCCAGAATTCAAAATTTTGATCATTAATATCTGAAAGAGGAGAAATATTTTGAAAAGCAATATATAACAGAAGTTGTTAAAAATAATGTTCTTAACAATATGATACCAAACATTTTGTTGTTAGTGGCCTCGGTAAGGGGTTAAAGGGTCAGCCTCTAAAACACAGTTGTTAAGATATCTCGAGAAAGGTTTATAATTCGTGAACACTTGTAGAACAAAATTTGTTTATATTAGCAGTACCCTTTATTTGATAACAACAAAAAGGGGCTGACCCCTCAAATTAGGGGCCAGTAGGGCTACTAAGTGTTTTTATAATAACTCTTTTCTGACCAATAATTTGATATTAATCATCAAGTAACAAAGGAGCTTTTATTAAGCTTAATTTAAAACTGAAATCCGTTTTAAGATCGGACGATGCATAATAGAGATATCGGGGTTTAAAAATTGATTTTCCGGAAATTTTGCTTCCGCGTCCTTGGTTTAAAAAATAGCGTAATGTTTAAAGTAAAATTAACTCGTACCAAAAATAATTGTTAAGTCGTACTTGAACACATTCCAAATTTTTTTGTTAAGTCGTTCTTGAAATCAAAAAGGTTTTTTTTTAATTCGTACTTAAAATCATTCGGATTTTGTTTAGTCGTACCAGGAATAATTCGATTTTTTTCATCTTTTTATTTAAGTTACTCTTGATGTTGGTTAAGAGCTCTGCTTTTTACAGGAACTTCCAGCTTTACTTCCAACATTAACGGAAGACCCACTCGTTGCTTTGCAACGAGCTTTGCTCTAGTTCTTTATTATTATACTTTTTTTTCTTTTTCTGACTTTTTTGGAGCGTTATCTCTCAGAAACTATTCAACCGATTTACACCAAATTTTTAGGACTTATAAAGCATCAATGTCGCTACTGATTGTTAAAATTTCAAATGATTACGTCACTTCCGGTTTCAGATATGCACGATTTTGTAAATTTTTAAGGGTCATTTTGTCCACGCATCTTCTCTGAAACTAATCATGATAAAAGCTTGAAATTTGCAGGGATTGTAGATGAATGTCTGTAGATTTCCCTCCATGCTGCCAATTGCGAAAAATGTGCAAGGCCTAGAAGCTCGCCTGAACCTGAAAATTAGCACCAAATTTTTTCACAAAATTTTCGCACATTTTCCGTAATATCTTTTGACGTATAAATATTTTGTTAAAACATGTAAAGCAAAAGCTGTTTTAATTTGCACGGGCTTTTATTTGATATCAAAAAAGGGGCTGGTCCCTCAAATTAGGGGCCAAGAGGGCTCTAAAGTCTTTTTGCAATAACTTTTTTTTGAACAATAATTTGTTATCAATTATAGAAGCAAAAATGTTTATTGTACAGCTGTTTATCTATACAGTACCATGCTTAAGTCATATATTACGTAAATAGGGGTTTCAAGGGGCCAGAAGTTCAAAACTTTGATCATTAATATCTGAAAAAGGAGAAATATTTTGAAAAGCAATGTAGAACAAAAGTTGTTCAAAATAATGTTTTGTACAATATGCTACCTTAAATGTTTTTGTTTATGACCCCATTTAGAAGTTAAAGGGCCGGCCCCTAAAACACATTTGTACAGATATCTCAAGAACGGTAAACATTTTGTGAACACTCGTTAAACAAAATATGTTTATATTTACAAGACCTTTCATTTGATGTCAAGAAAAAGGGCTGGCCCCTCAAATTAGGGGTCAAGAGGGCTCTAATGTCTTCTTACAATAACTCTTTACTGAACAATATTTTGTTATTAATTATAGAAGCAAAAATGTTCATAGTACAGCTGTTCATCCATTACCATACCTCAGTCATATATTACGTAATTAGGGGTTTCAAGGGGCCAGAACTCAAAACTCTGATCATTAATAACTGAAAAAGGAGAAATATTTTTAAAAGCAATGTAGAACAAAAGTTCTTCAAAATAATGTTATTAACAATATGATACCAAAATTTTGTTGTTAGTGGCCCCGGTAAGGGGTTAAATGGTCGGCCCCTAAAATGCATTTGTACAGATATCTCGAGAACGGTTTACAATTCATGAACACTTGTAGAACAAAATATGTTTATATTAGCGAGACCATTTATTTGATATCCAGGAAATGGGGCTGACCTCTCAAATTAGGGGCAAGAGGGGCTACTAATTTTTTTCATAATAACTCTTTTCTGACCAATAATTTGATATTAATCATAAAGCAGCAAAGAAGCTTTTATTAAGCTTAATTTAAAACCGAAACCCGTTTTAAAATCGGACGATGCATTACAGAGATATCGGGGTTTAAAAATTGATTTTTCCGGAAATTTTGATTCCGCGTCCTTGGTTTAAAAAATAGCGTAATGTTTATAGTAAAATTAACTCGTACCAAAAATAATTGTTAAGTCGTACTTGAACACATTCGGATTTTTTTTGTTAAGTCGTTCATGAAATCGGAAAGGTGTTTGTTAAGTCGTACTTAAAATCATTCGTATGTTGTTAAGTCGTACCAGGAATAATTCGATTTTTTTCATATTTTATATTTTAGTTACTCTTGCTATTGGTTTAAGAGCTCTGCTTCTTACAGGAACTTCCAGCTTTACTTCCGACATTAACGGAAGACCCACTCGTTGCTTTGCAACGAGCTTTGCTCTAGTTATTTTTTTTTTCTTACAAAATTTGTGCAGGCGATTTCTCGAAAATGGCAGAACCGATTTTCATTAAACTTTCAGATCTAATAGATAAATAATCCGAACTTAATTCACTTTTTTTTATTTTGATGACGTCATTTTCGTTTTTGAGAAAATGACGTTTTTGCGATTTTAGGAGGGTCGGCTTGTCCAGGGATCTCCTCCTAAACGGTAAAAGATATTGAGTTCAAACTTTCAGGGATTGTAAACAAGATATTGTAGATGTGCAATTTGGCATTCATATTTTTCATGCTCAAAAGGCGTTTAAGCTCGCCTGGTCCCGAAAATTGAGACTAAACAAACGTCGTAATTTTTCGTGGTTTTCTTAGTCTATCTCTTTTCTGAAAAATATTTTGTTATTACATGTAATGTAAAAAAAGTTTATATTTAGAAGACCTTTCATTTGATATCAAGAAAAAGGGGCTGGTCCCTAACATTAGGGGACCAAAGGGTTCTTAAATCTTTCATCTGTAGCTCTTTACTTAGGGATATTTTGTGAACAGTTATAGAAGCAAATATGTTTATCTTTCAGTTATATATCCAAGCAATGTAATGATTTTATCATGTGTTACGTAATTAGGGGTTTTTAGGGGCCAAAGGTCCAGAATTTTGATCACCCAATATCTCAGAAAAGAATTTTTTTTTAAATGCAGTATAGAAGAAAAGATGCTCAGAATGATGTAGTTAATCATATGCAATTTTCAAAATGTCGTTAAACGGCCCCTATAAGGAGTTAAGGGATTAGCCCCTAAAATGTTCTCTCCCATATATCTCAAGAACGGTAACGAATTTCTAAACAGTTGTTGAACAAAATGGGTTGAGATTTAAATTACCTTTTATTTGATATCAAGAAAAAGGGGCTGGTCCCTAACATTAGGGGATCGAAGGGCTCTAAAGTCTTTTATCTGTAGCTCTTTACTGAGGGATATTTTGTGAACAGTTGTAGAAGCAAATATGTTTATCTTACAGTTATGTATCCAAACAATGTAATGATTTTATCATGTGTTACATAATAGGGGTTTTTTAGGGGCCAAAATTCCAGAATTTTGATCATCCAATATCTCAGAAAGAAAAAATACTTTGAAATGCAGTATAGAAGAAAAGATACTCAGAATGATGTACTAAATCATATGCACTTTTCAAAATTTCGTTAAATGGCCCCTGTAAGGAGTTTAGGGATCAACCTCTAAAACGTTCTTTCCCATATATCTCAGGAACGGTAACAAATTTCTAAACAAATGTTGAACAAAATGTGTTGAGACTTAAATGACCTTTTATTTCATATAACGAAAAAGGGGCTTGCCCCTCAAATTAGGGAACTAAATGGCTCTACAGTCTTTTATATGTAGCTCTTCACTGAGGGAAACTTAATGAAAGGCTATAGAAGCAAATATGTTTATCTTACAGTTATGTATCCACGTTATGTAATGATTTATTCATGTGTTATGTAATAAGGATTTTAGGGGTCAAGAGTCCATAAACTATGACCACCTATATCTCAAAAAGGAAAATAATTTGAAATGCAGTATAGAAGAGAAGATGCTCAAAATGATGTACTTTACAGAATGCAACCTTCAAAATTTGGTTCAGTGGCTCCATTAAGGAGATAAGGGACTGGCCCCTAAAACTTTTTTTCTCAGATATCTGAAGAAAGGTGACAAATGCCTAAACACTTGTTGAACAAAGCTCTTATCCCTGAAACAAAATAGTATCTGGCCCTTAGAATGTAGACCCTATTTTTCTATTCTAAATCATGTTGAGCTGTTAAATAGCAAAATCAAGATCGAACATATTTCCCAAATTCTAAAATCAGACGGAAGACCACCTCGTTGCTCGCAACGAGATCGTGTCTAATTATTATTAAGGTCTTCCGTTTCCAACGGAAGACCTTATTGTTTTCGTTCGGTTTCTTTTTAGGGTCTTCCGTTTCCAACGGAAGATCAAAACTTTTATCATTAATATCTGAAAAAGGAGAAATATTTTTAAAAGCAATGTAGAACAAAATTTGCTTAAAATGGTGTTCTTGTCAATATGCTACCTCAAATGTTTTTGTTTATGAACCCATTTAGGAGTTATAGGGTCGGCCCCTAAAACACATTCGTACAGATATCTCAAGAACGGTTGACATTTCATGAACACTTGTTGAACAAAATATGTTTATATTAGCAAGACCTTTTATTTGATATCAAGAAAAAGGGGCTGGCCCCACAAATTAGGGACCAAAAGGGCTCTAATGTCTTTTTACAATAACTCTTTACTGAACAATATTTTTTTATTAATTATTGAAGCAAACATTTTCAGTGTACAGCTCTTCATCTATACAGTACCATACCTAAGTCATATATTACGTAATTAGGGGTTTCAAGGGGCCAGAACTCAAAACTATGATCATTAATATCTGAAAAAGGAGAAATATTTTAAAAAGCAACGTAGAACAAAAGTTGTTCAAAATAATTTTCTGAACAATATTAAACCAAAAATGTTGTTGTAAGTGGCCCCGGTATGGGGTTAAAGGGTCGGCCCCTAAAACACATTTGTACAGATATCTCGAGAACGGTTTACAATTCATGAACACTTGTAGAACAAAATATGTTTATATTAGCGAGACCTTTTATTTGATATCAAGAAAAAGGGGCTGGCCCCACGAATTAGGGGGTACAAGGGCTACTAAGTCTTTCTATGATAACTCTTTTCTGACCAATAATTTGATATTCATTATAAAGCAACAAAGCAGCTTTTATTAAGCTAAATTAAAAACTGAAATCCGTTAGAAAATCAGACGATGCATTACAGAGATATCGGGGTCTAAAAATTGATTTTTCCAGAAATTTTGTTTCCGCGTCCTTGGTTTAAAAAATAGCGTAATGTTTATAGTAAAATTAACTCGTACCAAAAATAATTGTTAAGTCGTGCTTAAACACATTCGGATTTTTTTGGTTAAGTCGTTCTTGGAATCAAAAAGGTTTTTGTTTATTCGTACTTAAAATCATTCGGGTTTTGTTAAGTTGTACCAGGAATATTCGATTGTTTTCATCTTTTTATTTTAGTTACTCTTGTTATTGGTTTAAAAGCTCTGCTTCTTACAGGAACTTCCAGCTTTACTTCCGACATTAACGAAAGACCTACTCGTTGCTTTGCAACGAGCTTTGCTCTAGTTCCCTATTCTTTTTTTTTTCTTACAAATTTTGTGTACACGATTTCTCAAAAACTACTTGGCCGATTTACGTGAAACTTTCAGATCTGATAGATATTGCTCTGAACCTTATTGGAAATTTTTTTAATCGGGACGTCACTTCCGGTTTTGAGATATTAACAATTCAACGATTTTTAGAGGGTCGGCTTGTCCACGAAGGATCTCATAAACTAAAAAAGATTTTGAGTTCAAATTTTCAGGAATGATAGTCAAAAGAATGTAGATCTGCAATAGGGCATTTATAATTGTTCAGCACAAAAAACACAGAAGCACGTCAGGGCTCCAAAAATGAAATTTAAAAAGTGTTGTGATTTTGCATGGTTTTCTTACTTTATCTTTTTTCTCGGAAATGTAGAACAAAAAAAATTTATGCTTAAAAAATCTTTCATTTGACATAAAAAAGGGGGCTGGTCCCTCAAATTAGGGACCTAGAGTTCTTGAAAGTAATCGCTCTATAACTAAAAAACGGTTAAGATTTCAATATGGCTGTCGCTGAAAAAGTTGTTCATTATGATCTTATTAATGCCGTAACGATAATATTTTGTTCGGTTATTGCGTAATATGAGAGTAAAAAGCTAGACTTGTTACCATGTATATGTGTTTTATTTGACAAATAAACGTGGTATTTGTGCGTATAACTGACATAATTGGTACCGGTTAACATACGGAAAGTGTTTAAACAGTTTAGTTATTTCTAGTGAAACACATTATAGATAAAAAAAAAACTGCTTCTATGCAATGCATTTGAATCCCATTTAAAATCTAGCTGAATTCCGAGCTGTGTATGTGAACATCTTTGCCCGCGGCCGAGAAAATAGGTCGCGGCTAGCTGGACTAGCGAGCGGTCTGCCGTTTTCTAATACACAAGATTTGCGTCTTGCTGTAATGCACACATGTGTTTATTTATGTAGCTGCAAACGATTATAATTCCGATTTTAACGATTTGAATAGTAAATTAAAAAAAAGATTATACCTCGACCTACTACAATGTACCATAGACAATGTACCAGCTTACACTCGGAAACTGTCTAAACAGTTTAATTCACGATATGGGTAAAAGAACTGAATTCATGCAATGCATTTGAGTCGCATTTAAAATCTAGCTGAAATCTGAGCTGCATGTATGTAAACAATTTTACGTAACCGATCCACTGTCCGCGGCCGAGGAAACAGGTCGCGGCAGGACTAGCGAGCAGTCTACCGTTATCCAATACACAAAATGTTCGCCTTGCTGTAATGCACACATGTGCTTATTTATGTAGCTGCAAACACAAAGAATTTCGATTTTAACCATATATTAAATGAGTAAATGAAAAAAATATTATACCATTACCTACGAAGTAATGCTGTTTTGGCCTCGTAATTAAAAAAAAATATATAGATAGTATGACTGTCAATGAAATAAGGCGTTCAATGTGATCTTGTATATGTCATAAAATAGTGTTATTGTTGGAAAATAAAATTCAGTTATTAAACTGAAAACATTTCAATCCCAGCACGTTGAGGGTACATTTACATAACACGGACTGGGAGACGTCGCGCAAGTGGACAACCGATTCGCTGTAGTCTAGGACACATGCTTCTCGTGTTTACGTGTATACGTTATCACACATTGATTCGTTGTTAAATTATTTCAATTTTCAATTGTATTGGTTAACGATGCACCAAACCATTGATTAAAATCATAGTGCGTAAAATAAAGAAAAACTGCCATCAATGAATATAATACAGCGTTTTACAGTTGTACGAGTTGAAATGTAAATACATTCTGTGAGTGACCTGTGTCCATTTCTGACATTTTGCTGCTGAGAATATAATGCATTACACTACCCATTACAACCAAAAAGGGTGCTATTCACAACAGGATTATTCCAATCGAACATCTTAAATATCTGTAATCTGTGATAATTCATTTGGCTAACAAAATATTAGATTTTTTTATGTGAGAGAGAGAGAGAGAGAGAGAGAGAGAGAGAAATTAAGAAGGGTGTAGAAAGTAACAGTTGAAATATATTTAATGAAAAGCGTTCGAGAAGAGGCAGCTTAGGTGGTACAAGGATTGTGAACATTTCAGCGTGGTGTACACAAGAGGGTAAAACGACCACGATATTTGACAGATTTGGCGACAAAGAGTTAACATGAGATTGATACAAACAAAAGTGCAATTATATATTGAAGGAGATAAAAAATAATAAATCTATGTTTGCCATAAATACAAAATTTTATCATAAGAATATTTTAACATTTAGATCCGCTGGATATTTCCATTTCCCTTCAATGTTAGGTGCCTATTTAAGTTGCATGTTCCGATTTGTCGGCCATTACAGTATCAAATAATTTTCCATGCAAACCAAATGAATGATCTTACAAAGTTATAGACGTATTTACACGGAATTGCTCTCCTTTTAACGTTTAAAATATTCAAAGTAATTTTAAAAAATTGGGTATACAAAAAAAAAAAAAAACATCATGTTAATGTTTAGAAAAGAAAACCGGTTGGTTTCATCTTCCGAATGATTGGTTTTATTCATTCTGCATGTTTAGCATCAATTATAAACAACGTAAATTTAAAAACTATTAATCAACAAATGTACACTGCTTTATTTTTGTTCTTTTAAATAGTCATGCTGTATATTTTATATGTTATGATAGATCATATAAAAAGGACATATGTCAAAGTCGTAATACAAGCATACTAGCTTCGACGTAAGGAGCTAGCCTAAACACGAGGCGAAATATTTTGTAAATAAATTTGTACATTGTACAGCAAACCTTGTCTCAGAGGGGGGTTCTAAAAAATTGGCCGGATAAGGCAACGCCCGGTTTAGAGGACATTGTTGCAAATTAATTAGTATTAAATGCAGTAGGTCTCGATAGCGCATATTCTTGTAAAATTTTCAATTCTTCTGAAATATTTTATTAACGGTACCAATTTTCATTTTAATTTTTTTTTCGGAAAACCCAGGCAATAAATCCATTACGGAATACATGCGATGGAAATACTTTTTCAATCAAATCATCTTTATTAATAAATTCAAAAACAACCTGAAAAATGCACGCCTAACCAGAAGTTGTTAAACAAACATTAACAAGTCAACGGATGGCTGAAATACCTAATGGCGAGAATTGTTTTGATGCAGGGAACAATGGATAAATATTAATAAGAATGAGAATCTTATTTAAAAAAATTGAGCATCTTGACAGAATAATATGCAACTCTGTACGTGTAACCATGCAACGGGGATAGCAAACAATATCGGCAGTCTTACTCCCGCAGTATCCTGAATTAAGGCCTAAAAAAATGGGATGAACTATAACCTAATTATCTATTTTTGGCAAAAATGCGTATTTTACATAACAAGACTTAACGGTATAAACTGAAATGAGTTGCTAGTTTGGATCTATATTCACATTTGTTTAAATCAATAGCAACGACAGAAAAATTGGTCGATAAATTAATTGAGCATTAACTATCTCGCAGAAGGCCGATCAATCGATAAGTGGCCGGACTACGGGAGATAACTCTTCCTAATTATTAGCAGTCAGTTTTTTTCATAACGCCGGTTTACAGAATAGGCAGGATCCGGATTGCACAACATTTTAAACAAAAATGAAAGGAAAATGTCAAAATAATGTCACCGGATTGGACAGAATTCTGGAATACACATATCCGTATTCAACGAGGTTCAACATGTACATTAATTTTTTTTATTGAAATATGACTTAATTTACGGGAAAAAACTACTGCAACGTATATTATTGCCCACATACTTTAAGCCTGTTTAAACCATCGTTTAATAGCGTACACTTATTTTATTGAAAATCGGGACTAAGCAGCTTTAACATTAAGACACGTTCTTTGTCACATGCATGATCCTGTACATGCATTATTTTCAATACATGTTTATTCTAAAAAAAAAAAGGTCACCAATTCCATTCACAACTGTTATAATTCATAATCACGAGAGTTAAAGAAAATTTCAAATTTTGAATTAATCTCAACTGTTATGTATCCAAGGAATCTATTGATTTGATCCTGTGTTACGTAGTTAGGTGATTAGGTTTTAAGGGGTCAAACGTCCAAAATTTTGATCACCCAGATATAATTTGATATTTGATTTTTCATTTGATATCAAGAAAAGGGGGCTTGTCTATCAAGTTAGAGGACCAGACGGCTCTAAAGTTGATCATCTTGAGCTCTTTTCTTAAGTAATATGTATTACGGTGCGACCGTTGGGGCGAGCGCAGCATGTGATAGAATAATGAATTATGATAAAACAATAAAAATAAAAATAGCGACGTAAAGTAAAAAATGAATTTGAATGCAGAATAAAATAAACATGCCTATTTTTCCAGTAAATCTTATTATTCATAACTCATAAGATTTTGTTATCTATTTATATATAGAATTTATCTCAGATAAAATGTTGTTGAATAATAAAGATTTTAACATAATGTACATCACAATTTATTTCCTCTTTTCTTGCAGCAGACAATTTTCTTAAACTAACATATAAAAAATTGACTTATCACAGAGTCCCCCCTCCCCCGTTAAAAAAAAAATCAAATTTACGTATAAAAAAAATTTGCTGATCATATAAGGAAAATGGATCCTCCGGGAGCATGTAATAAACGGAAGTGAAAATAAATACACTATTGAGCAGCTAAAGAGCTAAACGCATACTACACACTCCCAATTCTTCACCCGGATTAGAATTTTCCTGGTTTTGAGAATTTCTTTTTTCTTTTTGCTTGCGAAGATTTTTTGAATGATGTTGCCACGCCCCCTTTTAAAAAAACATTCCTGGAAATTACCGTAAATATAGTGAAAAAAATAAACGTGAGCATTCATCCAAATGAGAGCAAGTTACAGCTGTTTCCTATCTTTGAAGAAATGTCCCCATTGTTAGCTCTGCAAGATATTGAGAAGATTTTAATTGGTATTTATATTTCAGCAGAATTACAATAACTACTTAGAGTAATTTCCCCTTATCGTGACGTCAAAGTTCATGTCGTCAAGTGTCGTCTGTCTATATACTGTTTTGTTTACTAAAAAGCATGATGTTCTTGAAATTACATAATTTTTCTGTTTCTCAAATTCTCGCGAGATGGTATCCAGTCTAGTGAGATCGACCGACATTGAGGAATAGCATTGTGGGTCGAAATTTACTGACGCCGAAAAATTCTGTCAGATCAATGTGTAAGAAATCCATTGTGACGTCACACGAAAGGACGATAACTCCGTTAGTCTTATGTAATGGAATTTGCGTTGTGTCAGCAGTATATTTACAATGCATGTACATAGTCTCATTTCTTGTTCTCGTGAGAGTGTGAAATGGGAAACCATAATTACAGGGAACTACTGGGACGATTAAAACAAGGCATTACTGGTCCGATTTATTGACGCAAAAAAAATCGGTTGAATGAATGTGCAAATAGTCCGAATTTTCTATTCACACACGCCTTGCCGGTAAATCTCGCTTCGCGCCGGCGCTTCGCGCCGGCGAGCTGCGCTCGCTATAATTTGTGAAAGGTCATAAAAGCAGATATGTTATCTTACAGTTATGTATCCAAGCAATGTAATGATTTTATCATGCGTTATGTAATTATAGGTTTCCAGAGGTCAAATATCCGAAAAGCCATATATCAGAAAAGAAAAATAGGAAATGCAGTATGGAAAAAAAAGATGCTCAAAATGCTATACTAAACAATATTCAACTTTCAAAATGTCCTTAAACGGCCCTTATAAGGGGATAAGGGATCGGCCCAAAAACTTTCTCTCACACGGTAATGAATTTCTAAACACTTGTTGAACAAAATGTATTTAAAGTTAAACGATCTTTCATTTGATATTAAGAAAAATGGATTGACTCCTCCAATTAAGGATCAAGATGGGCCTAAGTCTTTTATGTTTTGTGATAGGATAAAAGAGCAAAATTAGGTTTAATACGTTTGTCGAAAATGAAAGCCGATGACGTCATATCACATTCTAAAAATCGGACGGAAGACCTCCTCGTTGCTCGCAACGAGATCGTGTCTAGTTATAATTATTATTGTTTTAATTTTTTTTTTATTTATTTTTTTTTGGGGGGGGGGGAGGGGGGTATTATATATCTGTATTGTATATATCATATCATTAATATGTTGGGCAGAACGTAACGAGATCATATCTGGTTGGGGTTTTTTTTTTTCAATTAATTCTATAGCATGATTTCTCGATATTATCTTTTTTTTAGACGATTGCCAGTGGTCATAAATTTTGACTTTTTTTTGGGGGGGGGGGGGGGCTTTTGAATCCGTCTCTTCCTTTACCGCATTATCGCATTTTTGCATATTTGACGACTTCGCAGCAATGTTAAGGCGTCCCGGAGCTGAAATACGGCTGGAAAACGATATTTCTTTAATCATCGCAAAAATACTTTGACCGGTAGTATTTCTTAAAATCTCTATTACATTTCTTGACAACGATAATCAACATAATATTTGATGCATTTTTTGTGAACTCATATGTACTTTGTAATCAAGTGACGGGCAAATCCTAATATTGCAATTATTAAATTGCATCGGCGCAGGTGATAAATAACATTAAATCATGAATATTTTATAAAGAAAAATCTTTTGTTATGTCATATACTTTGAAGTTTATGCTTTGGTTTAAAATAAATATTTCGTTTATTAAAGATATTGTTGAAACATTCCACCAAATCATAAACTAATTGGCATTTTTACTAATCAAAAGCGATTTACAAAAAGTTGGAGTAAATCCGTAGGTTTCCGAAGCACAACTCAATTGGTACTTATGTTTTCTACCAATTGTACGTAAAATTTTCTAAAATTGTGTTGATCTTTCACCTGCGCTTATCTGGTTTTTACATGCATTAAAATGTCTTCATTCAGTTGTTCAGACGTAGCAGGGAGAGTCTCCAAACCTCTAGTTTACAAATAGTCTTTTACTTAAAACGAAACTTTAAAGCTGCCAATGATTTGATACTGGTTTTTGATATGTATGAATTATGTAGGTCTAACATTAACGGCAGCATCTATGTAAAGTAAAATGCGGTTGTTGTTTTTTCTGGTTTGATACAATTCACTTTTAACGTTAAGATACATTCCCTGGGAAGAACTGTCGACAATAATGCAAATCGTGATGTCAGTTAATCATGACGTCATATCATATGAAGTACAGACAAATCAATCGGGAAGCCTTAACATGCCCGCGTTTAATTTATGCTGAACTACTCTAAGAACAATCAAATATATGATTTTGAAATTTTCAAAAGGTAGACTATAGTTGTGTTCTATTTGGTTGGTTAAACGCCAGTGCTACCATTCATCGGAGCTTTAAGTACAAATTTCCGATCAAAATTTTCACCCAATTTAATGTTTACATATTATCTACTTATATTTTGTTACGACATATACTGTGGAATCATTAGAATTCGTGGTGGTTCAATTTTTGTGGTTTTCGTAAGTAGTCCTCCACCACGAATTTACATCCTCAACGAAAAAAAGTTTAGAAAGAGTTATCTTTTTTTACTGAAACTGAAAACCGACGCATCCACGAAATTACATCCCCACGAATAAGCAAAAAAAAAATCTCACAATTCATGAAATGAAATGATTCCTCAGTACAACCCAAAAATGACGCAAAAATGAATGTCTGTTTATGCAAATTAAGGAGAATAGAGCCCGGCCTCTTTATTTTGGGCTAGGAGACTCTTACCTATGACACATAAAGTCGATTAAAAATTTGAAATGCATTTTGGAAGAAAAGTCTATAATATTACACATCTATGTTTAAAAATTCATTGCCATATCTTTTTGTTGTTGTTGTAATTATGGATTTTAAGGTCTGAGGTCATCAAACTTTTACAGATACATTTTTAGAAAATGCGACACTTCCTGTTTAAAAAAGCATTGTTAAAGAGAAAACACGTGTTTTAATGTCTAATCGATCCCTTTTATCAAAACACAAATGTTTCCCCTCTAAAGATTGACATGTTAAAAGTGAATAACACTTTGTTGAGCATTGTAAAATATATTAATGATTCTACAAATTATCTTGATGTGTTAGGGGATGTGGTGGTGTCTGGGTTTTTTTTAATCAGAACTCGTCTAAAAAAAGACTGAAGATTTACATGCACTAGTTAATCGTAGCGAGATCGTATCTAGTACACATATAAATTGTTTGTTTAACCCAAGAAAACTCTGGAGCTAAAACAAAATATGCAAGATTTACGACAGGTTTGTCTTGTACCAAGGTTCACGACAATATATTTTCTATTTATCTAAGCCCCCTTTAGTTCCCTTTAAACATGATTGAAACTTTAAAAAAAAACATACAGATAGTTTTTTGCAAAAATAAGAATCTTGAGTAGGATACAATTCCATAACATCCATACGCGTTGTCGTAACACGTTATTTTTCTTACTGATCTATCCATAATGTGAGTATTTGTTACGACAAAAATTAACTTTTTTGCACAGGCATTGATAACTTTTATGAAGAGTTAGTATATAAATGCTTAAATACCCTTTCGAGATCTGACTAGCCTTTTCTCAAGTCTCGCACAAAGAATGCATAAAACTTATTGAATTGCATAACAAAATTATAATAACTTAAATCATCGCTAGTATTTTGTTTTTAGAGAAATTTGTTTATATACTTAATGTATATTTTCTTCTTCGGACGAATAATTAATTATTATTTAATTAATGTTAGTTTCATACCTTTATCACACTGATTCTTTGATATTAATGGCAGATGCACCTCTTCTTCTTGCTTTTCAGTATCTTCAGTTTTTTTGCAATTCCAATGTCCTAGAAAAATAAACCGATAAAATTTGTGAAACAAAGCAAAATTCTAAGATTTTTTTTTTTTAATCTTTCTCATTGTCAAGATCAGGTATATTAAAGCAGCATAAACGTTTCTATATGAATATCTTCTTCAGTAAGGTTTCATACGTGTAACAAATTATTAAACAGATAAAGTTGTACTAAATTATGTAACTTTAAGGGAATGATAACGTTAATTAGAACTACCGACCAGACTGAACATAAAGCATAGCAGACCGAAACTAAATCCCGGATTTACTTTCGGGATTTACTCGGGGTCTGCTGTTTGAAAATATGCGTCCTTTCGGGGTTTACTTTAAGTCCACTTTGGGTAAACTTTGGGTTTACAAGGGATTTGCTTTTGGGGTCATTTTACGCACTTAAGGGTGAAGCTGACCCGTCTTTTATCTTTCCATCTTAAAACCGGTCATTCACGTTCCTTGAATATTCCAAATACAAACGTAGTATCTGCTCTCAGGGGTCTACTTCTTATCTTATCTAGTTTAATCTCTGTGTCAATTCTAGGTTTACTTTGGGTTCTCTCGGGGGTAACAACGTCCGCTTTAGTGAACCCTGAGTAAACCCGGAGTAGACCACGAAAGTACACCAAGGGTTAGGTTTGGGTTTGCTTTCTTCTAGGTTGGGTCTGCTTGCAGCTGTAGCTACTAATGATCACGTGAGCATGTAGACAGTATTTAAGCTACATTATATTACAGTTCTGCCATCGTAAAAGTTGATAAAACTTTCCTACCCTATCATAAATCCTGTTTCCTGCATCTTACCCTGCAACAAATCTCTATCTTATCCCATCCTACGCTATCCCATCCTAACATATTTTATCCTACATTTTCCTGTCCTTTACTTTACCGTCAATATTTATCATATTATTATATTTATCATATTATTTTGGGGTAATAAACGGAATTTTTGTAAAGGTGGACATAACGTGATGAATTTTTCGAAAAAGTGGCGGACATATCGTGACGGCGGACATAACGTGACGATTTTTTAAAAAAAGTGGCGGGCATATCGTGACGGCGGACATAACGTGTTATTAATTTTACTAAAATTACGATTGCTTTATCAGCTAACTATCAACTAATATAATGATCAAAGTCATTATTACATAAAACCAAAGAATTTGCGAACGTGCCGACTTATTTACCTGTGCATCGGTAATATTAAATTGTACGTAAAATGTACATAATTACGCAAACAAACAGGTAAGGGACTATTTTTTGCTTTTATAAGATATATTGATTAAATTGATTTACAAGCAGGTAAAGCACTTTAATACATTAATTGAACTAATGTTAAAGTAGTTTTTATTGTGACCTCAATTCAATAAAATTACACAATTCCTTATTTTCAGTTTCATATATTACATTCTCCGGCAAAAGTGGAGGAGTTGGCAAATCCATGACATTTCCATTTTTAGGCTCGTTAACCGACACCACCTTTCCCATTGTTCAACTCCCGTTGGGCATGTTAGTCGTTTTGATTTTTTGATGCATAAATCAATACACTCTCCGTTTATGAAATCAATATCAATTAATTTTAGTGAAAAATGCCTAAGAGTAAAGATATATAGTAATTATAAGATGCATTTAACTTTATCTGTAGAGGAACGAACGATAACTCTTGCTTTGGTATGCTATGTAAACAAAGAGAACGCACGTGTTTTGAATATTGGATGGAAAGATAGTTCATTGTTTGTACAGGAATAATCAATTGATGCACAAGTAATGACTTTTTTTCAAGATCAACGATTTGTAAAGTTCTATTTGAAGAAGGAAAATTAGAATTATAGAATTATTTGCTCCGCGTAATAATCTAACACATTTCAGATAGTTGCTAATTAAAACAACAGCTGGTGGTGGGAAGGGGGGATGGGTCATAAGGACCCCAGCAGCAGTTTTTGTGCAGGCTAAAAATATAGAAAATTAGGTAAATGAGATGTTTCTAAAAGGAACGCTATAGGACATGATTATCAAAGACTTATATATCTACATTTTGTTATATTTATGAACACATATATTTTCTTATTGTGATACACAAAACTGAAATCTTATTTCAGACGTCTTGAACATCAACATAATCAATAAAGTTGCATTCACTCTTGTGAAGCTTTCGAAGCACGAGTCTTGGTGAGAGAATGGGTTGCATAATGAAGTATACCGCGTCCTCTAAATAAACTACTTTACCGGCCGAATATATAATAAATTGCATCCGTATCTTAAATTCTTATAGGAAGATGAATGCGTTGGAAATATTAAATATTGCCGCATAGTATTGCATATATCTTAAATTACACAAGAGGTCCGTGGGGCCACTTCGCTCACCTGAGCAACAATGACTTTATATGGGCGTTCATAGGACATTGTACCATATGGCCTCTCGGAAGAATATCAAAAAATAAATAATGTAAAGTATTCGAATTTTACACTCATTTTTGCATACTTTTAATCTGTGGCATTGTACCATTATGTATTACCATTTTACCAAAAATTAGAAAATCCTATGCAAGATATAAAAGTAAACTTTTTGTAGGGGTACACTGTTAACTTCCAATTCCCAATATTTTTGTTCTGCTCCTATTCTCCCACAAAATATAAAGCTATCATAATAATTGGGAGCATATACGTACATTTCTTTCCTTAATTCTTTCTAGCTTTTTTTTAAATGTTATAATATTTATTGTCCGATATTGCACCAATTAGTGGAATGAACTATAAGGGGATTATATTTTATTTAAAAAATTCCTATAGTTGTGAAGAATAAAACTATGCCTTAATGCGCTCAATTCCTCAAATTAAAAACATCCACACATTTAATTGGTCTTTCCCATCATAAAAGACTCTAGTTTACCTGGCGTAAACTCCCGTGACTTTTTAAACTTACTCACTTTATTGATGATGAATACACTCGAATAAGAAATGTTGTCACGGGACACGTAAAGGAGTCATTATAGTATTGACAGGCATATCACTTTATTATATTTAGACCCACCCATTATTTTCATCTTTATTCAAAAACAATAAATGGCTACAAACCAGGATGATTTTACGCTATAATATTTCCTTAGGACTAGCGATAATGCCTTTATCCCTGTAACAAAATGTGTCAGAACTATAAAAACTATAAAAACCGTATTAACGGTGTCGTTTTTATTTACTCGTGTCCGAAAAACTATTAAAATTAATTTGGAATTCATATAATTCTTAATCATCGTATAAAGATGGGGCCCAGAAAGTAGTTACAGCATATCATTTTTGTACAAGTATTAAATGTATGGTTAAACAAAATTTCACTGTCAATCATATAATTATATCCAAGATACAGAGCTCACAATTTTGCTAGATGTTTAACTTGGTATTTCCTATTCAGCATCTAAAACGTAAACAAAAAATGGCCTTATATCTGTGTACAAAGCTGTGTATCTTGCTTATAATTTGAAGCTTAGCACTTAAATATGGTTAGTAAATAGAAACAGAAGAGACATGCACTAAAACAAAGAGCACAACTTATTTTTAAAATGAATCACATATATACCAAGTATATATTTCCGTCGGCGATTTCAAACTATGTTAAAACTCTGAATAAACTCGAAAAAATGCTGAGCATCGCAACAAAACACATTGCATTGATCAACCATTACGCAAAAGATCATACCGATTTACCAATAGAATTAATTGTATTTTAGTACTTAGTTAATACATCAAATTTTGCTTTTTTGTGCAGGTGAGCAGTCAACTGTCTGATTTATGAAAGTCTATGTTTGATTTAATACGTAAAAATTACAAAATACAGGCGATAGTTTCCCTAGTTACATGGCATAAATAAAATGAAAATAGACGAAAACCAAAACAAGCTAACATAGCACAACCGTCAAACGTAAAAACTGTCAACGCATTGAAATATTTAATCTCAATTTACTTCACAAAATCGGCACCAATCTATCTTGCATGTTTCAAAGGATTCAGATTGACCCGTTTATCATTCCACATGGTTGCTTGATACAAAGAATCTACATTTACACCGTCCAGTTTTAGAAGTATGGAATACCGAACCCAAAGTTATAATCTTATCTAAACACACATTTCTTTTATCATTATTTTCGTAAAAACTAAGATTTGAAACAGAATTAGCCCATAATTGTTGCAAATTATATTATCCTATCCAAAAGGAATATGTATGCTAAATTACGTTGAATTTGACTCAGTAGTTCTTAAGAAGCAGATTTTTAAAAATGCAACCCCTTTTTCTACATTTTCGAAGTTTTCTCCGCTTTGCATGAAGTTCACTCTTTTATATCTTCAATTTACATTTGCCTTACCATAAGGATGCTTTGTGACAAATTTAGTTGAAATTGGTCAAGCTGTTTAAGAAAAGTGTAAAATGTAAAAAAGTTTACAGAGGAACGAACAGACATACAGACGGACAGACGGAAGACGGACAAAATGTGATCAAAATAGCTTATTTGAGCTGTCAGCTAATAAACATGAATACAGTTATATGTTCTTCAATATATTTGTTTAAAAAGGGGGTGTAATTATGCATTGAAGAACGTATACTATGGTTACATCATTATTCGTTGAATATCAATTTTCGTGGATTTCGTCGTTAAGTTGATCCATGAAATCACAATGCATTGAAATGCAACTTCTGTTAACATTTTGTATCGATAGGGCCACGAATTTACGTATCCTTGAAGCTGTGATTTTCTCTTTATCCACGAAAATTGATACCCTTGAATATTAATGAAGCCACAGAATAAAATACAATGAAAAAGGACTACAAAGATTTTGCTTCTTGTACAGTCAATTTCATCCTCAATTCCCAAGTGAGCATACAGCCATATAACCATTTCCCATGTTCTGTTTGCCAGGTACCCATTAATATCAATCCCTGTGCATGAGTAAAGTAAAGCAACGTGCAAAAATACAATGCGACAGGCCGGGCTCGATTTTGTAGATGTGAGCTAATTTGCTAAAAGTTAAGGTGTATTTACTTTAGAGGAATTTTATTTTTATTAAATAGTTTAATGCATACCAATCTTCGCAAATATATAGATCATCTACCCATCTGGAGAGCTATGCGGACTACGGACCGTGACTTTTGAGACAATGATGCATACCATGCCATTCACAATGTGAAGTCATGTAAAGTAATGGTATTTTTTGGATTTATATTTTACACGTAACTGAAGATATTTTAGATTAAGTCATAATGACAAAAAACATTCAGGTACAAATAAAGACATAAGATTTAATTTGGGGAAAACCCAGGTTTTATTTTATCGCCTCTGTAAATGTCCTTGTCTACTTTTTACACACAAAATTAACTTGTCACATTTAACTATCTAGTAAACATGCAATCATTTACTAACAACGTCTTCTACGTTTGCATCTGAGGAGGTTGAAAAAAACTTACTTTCCGGAAGAAATAGTGCCTTTTTATCATGCAATTAAGGTCATATGGAACACTTTTATGTTTGACATTCCTCCGAACAAATGTGTTTTCATTCCCGAAATTCTTATTTAGCAGTACATGGCACTAGGTTGGAGCATTAATTACGAATCTGTTAGTCGTGAGTTCGAATCCCGCTGGGGCTTTTATAATTTTTACCTTTCAAAAAATACTTAAAATATATTTTTGGGACAAGTATGTTGTAAAATTTGAATTTACGCAACCAGTAAGAGTATTTTGGTTATAATGGATTTTATTCACATCAATATCAACAGGGTCTCATAGCACTTTAACTTTGCTTGGTATTTTTAATACAAATGTAACATTCATGCTTCCGCCTATCAGCATTCGCAGTACTTTGATTATATGTAAAGTATAGAAATGTGTCTGCCGCGAAGAATGTGGGGGCAGACAGCCCCACCTGCTACGTGCCTGTGATGTGTACGCATTGTGTGTTTCACTGGAGTAGCTCATGACCCCAATTTTGACTCGTCCATTAATCAGCTAATCGGCACCCAAAAAAAGGAATGAGACAATTTATGGCACGAACTACAGCTTTACCATTCACGCATGAACCCATGGTTTGAATGATCTCATCCACTGACATAGGTCCACGGGGTGGGTCAAATGAATATTTTGACATTTGTTTTCAAATCTACTTTTATTATACTTTTGGTCGAATGTTTTAGAAAAAAAAAATCAATACAATTAATATAAACATTTGAGTTGTAATTGTTTAATGTAAGTTAAGTAAAACACGGGAGTTATATCGAATGAAATCACCAAATTGATCGAAAATCGGGTCACATCCCGCTTTAGCGATTTAGTTCCTCCAGTTAATATTCCAGTTATATTAATACCATAGTATATATATTTGTTCTAATCCAAACTTATGATTCATAGTTAATAATGATAATCCAAAACTAATTATTACTTATATTGTACCGTAATATACAATACGTAACAAATTGTCGCGACCCCCCCACCAAAACCCCAACCCCCTCGGCTTTCCACCTTTCAAAATTGGCTAATCTATTTTAAAATCTGAACAGCCCTTTTACTTGAAAACTTTCGCTCATTGTTGCTCATTACATTCCGTATGACATTTTCATCAATTGCGAATATAAAGGTTGACAAGCATCGATTAATCTTATGAAATTTCTTAATATGGCTTGCTTCTAATGCCTGCACTGTTCCGGAGACGGCAACTTGCAAACCTTAGAAGATAGGTAAAGTTAGCTACTAGTAACTGGCTACTTGTAACTGGCAACGAGAAGTAAGAAAAGCTAGCTACTAGTGACTGGCTACGAGATTAAATAAAAGTTGGCTACTAGTAACTGGTTACTACTAACTGGCTACGAGAAGTAAGAAAAGCTAGCTACTAGTAACTGGCTACGAGATGAAAGAAACTTGGCTCCTAGTTACTTCTAACTGTCGATGTGAGAACACATTCCAAGGATTTCATTTTGTGTTCTTACGATGTACATTGCACTATATCACTGTCAATTGTCAATATCTCTCAAGTGGCTGTATATAAAGACTGAAGATATATGCCCGACATGCTAATATCAACATTCTGTGAAGTCATCCACATAATATGATCACACAATTACTCAGATATCTCTCGTTATGTAGTCAGCTACTTGTGCATTTTGTTATAAATATCTTTATTTTTTGACTGTTTTGTCAATATATCTCAAGTAGCTGAATATATAGATTGAAGATATATGCCAGACATGCTAATATCAACATTCTGGAAAGTCATCCACATAATACTACGACACAATTACTCAGATATCTCTCTCTATGTAGTCAGCTACTTGTGCATTTCGTTACAAATATCTTTATTTTTTGGCTGTTTTGTCAATATATCTGAAGTAGCTGAATATATAGATTGAAGATATATGCAAGTCTTGCTAATATCAACATTCTGCCAAGTCATCCGCATAATATGATCACACAATTACACAGATATCTCTCTCTATGAAGTCAGCTACTTGTGCATTTCGTTACAAATATCTTTATTTTTTGGCTGTTTTGTCAATATATCTCAAGTAGCTGAATATATATGCCAGACATGCTAATATCAACATTCTGCCAAGTCATCCACATAATATTACGACACAATTACTCAGATATCTCTCTTTATGTAGTCAGCTACTTGTGCATTTCGTTACAAATATCTTTATTTTTGGCTGTTTTGTCAATATATCTCAAGTAGCTGAATATATAGATTGGAGATATATGCCAGACATGCTAATATCAACATTCTGCCAAGTCATCCACATAATATGATCACACAATTACTCAGATATCTCTCTCTATGTAGTCAGCTACTTGTGCATTTTGTTACAAATATCTTTATTTTTTGGCTGTTTTGTCAATATATGTCAAGTAACTGAATATATAGGTTGAAGATATATGCCAGACATGCTAATATCAACATTCTGTCAAGTCATTCAAATAATATGATCACACAATTACTCAGATATCTCTCTCTATGTAGTCAGCTACTTGTGCATTTCGTTACAAATATCTTTAGTTTTTGACTGTTTTGTCAATATATCTAAAGTAGCTGAATATATAGATTGAAGATATATGCCAGACATGCTAATATCATCATTCTGCCAAGTCATCCATATAATACTACGACACAATTACTCAGATATCTCTCTCTATGTAGTCAGCTACTTGTGCATTTCGTTACAATTATCTTTATTTTTTGACTGTTTTGTCAATATATCTCAAGTAGCTGAATATATAGGTTGAAGATATATGCCAGACATGCTAATATCAACATTCTGTCAAGTCATTCAAATAATATGATCACACAATTACTCAGATATCTCTCTCTATGTAGTCAGCTACTTGTGCATTTCGTTACAAATATCTTTAGTTTTTGACTGTTTTGTCAATATATCTCAAGTAGCTGAATATATAGATTAAAGATATATGCCAGACATGCTAAGATCAACATTCTGCCAAGTCATCCACATAATATTACGACACAATTACTCAGATATCTCTCTTTATGTAGTCAGCTACTTGTGCATTTTGTTAGAAAATATCTTTATTTTTGGCTGTTTTGTCAATATATCTCAAGTAGCTGAATATATAGGTTGAAGATATATGCCAGACATGCTAATATCAACATTCTGTCAAGTCATTCAAATAATATGATCACACAATTACTCAGATATCTCTCTCTATGTAGTCAGCTACTTGTGCATTTCGTTACAAATATCTTTATTTTTTGGCTGTTTTGTCAATATATCTGAAGTAGCTGAATATATAGATTGAAGATATATGCAAGTCTTGCTAATATCAACATTCTGCCAAGTCATCCGCATAATATGATCACACAATTACACAGATATCTCTCTCTATGAAGTCAGCTACTTGTGCATTTCGTTACAAATATCTTTATTTTTTGGCTGTTTTGTCAATATATCTCAAGTAGCTGAATATATATGCCAGACATGCTAATATCAACATTCTGCCAAGTCATCCACATAATATTACGACACAATTACTCAGATATCTCTCTTTATGTAGTCAGCTACTTGTGCATTTCGTTACAAATATCTTTATTTTTGGCTGTTTTGTCAATATATCTCAAGTAGCTGAATATATAGATTGGAGATATATGCCAGACATGCTAATATCAACATTCTGCCAAGTCATCCACATAATATGATCACACAATTACTCAGATATCTCTCTCTATGTAGTCAGCTACTTGTGCATTTTGTTACAAATATCTTTATTTTTTGGCTGTTTTGTCAATATATCTCAAGTAGCTGAATATATAGGTTGAAGATATATGCCAGACATGCTAATATCAACATTCTGTCAAGTCATTCAAATAATATGATCACACAATTACTCAGATATCTCTCTCTATGTAGTCAGCTACTTGTGCATTTCGTTACAAATATCTTTAGTTTTTGACTGTTTTGTCAATATATCTAAAGTAGCTGAATATATAGATTGAAGATATATGCCAGACATGCTAATATCAACATTCTGCCAAGTCATCCATATAATACTACGACACAATTACTCAGATATCTCTCTCTATGTAGTCAGCTACTTGTGCATTTCGTTACAAATATCTTTATTTTTTGGCTGTTTTGTCAATATATCTCAAGTAGCTGAATATATAGGTTGAAGATATATGCCAGACATGCTAATATCAACATTCTGTCAAGTCATTCAAATAATATGATCACACAATTACTCAGATATCTCTCTCTATGTAGTCAGCTACTTGTGCAATTCGTTACAAATATCTTTATTTTTTGGCTGTTTTGTCAATATATCTCAAGTAGCTGAATATATAGATTAAAGATATATGCCAGACATGCTAATATCAACATTCTGCCAAGTCATCCACATAATATTACGACACAATTACTCAGATATCTCTCTTTATGTAGTCAGCTACTTGTGCATTTTGTTAGAAAATATCTTTATTTTTGGCTGTTTTGTCAATATATCTCAAGTAGCTGAATATATAGATTGGAAATATATGCCAGACATGCTAATATCAACATTCTGCCAAGTCATCCACATAATATGATCACACAATTTCTCAGATATCTCTCTCTATGTAGTCAGCTACTTGTGCATTTTGTTACAAATATCTTTATTTTTTGGCTGTTTTGTCAATATATCTCAAGTAGCTGAATATATAGGTTGAAGATATATGCCAGACATGCTAATATCAACATTCTGTCAAGTCATTCAAATAATATGATCACACAATTACTCAGATATCTCTCTCTATGTAGTCAGCTACTTGTGCATTTCGTTACAAATATCTTTATTTTTTGGCTGTTTTGTCAATATATCTGAAGTAGCTGAATATATAGATTGAAGATATATGCAAGTCTTGCTAATATCAACATTCTGCCAAGTCATCCGCATAATATGATCACACAATTACACAGATATCTCTCTCTATGAAGTCAGCTACTTGTGCATTTCGTTACAAATATCTTTATTTTTGGCTGTTTTGTCAATATATCTCAAGTAGCTGAATATATAGATTGAAGATATATGCCAGACATGCTAATATCAACATTCTGCCAAGTCATCCACATAATATTACGACACAGGTACTCAGATATATCTTTTTATGTAGTCAGCTACTTGTGCATTTTGTTACAAATACCTTTTTTTCTCCCCATCATTTCTTGGTGTGCACGTAAAAAGATGAAGTGAATGAAAGAAAATAACCAGTGAAATTGAAATTATAAGTAATTGTTGCCCTCCCTCCCCCTTCCCTTACAGATAAGATTTTTACAATCTTTATGATTTTAATTTTTTTTTTTTGTTCATTAATATTTAAATTAAAAACTAGATATCTTTAATCTTTAATCTTTATGTGCAGAAACTTGAGTAACATGGAAAGTGTTAAAAATGAAGATATTTGTAAAGAAATGCAGTAGTAGCTGACGAGATTATGAGTGATATCTGAGTAGTTGTGCCGTAATATCATGTGGATGACCTAATAGAATGTTGAAATAAGCAAGACTGGTTAATATGAGCAATCTATACATAAAGGTACTTGAAAAATGTTGACAAAATCCTAAAAAAAGAAAGAAATATTTTTAACAAAATGTTTTAGAAGCTGATGAGATTTAAAGGGATATCTAAGTAATTGTGTCATAATATCATGTTGGTGACCTTATAGAATGTTTAAATCAACCACACTAGTAGATATCTTCATTTTTTTACACAGCTACTTTAGGTTTATCAACTAAACTGTTGAAAATGGAAGTTTTTATAACAAAATGCACTTGTAGCCGATGAGATTGAGAAAGATATATAAGTAATTATGTCGTAATGTCGATATCATGTGGATGTCCTAATATAATATTAAAATGAACATGACTTGTATATATCAGCAATCTATATATAGCTTCTTGAGATATATTGACAAAACCGCCAAAAATAAACATATTTGTAACAAATTGCACTAGTACCTGACTACATAAAGGGAGATACCTGAGTAATTGTGTCGTAATATTATGTAGATGACTTGAAGGAATGTTGATAATAGCATGTCTGAAATATATTGACAAACCGTCAAAATACAGTAAAACTCGGTTATAGCGAAGTCCTAGGGACCAATGGAATTACTTCGTTATATCCGTAATTCGTTATACCCGTATAACGAATACGTAATAATATTTAAAGCGAATTCACTATATACATGTTTTCTTTCACCAGACTATAATTTTTGCTAATTTAGGCTTAAAATAGAAACTATTTTGTTAACTGGAAGTTCAAACTTTTTTAAACTGTAAAAAATTCGTTATAAAGTTGTTAAATTTCGTTATTATTCACCTCTATGGAACTCAAAATCAGTTCGCTATATCCGTAAATTCGTTATATCCGAATTCGTTAAAAACGTAAAATGTTGTAAAGATTTGTAAAGAATTTTACCGGGGACTCTAAAAAAACTTCGCTATGTCCGATAATTCGCTATATCCGTGTTCGTACTAAACGAGTTTTACTGTATAAGGATATTTGTAACAAAATGCACAAGTAGCTGACTATATACAGAGGGATATCTGAGTAATTGTGTCGTAATATTATGTGGATGACTTAAAGGAATGTTGATAATAGCATGTCTGGCATATATGTTCAATTTAAATATACAGCTACTTGTGATATATTGACAAAACCACCAATAAATAACGATATTTATAACAAAATGCACAAGTAGCTCACTACATAAAGAGAGATATCTGAGTATTTGTGTCGTAATATTAAGTGGATGACTTTAGGGATTTTGATAATAGCATGTCTGGCATATATCTTCAGTTTAAATATACAGCTACTTGCAATATATTGACAAAACAGTCAAAATATAAGGATATTTGTAACAAAATGCGCGAGTAGCTGACCACATAAAGAGCGATATCTGAGTAATTGTGTCGTAATAATATGTGGATGACTTGAAGGAATGTTGATAATAGCATATCTGGCATATATCTTCAATCTATATATTCAGCTACTTGAGATATATTGACAACCCCGCCAAAATATAAAGATATTTGTAACAAAATGAACAAGTAGCTGACTACATAAAGAGAGACATCTTAGAAACTGTGTCGTAATATTATGTGGATGACCTGAAGGAATGTTAATAATAGCATGTCTGGCATATATCTTCCATTTAAATATACAGCTACTTGAGATATATTGACAACCCCGCCAAAATCGTAACAAAATGCGCGAGGGGCTGACCACATAAAGAGCGATATCTGAGTAATTGTGTCGTAATATTGTGTGGATGATTTGAAGGAATGTTGCTAATAGCATGTCTGGCATATATCTTCAGTTTAAATATACAGCTACTTGCAATTTATTGACAAAACCGTCAAAATATAAAGATATTTGTAGCAAAATTCACAAGTAGCTGACTACATACAGAGGGATATCTGAGTAATTGTGTCGTAATATTATGTGGATGACTTGACATAATGTTGATATTAGCAAGTCTGGCATATATCTTCAATTTATATATACAGCTACTTGAGATATATTGACAATTGACAGTGATATAGTGCAATGTACATCTTAAGAACACAAATAAAAATCCTTTGTATGTGTTCTCACATGAACAGTAACAAGTAACTTGAAGCCAAGTTTCTTTCATCTCGTAGCCAGTTACTAGTAGCTAGGTTTTCTTACTTCTCGAAGCCGGTTACTAGTAGCCAGTTACGAGTACCCAACTTTGATTTTATCTCGTAGCCAGTTACTAGTAGCTAGGTTTTCTTACTTCTCGTAGCCAGTTACTAGTAGCCAGTTACTAGTAGCTAACTTTACCTATCTAACCTTAGATTTGTTTGAAGTCATGACGTTAGGCAATAGTTTTTAGCACCAAATTGAGAGTTTTGGATTTTACTTAAACCGTGAATTTTGCAAAGTTCATATGATTAACTGCAAGAGAATTCATTTCAGTTACGGTAAAATTGGCTTTTCGTGGTTATTGCCCAAACTGAGCTGTAGTGTCTCTTTAATTGAAACTTGTAATTTTACTTTCCTTATTTCAAACGAAAAAATAAAATAATTAACCTTACCTTTTTTACGCTTAAATAGGAAATATAAAAAAGGAACACATGTGATAATTAACACTGCTGTAACACAAGTTGTTGCAATCAAGGCTGTGGTGTTCTCTAGTCTGTTTTTTTCTGTTGTATTTTGAAGATAGGTTGTTGACGTCACACTATGAAAAAAGAGGGAAATAAATTTAAAGGAGTATATCACTACAAAATAAGTCGTTTTTTATTAAATAAATGTGTTAATTATGCCTAAATTTGAAAAATACAATTACATCAGTACCAATTTGTTATCAGGACATGATTTTAAAAATAAAATGGTTAAAGCCCCAAATTCATTGAACAATTTTAGATTCATCACTAGATATCTGATGACTACGTTAAAGATATCATATACTTTGTTTATTATCTATAAATTATATTGAACAGATATTTAAGCCGACAATGTTAAAATATTCCAGAATGCGTTTGATTAAAGTAACGGTACACTACGCGCTACGTGCATTGATGAAGTTTTCCGGTCATTTTTTCTTTAATACGTCGATCAATAGAAACATCATTATCTTCATTTCTTATCATTTAATAAAACATTTTCAAATAAAAAAAAATGTGAAGTGTCATTGATAAAAAATGTAAATAATGTAAATGAAGCGGCGCGTATGAATACCAAACAACAACAGCAACAATATTCAAAATGGAGGCGCCTTCAGCTGATGCAGACCTATTGAGCTTAATATAATGGATTAAACACTAAAAGTGAGTTAAAATCTGAACCCTCTTAATTGAAAACGAAAGGAAAATGCATGCGATAGCTTGTGATATTATTCACTGTGCAGAAAAACTCGTAATAAAACTAGTTTTCATGCGAGATCGCTTGAATATGCAACTTGCCATAACCATCCAATGAAAGGCGATCGTGGACGAAAATAGCTGATATGTCGACAAAGAATAGTGTGTATAAGCGACTTTTGTTAACGTTGTGGTAACTAGATAGCCAGTGATGTACTTAAATGGTATAGTTGCCGTTTGCAATGCGCCAGAGGAGTTGATGCATTACTCATAGCTATTCTTTACGACGCTTATGCTGATGACCGATCATGTACGTGTGTAGATTTAAAAATTATCGTTACAACATTTGAACAGCAGTGTTACCGTGAAAGTTTATAGGCCTGTTCGTTAAACTATTCCTGGAAACAGCCAGTCTCGCTGTAAATGTCGATTGATCTCAAGCAGACACAATCGTGAGAGAACGCTAAATTTTCTATTTCGTGAAACAAATAAGGTGTTTTGTTTAATTTTGAAGGTTAAAACCTTTAAGTTTTTATATTTTCAAGGTTGCATTTTGTATGCTGACAATAAAACAGACACAACTTTACATTTTGTTGACAATTTCCCGTTCTATAAATAGTGTTAGACCAGAACAGTTGAGACAAGTATTCCTTTTAAAGGAATAATCGGTAATAATTATATATAGATAGCTATAAGCAATCAACACGATCAGTTTGATGTAAAATAATTTAAAAAGTACTATATTTTTACAAAATATAGAATATTTTGAATCTGTACAGCATAATTGCATCATTATAAAAACCGTCAACAAATTTAATTTTGAAATACATTTGGAGAAAGCCGTTCGTAAACTCATTGTCTAGGTTGTTTTTTTAACGTAATTATTAAATGTTAATGTATCTTCTTCTTCTTCTTCTTCAGAATACTGAGTAGGGCTCTTCAAAGAGCATAAGTTACACGAAAGAAAGAGTTGAAAATAATTGAACGGGACTGAAAAACATTGAATGCCATCATAACTTACTATTGAGGTCGCTTTATAACGTAACCTTGTTTATGAATCAAGCCGTCTTCCTAGCTACTATTATGCAACATCAATAGATCGAGGTCAGTTCATGGAGCATCTTCTTATGATCGAGGTCAGTTCATCGAGGTCAACTGCATTACTGAATGAATCTTTCGATCGAAATTCTTACGCCTGAGATAAACTGTGCATTCTTGAATTAACAGGTCGAACTGTATTTAATGTATGTTTGCATCTCTTAAGGTAAATGAATTGAAATAAAACTAAGTAAAATGTTATATAAATAGTAAACCAAAGCTTCAAGTTTTTATAAGAACTACTTATGCAAGCGGAATGTGTGCGCACGTGGAAGCATTCGCTGGATGCCTCATATGGACACAATAGTGATCGGCCGAAGCCGATCACAAAAGTAGATCCGGCAAAATTTTATTGATGCAGGTATCAAAGAAATTTTTCAACCGATCAGAAGCGCCGATATCTCATCAATCGAATAAATATTAAATGATAACGTCATACGACCATTTAAAGACTTTAACATTTGTTTTATAGTTGCATGCCCACATCTTTAATACCTAGTACTTCTTTCTAACGACTGTGTATTTTTTTTTTTACATTTTCATTTTTATTGCCTTATTTTATAAGTCGAGTACTTGCAATATGTTAGAATCTTGTCAGTACTGAGTCGAAGTGTTTTTATAAGCAAACATAAACTGACATTTTCTTTCTTTTTTTTATGTCTGGCTAGCTTATTATTTCTTTCCAGATCTCGAAAGTATATATCATGAATAACGAATGTGCCAGTGATCTTAAACCGTTTGTTATAATAGTTACGGAAAAATATTATTTTAACAATATATTTTATTGCTATATGGCGAAATGTTCCTAATATACCGAACAAGATTTATTATGCAGCACAGGTGTGTTGTTGGTATGGATATTACCATTGATAATCACACAGAAAGATTTACTTTGTAAAAAGTCCATAGAAACGGCATCTATTTTTAGCAACCTAACGATTTTTTAAAGTTGCACTTAATTTAAGGCCATACTTGATTTTTTTTTATTTATTGATGTAAGACAATAATATGTAAAATTTGAAAAATACAACTTCAAAAATGCCGCAAAATATAAGGATTCTCCCTGGTTCTCAGGTTGTTATCAAAGCAACAGTTTCCATGTGTAAATTTGTAATTGCATAATAATAATGTGATTAAAAAAATTAAGATATGCATTTATTTTAAAATGACCTTATTCTGGTTTTAACGTGCTGTGTGATTGGCTAAAAAAATATTTTATATCGTATAAAGAATGTTGCCTACGTCATATTAAGACTAACGTCAAAAACGTATTGATACACCTGACGTTACGTTTGGATTTGATACAATTTTACGTTATAGTCAAATGACCCTTTTTTATCTAGAATGAAGAGTAAGAAATTAAATTATAACCAAAGAATTCAATATTTATTAGTTTTATACACTATAAAATGATTTGAAACAGTTTACGCTTTTTTTATAAACCGCTTCGCGTAAATTGCCCCAAGCCATTTTATATCGTATAAAACAAATACATATTGAATTCATTCCTTAATTGAAAAAAGAAAGTGCATCATGGAAAAACTTTTAAATATGCGTTTATATATATATTTCTTTATTTAATCTTGAAAAAAAAATGCATTTTCATATTAAAGATTTTAACATGAAAACCCCAAATCATTGCCATCATTCACAATATGTTTTATAATAAGCAATATTAATCATGGCAATTTAAAAATTTTACAATATTTTACAACGGCAACGGCATCACATGACAACAAATACATGTTGTTTAGCTGTTATATCAATATGTAAAGTACATGTAAAAAGAAAATCCGTGTCTATTCGTAGCCATCAAGTTTTGATTCTGACATAGAATGATCACCACATTAACGATCGAGATAATGTGCAGGTCGAAGACATTTTAACGGGGGAGAAAGGCAGGGTCTGGTAGATAATTTGGATTGACAATATCGTCAAATACCCCCACTACCCCCCACCCCCTCTCTGATCTGTGCATGCAGAAGAGAGATATCTCTTGTTACTTTATAAAACAAAATCCGCGCATTCTCACAAAAACCTTATCGACAAGCAAAATAGTGGAAGATTTGAGCTTATATTCTCACAGCAAAATATACATAAATACCAGTCACTAGTGCATGCTACTGTAACAAAAGTTGTTGCAATCAAGGCTGTGTTGTTCTCTAGTATCTTTTTTTCTGTTGTATTTGGAAGATATGTTGTTGACGTCACACTATGAAAAAAGAGGAAACTATATTAAAAGGAGTATATCACTACAAAATAAGTCGTTTTTTTTATTAAATAAATGTGTTAATAATGCCCAGATTTGAAAAATACAATTACATCAGTACCCATTCGTTGTTTTATTGTTTAATGTATTGGGGGCTTTTCCCATTATATTTTTAAAATCATATCCCGATAACAAATGGTGTTATCGGGACATGATTTTAAAAATATAATGGGAAAAGCCCCCAATTCATTAAACCATTTTAGATTTATCACTAGATATCTGATGACTACGTAAAATATATCATATACTTTTGTTATAATCTATCAATTATATTGAACAAATATTAAAGCCGACAATGGTAAAATATTCCAGAATGCATTTGATAACGTCATACGACCATCTAAAGACTAACATTTGTTTTATAGTTGCATGCCCACATTTTTAATACCCAGTACTTCTTTCTAACGACTGTGTATTTCTTTCTTTACATTTTCATTTTTATTACCTTATTTTATAAGTCGAGTACTTGCAATACGTTGGAATTTTGTCAGCACTGAATCGATGTGTTTTCATAGGCAGACATAAACTGACATTTTTATTCTTTTTTTACGTCTGGCTAGCTTATTATTTCTTTCCAGATCTCGAAAGTATATATCATGAACAACGAATGTGCCAGTGATCTTAAACCGTTTGTTATAAGAGTTACGGAAATATTATTTTAACAATATATTTTATTGATGTTTATATATGGCGAAATGTTCCTAATATACCGAACAAGATTTATTATGCAGCACAGGTGTGTTGTTGGTATGGATATTACCATTGATAATCACACAGAAATTCTTACTTTGTAAAAAGTCCATAGAAACGGCATCTATTTTTAGCAACCTAGCGATTTTTTAAAGTTGCACTTAATTTAAGGACATACTTGTTTTTTTTATAATTTATTGATGTAAGACAATAATATGTAACATTTGGAAAATACAACTTCAAAAATGCCGCAAAATATAAGGATTCTCCCTGGTTCTCAGGTTGTTATCAAAGCAACAGTTTCCATTTTTAAAATTTGTAATTGCATAATAATAATGTGATTAAAAGAATTAAGATATGCATTTATTTTAAAATGACCTTATCCTGGTTTTAACGTGCTGTGTGATTGGCTAAACAATAGTTTATATCGTATAAAGAATGTTGCCTACGTCATATTAAGACTAACGTCAAAAACGTATTGATACGCCTGATGTTACGTTTGAATTTGATACAATTTTACGTCATTTTAAAGGTCAAATGACCCTTCTTTATGTAGAATGAAGAGTCAAAATTTAAATTATAACCAATGAATTCAATATTTATTAGTTTTATACAATATAAAATGATTTGAAACAGTTTACGCTTTTTTTATAAACCGCTTCGCGTAAATTGCCCCAAGCCATTTTATATCGTATAAAACAAATACATATTGAATTCATTCCTTAATTGAAAAAAGAAAGTGCATCATGGAAAAACTTTTAAATATGCGTTTATATATCTATTTCTTTAATTAATCTTGAAAAAAAAATGCAATTTCATATTGAAGATTTTAACATGAAAACCCCAAATCATTGCCATCATTCACAATATGTTTTATAATAAGCAATATTAATCATGGCAATTTAAAATTTTTACAATATTTTACAACGGCCCCGGCATCACATGACAACAAATGAATGTTCTTTAGCTGTTATGTCAATATGTAAAGTACATGTAAAAGAAAATCCGTGTCTATTCGCTTATCGTTACTCATTAATCAAGGTTTGATTTTGACATAGAATGATCTCCACATTAACGATCGAGATAATGTGCAGATCGAAGACATTTTAACGGGGGAGAAAGGCAGGGTCTGGTAGATGATTTGGATTGACAAGATCGTCAAATACCCCAACTACCCCCATCCCCTCTCCGATCTGTGCATGCAGAAGAGAGATATCTCTTGTTACTTTATAAAACAAAATCCGCGCCTTCTCACAAAAACCTTATCGACAAGCAAAATAGAGGAAGATTTGAGCTTATATTCGCACAGCAAAATATATATAAATACCAGTCACTAGTGCATGCATAACAATGGTGTGTTAATAGCAATTTAGCATCGAAGGAAATACAACATTCAAGGAAATGGGTGGTTTGATCACAGACCCCCCCCCCCCATCCACCCACCTAATCATTGCCAAAGAAGTCTAAATAACTCAATCAAAATACTGGTTTTATTAACAAATGTTTTATTCGTCGCACAAATATCCATTTCCTGCAAATTCATCGGAATTTGTCCAGACAAATCTAATTTATCAAAATAAATCTCAATTTGTCCATTAATAACCATTTAACCAGAACAAATAGCCTATTCATCAAAACCAAAACGTAATTTTATGGTGGCATATTTCTGTCCATAACATGCAAAATAAATTAT
Organism: Magallana gigas; assembly: GCF_902806645.1. Taxonomy (NCBI): domain Eukaryota; kingdom Metazoa; phylum Mollusca; class Bivalvia; order Ostreida; family Ostreidae; genus Magallana; species Magallana gigas. The sequence goes on along the minus strand of NC_047560.1, from coordinate 39,171,849 downwards.
AACATGCAAGAAAGATATGTCAACATGCAAGATAATTATGTTAAAATACATGATAGTTTACATTCGCGGGCAGGTTAAGGCTTCCCGATGGATTTTAAAGCGATATGTAGAAATTCAGCTGTGTGTACTTCATACATTATGACCTCATAATTGACTTTGGCGTCACGATCTGCATTCCCGTCGATAGTTCTCGGGGAATGTATCTTAACGCTAAAAGTGAACCATATCTAACCAGTATAATACCGCACATTTCCTTTACATAGATGATGCTGTTAATGCTAGACGTACATAATTCATTCATATTAAAAACCAGTATCAAATAATCGGCAGTTTTAAAGCTTTGTTTTAAGTAAAAGACTATTCATAAACTAGTGGTTTGGTGACTCTCCCTGCTACGTGTAAACAACTGAATGAAGAAATTTTAATGCATGTAAAACCAGCTTGGCGCAGGTGAAAGATAAACACAATTTTAGAATATTTTACGTAAAATTGTTAGAGAATATAAGTACCAATGTGAATCGTGCTTGGGAAACCTACGGATTTACCCCAATTTATTTTGGTAAATCGCTTTTGATTAGTAAAAATGTACATTATTTTGATGATTTTGTGGAATGTTTCAACAATATCTTCCATAAACGAAATATCTATTTCTTTCCCAAGCAAGAACTTCAAAGTATATGACTTAACAAAGGATTTTTAAAAAAATATGTATGATTTAATGTCATTAATCACCTGTGCGCAATGCAATTAAAATAGTTTGCAATATTAGGATTCGCCCGTCACGTGATTACAAAGTACATATGACATCACAAAAATGCATCAAATATAATGTTTAACATCGGTGTCAATAAATGTATTAGAGATCTTAAGAGATGCTCCCGGTCAAAGTATTTTTGCGATGATTCAATTAATATCGTTTTCCAGCCGTATTTTAGCATCGGGACGCCTTAACATTGCTGCGTTTTGACATAAATATCTTGCGTGTTAACATAATTACAGTACCGACCAGACCAAACCTAACATAAGCGTAAACCCTAACTCAATCACGGGTTTACTTTTTAGGTTTACTTAAGGCTTACTTTTTGAAAATATTGTTCCACACGGGATTAACTCGGGGTTTTCTTTGGGTTTACTCGGGATTTTCTTTGGGTTTAATCGGGGTTTACTTTGGATGTACTCGGGGTTTACTTTGGGTTTACCCGGGAATTGATTTTGGGGTCCACTGTACGCACTGAAGTGAAAAGCAGACCCGTCTATCATATAACCATATTACTGCCTGTAATTCCAGCCCCTTGTATATTCCAAATACTCATGTAGCGTCTGCTTTCACGAATATCCTGATCGGGGTTTACTTTCTGTGTCCACTCTAGGTTAACTTTGGGTTTACTCTGGTCCACTCTAGTGAACCCGGAGTAAACGTTGAGTAAACCCAGAGAGTAAACCCATGGTTTTGTTGGGGTTTAATTTCTGTTAGGTTGGGTCTGATCGGCACTTTATCTCGCACGTAAACATTAATATATTGCATGCTAACATATACATATTGCATTTTTAATTATTAGTTACCCCATGAAGTATTGTTGGTTATGTGCAGGTACCCGATGGGTGTGGTCATATAACACAAAGGAGCATAGCTCCCGAGTATCGTTATGACCACGCCCATCGGGTATCTGAACATAATCAATAATATTATAAAAACCATTTAATGTATAAGTACAATTTATCTGAGCAAAATCTTTCTAACACTTTTTTTTAATTAAGGACGTTGTTTACTCAGGGTTTGGGTTCTCAAATTCGGATTGTTATAAAGTTCAGTGTCATGAGTAAAATTTGTTCTAAACACTTAAAGTATTTATGAAATGAAATATTATTGATATGATATTCGATATTTATACTTGATTATGAAATTATGCTCTAACAAAGATGGACTTTTAGCAAAGCAGAGGAAATTCTGACTAAACATTTTCAGACTTTGTTTTTCACTGAAATATATTTGGTAGTACTGTTATATTCAAAGTTAAGATTTTATTTGTAAGTCAACATAGTTTAGCATATTTTCTGTTGGTTTTATCTCACTTTTTGATTTAGATAATAGAATGGCACAGAAATATTGAAAAATGCTTAAAAACGATAAAAGACACCATATCTCATAATTTTGATCATTTACCTCATATAAGTTTTATGCCTGCAGAGTAAGGTCAAAATACTTGGTTTGATGCTATAAATGTTTTAGTATTATCATCATTAATTTTTTTGTTAAATTGAATCAAAAATGGGTAATGGTTTGAAAACTATCAGAAGAAATACGGACTGGAATATTTACAAAAATTGTGAATGAAAACTTAATGCTTTGTGTCTGTTTAGTGTCACTGCCGTTCATAAAATGGATTTCATTTTTAAAAGGGCTTAGCAATTTGTATTATTTTCACAAATAAGAAAATCTCAATCATAGGGTAAAATTTTTGGGGATATTTCTTAAATTTTCAAAAAAATATTCGATAGCAAATAACTCAAAAAGTATGTCATTAACCTACTATTTTGAAAGTGAAAAAAAGCATTACCATGATAGGTCTTTAACACACAATAGATGGTTTTTCATTATTATTAGTGGAATAATTTTTCATTCTGAGTAAACGTATACCTGATTCTGAAGTTACCATGATTGTTTTGTGCAGTTTGTGAGTTTTCTAAAGGTTCTTAATGTTTTGACACATTGACAAATTAGTCAAAACTCGATAGTGTTTGCTAAAAATCGCTTTGCTAAAGAAAAATGAGAAAAATACAGCTAATGTAAACATATTACAATATTACAAAACTTATTACAATGACTTAGCCCTACCTTTGACAAGCTGGTTCAGCAAGAAAACATCCATTACCAATAGATGTGCATTCTGGATCTGAAAGAGTGATACAACTTCTATCATGTTTCAGATCTTATATTTCCCTTTTTAAGTCACGAATTTGATAAAAATTGGCATACACATTGATAAAACCCCAACAAATAATTAAACAAAGTAATATCAAAAGAATGTTTAATATATTGTTTACGACGGTAGATATAAAGTCGGCGATCGAGGTACATGGAGCAGGCATGAACTTGTACTTTCTAAGTAGCTGTAGAATTTTAGTTAACTATGAAAGAAATCAAATTAAATATGTTCATTTTGCTATATTTGGGACTAACTTTTCCTCAAGTTTTCCTAATGTTCAAGTTAAAATACAGAATATTAACCAAGCAATAGGAATCTGACGACTTTACATTGAATTTTGACGTCAAGATGGCGCAGCGAATATACATTAAATTGGTGGAAATCTCAGAAGAAGACCTTTTAAGGCCACGCATTTGCTTAAACAAAAACTATACAATGACAGGGGATATAGAGCTTCAGTTCATTATTTTCTTTTTACCGATTGTTTACTAGAATTAAGACAGAAGGACTAAATATCAAGTCCTTTTTACACACTAACCGATGTCAACAGTTCTAAAACATGTACAAAATGACAGCAGAAGACATTCAAACCTAACTTCGGGTTACGTGAATCAAGGCATCTTGAACCGAAAACATGAGATGAGATATAAAGAATAAGACTTATTTCCATTCGATTGTAAGGTGTTTAAAACACAGGAGCAATGAGAAGCGTCACCATGACGTTGCGAAAAGATTACGTTTGCGCCGGGTCATTGGGCGAAGGCTCGTTGATACGCTTATCAGGAATTATCAATTAATGTCATGGAAATGAAATTTTTCACATTGATAATCTGTATCCTGATTTACGTTTTGGTGAAGTTTTAAGGGTTAATATTTTTTCCTAAAAGAATAGGAGAAAACGTCTCAATAAATTCCGAACGATCCTTGTAAATGATTTAATTGTATGTTGCTATGGTGCAATTTATTTCTTATGGGCGCTTTCCATTAACGTTGTCATCGGGAAACGATGACGTAAGTGGAACGGTTGGCAATGACACAGTGCTTCAACGAGGACGATTGCACCTTACGTCTGTTGCTTACCTCAAAATTTGGTCCAGGCATTTTCGTTATTTCCATTTTTAATGTTTTTCGATGTAGTACGACAAATTTTAGATACAGTTATCCGGTTTTGTTAAATATGCTTCGTGTCGCGTCAGTTGACAATGGTTTTCTCGGGGTGTCAATTTTGACTGTTACCTCCGCTTTGCGTCGGTTAATAATGATTTTTTTCGGGGTGTCAATTTCAATTTTTACTATTCCAACAGGTACTATTCATTTCATTAAACTGAATGGTTTAATTTTAGAGCAAATTTTACTGCTTTTAAAAGGAAACGACGTGAATTATACAGCAAACCGTACGCGCATAATTTACGCGAATGTAACAATCCGTTGTGTTAACCGTTGCCAAGTGTGTTGTAACCCTGAGGGTAATAGAACTGTAGGGTTATCAACTGCGTCTAAACCAATCAGATTTCAGTATTTAACATGAAAGTATAATAAAACAAATTGCTATATGCGTGAAAATTATTCGCGTTCTGTTCGCATTAAAAATAACACCAGTAAAAACGTGTACTTCACAATCAAGGCATTCAGTAAAATATAATAAATATAAAACCAGAGGCCCATAGGCAACATCGCTCACCTGAGCAACTTTATGCATAATAAAATCAGCTTTATGGAGTCATATGCAAAATATTTGGACAATGTAGTATACAGTTAAATACATGTACACTCATAAAGAAGTCTCAGGGACAAGCAATTTTACTTCATTATAAGCGTAATATCCGTCAAGATTACAAAATGTTATAGAGTCACGTGGAATGAAAATCACTTCGCTGTAAACGTCAATTCAGTATAAACGTGTCCGCTTTAACCATATGTTTTACTGTAATAGATCATGTATAAATAGATTTTCAATGTTTTCCCTGGATATTCTTATGTTTATGATTGAGCCCGTTTTGTAACAGGATGATTTTATAGCCATTTTTCATATTGAGCATTGAAATTCTCAAGAAGAGCTAAAACAACTGTTCATAAATGGGATATATCGTATAAATCTACATTATCTGGGGTTGCTTTTACTAATATTACAGTTTTTCTAGGCATATTATTTTTAGAAGGTTTTAAAAAACAATTCTCTATATATTCCTATGTAAAAGGTCGACCAGCCACGGTAGCCTCACCCCATCCCCGGAAATAATTACTTGAACATACTACACTATCTCACGATGCTTTTACATAAGTTTCAGCTTTAATTTTCTGGTCAATTGATTTCAAAAAATAAGAATTATAAAAATTGTTATCTATATGTTTTCTTTTATTTAAAAAATGACACCCCCTCCCTTTGTGGCCCAACCCTACCCCCGGGGATCATGATTTGAACAAAAAAATCACCTTTCCTGGGGATGCTTCTACTCTCTTTTCTGTCCGAACGGTTACTCAGAAGAGTTTTCTCTATGTATTCCTAAATAAACATTTGACCCCCCCCCCCCCTATTGTGGCCAACCCTACCCCTGGGGATCATGATTTGAACAAACTGGAATCTACGCTACCTGAGGATGCCAAACGAATAAACTGGTTGACGGACGGACAGACTGACGCCGGATCAAAATTGATCAGAAACGTTTACATAGCTTTCAGCACTGGTGAGCTGAAAAGTGCCTGTCTGGGACGGTGACAGTTGAAACTGACACCCTCCAAAACCATTGTTAACCTCAGCTTTACGTTGGTTGACAGTGGTTTTCTCGGGGATGTCAATTTCAACTCTTACCCTCCCAAACAGACATTATTTATGTAACACAATACTAAATTAATACTAAAACTCCCTCTCTCTCTCTCTCTCTCTCTCTCATATCTGATAATTTGATGCATACTTTTAAACAGGTTATATGAGACAAAAGATGTATTTGGACATCCAGATAGAAAACCAGTGCAGTAATAAGCATCCACAGCTGAGTATCGCTTGTTCAAATATAAACAAATACCTAAAAATAAAACAAATCAATAGCATTTCAAATTTAGTAATTATTGAATCATTATTAAATGTTGGAATGTGCCATGTGTAAAAGCATATAACATGGATCAAGGTTCAATAGGTTCCTGGTTTGTTAACATTCGTTGAACTATCAAACATACTTGAAACAATAATAAAATGTTCTTCAATATATTATTTTTTTAAAATACAGATCACATGGGGACAATCAAAATCAAAAGTCCAAAAGAAAAGAAAAAAACAGGAACAGAGCAAGCACAGAACTCTAAACATATTAAAGGTAGGATCGGATACCATAGAGGAGTGATCATCCTCTGCTGACCTGTTACACCCGCCTTGTGTTCTTTTTCGTAATCCGGAATAATGGAAAACATCGTAAACAATTAGGTTATTGTTTATGGTCTACCATTAAGTGTGAAAAGGCAGTCATCATGTGGCCTAGTGTTGTAACGTACATCAATTATATAATAGCATTGTGTTGTGCATAAGATCGTTGGATGCTTTTGTTTTGGATCTCGTCGTTTCTGTAACACACCAAGCGGTGCAGACCAATAAAGTAGGTACCGCGCGTTAGCGCTTAATAATAATTGGACCGACCACCAAAAAAAAGCATTCAACTGTATGTATCTACAGTTCTTAAATATATAAAAACCGCGTCTAACATCATCAGTTATTGTGGCGTGGCTGTAGCGCGTTAGGCTAATGGACGTAAAGATTTCAAGGTCGAGGGTCCGGAAACTACTGTCGGCACTTGTTAGATTTTCGTTGAAAATATTTGCCGTGCTCCCTTTTGCCACTGTATGCTTACACTTTACCTGTATAAACCCTTTGTAAGCTATGCAAAACTTGATGAGTATTGAATATATAGAGATAAAATGTCCCTATTCAATATTCAAATTTTAAATGTACATTCTTTGTTTGCTTATACACTTGTACTTGATTTATCTTTTTTAATAATTTTACAAAATCATTTTAATTCAAAACATATCAAAAAGGGTTAGTCATTGAAAAAAAGTGAGTTAAACAATGTGTTAAAAAAAGGCACGTATTTGAAAAATAAATTACTTTTAGATCTATATTACGTAAAATACAAAGTAATTCAATTTTTCTCCTTGGGACTTCTTTTACAATATTTTAAACATAATAACAAATAACGTGTAATCTGTGTACTTACCTTCTTGAATCAAAGTGAAAGGATGAATATAACAGAACTCTAAGAGTTCCGTTATGTTTTCGTTTGGTAGACACATGTATCCATTATATTCGGTACAATTAATCGCAGAAGACCGTTCGTTCCACTCTGTTTGATTCCTGGGACATTGTTTCGTTGAGTAAACTGGGAATGTATAACTGTCCAAAGGTTTCTAAAACATCATACGTCAACCATGAGAAAATGTTAAAGGTAATTATTTCATTTGTCGTTGGTTGTTCATTACAAACAAGTTAAATACAATAAACTATATGTAATGTATTTTCATCATTTATTTGCACTATGTTTTTTGAATCTTAAATACAATGTGATACAGATTTACACTACAGCTTGATAATTATTTTAATAAAAATGATTTTAATGATAATAATATACTCTTTGACTTGTTCCTGTTTGCCGCGATTGGTATCAAATCTAATCTGAAACCAAGATCAAATACAAAATATGTCGTTGATAGTTGTATGGATGGAAAATTAAATAATATTGTAATTTTAGAGACACGAAAAGACAGAATGGCAGAAAAAGATTCTGCAGAATCAATTAATCATTCTTTGTATTAAGAAATATTTTTGCACTTTCATTAATAAGAATGTTTTTAATTTAATTATTTTTCATTAAGTTTTTTTCTTTTGATCAAAAGTGCACACACAGCCTAACCGTGGGAGTTCACTTTGATTACAATGGCTGAAAATCACCATCGTTTGCCGGTTACATATGTATGTTATTGTCTTGAACAAAAATAGCACGCTCAATGTAGGTTGTAGTTTAACTAGACAAGATGAATTATTCTTACTTATTGTCTTCGGAACGTAAGAACTATTTTGGCTATTCGACAACTCCTATTAATTAATCAATATTAAGATAAGATGATGAAACATAAAAATCAAAGTACTGAAGAACTGACGGGAGTTGATTTTGTCGATGTTTATTTATTTCAAAATCAGGTATATGTTATTTTGCAAAACAAGTGCATTTAGTTTCTAATTTGTATTTGAATTACGCACATTTTTATAATATGAATATTTGGACTTTTTTGACAAGAATGTCGAGAAACCCCCATATGAATCATGTTCAATAATATTTAAAGATAAAATCAATTCAATCAAACTATGTATCAGTAATAGAAATATTTCTCGAAAATTGTATGGATCCAAGCAACATTGAACTCTAGTCTCGTTCAACCAAATGCTCAGCTGACACCGTAAACCTTCGACAAGCAAGAGAGACTCTCTGCTTGTCAGAGATTTACGGAGACAGCCGAGCGTCGAGTTGAACGAGACTATATTGAACTATGGCGTAGGAATACATACGACTACAAAAAATATCTTAATTGTTCGTACCATTTAAAATCTGACTATTTTCAAGGTATTTATAAATAAGTTTCCTTGAAAAAAAATGCTTTAGCATTCATTGCATCAAATTTATCAATTATTTTCATGAACTAAGTCTTGTCAGCAGCGATGATTTGTGCTGATGTCCAAACACTGTTTCACTTTCGGTTTGTCCGAGTAACTGCAGAGGAGAGTTGATTAAAATCAACTCCCAAAAATTATAGGTAAAGGGTCTTTTATTAGTATTGATCCCTCCGATTCCCTTGTCTTTGTAGCTTTAATCCCACTTTTTCAGGTCTGTATTATGGGTCTCTTATTATCATATTAAAATATGAAAAAAATAACCACTCACTTGATAATTCATTTAGAAAGCCTGACGTGTGGTTTTAAACGGTTAGTAGAACAGAAGAATTTTTCAGAATGAAATTTGTAAATTACATTGTATGTGTGGATAATATGATTTGTTCTTTATCAGATCATTATATATGGCATCATATGCGAATCAAATTCGAAAAATCAACTGATTTATATACGATACACACGTGATGACTCTATGAGAATATTATATGATACATGTATGTCACATGTGATTCTCATATAATTCAATACAAATATGTTACAAATATAATTCTCATACCAAAGGCAAAAGGTAAGAGAATCAGACGTTTATGTTAGTCCAATTTTCATTTTTTTCACCATTGCCTCTAATATATCTCGTAAATAGTTAGAGGCAGAAATATTTTAAGTTCTTATAGAGGTTGACAAGGTGATTCTAAATGTAATATTATATAGCTAAAATATTGATTTTTCGAATTGCTATTCTTTTTCGTGTTCAGACAGGAAGTATAAGAATCTGAAGTCAGCAACTTTAGATACATCTTGTCAATGAAATGTTGATAAACATTTAGATGTCACTTAAATTAAAAATAGGTTATTGACATTGTTTTTGAAAGAAAATTAGAACACAACAGTAATTGAGTTATAATATTTATTTGGTAGTTTTTTATATGTTGGTTATTCATTCGCTATTCATTAAAATAATTCCTTATGTTAACAAAATGTGTATGTCAAAAGAGAAAATATTGTACATTAATCCATTAGGTTTTAAAGGAGCAACGCTAATTATCACATTTTTTTTCTGGTAAAAAGTACCATATACCTATTTATCAACCATATCATTTATCAAAATATATACGTAATATATTAGACTTTAATATTAATTGAATAAACTGCTAGTAAAAAAAATAGTCTACTTACACACTCGTAATAAACAAAACGAATAGGCAATAGTATTCCCAAAAACAAAAGACAAAATTGTGTACACTGCTTCATGTCGTCTTTTGGCAAACTGTTCTATTTCATGTTTCAACTGATCATTATATCGAGCTCTGTAATATCACGAAACTGAACCTTGAAACGTCCTTGAAATGTTGTGTGTTGTTTCTGTCGCATTGTCGGTTATCAGAACAGTACACAATCAGTATATCATCCGCTGATCTTTATTTTGATAACCTTCTTTCTTCTCGATAACAGTTACGTGTACCTGGTTTGTACCAGTTACACATTCAGTAACTAAATGATAAAATAGTTCTATATCTTGATCTAAACCAGTTTGTTTTATTTAAATTACGAAAACTAAAGATAGCCTATGTGCTGTTGCAAGATATCTACTATAGTCTAAAAACGTTGTTTTAAAATCTATACTTTAAACTTTATTTGAGGCCAATCATTTATATTGCATCATTCACAATGGCGAGTGGATAACTTAATTTCTATATATTTACATTCTCCAGAGTCTTTGTCTGTGGAAACCCTGCGACCTTGTACAATACAGTCCAATAAATTCAAATGACATATTGTTGGGGCACAGGAGTGGTTTGCATACCTAATATTCTAATTTTAATCGCACAACTACTGAAAATAATTTATATATCTAAGTAATGAGGAATCATTTTTTGAATATTATGAGGCGATAATATCGGTCGGTGGATGATTATAACTATCATAAAGCCCTTCGGACCAAAAATTATCGCCTCAAATTATCACCTCATAATACTTTTAATATGCAGGTTGGGGTTGTTTGAAATCAATCGTTTATTTTTAGTTAATTTTCAGATGTTTGATATGGAACATATTGTGTGCATGATTTTTATGAAATTTCTATCAAAAAAGCGTAAACTACCCCGGGGGTCTAAATCGGAGGGGGGAGGGGGGTTCTGTCCTTAAGCACCTGCGGGTTTAGCTGTTTCCTGTAACCCTAAATGTTGATTTCGATTTAATATAGAAAAAGAATACATTAACAATAAGAAAAGTATTAAAATAATCTATAGCAGGTAGATAAAGAGGTCGGAAAAGATCGTCGATTAAATTCGCTGAAAATACTTTGTAGAACTTTTTACAAAATACCGATCAAAGTACATGGTATATTTACTCACACCAAAATAAAAAGAGTATTATTTTCTGGATCTGTTTTTAAAAAAAATGTTTTGCGGCGATATCTAAAACGCTTTGCGATATAAAACCCCGGTTTATAAAGTATCTCTTTATAATTGTCGGTTGGTTAATATAAAACCATTTAAGTTCACTCTGCATATCATAAATAAAATATTGCTTCTGTTATTTGAGTTTCAGACCTTTTTACGATATAGACACTCATGAGTCGCTTGTATAAAAACTCTGACCCCTAATCACTTTGAAATTCACCGATATCACTGGTTATATGGCATTCATAACGCCTTACCGCATGTGGCGCGGATACTTAACATGTGCACCTGTCAAGTACATGTAACATCGTTATCATGGCTGCCTACTGTAGTTCTTTAAGATAATCTAATAATAAAAAGGTGTTTAAAAAAATTTTAAAGTTAAAAATATTTTTTTCATTTCATTTCTCCTTCCGTTTGTGTTACTTTTTCAATCAAAGTAATGAAGTACTGAAAGCCGGCAAAGCGTCAGAGAGCGACCCAATTTTGTAAGCGACTATAAACAAAAATATGTCTGTCTAGTAGAAAAAAAAGTTCAACAGTTGCTGCCTTGAATTTTGCAACAAGTGTTATATATGTTATCCCCATTTCTTCAACGTGCAGCAAAGTAGTTCATGGGAATTCATGCGCATTTTATTTGTCCAAAATGCATAGTCTCTTTTTAAAACACGTTATTAATAAGAAAAACGATAGACAATTCTCTTGAAATTTAAAAAAGAAACAAAATGCCAACACTTTTGAAAAAACATGGCTCTTTGTGTAACCATTTGGTATAGCAAAAGCTTTAACTTTGACGCTCTTTGGTTTTTTGTTTACTTTTGAATATGTGCTATCTATAGTAACATTGGCGATTTTCCTGCCTACAGCCAGGACCCAGCTAAAAAATTATCAGAAACGTGTTACGTTATGTATACCCTATTACATTTAGTCAAAACCGGAAGTAGATGAAGAAAACAAAGTGCATGTCAGGTACATGCAATTGGACATACGTGTGTGAATTATCTAGCTCGTGGTGTTAAATTTTAACAATACACAAACTCGGTTATTTTTATGAACCAGTTATTGTCATAATTTTGTCAGAAAAACTACATACATTTAATTAAGTATACTAATCAAATGGGTCGGGAAGTTTTTTGTGTTGTGTGTTCTAATGATAATATAAAGGACGACGAACTTATTCACTTCTCGAGTCGTATTTTTCATATAAATTTTACATAAGTTAGAGTTACTTAAGATAAATCAAAATCAACTAAAAATTACATATTTTTTCAGGATTATTTCAAACATTATTTGTATTGTTTCTCTTTTTTTTATTGAACATTAAGGAATGCGTTCTTGTGAGAATAATAAAGAAAGCATTGCATTCGATTAAAATTGAAATGCTATGTTTATTAGTATTTTAAATTTTGTATTTACATTCTACTGTGTTTTTCTATTGAATTATGTGATTTTTAAATGCCTCTAAATGCAACAACTAATCATTGCGTATAAATATATTTGTAATTTACATAAGTAGTTCCGAAACAGTGATTTCTATGTTATCGGTTAAAAATATATTTTATACATTGTACATGTTGTCAAAACACCATGTTTTACAATTATTCAACAAAAAAGTTGATTTTATTGTTATTAGCAAAATTTCAAAACTTATTTTTCATGGATTATATTTTCATTCTCATCGATCCCAACTCAACCGTCTATGTGATACATGTAACCAGTTCAGACCGGTTTTATAAAATGTTCTTGATGTTACTAATTTACTCCCTCCGTGATCTGCAATTTGTATCGATTTGTTTAAATAAATAATTGATTTTATCAGTAAGGGGATGTAAATATGAGTATTAAGTAATTTATTTTTGACGTCACCGTTTCAATAACTGCCGTTAATTAAGCAGACAAATTAGTGCACGTTATTCAATTTGTCTGCTCACTTGACGACAGGTTATTGACAAGTCGACGTCAAAAATATCAGTATATGCTGTAGAATTATCTTTAAAAAGGGACCATGTTATCGACTTTGTTTGTACGGTAGTCTAAGCTACAATAAAGTACGAAAGCCGAGAAGGATCATTCGAGATTCGAAATTCAAAATACGAGATTCGATATACGAGATTCAAGATTCGAAATTCGAGATTAGATATCTAAATTAACCAATCAAATCATGGATCTGAAACCTGTATCCTAGCAACATCAAACTGTTCTAAATAAAGATCATTGGTACATGCTCTTTCCTACAAATAAATATCTTAATAGCTCTTATATAGTGGCTATAAAATGGTTAAATTAACATTGATGAATTAACCCCACACAGTATAAACAATTAAATTAGTGATAACACTGTTGGCTTTGCGAATCTAAGTGGTTTTGTTTGCCCTGTATGTATTTTCTCCCGAACAATTTTAACCCGAAGTGTATTCGCCCCAACTGTGTAAAAACCGGCTCGCGAAGAAAGATCTGTTAAATCTAAATAATTAAAACTGAGTGTGGTTTTAGCTATGAAACGAAATTCAATGAAATAATCGACATGTCAAAATATAGGTTATGATAAAGTTTTAAACCATAGAAGATAAAATGATTTACAACCTCAATGACATCAATCCAGATAGGAATAGTGTATTGTAGGTTATGGCAATGCCATTGTCGATATGAGAGATACAGAAACAGAGAGAGACAGAGACAGAGACAGAAAGAGAGAGTTTTGTAGTGTCAAATTCAATTTTGATTTAGAATTTAAAATTGATTTGATTTGATACAAGTATATATAGACAATAATTAAGCCTCTAAAAGGAGAAAAGAGAGGAGGTAGCTAGGGTAGGGCATATCAACTAGCAAGCTTTAATTTTAACGGTGTAAGCTCACCCTGTGTTTTACTCTCTCTCTCTCTCTCTCTCTCTCTCTCTCTCTCTCTCTCTCTCTCTCTCTCTCTCTCTCTCTCTCTCTCTCTCTCTCTCTCTCCCTCCCTCTCTCTCACCACCTAGCATTTCCTTTTCCGTGAGGGGGTTTGGGGTATTCGTGATGTCTTACATTAACTAGCGAAAATGATTAAAAAAAAACATTTATTTTTTTTTAAATTGTGTTCGGATGTTGTACTCAATAATCTGTTTTCAGTATATACATTTCAAGAGGGGGGGGGGGGCTATATAGTCCTAATTATTTTGTCAGTTATTCTGCCCCCACTTTGTTTTCTCTTCGTTTTCCAGGCTTTTTTTTAATTGACTCGGCAAATTATTATAAAACTTTCTGTGTAGCTCCTTAACGATGCACTGTAGATAAATTAAGAGTAGATTTACTTTTGATAAACAGGTACATATCCGTACTTGATTTTTAATTTGACTCTTATAATCGGATTTAATATTCCAAAAAATATAGGGTAGGAAAGAGTAGACGGGACTTTTTGCGCATATCCTACTGTACATATTGTACCATTCATTCAACACAGGTCTTAGCACTCATCGAGTTCGACTTGCTTTCCTTTTTTTATCCACTGGATTTAAAGCTATTAATTTTTGAAAATATTTTGAATTAATGGCTTGATTAAATATAAATTAGAGCTGCGCTGGTGCATCTATGTACCCAGATGGACTAAAATATAACCAAATGAATCTAAATATTTTGACAAAATTAGTTTTAAATGTACGACTCATTTTTCGGGTATGATTTATATGTAATTATTGTCAATTTTGGTGCGGGGAAGGGGGAAGGGGGTAGAAAACTACAGAAAATCTTAACTTGGCTGTGATACATATGCTTGTTTATACCTTTTATTCTTTCTTGTTGATATATCAATGAATGAATTATAACAAAATACAACAATTAATTTTGAAATATTCATGTACAATCAAATTTTTAAAAAGTTTTACTGTTCTCTGCACAAGAAATCGGCAATGTGAACAAATTGGCAACATATCATCCCTATCTTTAATTGTAGAGAGTAGGTATCCTTCTATATTAAAAACAATTCCAAAGGTAAGACTCATAATAAAATAAGTTGTTTACTGAGGAAAAGGAAAAAAAATGTATTAATTAATAATTCCGTATGATGTGATAATATCTCATTGATTTGTTTATAATCATAGTACCAGTGTATTACTGTATGCATACATAAAAAAGATAAGTAATGCTTATATTTATTGGTGAAACCGGACTGATTATTTATATTTAGATTATTTTGACACATGTACTAATCTTCATGCGTGGATCTAGAAAGGAGGGGGTCAGGGGACCTGGACCCCCTCCTCGGGAAAATTGGAGCTTAATAAATGTACATAGTAAAATTATTTAAAATTGGCCTAGGACCCCCCTACAGAAAAAATAGCTACGTATGAAGTTCTCTTCCATAACCGCATTTTTACACAATAGGGGTGAATAAACCCGGGGTTTAAACTATTACTGGTGGTGAAATACCCCAGGGTTCAAACGCATCAGGTGGAAATGCACCAGGGCAGACAAAATCACTTAGATCCGCGAAGCACACTGCATTATTACTAGTCTACTTAGCTATTCTGTGTAAAAGTAAATACAATTAATTATTAAGTTAGGTAGGGAGAAGTGAACATAGCATTTATTTGTATATAAGAGCATGTACGGATGATCTTTATTTAGAACAGTTTGATGTCGCTAGGATACATATTTTCAGATCCTTGATTTGATTGGTTAATTTAGATATTGAATCTCGAATTTCGAATCTCGAATCTCGTATTTCGAATCTCGTATTTTGAATCTCGAATCTCGAATGATCCTTCTCGTCTTTCGTACTAAAGTGTGCTGAGTCGTTATGTTTTTTTAATAATTCATAATAAAAACTGCGTAAACTCCAAGTAAAAGGTTACATGTATATACATCATTTCGATTTTGAATTATGAAACCTAACAATTTTTAGAGTGCTGAACATTTTTATGATTAAAAACTAAACAACTTAAACACCGGAACGTTTTCAATTTATTTTGAAGACGAGTACTGAATCGGATAACAATGCTAATTTAACATCATCTATTTAAATCTAATCCATTAGAATCAGCAAGTATTAACGCTAAATTTACTGTAAATAAAAAGCATGAAGCTTTACAACATAGTAGAGGTCAGCTGACATTCGTGGTTTTGCATAGTAAATCGAGGTCGAGCATTCATTTCAAAGCCTTTGTATACTGTCAGCTAAACCGAGAACAATCTTGTGGAAAAGTCAAAATATGCAGTATGCATTTAGAAAACTGCAGTGAAAATAAAAAAGTTTGTACTACATCAGACTGGAACCTAAAAATGAAAAAAAACGTATGAGAATTCCAAGCATTATTTGAAACAGTCACGTGGGCTCTATCCAGGTAGACGTTTGTCAAATGAGCTCACTGCAAAACATTGACACGATTGAAATCAACTTTTTAGGGTAAGGAATGTTTGTTTGATCACTGTGGTAATATGCATCTTCAAAAGGTTTATTCGAGGTGTTTTTTCAGACGTAAAATAATGCATACAGTGTAATTCAGCAAATGCGCAAATAGATCCACCAACAGAATAATGCTGATTTAAATGTCTTTGTGCGTGAGGAACTGTAACTACATGTATACATGTGAGTCAACCCAATTGTTCACAGGGAGCTACAACTCAGCAGATATTGAAACGAGATGACAGATTTTAGTATTGTCGTAAGTCAAATCTTAAGATGATATTTACATTTATACAACGATAGTAATGCGATACCCAGCACTTTGTTTGCCAATTGATAATGTTATGCAGGCCACAATAACTATTAGGTAGATTTGTTTCAAATAGTTTCATTTTTATTTATTTTATTTTAATTTACAAAAAATCAAAATGTGTAACACTACCCCGAAGTTCATTTGTATGTTTGCTACAATAATTCGATCGGCAGTTAGTTCATGTTTATAAGTATTACAGCTAGAATCCTATTGTTAATCGCATAAAATAAATATCGTTAATATTCATCGGAAATACACTGGAAAAATACAGGTCATATACTGTTGATAATTACCAAAGTCATCTTTCATAATATCAGGGGTAGTGTTACACGTTTGCCTTTTTTTTGTACACACTGACAGAGGAAAGGCTGGTCAAGCCATATAAATGTCGATCTGCTTACCTTAAACACTCGCTGATTGAACAAAATATTCAGTTCTGTATTATCCTGATTATATCCTAACTGACACTCATCTAAATCTTAGGTAACTGTATTGTATAAGTCTTATTTCGGCATTATTTATGATCCGTGTGTTTTGCGATGTATATTTGTTTTTAAGATTAAAATATGAATTACAATAAATCCGAAGTTAGAAATGATTTCAAAATAAATTTGTTGGGGATTAATGATTAAAACATTAAATATTTTAAATACTTGATTTTTAACACAAAATAGTATAGTAAGATATACGCAGACTATTACTTAGGGGAAACATTTTTCATTTTTTTTTATCTAATACATATAATTTTATTAAATAAATGAATATAAACAATTGACAAAAACACAAAAAGTACCGATACAAGATTAAAGATGTCAAAATCAATGTTGGCAACTTGTAAAGCGTGGGTTATTTGCAAGTACTAAATAAATGTTTTAACTCGTATCTGGACACCCCGTCTCTACGTTATGTGGGTTAAAACAAACAACTGTTTTAGTTATTTGGAATATAAAGAGAGTGTTGCTTTATCAATTAACATAAATTTTTGTCCAAATTGTTTATTGCTCTTTTATTCCATCAACACTGGTCGAGGCATATTTAAACAAATGTTTGCTCCTTTCTTCAGTAAAAGATTTGCTACGTTATGATATTCATTTTGACAAGCTATCAAGATAGGACTAGTTCTATCTTCTTTACACAAATTAGCGTTCGCTCCGTTATTCAATAAAGTTTGTACTATGTTATAATGTCCTTTTTGACAAGCACAGTAGAGAGGACTGGTCCCATCCTTTCTTCTAAAGTTAACATCTGCTCCATTGTGTAGTAATAATTTTACTGTGTTATCATGTCCTTCTTGACAAGCTATGTAGAGAGGACTAGATCCATTATCCCTACATAAATCTATGTCAGCTCCGTTACTCAATAACAGTTTTATCGTTTCATTGCGCCTTGATTGAGTAGAAGTTACATTTGCTGTTTCTTCGTGTTCTTCTGTTTGGTTTCCAGCTGCTAACGTTAATGGAGTCCAGTAATTTTCATTAGAAGTTTTTTGATCAACATCGGCACCGACTTGGAGCAGTTCCCGAAATATTTCGTTATTGTTAAAGACAGATGCAATGTGTATTGGATTGAGAAACTTCCAGTTTTCTGACAAACATTCTCTTACATGATTTTTAATAAATATGGCAAAAATATCAATTGAGCCATTACTGCACAGATATGACAATATTAAATTTTCTTTAAAATACTGTGGCAATCGTTCTAAAGCTTTCAAACAATATAAAGATAAATTTCCATCACAAAATATAATAATAGCATTTAGGGGGGAAATTATCTTTTGAAGACCAACAAAAGAAATTTTAGAAACAAAGAAATGATTTGACGTTTGATTGGTATCTTCAAAATCAATTTGAAGTTTTTGCTTTTCAAGTAATTTGTTTAGTGAATTTGGATAATTATTCAATTCTCTTATAAACACATTGATGACGTCCTTATTCTTTAAACAAGAGTTGAGTTCGACATCAAGTAGATGTTCTCCAAATAAAAAAAAGTATTTTCCCAAGAGCATCGATGTGTCTGTCGCTTAAATTTAATGTTAATTCTTCACTGTTGTCGTTACAACTTTCTAATGTCACTCTTTTTCTAAGAAAACCAATATCTGCATATTTTATTATCAGCAAGGGGTAGTCTTTTCCAAACACAAAAGTTGTAACCTCTTTTACAAAGCTGTGAAAAAATTAAAAGGTATCGCCAATTTTCTTTACAAAACAACCCTGCAGAGTTTCGAAAGAATCAACAATAGTGTTAGGTGGTGTAGTTGTCTTCAATTCACAAACTTCCAAAGCAAGTTTATAATTTTCTCTTGATATTCCGGATTCCCGTTCCCGTATATCTTCAACGCAAAGAGCATCGTTAAACAATACAAGAAGAACTAAAGCACAGTATTTCTTTTTGTTTGATATTCTGAAATTTCCTCTCCCAACACCTCTACCGGTGCCTTAAAAAATCTTAGTACTTCGATTTCTTTATTTACGTTGCTGAAATATAATTTGCACAATAAA
Organism: Magallana gigas; assembly: GCF_902806645.1. Classification (NCBI taxonomy): domain Eukaryota; kingdom Metazoa; phylum Mollusca; class Bivalvia; order Ostreida; family Ostreidae; genus Magallana; species Magallana gigas. Next base: position 39,152,676 of record NC_047560.1, on the reverse strand, counting down.
GGAAAATACGCTTCAGTTTGGACAATCTCCATTAATTCCTTTTTACTCACATATTCGTCAAATGCATGCCTCTTCCAGATATTTTCTTTTTCCTCAGTGCTCAATTCAAATTGGTTATTGCTTATGTCTACGGTCTCTGATTTATCTTTCAAAAGTCCCTTTATCTTCGTGTCACTCAGAATATATTTTCTACATGACAGCAGTTTTATTCAAGCACACTTTTATATTTTCCTCATATTTTCTCCATGAGGTATATTCTATTTCATCAAATGAATATTTGCCTAGTGGATCATTTAAAACAAAAACTGTCCCTCTATCTATATCAATTTCAGATGAATTAAACATTTTTATCATGTCCATTACTGTACATCCCAGCCTTGACTTCTGTATTTAAGAGCAACTCGGTGCAATGCCCGCGGCCGAGGATATCGATTGCGACTGGACTACCTTGCGATCAGCGGTATCTACACACGTACTACTCAGTATCAACGTCTTTCACATATGGGTTTATATAGCCGCAAGCAAATGGAATTGTTTTTTAATTTTGAATACATACACACGTAAAAGCTTATTATTCGTAAATTGAATAAACCGATAGTGTGTTTAAAAATTATTAAATCGTTCTGTTGATTAATGAAAGCAATGTCAAAAAAATTAACATCTAGTTAATATGTTTAAGTCAATATACTGCAAGCATTTCAAATCCTTCTATCACCGGGCTATTGGGGAGGGGTTGGGGCTCTCTACCCCCTCCCACTTTTTAGCTCGCCTGAGCCGAAGGCTCAAGTGAGCTTTTCTGATCACAATTTTTCCGTTGTCTGTCGTCGTTGTCGTCGTCGTCGTTGTCGTCGTCGTTGTAAACTTTTTGACATTTTCATCTTCTTTTCAAGAACCACTGGCCGGTACAACCAAATTTGGCACAAAGCACCACTAGGTGAAGGGGATTCAAGTTTGTTCAAATGAACGGCTACGCCCTCTTTAAAGGGGAGATAATTGAGAATTATTGAAAATTTGTTGGTATTTTTCAAAAATCTTCTTCTCAAAAACTATTCAGCCTGAAAAGCTTAAACTTTTGTGGAGGCATCCTCAGGTAGTGTAGATTGTTCAAATCATAGTCCCCGGGGGTAGGGGGGGTAGGGAGGGGCCACAAGAGGGGGATCAAGTTTTACAAAGGAATATATAGAGAAAATCTTTAAAAATCTTCTTCTCAAAAACTATCTGGCCAGAAAAGCTCAAATTAAAATTGGAGCATCCTAAGAAAGTGAAGATTCAAGTTTGTTCAAATCATGGTCCCTGGGGGCATGCTGGGGCCACAAGAGGGGGATCAAGTTTTACATAGGAATATATAGAGAAAATCTTTAAAAATCTTCTTCTCAAAAACTATTTGGCCAGAAAAAGCCCAAATTAAAGTGGAAGCATCCTCAGGTAGTGTAGATTCAAGTTTGTTCAAATCATAGTCCCTGGTGGTATGGTGGGGCCACAATTAAGGGATAAATTTTTATGCAGGAATATATAGAGAAAATCTTTAAAACAATTTCTTTTAAAAACTATTTGGCCATGAAAGCTCAAATTGGCGTGTAACCATCCTCAGATAATGTAGATTTAAGTTTGTTCAAATCATGGTCCACAGGGGTAGGGCGGGGCCACAATGGGAGATAAATTTTTATATATAGAAAAAATCTTGAAAAATCTTCCTCTCAAAACTATTAGGCCAGGAACGCCCAAATTTGAGTGGAAGCATTCCCAGATCGTATAGATTCAAGTTTGTTTAAATAATAGTCCAAGGGTAGGGTGAGGCCACAATGGGAGATGAATTTTTACATAGGAATATATATAGAAAATCTTTAAAAATCTTCTTTTTAAAGACTACTTGGCCAGAAAAAGCTTAAACTTGTGTAGAGGCATCCTCGGGTAGTGTAAATTCAAGTTTGCGAAATCATCAGAGTCCCTAGTGATAGGGCGGGGCCGTGATGGCGGTTTAAATTTTTACATAGGAATATATAGAGAAAATCTCTAAAAATATTCTGGGAAAGTTTTCGGTCCAAAACTCAGTACTTAGTGTGAAAGCACAGGTTATGCAGATTTAAGTTTGAAGAAACCATGATTCCCTAGAGAAAAGTGGGGCCACGAAATGGGAGGGGGGCATATAGGAATAGAGAAAAATTTTCTTACAGGTACAATAACGAAAAGGGCTTGGTATTTACCAAAAAAAGAGATCGATAAAAATTGGCAGATTTTCAATTTTTTTTAGCAAGATTTATTGTACTCAGTTGTCAAGATATTTTGATACTTTAATTTGATCAGAATTAAGCCAATTGTTGCTCAGGTGAGCGATGTGGCCCCTGGACCTCTTGTTTTGCAAAGTTATACATAACCGTAACCAAAAGACCTAAAGGCCTTGTTTCTTGACTTTGATTCCACAACCAGTAAGCATCCTTATTAACTATTTTCAATCTGGAATCATTAGACTGGTGTTTGTGTTATAAAACATCAACAACTGTTCTTCGTTCGAGTCAATTCAAACTAACGAGCATTCGCAACTTTGTGTATGTCAACAAACTTTATTCAGTCTTCAAGTCTTCTGACCAGTATTTCCATTTAATCAAATGAATTAACTCTTAGAAAAATTATTTAGAGCTTAATATGTATTTCAAAGTTTATTTCAGTGAAACAATAAAACAATTAGATTTATCTCAGAAATGACGTACTAAATTGTATTGCGACAAAGGTTACAATAACTGCATAAAACAACGTTGCATCATCGTTTTTAATCTTTGACAAAAGTCAATTCGGGTCATTATAGGAACTGTCTCAAAAGCTTCTTAATATAAATCAAATTATATAAGATAAATAGAACATCTATAATTGTGTGATTTTATATTTGCTTTATCTAACTCGCTGTAAGGCTACATTCGCTCGGCAAGCCTCTCGAATGTATACACCATTTCAACTCGTTAGATAAAGCAAATATAAAATCACACAATATAGATATCCTCTATATATCATATGATACAAAATCATATGGTATGATATGATACAATTTCGTATCCTATTCCATATAATCATATCATAGTATGCAATATTGTATTTTATTAAACTTTCATGTTAAATACTGAAATCTGATTGGTTAAGACGCATTTGATAATCCGTTCTATTACCCTCAGCGTTAGCAACAAACTTAGCAATGGGTAACACAACGAATTGTTACATGCGCGTAAATTACGCGTACGGTTCGCCGTAGAATTTGCGTCATTTCTATATAAAAGCAGTGAAAATTTCTCTAAAATTAAGACATTCAGTATAATAAAGTAAATAGTACCTGTTTAGGAGGTTGTATAAGATGAAATGATACTGTATCATATGAAATTATGTTGTATTATATGAAACGATAAAGTATCATATGATATGATAAATTTGGATGTATTATAATTTTAAGATATTATTGACTTGTTTTAAAAACTACTAGACCCAGTCCTGACCTCGTATAAACATAATCATTCTTTTAACTCGGAAAACTGCATTTAACTCATCGTTAAGCTTATTATTTGTCGACTTTACCTCCAATAGCTATATAACGGTCAAACGTCAATTATTGATGTCTATTTTGTACTTTTTGTTATCAAGCTATTCTGTTTTTCTTTATCGTACAAAACTGATAGGCTGCTTGAACGCCATCTCAGGTTTACAAACAGTTTTGGTGTTATGAATGATTATGTAGACACCTTCACATTAGTGGACTTTTTTCTTAGTTATGTTACCTACGTTGAGATTAAAGTAGTTAACGTCATGAATTTTTAACAATTTATCAATATATAGATGCGAAAATAAAATGTAAATATGCTTTAATTGGGATTTAAAATGGGTCATGAAGGAATCAATCTTCGCAGAAAATCTTAACCAAACAACGCGGGTTTTGTATATTTTGCAATGCTCGCTGCTTTCATACGCTCATGGAATACCAGAAAGTACTTTATTATGTATTTGACTACTTTTTGGGTACCATGTTTTAAACATATACTATAACAGATTTAAAATCATTTGCATTTAAAAGTTCAATATTAAGGCATGTAAAAGGAATATTATCCAAAAGTATTGTATAAGTTTCCCTTTTGTAAATGAGTCCAGTTTTTTTTCATGCATCAGAATGTGATTATGCAAGATAAATAGGGTAGTCTCTCTCTCTCTCTCTCTTTCTCTATCTCTCTCTCTCTCTTACTATATAATAAAATAACTTTACATAAATAATTTGTAACTATAAATACATCGTTTTATAAACGTTAGGTTTGCGGTAACAAGGAGATAACTCACCGATTTTCATTGTGATGTAACACCACCTACATGTATTCACTATTTCAGCTATGACGTCAAAGTTTATATGCCGTGGGGGTCACGTGATCTGAGCGATCTTGGAAAATTAATATAACCATTTGCTAGTATTTTAAGAACGTCAACATTCCTTTAGAAGGAGCGAAAAAAGACGTTTATTATGCTATAAATAAATGTAACATTAGAGAGATTCGATTAGAGAGATTCGGTTCCGTCTTGTACATGATGGAGCCTAACCCAGTCAACACAACATTGTTTTCACGTCATTTTTAAAACGTTGTAGAAATGTTACCTTAAGGATTACGTTTACTCAGGGGCGAAATCCACTAATAGGAACGAAAAACTACGTATTGTACACTATAGCCCCACTATGGTGGTGCTATTTTTCACTTTCAAAATATTAGGTCAATGGCCTACTTTTTCTGCTAGTGACCTCTGAATGTTTTTTGAAAAAATTGTCAAAATTTGTCAGAATTGTCCACCATTTTCAAGGTTTTCTTTATTTTGTTATTATTAGAAATGATAAAATATGAATAGCTTTACTAATTTTATTCTTGAATGAATCGTTTGAAGCTCAAATTTTAAGTTTAATTTAGTCCGAATTTCCTCTATCAATTTCCAAAATTGTACCCATTTTTGATAGAGTTTTACAAAAAACTGACTAATAGGGGCGCCAAGCAATTGATTGCCTAAAACTGTTTTTATTGCCTGAATTATGTTGACATTAACATTTTATAAGGTCAATGATCAAAATTTCGAGATATTTTATCTTGAATCGATTTTATGCATTTTAAAGATTTTTCCGATCGCGTGCCAGCTAGTGATATAAATTTATAGTCGAGTAAATACAACCAAAAAATATGTAAAATGATATGAAAAAACATATACAAACTTAACTTTTGCAATAACATTGCAACAGAAAGTTTTTAAGAGAAAAAAAGAAAATGAAAAAATTAGTCCGAATTTCCTCTGTTTCAATATTAATCTACATTTGTCGAAGCATATCTTCTTCAGATAAACAAATCATGAATATCAATATCAATATTTGTTAATAGCGCTGTTATTTTGTGTTTTTAAACAACTTTGGGCTTCAGATATTGAACTTTGTAAAAATATTTTTTGAAATCTCAAACCCTGAGTAAACGTAATCCTTAACATTTTTAAAAACGTGTTCACAACGTAAATCTGTGTGATATTTGTTCAACTGTAACGTCTACGTTTGTAAGAATGAGGCACCCGAATCCTCTTATATCGTAAGTGTATTCTTAAGGTTTATAAGGCACTTTTCACTTTGTAAAATGAAATGGGGAAACGGGTTATCATTTTTCACAACAGCAGGAGATAAACATTCACAGAGAGAGAGAGAGACAGACATACAGACAGACAGGCAGAGAGAGAGACAAGTATATGTTTCTAAAAATTACACTTATATTGTTCCCTTAACCTACTTTTGTTGATACATGCTAATACATTCTCCTGTTAACAAGTTATATACAAAAAACTTTCTTTTATAAGTTTTGGAACATAACCTTTATTAAAAGGAGAAAATATTTACAAAAAATGAATTATATTTAATACAATAATGGGAGATCAGTACTTTAAAGTACACTATTACAAAATTTATGTTTAAAGCATGTACACATTTTGATTACTGAACACATTAAATTAAAAGATACAGTTTGTTACAATTTTAATCTGAAACAAAAAAATATACAACAGATATGATATCAATATTAGAATTAAACTGTTATTGAAACACATTAGTTTAGTAAACTAAGAAACCTCTAAAGTAATATACTTACATATATCGAGTATAGTTATAAATCCATAGCTCTTAAGAGAAATAGCCAAACTGAAATATACCCCCCACCACCCACCCACCCCCGGTTAATCGATTGGTCGAAACTAACAACGAGTGAAACTGAAAGGAATTTGATATGACTGAAATCTACACGCCCCATTTATCAATTGCCAAGCAATATCACGGACTGTTCGATACAGTGCTGCTATCGTGAAAGTTGACAAAACTATCCTATCCTATCCTATATCCTGTATCCTGCATCCTATCCTGCAAATAAGCTCTATCCTATCCTATCCTATCCCATACTTTCAAAATATAGGAATGCAAGTTAAATGAAACGAAATTTAAAGATAAAATGATTTTATTAATTAATGTAGTACTCAAAATGAATAATTAAATCTTAAAACCGAATATTCATCGAGCGGGATAACTTACTTACCTGTGCTACGGTAAAATTAAATCGTACGCGGGATGGAAACAATAGCGTAAACAAACAGGTAAGCGATTAGATTTTTGATTTAATTATATTTATGCATAAAAAACAGATAAATAACTTCGATGCACTTATTGAGGAACTGTTTAGTCACATATTTTTTTCAAATTATTTTCTTATCACATACCACTGAGCGTCATTCTCATTATTCGAGCGATTCGTTCGGCGACAAATGTAAACACGATCTGAAAATAAGTAATTCCTTTAGGAAGTTTATATCATTTATAGTTTAAACCACTCGGAGGTATTTTTAAAGTATAAATTCTTAAGCATTTATAGCTAGCTAACATTTATTAATTCGATATGTTCAGGTTAATATCGGACAAAAATATGCGTCCCTGTTACTTGGCTTCGAAGAAATTATATTAAACGTGAATCAATGTCTGATTCTTGTATACATGTTTATCTTTTAAAATGCCAAATTAGTCGTTTATAAATTCAAGCTTTTATTAATTTGCAGCCTTTAAATGAAGTAAATACAGAAATATATTTCTGACGTTGTCAAATGTTGCAACGAATTTTTGCAGTAACTCCGTACTTGCGTAAGAATTGACAAAGATGTAGCGCCGACATTTTAGCGCGCATTAATGTTATGCACCGCGTTCTTGATATAATAATTATTCTTAAATGGTTTGACTTGTTAAATTGACGTTGAAAATACATTGTTTAGCCAATTTTCGTTTCGCAAAATAACTCTGAAATTTATACTCGAATCTGATTGGCTACAGGATGCAGGATAGGATAGGATAGGATAGGATAGAACTTTATTTTTATATTTCTATCCTGTATCGTGCATCCTGCATCCTATCCTATCCTATCCTTGTCAACTTTCAGGATAGCAGCACTGTATAACCATGATGATGTCAGACCCAAATTACCATAGGGGACGATTTGACTATTGTTTTTAGCCACTGTACAGATGTAAATTAACAATAATTTGGGTTTTTTTTCTTTTTTTACGATCAATTTAATAGTTTGTCGAAAGAAAGATGAAAATATAAACAATAACTGCTTTTTTGATGATTCATGCGGTTTATGAAGTTAACGATCAAATTATATAGTCACATTTTTTTTCGAATTTCTTTTTTTAACAATGATGAAACAAACAATTTTGTGATAACCCAGGCCATGTTTGATGCAATACTTTCGGCCACTCAGTGAATAACCTTCCTATTCACAAAATAAAAGAATGGTGTAATTTTAATTCTAATAATCAATGCCCGCTACATCACTAAGAAGAAAAATGCACTGGTCTCTGATTTCCTACTTGAATGCCCCATGATTCCGAAGAAGTTGTACAATGATTTCATATCCGCATTGAAGAGCAATATCAAGAGAGCTGACATTTTTCGTGTTACGTAAATTAATGTCTGCCCCTTTATTCAGTAGAAGATATACTATGTTATCATGTCCATGTTTACAAGCTGTATGGAGAGGGCTATTTTTGTTTTCTTTACATAAATTGACAGCTGCTCCATTACTAATAAGAAGTTGTGCAATCCTTTTTTGTCCATGTTTACAAGCTACATAAAGAGGGCTGGCCCCATATTTGTTACAGGAATTGACATTTGCTTTATTACGCAGTAAAAGTTGTACAATGCTAACATGTCCGTGTAAACAAGCTGTTAAGAGAGGACTGGCTTTATATTCATTACATAAGTTAACATCTGCTCCATTCCTGAGCAGAAGTTGAACAACGCCTGTTTGTCCTTCTCGACAAGCTTGAAAGAGAGAACTGGCTCCATGTTCGTTACATACATTAACATCTACTCCATTAATAAGTAGCCGTTGTATAATACTTTCTTGTCCTCGTTTACAACCTTCAAAGAGATTACTTGCTCCATATTCGTTGCATAAATTACTGTCTGTCCTGTGTTTAAGTAAAAGTTTTACAATTGCATCGTGTTCTTCTTGACAGGCAACGTAAAGAGGACTGGTTCCATCTTTTAGACATGAGTTTATATCTGCTCCATTGCTTAGTAAAATTTGAACGATGCTTTCATGTCCCATCTGACAAGCTACATAGAGAGGACTTGCACCATTTTCTTTACATAAATTAATGTTTACTCCTTCAATCAGTAAAATTTTAACAATTTTGTCGCGTCCCTCCTGACAAACAATGTGGAGAGGAGTGGTCCCATCCTCCATGCAGAAATTAATATCTGCTCCATGACGCAATATCACGTTAACACTGTTTTCATGACCCTCGTGACAAGCTCTCAAGAGAAGACTGACTCCATAATCATCACAAAAATTGATATCTGCTCCATTACTTAGCAAATGTTGAACAATATCATTACGTTCCATGTGACAAGCTATATAAAGAGGACTGGTTCCAATTTCTTTACATAAATTGACATCTGCTCCATTACTAATAAGAAGTTGTGCAATCCTTTTTTGTCCATGTTTACAAGCTACATAAAGAGGGCTGGCCCCATATTTGTTACAGGAATTGACATTTGCTTTATTACGCAGTAAAAATTGTACAATGCTAAAATGTTCTTGTAAACAAGCTGTTAAGAGAGGACTGGCTTTATATTCATTACATAAGTTAACATCTGCTCCATTCCTGAGCAGAAGTTGAACAATGCCCGTTTGTCCTTCTCGACAAGCTTGAAAGAGAGAACTGGCTCCATGTTCGTTACATACATTAACATCTACTCCATTAATAAGTAGCCGTTGTACAATACTTTCTTGTCCTCGTTTACAACCTTCAAAGAGATGACTTGCTCCATATTCGTTGCATAAATTACTGTCTGTCCTGTGTTTAAGTAAAAGTTTTACAATTGCATCGTGTTCTTCTTGACAGGCAACGTAAAGAGGACTGGTTCCATCTTTTAGACATGAGTTTATATCTGCTCCATTGCTTAGTAAAATTTGAACGATGCTTTCATGTCCCATCTGACAAGCTACATAGAGAGGACTTGCACCATTTTCTTTACATAAATTAATGTTTACTCCTTCAATCAGTAAAATTTTAACAATTTTGTCGCGTCCCTCCTGACAAGCAATGTGGAGAGGAGTGGTCCCATCCTCCATGCAGAAATTAATATCTGCTCCATGACGCAATATCACGTTAACACTGTTTTCATGACCCTCGTGACAAGCTCTCAAGAGAAGACTGACTCCACTATCATTACAAAAATTGATATCTGCTCCATTACTTAGCAAATGTTGAACAATGTCATTACGTTCCATATGACAAGCTATATAGAGAGGACTGGTTCCATTTTCTTTACATAAATTAACGTCTGCTCCGTTTTCCATTAAATATTTTACAATTATGTCGTGTCCCTCTTGACAAGCAATGTAAAGAGGACTAGTCCCATCCTTCATGCAGGAGTTGATATTTGCTCCATGCTGCAGTAAAACCTTTACTGTGTTTTCATGTCCCACGTGACAAGCTTTAAACAGAGGACGTGTTCCATCTTTCATAGACAAGTTAATGTTTGCTCCATTACTGAGTAAATTTTGTACTATTATATCATGTTCCTCCTGACATGCTATATGGAGAGGACTGGTCCCATCTTTCATACATAAATCAGTGTCGGCACCGTTACTCAGTAACAGCTGTACAATGTCATCATTTCCCGATTGACAAGCTATATACAAGGGACTTGCTCCGTTTTCTTTACATAAATTGATACATGCTCCGTTACTTAATAAAAGTTGTATCATGTTTCTCCGATTTAAATGAAGAGATTTTCTCATGTCATTCTCTTTGGTTTCATCTATATCGTTTCCAGCTGCTAATGTTAAGGGAGTCCAGAAATTTTCATCGGTAGTCTTTAAATTTACATCAACACCAATTTCAATCAGTTCACCTAATATTTCAGTATTATTAAAAGCGGATGCAATATGTACGGGATAAAGAAACTTCCATATTTCTGCCAAACATTCTCTAACATGATCTTTTTCAAACAAAGCTAAAAGATCTTTTGACCCATTGCAGCATACAGAAGATAAAAGGGAATTGCCCTTGAAATAGTGGGGCATTTGTTGCAGGGATTTCAAGCAATATAAGGATAAACTTGTATCACAAAATATAATTATAGCACAAAGAGGAGATATTTCCTCTTCCAAAATCACAAATACAAGTTTAGACAAAAAAATGGTATTTGTCGTTTGATTTATTTCTTGATAATCAATTTGAAGCTTTTTCTTTTCAAGTAGCATTTCAAGTTTCTCTGGATGGTGTTCCAACTCATTTATAAAAAAGTTAATCACTTTTTTATTTTTCAAACACGGGTTGAGTACTACATCTGGCAAACGTTCTCCAAAAATGTCATTAAAAAGTCTTTTCCCAAGAGCATCAATGTGTTTGTCACGTAAATATATAGTAAATTGATCACACTTGTCATGACATTCGAGTTTAACCTTTTTCCTAAGAAAAGCAATGTCTGCATATTGTATTAACTTCAAGGGATAGTCTGTTCCAAACACAAAGGTGGTAACTTCCATAACAAAGTCATGATAAAACTGATATGTATCGCCACTTTTCTTGACGAAATATCCTTGGAGAGTTTCGAAAGCATCACCAATACTATGGGGTGCTGTGTTTTTCTTCATTTCACAGAGTTCTAACGCGAGATTATATGTTTCTCTTGATGTCGCAGAATCTCGTATATCTTCAATGCAAAGATCATTGTTAAACAGTACAAGAAGAACCAATGCACAGTATTTGTCTTTGTCTGATTTTCTGAAGTGTCGTATTTCCTCTTTAAAAATCGCTACGGGTGCTTTAAAAAATTTGAGTTTTTCCTTTCTATTTTTATAGTTTTTTTTGCTAAAATATAATTTGCATAATAAAGGAAAATACTTTTCGGTTTTAAGTATTTGCTTTAATTCCTTTTTCGATACAGTTTTGTCAAAATCGTGCCTTATCCAAATATTTTCTTTTTCTTCAATACTCAATTTAAATTTTTCATTGCTGAGGTCTACGACATGTGATTTATCTTTCAATAATCCTTTTACTCTACCATCACTAAAAATATACTTTTTACACGACATCAGAAGTTTGACTTTCTTTAAACACGCTTTTAAATTTTCCTCATATCTTCTCCATAAGTTATATTCTATTTCGTCAAATGAATCCTTGCCTATTGGATCACTTAGAACAAAAATTGTCCTATCATTAAAATCACCAGTAGATACATTTATGATTTGTATCATGTCCATCACTGCACTTATCGGTTTAACACTCCAACCTTGACTTCTATATTTAAGAGCGACGTGGTGCACGATGGCGGATTTGCCACATCCTGTGTGACCGGTCACAATCACAATGTTCTGACATTTTATAAGTCCTTCCACTTCTCTACTCGCTTTTGTTTCTACAAACTGTTTGTTGTCTTCTTGCCATCTCTTAAAGAGAACTTTATCAAGTGGCAATTCTGCAAAAAGAATAACAAGAGGCCTATGGGTCACATTGCTCATCTGAACAACAGTTCGTAGACAACTTCCAAAAACCATGAAGTTCCTAGTCAGGGAAAAAGGGGGGGGGGGAAGTATTCCTATTGCTTCAATTTTACTCTTAATTTCCTTCTTGTCATTTCAATTTACACATCTTCCTAACAAGTAGAAGGGGGGGGGGGGGGGACATCATGATAATTCAGTTTTATAGATGTAAATATAAGAAAAATATTTGCTGCGAGGAAAAGATGTAATGTGTCTTACAATATAAAATAATTTAGGATTTACCCTTTCTAAGAATGCTTGCATAGTAATTGTAGCATTAAGTTCTTGAGAAGAATATTTTAATATTTTTTTTACATTTTCTATATAAAACCTTGAACCTTGTTAGGGCCCTAAGCATTAATCCGTTGTTTACAATTTCAACAATGTAAAATCAACATTATTTGTGTGCGATTGCATAGTAATCTTATAAATTGAAGCATTGTAATTCTTGAGATGATTTTAAAACATTAAACCTATATACTTCTATGTTTAACTTTGAACCCCTCTTGGGGCCCCAGTTTTAGTTTTGGAGATTGGGTTGTAATGATTTTAACCATTTATAATCTATATTATTTTAGGAAAATAAAGTAATGTCACAAATTACTAGGGCTTTTTTCTCATTTTTGATGAGAAAGAGAGAGAGAGAAAAAAACAGAGAAAGAAAGAGCATTCTATAGCGAGTTAATCCCAGGGGTCCAATTTTCCGATGTTGAACATATCCATATCACGTTTTTCCTTTGCACAGAATTCGAAATTTTTATATAACTGTTTAAAACATTTATAAGGTCATTTACTGTTAATTTGTTTTTTGACATCTCCTTCTGTGTATGTTTTGTTTTTAATTAAGATGAGTACAATATTAAACTCTTTTGACTTCACACCATCTAATCACTTAAAATAAAAGTTTTGTTATCAAAGTCTATTCTAGTTTCTTTAGAGCTGCAAACTCTAACAAGTTCTGTTAGTAAATGTTGTACCTTTTGGACATTTCCATAATAAGTGATAAATTGTTTCCTCGGCATTTTCACAAAAGGTTCATAGATTAGTATCCATGTTACCTATTGTTTACCGAAAACTGTTTGTAGTTAATATTTAATGGTTTATTCTGTAACTGCAACCATTGAAATTTAGAGTCCGGGGTAATAGTAAAGGATAGATGAAAGATTGACGTTCATTGTTTTTCTGTAATAACAAAATGTTCACTTCATTTTTCCTTACAAAGGTTTTAATATTAAATAGTATTAAAGGTTTGAAACCTTCATTTCTAATGAAGTTGTATAAAATAATTCGTTTGAATATTAAATTTTCGTTTTAACATTTCAATATCTGAAAAGTTTTTATTTTCATCAAACAAGTCAATTACGCATCTTACTCCTTCCACATACCAAGATTTATGTTTAAAAAAAGGGGGGGGGGGGGGCTGATTTCCTATTTTAAATTTATTATTGTTTCACAATGGCTGGCAACTATAATCCTTTCAAGACTTTACATTTGAGTTATTTTGCATTTTTTTAAAAGCTGGTTTTACTACCTTCTCAAGATCATTTCTTAAAATGTCCTGCAGTTGCAAAATTTAATATTTACCTGTAAATAGCTTTAGCGTATTGATAATATTCACCAACAGTGTTTTCCATTTTAAATTATTAACCTTAATTAATCGCTAATTCAAGTAGACTTTATTTCTTTAATATAGGAATTTACACAAACCATCCTTAACCCACCATGTTCATACCTAAAATAAACACTTGTCCTTTAAATTATTCATATTTTGAAATCCAAACAAAATATTGATTAGAATATCATTTAATACTTTTAATGTATTACTCTTAGGGTTTGGTAATGATATGAATAAATGGTTTAATTGAGAAATTAAAAGAGATTTACCTAGTGGTTTGCTCCATTGTTCTTTTTCAGATTTCATCAAGTTTCTTGTCATATTTAAGTTTTACAGGATTATCTTAATCGACATATATTATTCTAATAATTTAGAATCTGCATTGTAGGAGGATGCTAGGATAGTTATATCACAAATTGTACCATTCTTAAAAGAAGATATTTAAACGGTTTTTTTCTGTTTAACTTGAAACATCTCTACAGTATAACGATTTTTCAACAATTAATAACCCATATTATAGGAACCTTGCAGAGTAATATAGAAAATAATATCATTAATTATCAGTAATTGAGAAGATTTACAAACATTTTACCTATATATTTTTATGATAAACCCTTTAGGGGCTCAGATTTGTTCTGAGAGTCACTTTTTAATTATTAAAAATGTTCACTGTATGTCGAAGCTTTGGTGTAAGTATTGACATGTCTGGTGCAGTGGTTCTTGAGAAGATTTTTAAGACATGCACCCTTTCATCACTGTTTTGCACTTATTTCCCCTTTCAATTGGTTTGTACCCTTTTTTACAATATAGAACCCTCGTTCTTTTTATGAATGCTTTGTGCCAAATTTGGTTAAATTTGACCCAATGGTTTTAGAGAAATAGTAAAAAATGTGAAAAATTAAAGAACGGAAGACAGGTGATCAGAAAAGCTCACTTGAACCTTTGGTTCAGGTCAGCTAAAAAAGGGGTGATTTTGTTGTTAAAACTAAAATACGTTCTGCCTTATTATATAACTAAAATATTTTTAAATTTAGAAACATGCAATATTGTAAAGTTTACAAACTCGGGGTATTGTGTCTCATATTCATTCATCAGAACGTGAAAAGATAAACAAAATCAAGAAGTCTATGTGTAAAACAGACTATCAAAGAAAATATTTTGAGAGATTAACCTTACATATATTGCAAAAATATTTTGTTATGATTTTTTGATCACCTTACAAGCAGTAAATGTCTAATGCAATATTTCTATACTATATAAGTCTTTATGACAAATCAATGACCTCTTCAATACTGTTGAAAATAAAATCATCGCGTTTTGGGCCACTTCGACTAATAGAAGGGGATTACTGCATAAGATATTAATAATGTTGTATAATAGTTTGATTTCTTCCTTCTTCATGTCTCATAAAAAAGGATAAATACAATGGGATAATCTTTTACTATTACATTGTATATCTAAAACCATGGCTTTTATTTCTTTTAAAAGAACATTTTTCGTTAAATTAATGTATGTTTTCTTTCTTCAGATGAAGACAAATCATGCTGGTCTCATACCTTCAAAACGTGATTCACTTATATCTTGTTGATTATGTGAAGCAAATTGCAAAAGCACTTCCTCGTCTTCACGCTCTTCAACATCTTTACGTCTTTTGAGATTTCTAAATGCTAGAAATACAAATCAATAGCGTTTATGATACAAATCAAATTTCAAAATCAATAACGTGTATGATACAGAGAAAATCTCAAAGTTTCGATCCAACTTATGGTCAAGAAGTGGGAAATTAAAGGATTATATATGTTTTTTAACATTAAGATGTGAATGACTTCTTCAATGATGATTTATGCATTTGAATCAATCAAAGTTACTAACAAAACTGTACAGGTTTAGGTAGTAGCAACTGATTTGGAATTGCAATTTACAGTATTAAATTAAATCAAAATTTAAAAACATCTTTTTTTTCAATCCACCAAAGAATTTTATCTGAATGCCAACCTTACAAACATAATTGTTATTAATATTTTCTGTTAAAAATTACAAAATAGATCGTAGGCAAACAACCATTCTTTCAAATTGATAATTTATGAAACAGCAAACTGAACTGAAAAGATGTATCGTTTTCCAAAAAATGTATGTTTTATAAGATGAAAATAACGTAAGTAATATTGATCCGTCATGATTTATTAACTACTAATGAAAACAAAACATTCCTATGGTCGACTGAATTATTAAAGAATTTAATCAGAATGTTTACATTAACTAGAATGATTCATTCAAAACTTACACTATTTAAAGTTTTTAAGAAACATTACGTTACAAAATATCAAATATTAAAGTACAGTAGCATTTTTTAGAAAGAAAGGGAGAGGGGGAATGGTACACGCAGCACAGTTAAGGCTGTCAATAAACTCCGTTCAGACAAAAAGGACGGGAAATGTGCATTATGACATCACAGTATATTACAAACCTCGAAAGTACTTATTAATCTATTTATTAGTAAAATCAACTTATACTAATCTTTTAATTAAAAACAACAAATGCTATTACTTACAATTTTGATGTCCGTTATATCGTACACACTGAAAAATAAGCGAGATGTCGTTCTCGCTGTACTACAAAATATGACGTCATGTGCTTCAAAATGACGCATTAAGTTAAATCATTGAAGGCTATCGGGCAGTTTTTTAGCGAAGAAAAATAAATGTCATACATTAACGGAAATGTATAAATGAATATTTTGTTTAAAATTATTATTAGTAGAATGCTACCTATATAGTCTTATTTTCATTTTGTTAAAAGTATGCATCGCATAAAGAAGCCAACTCGGTTTTGTATAAAATATCGTATATCTAAAATCTGAATACCTAAATAAATCACTTAATTGCAAGGGCATACACTTACCTGATCCCGACAAAGTTTTACATGTGAATTTGAAATATGCTATTTAACTTAAAAACTTCTACGATCCTTGTAAAATCTTACAAATTAATTATTTTTGTATGAAATTAACCCTGTGAACTTCAAAATTATTCAACATATGCATCATAAATTACGGTTTCTACTAACAAATATTCTTATCTTAAAAAGTTCGCACCGTTTTTCAAAATCTACGATATAACATCAAGTTATTTCATAATTCAGTTGTGAATTTTGACATGATTATGCCCTTGCAATATTGAATTTTTTAAATGACCTCAAAACCACAAATACATCTGCTTGTACCATGCGACTGCCATATCACGTGACCACTATGAACATAAAATATTGTACTGTTATATATATATTTTAGATATATATTGCATTTGAGTGACTGTTATTGATTTTAAAAAGGACATGCCAGTTTAACTAAAGTATACATGTTTTCATCACAAAAATTTGCCCATATTTTTATTGACCGCCTTAACTGTACTGCGCAGTTAGTTAAGCTTCAAAACTTTGGATTATGTCAATCGAAAGTTGTAACTTCCAAACCTAATTTCAAACCTTACCCATTTTAGGATTGATGAATATGACGCGGACAACAGCAAAAAAGATGATAATCAACACTAGAAAAGTTATTGCAAATAAAATCCAATCTTTGTTGTCATCTAGTCTTTTTTTCTCTGTTATATCTGGTAGATAGCTTGTTGAAGTAACACTATTTAAAAGAGGAGAAAAACATCCCAATGTAGTGTTTTAATACTCAGAGTGGTCAGGTACGTCACCACAAAATACATAGTAATGAAATTGAAATTGTATGCCAACAAAGAAAGATCTTTACATTAAAAGCCCTGAATCTTGGGTCTTGAATTTAACATTTAGGGTAAATGCCCCCTTTGTCCATTAAAGCGGGTGTGCAGCTTTTCTGTATATTTGAGAGTAAAATTGTAAACATTTCTTGATCATGAATTGGCTTGTAACTGCCAAAAACTGACTACATCTGTTAGATAACGAAATATAAATATAAAAGATCTATCACTAGGAACTGTGCAGCTAAGCATTAAAAATAAGAATTATAAACATTTGACAAAAATATAAAAGGATGTTTTTATTTTTCATATTATTAAATTTTAACTTTAACGTTAATTAAAAAAAAATATATGGGTTTTTTTTTATTTAAACAATTCATTGTTTGGACTCCTACCATACTGCTTAAAAGAAATAAATTTAATTTATACTAATAGAAATTTAAAAAAAAACCCATTGAAACTGGTATGGAGATGTCTGTCACATTCAACACATTGACTTATTTTTTTCGATGACAATATAACGTCAATGTGCCGCCATAGACACAGGAGTTCTAAATATAGACTTGAATTTTCTTATTCTTAATATATCCCATGCCGACTGATTAAAATAGGGTACCATACTTTGAGGCAAAGTAATTATTTATCTTAACATATGGCTCTACAGAGGACACCAATGAACCCCTATCTTTTTAAAGAGTTTTTAATATTCAAAATACTAGTAAGTCTGCAGTTGCACAGTTCTACAGCTGTTCTAAGTGATTAAAAAGGCAATGTTCTGTTCTTGTATAGTACCGGTAATTTGCATACAAAACAACAGGTAGAGCTCCATAGTTATTGCTATTTTATCTTTTGACAACAGTTTTAGTCAGTTCTTGGCAGAAACAAGCAAGTAGAGGAACTTTTATACATTTTTATTCTCAAATGTTAAAGATGGCCGAACATCGCCCTTAAACAATTGATTTTTTAGCTTTCAATTTAGTAGGGCAAAAAAAATATCATACATTTGTTTTTTATCTAAAGAAATAATTCTAATTTCCTGACCAACTTCAGGATCGGAGTTTTAATACATCAACGTAAGTATTCGATAACTTAAATATTAATATTACAACGTTATGTGTCGATAAAACTTAATAATGAGATTATTCTTGCCTTTGACAGGATGGTTCAGCAAGGAAACATCCATTACCAATAGATGTGCATGGTGGATCTATGAGAAAGAGACATATGTGATTCAACTTTGTAACATTTTTGCAGATCTTAAATAATTATAAGCTCTAAAAAAACTTTCAAAGTAAATAAAAATAACTGGGTGACCGGAAAAAAATATATTTTATAAAATGTGGAGGAGTTTATTACGAAGAACATATATTTAAAATTTCTAGATAAAAGTACTTGCCCTGCACATAATTGACTAATGTTCATGTCTTAAAAAACCGCCACTTCGTTGGCGTTGTGAATTAAGGATCATTATAACAGATGAACACAAATTCATTTTATGGGCTTATTCAGAAAGATATTTGTGTTCTTCAGTGCAAATCCCTAGTTTAATTGTGTTGGGAATTGTAGGAAGTGTACAACCACGAAGATGTTACATACATATGTACCCCCACCCAAGTTACCAATTAAGCCATATTCTGAAGTGGATGGGTGAAGTTGACAATAATTATAACTGACAACAGACAATAATAAAAGATTGAAAAATCAGATGAATGTAATATCACTTTCATTTTAAGAGATATATAATTATACATCACTCTAATTATCAAACATAATTACATTGATTTACATCATCAAATTAAATACATTTGTGGTTTTATTTAAACAAAATGACTACAGTGAGAAATCTTGCTACTCTCGTGTAATGTTCATACACTTTTTCGTGTTTAATAAAAGGTCAAATGCTCATCATATGATTAATAAAAAGTCCGACATTGTTTATCTTTTTCTCTTTATCGCCCAATAATTTGGTACTTACTTTTAAACAGGTTATATGAAACAAAAGAGGTATTAGGACATCCGGATATAAAACTAGTGCAGCTGTATGAATCTACAGCTGAGTAGCGCTTGCTCAAATATAAACATATACCTGAAATAAAGCCAAAATAATATCATTTAATTAAATTTAGTAACTATAGATTAATGTTGGCAGGGATGGGTTAATCATTATCAGTAATCGTGATCGGCAGTAATCGATTACAGGTTGCTGAATAATCTTGAGTAATCAGTAATCATTCATTTTTCTGAATACAAGTTATCGTAATTAAATCTATTACACCTTAAAGGGGTGATCGTTACATACATGTTCATCGATATTTCAACATAACGTCAACATCACTTAACCCCTTAACGGCCAAGTGCGCCTTTTGACGCATTTTTATGCGCGCTGAGAGAAAACTACTGATATGATGTAAAGACATGGAGTACAATGAAAAAATTGATATATTTGAAAACAAGAGAAAAAAGGGAATTTTTTTCTAACAGAAATTTTTTTTGTGTAAGGTCATCTAAATATCAAAAAATATGATTGAAATATGCATGTACGTGCAGAAAAGCAGTCAAACGTCATGAAATATAAGAATTTGGGCTGATTTATAATTAACCAATCTTAATTTTCTGAGCAAATTTTCTAGTTGAAATTACCATATATAAAACGATTAAGATTTTTACTGCAATTTTCGTATCGGACATGATATTGTATGATTAAAAATAAAAAAGATATCCGCGAATGAAAATCGGTTGTTCTGATCGTGGAAAATAGATGATCTAAAAAGCGTGTTCAAAAGAAAATTAAAGGAATTGGATATAGAAAGAAGCAAGCCATTTTGACGTTTTATTAGCTTTGACAAGGCGTTATAAAAAAGAAAGACTAGGCTACAAATAATTGAAAAAAAAATAATACAGATTCCCGACAGGTTCAACAAGGTTCCAGTTTCTAAAAATAAAAATTCACGTCACATGTTGGTTGTATAGCAACAATGTAAACAGCGCGGAAAATTAACATGGCTTCCCGTGACGGCGAAAGTGACAGTGATTCATCCGACGACGATTTGTACAGCAGTTCTGCGGGTTCAGACATTAACATTGATGATTCTTTAGATTCTTTTTCATCTGATACGGATGAGGATGATGATCCGAACTCCCAGTCGTCCTTAGAGACTTTCTCTAGTCAGATCAGCGATTCAGAGGGTCCCGGTTTTTGGTCCAGCGAATTGCATCCCGTGTCGATCGCACCGTTCTCAGAGGAAACCGGTCTAAGTCACAATTTGACGCCGAATGACAACATTTTGAGCTACTTCTTTTTGATGGTATCAGAGGTTTTCTTTGAGAGAGTGTCCAATGAAACCAACAGGTACGCTGCTCAGGTATTGGAGAAAAGTGGTCACCGTGACGCGGATTGGATTGACACTTCTCCTCAGGAAATCAAGGCGTATTTTGGCCTGCACATCCTTATGGGCACCAACCAGCTTCCAAGTGTAGATATGTACTGGTCACAAAACAAGTTCTTAGGTACAGTATAAATCATTAGAACTAATGTAGCAAAATTCATGATGAATTCGAGTAGGCTAATTACTAGTGTCAGTAAACACGCATGCATAGTATGCATATGTTCTAAACTGCAGAGTAGCAGGTGCGTGTTGAACAAATTACTTCTCATGTGATTTTTTTTGTAACACAATAACACAAGATACTATTATAAGAAAAGAATATGGATTTTATCAATATTAACAGTATGAATACATGTTTTGGTGTTATAATTAATTTTATTAGGCCTATTTATATTATGTAAGAAACACCCTCCTCCAAATAAAAAGAAAAACCAGCTACATGTAGGTTATATCTAAAATGTATCAACTAAGTCGGTTATTCTAATTGAATCATTTTATTATCTATGCTATTCATTATTGCATGGTTATAGTTATTATAATACTCTTTTGTTTGAGATCATTTATTATGATCTAAATCTGTATATATCTATGTTATAGGAAACCAAGGATTCAAAGACACTATGAGTAGGAGCCGTTTCCGGAGATTGACAGAGTATCTACACTTGAATGACAATACAACTCAAGGCCCTGTGGGATCTCCTGAGTATGACTGGTAAATAAAAGTAACATATTGTAGAATGCAGTTATCATAAAAGTGCATTATCACCAGTGTCAAAAATGTAAAAATGTCATCATTTTAGTGTTGAAACATTAGTTTTTGAAAAATAAAGTTTCGTAAATGCAGTTTTGTGTAAATACAAATTGAGTAACGCCAGTTACTGTAAATTCCTTATATTACGCGAGTACTTAATTCCGCGATTCAGGTGTTTTGTATCAAATTGCGAGAATATAAAATTGCGATCAGCAATTTTTTGTTATAATTTCCTATAGTTCAAAACTGTCTGAAAAATAGAAGCGAGATTTTAAAATCCATGAGAGTTGCTATCTATAATTCAAAATTTGTTTTACAAAAATATGATTTTGTTCAACAAAACATATTTGGCATTAAATGTCTTACAGGCTTCACAAGATACGCCCATTGATAGAGATGACTCGGAGAAATTTCCAGAGGTATATGATGCCTGGACAGTGTCAGAGCATAGATGAGGGGATGATACGCTACAAAGGTCATTAC
Source organism: Magallana gigas (assembly GCF_902806645.1). Classification (NCBI taxonomy): domain Eukaryota; kingdom Metazoa; phylum Mollusca; class Bivalvia; order Ostreida; family Ostreidae; genus Magallana; species Magallana gigas. The sequence continues at coordinate 39,130,636 of NC_047560.1, read as the reverse complement.
TTCGCAAAGCAGTATACACCATGCAAACCTATCAAAAGAGGGATGAAGGTATTTTTTCTCAATGATTTCTTTTTTTTGCTATTTCCAAAGATCTATTTTATTATAGTTGAAATAATTTATCTAAATGCAAGAAAACAAAGCATTAAAGAAAAGCATATACAAAATAAAAGACAAGAACATGCAGTTCAATATCAAACAAAAAGGACTAAATTCCATTTGAAATACATGTACAGTGTACCTTGCTTATCATAAATGACCTTGGTTATATTTATGAGTGGAAAAGTAAACAGGCAATAGGACATATAGACAAAATATTTTAACCCCCGGCAATCACATTAAAAATACAAAAACTGTTCTACCTAATAGCCTAGGGAGACTTTATTTAATTTACTTTCTTATTCTCTAGAATATAAAGTTTGTCCATAGGGAAGGGGTGGGGGGGGGGGGGTTAATGTAGCCCAAGGACTACTGCCTCCATCTGTCCTAAATCAGTCCTGCTAAGAAAATGCTTTTTATGAAATATCTCTGGGTTAATTTGCTCTGCTCTGGGGTTTTTTTAATTATCATTGTAGACAAATACATGTACTGACTGGCTGATGATGTAATGGGAAAGGTTAGGTGCACATTGTCATGGTCATAAACAACAACGAAATGTCTTGTAGGTCTGGATGAGGTGTGAACCAAACGGATATACCAACGATTATAAAATCTATTTGGGCAAGCATGACGAGATGCAAGGACAGTCTCTAGGAGAACGGGTGGTTAAACATTTATCCAAACCACTTAAATGGAAAGGTCACCACCTTTTCTTTGACAGGTAACAAACTAGTCTGTAATGCTTTTATCTCTATGTATATACTTACTTTACTTACTTGCTCGGGGGGGGGGGGGGGTGTTCCTTGCAGCAAACATTTCTCTTAAATTTACATATAAAAAATGTATATGAAGTTGGTCCCCCCACTTTTCTACTTTTCAGGGAGCATATGGAAATTGAAAGGAAATTAGCAATGGGTACAATACGCACCCCCCTCATTTTTGAGAAGTTGTAATTTTCCAAAATTTCATTTACTTTTGAAAGTGGGGAGTAGGGCAGACAAAGGAAAGTCTTTCCTTTGTCTGCCCTACTCCCCACTTTCAAAAGTGATGCTATGTCCATCAGTTACATGTATACCGGTATATGAAAAAAAAATAAACCTCAGAATAATGAAATGCATACTGATACAACTTCTGACAATATTGTTATGTGACATTTTCTATTTATAGGTACTTTACATCAATCCCATTGCTTCAAAATCTTGAAGTTAATGGTATTTATGCTTGTGGTACCATCAATACCAATCGCAAAGGATTCCCTCATGAGCTGAAGAACCCAACTTTTAGTGGTCGTGGTGATACCGAGCAACTGCAACATGACAATTTGGCTGCAACAGCATGGAAAGATGCCAAACCAGTAAGTGACTAATTTAAGATTGTTGATGGGAGTGTATATTGTTGAAAAAAGCATGTCATCCATTTGGTAAATCATCATTTACTTTACAGGTTCATATTGTTTCAACCACATCAGATCCACTTGGAGATAGTCCAACACATCGTCGAGTACCTGGGGGTGAGGTCATATTAATACAGCGGCCACCAGCTGTTGCTGCCTACCAGGAGAACTACTATGGTGTTGATCGTGCCATGCAGTATCGCTCCAAGTGTCCCATTGGTCGACAGTCAAGAAAGTACTGGAAATACTTTATGAATTTCATCCTGGAAGTGGCCCTGGTCAATACATTTCTCCTTTGGAAGATGACCCCTGGTGTGGTGAAACCAAGGAAACATTATTCGTTAGGTGATCTTCATGTTGATGTTGCCATGAGTCTTATTGAAGATTTTTCTAACAGGAAGCAGCCTAGGCATTTAGGAAAACATCTGATCACAGCAGCAGGTTTGAGTGAGCATCACAGCATGAAGTTAGAACGACCTCGTCGACGGTGTAAATGGTGTGCAAAAGAGGGCAAGAGGAAGGATGTTGTTTATGGATGTGACAAGTGTATGGTACATCTTTGTCAGGGTGCTTGTTTCCAAGCATATCATGTGCAAAATCAGCTTCCAGTTTTGTAATGAATGCATATGATGATCAAAGTTTTCATATTACAGTATTCATTGTTACTGTCATTTGTATCTTTATTGTATGTCACATAAGTAACTGTATTTTTTATTTGTTATATTTCTCCTTTAGAAGCAATTTACTTATTAGAAATTAAGAGAGAGAAAGAAAGAGAGAAAAAGAGAGCGAGAGATTTTTGATTATAACTTCTAATCTGAAAATGTTAGAACATAATTTAGTGATACCTGTATTACATGGGATATACGGTAGTTGATTGGCAAATAAACAAGAATGTATTTTGAGGGTAATTGCTGTCTTTGAATGGATTTTATAAAAACGAATTATCATAAACATTTCAAGATTCAGTACATTCATGTTAGGGTTACATTTTACTAAATATTACATGTACACATGTATATAAACATTTGAATACTTTAGATTTGGAGCCGCTGTGAATTTCAAACACATCAATGTATTTGTTAATTTTTTGTTTACTATCATTATACCATATCACATTTTTTTCTCATCAAATTTGTTTTAGTTGAATGTATCAATGTCTGCAAATTGTCCATGAAATACAGCATTATAATCATGAATGTATTTCAAAGGTTTCCTTTATTACTTGATAATTATTTGTCTGTCTTCTAAAGAATTACACTGGTATATTACTATATGCGTTTAGGCTCATACATTGACATAAATTTGAATTAGTGCTGGTATTCAATGTGTGTGTAATTGATTCCATTTACATGTAGTTAAGAAGTAATTTTTTTGCATATAAAGTGATCACACCTAATATAGAATTGATTAGACTAGTGTATACAATGAACTAACAGTTTTTATAGCTTTCCCAATGTTAATTCCTGCTTTGTTAGATACGCTTACTTTGACTGTATGAGCTTACTCTCCACATGAAACCATTGTCTATTCTTGTCCAAGCTAAGATACTTCAGAGGTTACCTTTGATGTTTTGTGACATGTAAACTGGTTTTCAATAAAATGTTGCCATCTTCTTGCTATTACCACCCTTTGTGTAAAGTTTGATGGCTGGCAAACAGTGTGTTCTTGAAATATTGTTCGTTATTTGATATGGACAGAACTATATGTAATAATGTAATAATACATAGAAATTAACCTTTGACCTTTTAAAATTAATGATATTTGGAGAGAGCAGAGGAATCAACTTATAATCGAAGTTTTATAATTATCAATAGACTTGCAAGATATCAGATGGTCAGTTAGATATATTTTACTACATGTATTAATAACCCATTTAGAATACATATTTCTGTTATCATTTTTAACGGCGCCAACGGTAAAAAAGGAAAGCATTTAGATGCTAAATGGGTAGATTCACAAGTTAAAAAATACTATGACTAAATTTTTTTAGCACACAACATGGATAATTGCATGAATAATTGATAAAACTTCTTTTATAAAGTATTTAACATTAACGCATGTTAAATCATGTCAAAAACACTCAAAATACATCAAATGTTGTGTTCGTGACCATATTGTGTTGCCATGGTTACCATTAGGTTGTGACACACAACATAGTATGAACCCTTGGTATCTGACTTTTCATAATATATATGGGTTACCTTATGTAAAGTCTTTCAGAAAATGTCATAAATTTCATTTTAAAATTGTTTGCTAAATTCATGCAAAAACTGTCAAAACGGCGGCCGTTAAAGGGTTAAAGGAAAAGCCAGTAATCATAAATATTTTTAGATTATTTTTTATGATTACAACAGTAAAATTGAAATGCTTAAAATAAAAATTCATCAGAGTTTTAAGGTGAAAAAGCCTCAACTTTAGGTATGGTTTAAGAAATGAATGGATATTATTAATGTAATATTTGTTTTAGCAGCTAAGATAATACAATGTGTTTAAAGTCTAATTGGGTACCATTTTAACATATTCATGTATAATATATCAAATCATGCATAGTCAGCTATTAGGTTAATTATAGTAAAAACGTATACCTTGTGGGCTAAGTTCAACACATGTCAACACAGTCAATAATTTGCTAACGGTTTTCTTTTAAATTATATGATTTTAAAAAAAAATTGTGTCTTATATGATACCGGTAGATAAATCAATGTCTTTCTTTTTAAAACAAAGACAAAGATATTTACGCAACTCCAAACACTCATCTCAAATGGCAATTGACACACCGTACAAAAAACTTCCTCAAAATGTTAATAATACAGTGAAATGAAAAAAGCTTGTAAAAGTTGATAACTTGATATCCGAATTGATACTCTTATCAAAAGTGCGTCGTTCCTTTCCTAATCATTAAACTGACAAAGAATGAGAAAATCTCCCGCCAAATACTGATTTTGGTATCTAAAGTAATCACAATTAATCATGATTTCAAGAAGAAAAAGTAATCAAAAGTAATCGATTACTACTTTTAAAATCCAAAAGTAATTGTAATTTAAACGATTACTTTTGAAAGTAATCAACCCCATCCTTGGATGTTGTCACTGTGGCATTTATATAAGTAAATAACAAAGACGTTCAATATGTTCTTAAAATTTAAAGTAACATATTGTTACATATTCTATATTTCAAGTAAGAGAAATTACGTACATGGATACTTATTCTGATTTTAAGTCTCATTTTAATTTTTAATGTACGCGTATCTAATTTATTTTATCTAATTATTTTTCTAAGTTACTTTGATTGAAAAAAAAAACACATTCAAAAGCATTTGTACTAAATATGCACATTATGTGACGCATACACTTTGTATTTAAAACGATGCAATTTTTAAAAACAAATCACATTATAACAAAATACAAACGAAACTGCCTAATAATTATGTTAGTACTTGTTTAACATTATAACAATGAACGTGTGTACCTACCTTCCTGTATCAATATGAAAGGATAAGTATAACAAAACTCTAACAGTTCCGTTATGTTTTCATTCGGCAAACAAACGTATCCATTTTCTGTTGTACAATTGATAGCAGACGACCTCTCATTCCATTCTGTCTGATTTCTGGGACAGTGTTTTGTTGAGTACACTGGAAATTTATAACCGTTCAACTTCCTCTGGAAAAGAGTAATTAACGTCAATGCCTGATTTTCTACAAGCCAGTGGGTGTTGCAACATATTTCTTTCAATTATGTAAGGTAACGATACTATAATGATATTAGAATTAGGCTTATCCAAAAATAAAAAAAATAAACATTCTGATTAAATTTTATTTCAAAATTCTTGATGGCTGGCTTTTACTTATTGATTTTTCTGAAATCATTTGTAGCTCAAAACAAAAATCAATAAAGTCACACGAAAAAAGGTATAAACTGGATTTAGGATTAACGAAACAACAACGAGAAATAAAAACGACAGAAGAAACATTTAATGTATTTATTATTGTACAGAATACGTCCTAGGTATGTTTCTAAAGACTTTTCGGTGGAAAATATGTTTTATGAAGATGAAAATCTGATACATGTAACTAATGAAATAATAACGATTTTAGATATGGAAGATGGTGTGATAATGGCGCAAGTGCCCATTTGGTTTAGTCATAAAATACTATTTCAAAGTTATTTTCGTCAATTAAAACTATTTGATTATAATGCTCAAACCACTGAGCCAATTCAGCCAAAACAAAGTGGGTTGACCTTGAATTTACGGAATTGTATACTTTTGTTAAAATTTTTAAGGATAAGCCCATTAATATTAATCATCAGGGTTATCGGTCACCAATAGCGAATTCGAATTTCAAAATTTCGAAAGTTAAGACGAAAGAAAATATGAATGAGTAACGACTACGCTTCACCCCTGCGAATGTGTTCGGAATGTTTTCTTTATCGTTGCTAAGTATATAACAAGTTGCTGTCCTTTAAAAAAGGACAACAATACGTGGACCATTTGCATGTGTTTCCAACGAAAATAAGATCATCAGAGATTCCACCGACTCTTGCCCTCTGCTTTTAACCACTAAATTTGTACGTTGTATTACGTATACATGTATGTATAGCCCTGACTTTTTCTCTTAGAATTTAAAGGATTCTTTCTTCTAAAATAATTATGATCTATGAATGAAGTTTGCATGTATAGTATCAGGCATTCGGTGAATTCTACTATTTGCGCACACATTACGATTCGCACTACTTTGTTAACTACGCAGTGACAGCTTTGTGTAAATTAAAAATTTCATATTCATATGATGCATTTTTCTTGAGATTTAAACTTTTATACAGTGACATATTATTCAATCATACTTAAATGCTTTTAAAAATTAATCGGGAAGTTCTCTAGCCTCGCCTACTATAAAAGTAAAGTTAAGTTACTTGAGCATTCGGAAAACAACAAAACATTGCAAATTATGCTATTTGATGCATGTTGTAGTTTCGGCATAACATTAACTTACTTCATAATACTGATAGTTCATATCACATGCAAATCATTTTTTTAAAAGGAATACTTTGTTTCTGTACTGTTTACCGACAACTTTACAATTACAGCTCCTTTGAACTTATGTGTGCATATGGCACGGAATCCCAATCCCGATTCAGATAAAAGTGTGCTCGCCTGGTTCCCTGAGCTACCCATTACGCACAGGAACCAGGCTAGCTCATACGCAGGCTGAATTTTCCCCTTAGCATCCGGTTTAACCTCGCTTATATATTTTCTGCGTGGACCTCAGGGTCCACGCAATAAATCCAGAGGTGCTCGAATAAAAGTTATCGAGACTTCACCGAGATTTGTTCAGTTCCTGTGAAATTTTGAGCGGAAGTAAATGTGTTCGGATAATATTCTCAAAGTAAGAACTGATCTTTTTTCATATCATATCCAACTTTGATTTATGTTTAAACATGAAAATCATTCAGTTTTATTTTTTTAAGTGGTTTTTTAAATTAAATTAAAGTGATATTCAGAACAGAGTTATCGTTTGTGTTCAACCACGTGAAGAGTGGTTGAAAATATAGACATTGGGTTGCTTAATAAAATCATAGCCATGTCTGATGTTTGTTGTGTGCAATGCCAGGTTTAAAAAAAAAAAATTGGTGTCTTTTTGCATAAAAACTTAGTACATGTATATCGAGCCATTTTGAAGGAACATTCTGCATAAAATAGTATAGTCTGTTTCACTATTGATGCTATTACTAGGTCGGTCGCGGATCGAAAATAAACCCCTAGAGGGGATCTCTACTAAGCATGTTAATTTTTGCAACAGCAGAGAAAAAAACTTTTTTTGCATTGTTACATTTATTTCTAGAACACATTTTATCCACCAATTAATGAAGATAGAGTTTAAAATGAATAAATGTTTAGATTTTATATTTGAATACGAGTACCTAGATTCTATGAAATAGACTACAAACACGAGGTTCGATTTTTACTGCGAAACTGAAAGGGTCAAATAAAACCACGTGGTCTAAAATTTAAATGACAATAACATTCGCAGGGGTGACTTTAAAAAAAACACTATAGTATAGTTTAAAGAAAGTGAGCTGCTAAAAAGAGGGCATTCTAATTTATTTAAAATAATTAAAATCAAATTTTAATTATCTAATTTAAGGGATTCTTTATAGAGTTGCATAAAAATATCAACAGCAAGATATGGAAAAAATAAATATATTTAGAAATGTTATAAAGGTATGTTCGGGAATATCAACGTAATGTAGGTTATTTGTTACGTTATTTGGGTAGCAATGAATGGGTCCACAGACATCCCCGCACGTGTTTGTGTGAATCAAGATAAGTGTCGATGTGTGTATATATATAGGATATCTCACGATTTGCGATAGAATATTATTTTTTATCACAAGAGATTATTTGTTTAACGTGTTTTACCAAGTCTTTTGATTAACTTCGATCTTTTTATAAACACCATAGTTGTGAGCCACACATCACATTCACTACAAGATTTCCTAACTTTTACTCAGCAAAAAAAAACGTTTAAGCTTAACAAACAAACATTCCATTTTGAACATAATCTGATCAAATTATGAAAGAAAATTTTAAAAAACCGCATTATATTATTCACAATTATACCTTCTGACTTTTTAACAGTTTTATTTTGTTACTTTTTTCAATTTACGTCAATTATTTGACATGGAGCAAGACATGTTTTAAAATGACGTCACGCTGCGTAAGAATACAGAGTTATATGAAAAATTTATTACATGAGTGATTTGATAAATATGATTTTGTGCACACTATCACGAGCACTATCAAGCACAGTTCTCGTGCACAATATACAAGGGCATTTAAAATATCAAGGACAAAACTGTAAACCTCTTCACTCCTTAAAATACTCATTAGGGAGGTTGAATCATGCGATCAACAGTCTGTAGTTTATTTAAGTATTTTTAAATCTTTAAATCTACAAACACAGCTTAACCAAATTCCAAAAAAGAAAGAAAATTAGGAGTCAATATGCTTCAGTTGGCGGTACGGGGCATTTAATTTGGCCTTCCTGCACTGAAAGTGCAAATACCAAATCGTTTTCCCTATATTATTTTTGTTAATCGGAATGAACCATTGCACTAATAGCTGTTTTCAGTCATTAACATTTAAAACATGCAACAAAATTATTTAAAAGTCTCAAACTTTTACTTAAATTATTATAGACTTGTAAGAAATGTAAATTATTTAATATGGCATAAAATAAGATAATTTGAGGAAATTTAGAGTTAATATTTTTCTTGGCCTGATATAAAATATACGCTAAATATGCCGATTTATCCTACAACTATCCCTTGCATTGACCGAATAAAGGTAACCCACTGAAACAAAGCTATGCCTATATTCGGTCAATACCCCAATATAGCTTTGTGAATTTATCAAATGCTTTGTGACGTCCAATGATCTTTCTTGGTTCGTTTACGCCATAGCGTCATGGTTTGAACTGCAGATATCCAGCAAAATTCAAAAGTGGCTTATTTGAGGCGTAAAATGAGAGATCATGTGGAGGATAAACAAAATACATGATAACTATCTTGAAATATTCGCGATATTTGGACTTAGATCGAAACGTGAAGAGGGCTCGGCAAGCCTTGCTCTCTGTCACTCTCCCTTATCCTCGCGAAGCTATATCTTCTATTTCATATATGTCGATAAAAATATTTAAAAAATGTTCAGATATGTTTTTCGAACATCCAAATGCACAAACTATCTGGAAATTTGGTCTGCACTGAAAATTAGGAATTCTAAGTTACATGTAAAGTTATAGTATTCTAAAACTTTTGAGTTATAAAAAATGTTCATTTTCCTCTTGAAACCCTTCCACCACAAATATAGTCCCTGGCTAAACTGTGTGAATATGTAATTTTATCTTAACTATTTATTCAATAAAGTTTATTTGACGTTGTAAAATATCTAATATACGAGTAGATTTAATATATGACGCAGACTAGAGGTGACCCAAAATGGCTAGCCATAAACAGGGGAACGAACTTCTTTGAATCCAGCCTTCTTCAATTAATAAAGCTTGTATGTTGTATATGTACTTATATGGAATAAGGGGGTCTATCCCTCTTGTAAACAAACTCCCTCCTCTTTGGACCATTTCCTCTTCCAGGTAAACACCATAACGCACAGGACACCCACCCCTCCTTTTAGAAAAGATATTGATGACATGACATATCATTTTTAACTTTTATATCAATACAATGTATTTTCATCGTTATTAAGAAAACAATCGTTTACTTACAGACTCATAGATGAGAAAACAAGAAGACAGAAGTAGAATTAATCCAAAACGCAGATCCCGAAAACGTGTACGCAGTTCCATGTTAACTTGATAAACACACAGTTCAATTCGTCACGTTTAAGTGGATCTATATTTTTTACTGAATAATGAAACCGAAACAGAGAATAATTTTAAAGTCTTATGCTTGCCGTCTATGAACGCTTTTAATGTGTTCAGAATATTGATATTTGATTCAATGCGAGATTTTTAAAATTGAAATTAAAGACAAGAAGACAGAAGTAAAATTAATCCAAAAATCAAAACACGAAATCCTTTACGCAGTTCTATGTTGACTGTTGAAAGAAAATACAATGTAACTCGTCACGTTTCAATTGATCTTTATTTCTTTACGAAACCGAAACTTTGACCAATTTAAAGTTTATTTTCAATAGACGCGTTTAAGTTGTTCAGAATATTGATATTTGGTTCAATGCGATATTTTTTAAATTGAAATCCGATTTCTTTTCAATACCAGTTACCTGTGTTGCACCGTCTAAACATGCACTAACCAACAAAAAAACAGTAATCGATCATTATAATCTGAAGCTATTGAAATGATCGAGACAGGTCGTTAGATTGTCATAGGTCAAATCTTAAGATAGTCTCTAGATTGTCTTACGATAGTTTAGCGACACCTAACACTTTGTTAATCAATTGATTGCTCACCTGTGTGCCTTATCTTGATCCCTATTCCTCCTGTATCTGTCTATCATTATCTCGTACCGTAATCATCTTGTACACATGGAGGTCAAACTCATTGTTTTCTTTTGTTTTCTTCCTACTTTAAAAGGTTAGTTTTGTTGATTCTACGTAAGGTTAAATACATATTTAAGCTGTTGTTTTTCTACCTTGTTATAATTTTATTCCTAGTTTTGGTTTCAATTAAGTATATTATTTGCGAATGAAATGTTAATATTACATTGTATATATGTTATATATGGTGATGTCAGATCGACTCAAATTCTTATAGCAGACGATTTGACATTTTCTTTTAGCTAACGCATTGATGTACGTTAACAGTAATTAAGTGAATTTTACTAACTTTTTACAATCAATTTATGAATTGGTTAAAATAAAGATGTAAATATACACAATAAATGCATTCTCTTATGATGATTCATGCGGGTTATTAGGGAAGCGATCATTGCAGAAAAAAATTACATAACCCGCTTAAGCAGGTTATGTACATTTTTTTCTGCAATGTCGTCGCCTTCATATCCCGCATGAATCACCAAAGAAAGCATTTTATTGTTTAAATGAACTAATATACTTTAATTCATTAAAATGGACAGAAATTCATTTGAGCGTCCTTTTTACGCTTATGTTATAGATTTCTGTATCTGTTTTCTCTGCTGACGAAACTTTGCGTTATTTTATTTATTGGAATACCTTCATGTTTGCCTTAGATAACACTATTATAATACGTAAACTACTACATGAAATGTGAACATTCAAACAGCAATTTTATGGGATAGGTAACCAATTTTTAAAAGTTATAATCTCTATTTATCTTTATGAATCAAACACCATGCGGAATACCAAATAAAGCAGTATTCTAGTAAGTCAAGAAAATGTCGGTATAGTAGATTCAAATCACTTTGATTGTGTAGACAAATTGCTCAAACTAACGTAAAATAAACATAGACAAAACTACAAAATTACCACTATTTTCCGAAGACTGTGCAAAGAATTTTCGGTTTATTCAGGTCTTTCTCTGGATAAGAGGTTCATGGGACTGTTCGGTCTCTCGGTGTCCAATCCAGCGGATCTTTCCGGGATTTACAACATAAAGGTTCCCGGAGACGCCACGGGCTATCTTGACATCAGTCATCAACAGCAAAGCGCGGGCGCAACCGGAACCGGATATGTTCAACATCAAGGACAAAACGGTCCCGGATGTAAGGATTTTTAGTGTATGTGATATATTTTGTATTGTTTGAAATAATCCAGTTTCATTTTGTTTCAGACTAAAAAAAAAAAAAAAAAAAATGATTGCATTTGTAAATAATTATATTATTCAGATATTTGCAAGTATGCCAATTTTTTAAAAATTATTTTCGGTTTAAGCTTTTACCATGCAATCGGGCAGTTCCGGTGTGAATTCTTTACCTGGTAAATGTGACCAGGTCATTACATCTCTATGTCCTGTGGATTGCAAGGAAATTGATGCGGTGACTGGGTGTGTCACGTGTAAATCTGGATGTGGTAAATATTTTTCTCTCTCTCTTTCTCTCTCTCTCTCTCATAACAACACTCGGATTTACATGCATATGTACATTGCTTTAACAAGGATTAAATACCAAAGCCCCAACAAGTAGTACAGCCAAGATCCAATCTTCAACGTCAGGTAAAGCATAGATAACTATGATTGCTAAAATATTTAATATTCGCTGATGCATATGATATAGTATTTAATTTACAATACTATTATTCGCGTACGAATTCATTTCAGTCTTTTACTATCGTTCTTTTCTTCTCTCTTTCAATCAGCCTCACCGATGTGTCCCCCATTCCCGTCCACCTGTCCAAGAGGTCACGTGGCTATTGTTAATGGATGTCCTATTTGTACAGGTACATGTACAATTTGGTATTTTTTTTTTGGCAACCGACTTTCTATTTGTTATGTATTCATTAAATTCAACCGTCCGTTTTATACGTTCGTGTTCTATTCCTATTCTCATTGCGAGCGCTAGCAACTACGTTACATGTAGTCTTTTTCACTGGAATACGCATGCTCGACTCCATAGTGGGAATTTTTGGAATACTGCACCAATGTAGATAAACTGTACCATTTGAATTTCGTCTTCACATGAAGTTTTGTGTTTTATTGTAAATGTCAAAAAGTAACAGCACCTAAGGTCTTACAAAGCAAAGTTTAATTTTGAATATCATAATAAATAGCTAGCTTTAACTTAAATTCCTTCAAGCTCGGAAAACAACCTCGGAAATGTTTTCCAAATTTGCCGGAAAGGCCTGAGAAGATATAATTGCTACAAATCTGAAAATGTTCACCTCGAAATTATAAAATTAAGGTAGATACATAATGATTAAGGCAGAGTCAATGAGCTATGACATTGCCGATGTGAAGCCCATTCTATAAAAAAAAATTCACATTTCTAAATTGAGACCCCAATCCAGCATAATTCCAAAACACTACTAGCTGTGCCTTCCTATTGTTAATTTATCGATAAAGAAATTTAAACCAATGTTTTAGAAATCTGCTTCTGTGTTTTAAGATGGCTACAGCGCTAGCTCACCAATCTTTTATAATGACAAGCTTATTTACGTACACGTTTGGTCATTGTAGCTCACCTAACAACGACACAACAAACTACAACAACGCAGGCGCAACTGACATGCGCACCCCTCAGATGTACAGCACCGTGTAACAAGGGAATCATGCTGGGAGCTGACGGGTGTCCAGCCTGTGTTTGCTGAAGCCATAGACTTTATTTTTGTATTGGGGCATGGCAAAATTTATTCTGCAATAAAGACGGTCATTGTTGATGTTTGCTTGTTGATGTTAGTATTAGTTTGAAGTTAAACGTCGCTTCGAGAAAGTATCATCAAAATAGTGATCAATGTGATTTTATAAATATTTGTTATTATCTTGCATTTATTAGCCATTGCGAAACTAGCAACCAGATTAATATCATTTTGATCTTTCTTTCAAACACAACAGTACGCAATTTCAGATATAACAGTGTGCTGATAAAGGGTCAAACATTATTTCCGAGAGAAAAAAATCTGAAAATATTTGCTTTATAAAAAGTACGGTCTTTTATTTTTTTATGATGGCTGTCTTTTATTTATTACATAATCAGGAGTTGTCCCAAATTGTATTGTACCAGTCCTGGTTCAGATCTAAATGTAAACGAAAAATATAATTTCATGTACCTGTATAGGTTACTATCTATGTGTTTATCAACAATTTGTACACTACTAGTATTTTTGAAGTCACAGATTAAAGAAATTGTATACGCTTCCTGAAATCATTTGATATTGACATATTGTTCAGAGAAAATACCTTTTGAATCACACACAGGGCAACCGTCTTTGTCTATGCGCACGAGTCCTTTTCGACATCCAGCGGGGAAAGCTGGACATATTTCACCCTCTTTACCTTAAAAAAAAGAAAGAAAGTGAGATTGTATTCACATTGCGTTTAGATGATAAAATTATACATATATTCTTTTCTGACGTTTGCATGTATCAAGCAAGATTTTTCCCACGTTTACAATAATTCATACATATTTAATCAGAACGTCTACAAGAGTTTGTCAAATTTACAAACATTTAAACTGTAATTTGATAAATATATATATTATATAAATGTAAGTCGAGATAATAAGCTAGACAAAATTACCTGGGAAATTAAACTTTGTGTTCTAAAATTTGATATTATGCTAGGACACTGGGTGCAACATATTTGACTTACTGCAAGAACAGACAGGACATCCGTTGTCGCCGAACACAATACATGGCTTTGGACAGTTTGTTACCCGATCGGGACAGTTTGACTGTTGTTTGTGTGTTTCACCTGTAAAACACTAAAAAATATATCCGAACAAAAATGACATGCTGTAAAAAGAAATTGTGGGTCCTCTCAAGAGAATATCCTTTTTTATGAAATATAATCACCATAAAACACGAGTTGATTGCAAATTCACGTCTACGCAAGTAAAAGATAATTAACGGTACTAGTACGCCAGAAAGAGTATGCAAAGTACAATGGTATCATTAGAATTCGTGATGGCTCAATTTTAGTGGTTTTCATGGGTCGCCCTTCCCAACTTATGTACGTCCTCAACAAAAAGAAAAGTTAATCTTTGTTACTGAAGCTAAAAAACCGGCGCATCCACGAAATTACATTACCACAAATAAGCAAAAAAAAAACACCACAATCCAGGAAAATTGGCCCCCATGATTTTAAATGATTCCAAAGTATATAAAATAAACTATCAGTTTAAGGTAGCTGTGTTTTTAAAACTTATTCTATAAATTGTTTTTAAGAAGCCTAGTAAAAGCATGTCTATATAGTTAGATTATTGATTTCATACCTCCTTATAGAGCTATTCTTTTTTTATTTTGGGGGGGGGGGGGGGGGGGGGGGGGGGGGGGGGCTGAAAATGCATCTTAAAATTCTTCTCTTTAACAATCGTGTAATGCTAGTGTGATATCTCAGATCAGAAAAATAACTTGAATTTCTTGCTCGAATATAATAAAAAATTGTATAAAGAAAATATTTGAACTTTTTTTAACCTTGTAAAATTTACCATTTTACTGCACTACATACTTGATGAATAATACTGCTAGTTACCATTCTCAAGGTTCGCCTTTAACCGCTTCACTTTCTCAATGGACCAATTCTTTGGGACGATGATTTTACCGTGGATGTATTGAATGGAGGCAGTGTCGCCGAAGATAAAACTTTGTTCTGAAATAAAAAATAATTATGTCGTTGCCCTGTTTTTTTTATGTAAGTATAAAACGCAATATTGAGGATGCAGTTAAGTTACAATGAGTTACCCACAATGCATCTAACGTCATAAACAGTACGTATGATTTAGCACATAAGTACCGTTACAAAAAAACAATATTATTGTTATTTTTAATTAGACATGATAGCGAGTATCAGTTTATTTCTACGTTAGACAATGTAAATAAATGTGATACCAAGTTCCAGGTTAACAATTAAGGGTTTTCTTACTTTTCTTTTTTTTAGGGGGGGGGGGGGTGGTTTTATATTCAGAAGCGTTTACATTGGTGTAGTGAATATTATATCTTACTTTTCAGCGTTCTTCCTATCAGTCAAAATTTCTGTTAACTCATCTCTCATGAATAGATCAAGATAATTGCTTTGTATTGTTGCCTTAATTGAATACCTAATTTTTCCGAATTATCTATGGTTTTACTGTTGACTGAAGATCCGGAATTCAGTGACGTAGATCCGCCCATAGAAGGTGACAAGTTTGCCTGACTTTGCATTGAAAGCATCGCCATATTAAAGGGAGACCGATTCGAACCACCTTTCATTGGCGGAGAACCGGAAAATGGTGACATTCCAGAGTTGGCATTAGATAAACCACTCGGAATTCCTCTGTCGTTAGTTGACAGCCCCGCCGGAAACATTGATGCCGACATTCCATTGTTAGCAAAAGGTCCGGAAGTCATGGATGACATTCCGACACTTCCAGCAAAGTTACTTCCGGGTGCGTTACCGGAAGTCATCAGCCCAGGACCGTACATTATTGATTTGTCGGACAAAGCTTTAAATGTAAAACAGGTATAAAAACTAAATGAAATAGCACAATAACAAAAGTTTTCTAAAGATTAATCAGATAATTTAACGATCGGTATTTCAATGTGACAATCTGAATTGAGAGTGTATCGTACCCCCTAGCCCTAAAGACATCTGACTGATCATCCCGCGGCGTCGCCGAAAGCCAACTGGAAACTCTCTACTTCTGCCTTGTACATCTGATTGCGCAGTTATAGCAGAGTATGGCGATATTTCCTTCGATTTTCGTGATTGTGCATTTCCATTGCCCACGTGTATCTGTGTCAGTAGGAAAATTATCACTTTCAAAATGCGTCAATATTATTGCCTCTAATAGAATATTTTCAGTTAAAAATTCTGTTAAAACAAAGGACTTTAAAAATAATTCAGTATTAATTTCGTTTGACTAGATTTTGATACATTATTAAAAGATTAATAAAAACTTAGATTTGTGAATTAATGTGTCTAAGTTTGTTAATCTTGTATATACGACGCTGAAATGTATTTTTTCTTCAATCCAACCGGGATATGTAGTGAACGTTTAAAGTTTCAAATGACCAAACTATATACTGTACCTTGTGGTATGGATTCCATTCCTTGGCTTGATGATTAGTTTTAATCACTTGGATAGTTTGAATAGATTTACCAATATTAATATTGTCATTGTGTTGGTTGAATCCTTCAGTGACTTAAAAAATAAAACAAAGAATTGTTGATTTTTTTACTGAAAGATTTTCATTTACATGGTTAAAAGATTTTCATTTACGTTTATAACTTTTCTTTAAAAAGATCCGAACCAGCATAATACAGTCTGCCTACATGAAATATCGTAAATTAAATGATTGTTAATTTTAAAATTTCATGTCAATATTTTGTTACTCGTCTTTGTTGATATGCAATGCACCTTCTTGTGCATTTATAAAAGTTAAAAACCACTTACCTGTAATACAAATGAATAATAACAAAGTCAACACATATACAACGTATTGCCAAGACACTGAAACAGTTCTAAAACACATCTCAAAAATCTTAACTTCCGGGGATTTGTTTTTTTAACATTTTTATGTGGAACGCCCACATTGAGACAAAAAATGTTGGAAATTCAAAAAAAAAGATGGCTGACATTTGCATAAAGTCAGTCACGTGACATTTTTTGTCACGTTCCTCAGTTGTGTCAGCTGCCGTCTGAGGAAGTGTGCTCCTGATTATGACGTAGTAAACAAGATTACATGGACAAGGTGGTATAACTTTGCAATGATATTTAAGATCGATCTAGTATAGAGGAAAACCTCAATCATAAACATCGTCAACCATCACTTATACTTCTTTTCTAAGAAAGGAATTATTAAAAGTTCGACCTTTTTTTTTTTTAAATGCCTAAACATTTTAGATGATGCGGTACTTTTACTTGAAAAAGATTCTGACGTTTGAATGAGAATTACTTTTATAACAGTGAAACAATAGTGGACAGATAGGGGGTATAAGTATTTCAACATAACAAAATATCAAAGAAATATTCTGCACACATACAAACTACGCCTTGAATATTGAATATAAATTATATTGAACACATTTAGAAAACAACATTATCAATTCTATAACAATCATAAGCTTCAGTAAAATCTTATATGCGGAAATACCATTCTATTAAAATACAAACATAGATGGAATCCGCATTCCATTCATATTATCTACAAATCCATAGAAAGGATTCACACACTATGGTATGTCTGAGTTTTATCGCTTCACATGGGGTTCTTCAAGGAACTCTGCTGATAAGATATGTTATCTTGTTATCATAAATACGCAAGGAAACATTTCAAAGTAAATCGGAATGAAATTCATTAATGCTTTTATATGGGCTTTACTTTTCAGTACACTAGAAGGTATTATTTCTTACACACATTTTTAAGTGTAATGTCTTTTTTTCAATTTTATATAGAATTCAAAACACCTTTTAGCTGCTAAAAAAAGTTTTAAAATATTTGTGATGTATTTGTTAATAAATATCTTACATTTTAGAAATACGATTTATATCTAGAAAAATTATATTACAGCATGATTTTTAGTGTTATTTTTAAAGACAATGTATTATATGTAGTTTATGAAAAAAGAAAGTTAAATATTATCCCAAATGTAGATAACTCAATCGCTATGCTTTAAAAAAATAAGAAATCTACCTCCAAAAATGTTGGGTTTTATTTTGGTCAGCTTTCCTGTTTACAATAAACAAAAACAATGCCCTTGGATCTTGCGAACCGAATTTCCTCTGTCCACCTATGTGCTTGAAGATCACGCACAATGGCTGCGAATGTGATTGTAGTAAAATGGACCCCTCACATCCGGAGCACCTCGGAGGAAATTCTCACCAGCAATCAAGCCAAACAGGTCGTTAATTTGCTCTCTCTCTCTCTCTCTCTCTCTCTCTCTCTCTCTCTCTCTCTCTCTCTCTCTCTCTCTCTCTCTCTCTCTCTCTCTCTCTCTCTCTCTCATACACAAACGAAAATATGTTTCTGCTCGTGTTTATTATTCTAAATATGAACTACGACATTTTATTCCTTTAAAGGATATAACATTCAAAATGGAGGCGGGTGTAACACAAACTGGATGAGTTGTCAAGCTCCTTGCGCAGCTGCAATTAACCCAACATCCGGGTGTGTAGAATGCAACTGTCGTAAGTTATCCATAATAGTGCCGTCAACAGAAAAAATATTTTTTTTTGCATCTATAGTAAGATTTGCATTCACTAAAAATTCATTCGAGAACTTGCTACGACGGAATAATTTTACTCATCTGAGGCTTAACTAAGATATCTGATTTAATCTAAAATATAATACGGTATACATAGCCTAATGGTTAGATTGGTTGTTAATTAATGTTAACAACAATAACAGTTTTAAAAAAATTTCTCTTTCTGTGTTTTTGCAACGCAATGAAAGCAAAAAAAAATCCGTTTTAAACCCTGAGACCTTGCAATATTTTCAATAGCCCAGGCCATGACATTACAACCAGCTTCCACCCAATCAACAACAACTACTGGTACTACGTCACACGTTGTCACAACCAAACCACCACTGACGTCATCACCTGTGATTACGCAACAGAAAACGACACCAATGTCGACAACATCCACGCCACAAACTTCTACCACACGTACAACCCTATTGCAAACAACATCAACGTTATCATCTTCATCTTCCAGTACATTATCTTCCACCAAATCTCTCACTACGTCATCCAGTCCCTCTTGTCGGGGAGCGATACAGTGTATTCTCAGTTGCCCGAATGGCTTTTTCATTGATCCTATACCAGCTCCAGACGGATGCCCGCGGTGTTTTTGCAAAACAGGTAGACCATATCTTATAGTGAACCCAATCGCACCTCATCGGGCCTTTCCGGCAGAGCTCAGAAAAACACCTCGAATATATTTACAATTGATGTTATAATTTTTATAATTTGGTGTAGCTTCATTAATTATGAAGATTGGTAAGAAAACCTCGAATGTCTCTTCTCTTTTGGTAAAACATCATTTGATTAAAAAAGGTTAAGCTCACATTTCAGCAAATATTACAGAACCCTGTAAATATGACAATTTTTTTTATGAAAAGGGGTACATGTAGATGGGTATCATGGAGGCCTATGTAATATATGGCGGTTGCTTTTTTCCGCCGCTTTTTGGAAAGGCACAAGCAGTTGCGATTGGGGATGAACGTATTCTAAGCTGCTTCGATAAAAAATCTTAAAATAGATATTTCGGAGTTTTTTGCTGTTTAATTTTTAAATCACGTAATTTTACTATTATGATATCTAATAATATCAATAAAATATCGATCATATGTTGTGAATAAAAAAAGCTATTAATTATGATAATAAGACTCAAAAAAGCAAACGTTTTAAAGAAAGTTGTCAACTATGTATATCTTTCTTTCTTTGGGAAGATATGATATAAGTACAAGTACATTTTTCAGCCCAATCAAGTACTTCTACCTCATCAGGAAATCCCAGTACCACACAATTCCAGGTTCCGATTTTTTAACTATCATTTCCTTTTTGAATACTTTTTATTCTTAAAATTTTTGTCAATCTTAATAATTAATCGTTCATTATCTAATTGGCATGGGACATTGGACACTATGAAATTTCAATGTTTATGAAAATACGCAAAATACAACGTTATTATGGTATTACATATTTTTCAAATTGTACAATATTTGACAATGAAATATATGGAATGTATATTACGAAATCTTGAATAATGTTAAAGTACCTCATGGACTCCAACTTATTATTTGCATATCGGTAGCTGACGCGTTAACCGTTTGGTATAAAACGTTGTTTGATTAAAGATTGAGGGAAAAAAAATAAAGTTCAATTTTATTGTTACAATGAAAATATGTTACAACATTGATGTATCCATCTCCTGTTTTTTATCACGTGTTTCAGACTGTCAGTTTTCCGGTTCACTTAACCACGCCCCACTCACCGGCCACGCCTACTACAACGACACGCCCACCCAGTACCACGCTCCATAGGATAGTCTGTCCGGGGGTGTTCAACTGCTCTAAGACTTGTTACACTGGGTACCGCCTGGACTCGCAAGGATGTCCATTGTGCGAGTGTGCGCCATTACCAACGGGATTGCCTTAGTTATGAAATGCTCTGAATAAAACTGATATAAAATGAAACTACAAATGTACGTCTCTTTTTCCTGTAATATAAACACGTCGGGCGACCTAAGATTAATTGACATGAATAAACCATTAATTAAAAAAATGGTAATCAATTTGATACTATGAAGTTCATCAAAGCAAATTGGTTTTAAAAAGCGGGATACTCGTTAAAAAAAAAATAAAATAAAAGTCTAATAAGGTCAAGTATGTTTTGTGTATATAGGGCTGCTTTTGTAATCTACCGGATTCAAAAAAGTTAGTAGTTCTATTTGTTGCATTGTTTCTCGTAATGATTAAGGAAAATAAATATGATTTGACCTACCTTATTGAATCTCCATGCATCGTAAAACATTTAGACAGTGTTTAATTAGTACAGTTTGAACATGCTATTTTATCTGTTTGGTTGTAGTCTACAGCAGAGAGATTATAAAGAGTACGTGTACAACCTTCTGTTGCCTGGAGCAATGGTTTAATTGTAAAATCAGTAAAATAAATTATAAACAGAAAAAAACTTTAACCTTCTGTCTAAACTTAAACAATGTGCATGCATTCAATTCTTAATTTTCAAAGAAAAAATACGAACAAATATTGCTTTTCGCTTTAAAACGCTTTTGTAACAAATTCAATTAATTATGTAAATATGTATCATGCAATAACTTAATATGCTCATTTTTTTTCTTAAGTATTTAAAATATATTATATCTGATTGAAGTTAGGGTAATAGGAAAGTTTGTTGAAATAATGGATGGATGATGAAAATCTCCATTACTTACTTATGAGTGGGAGAATGAGTTCAATTCATTTTGTTTCTATCACACTGGCGTCGGAAGCAAATTGAAAGTGGGGGGGGGGGGGGGGCTGAACCCTCTATGATGCTATGTCCATAATGGTTAGGTCTAACTTTGCAAAAAAAGCCCCCCCCCCCCCCCCCCCCGGGTCCGACGCCTATGTATCAGTAATCTTGTTTTATAATTGCAATATTCTAAATATCCAATTTGAACACAAATTGTTTTTATCATAATTTGGTTTTTTACACGTAATTTACAACAAATTGCAGATCGCCCTAACAACACCAAAGTATCCTGAAATGAATGTGCAGTAAAAAACAAATGGTCGTTTTATAAAGAAAGTCCAACCATGTAAACATGAAAAGGTTAAACTTTGACGCTAGGTCACAGTAAAGAATATAACGATTTTCTGTATCATTTTATCGTAATACCTACGCGTATGAAATATTGATTATAACAACGGTAGGTTTCATCGATAATGAAACATGAAAGGAAGACACGAAAAGGGCGATAACTAATCATACCCTGTATCAGTTATCTCCCGTTCCAAGCACCTGGCGTGTGTGTATCGTAATATGGCCTGGGTACACATAAAAACTGGATAGATTAATAATAGTACCGCTGGACGAACAAAAATAAGGAACACCAATTTAAATTTCGGGAAAAATGCACTTATTTCGACTTTTCGCATTTCTGACAATTTACTTCACATCTACATGTAAGTACTAATTTATTTTCTGAAATTAGATAATCAAAGAAAGATAGATATTTTATGCAAGTATAATTTCTTTACACACTTTTGGGTTTCTATATTTCACCTTTTTACTACATGAAAATATTATACCTTGATATACCTCGGTATAAATAGCACGAGTCGGAGTATGGAGTTTAGCTGATTTTTTTAAACTCCTAAAATATATATTAAGAAAATGTATCTATCGAAGACATGCTAATAATTATAATAGTTTTAAATGATTTTATTTCAAGTTTAATTGTGGAGTGGGGATACATTAACATATAAAAGGGATCTATTATCTTTATGCTAATGCAAAAGTTCTAAAGTTTTATAAAAATAATAATTATTCCAACAGAGTTATTTTCTGTCTGACATGTAACTAAAGAGTCATGTGGATTAATCATTCAATACCTGTACTTTATTTCATATAATCTTTTCCATCATTAAAAAGTCAAAACTAAAATCAAAATGTGACACATTATTCAACACACTGAATGTGTATCCTTTATTACATACACAAATATTGATAAACTTGTAACAATCCTACTTGAATATATTCATATTCACGTCTGAATAAAAAGTTAAACCATTGCTAAGACATAGATTCAATGGCAGGTATAACTATACTATTTTATGGTCAGATTTTTTTTAAAATGAAAGACCATTACACGTGTGCAATGTATCTCTATTATTCTTACAGCCGGGTACTATCTCTGTCCTCAAAATGTCCAGTGTCCGCCCGGATGTACAAAAATAGACACAAGAGGATGTAAGCTCTGCGCATGCGGACCGGGTAGGTATTTTGATGATAAATAATATACACTTTTTACACACTATAGAAAAAAAACATTTATTTGGAAATGTAAAACTCACAAAAGCTTTAGCGGGATTCGAATTCACAACTTACCGATTCGTAATTAACACTCTTAATTATATTTTATTTTGAATTAACGCTCTAACTCATTGGGCTACGCTTTTAGGTAAGAATTTTGGGAAGGAAAAGCATGATCAAATTATGCTTGATTTGATTCTTTAACTCAAAGGGAACTACGTCACAATATGGAGGTATTCCATACCACCTTAATTTGTCCCTACTCCTACTGCATTGGATTGGACTTAACTTAAGGATCTAATCAAATTAAACTTTTGTACCTATACATAAAATGATAGTGACACTCATCTCATCAACACCTTTTATTACAAATTAGCTTTCTTATAACCCAGAATCAAACTCATGATTGACTTTTGGCATTAGGCTTCGTTGTTAATGGCCATTGGCCAACCATTTTTTCCATCACAGGTATGTTCCACCCCGGGGGATATCTAGGAATGCCAAAAGGTAAAATGTACATCGATTATTGTTATAAACTAAAATATTACAAACAAGATTGTCTGTCGTTAAATAGTTTTAATTACATGTACGTACATATGTTGACGCGTTTCTAAAATACAGTTGATTTTTGAATTCTCACAATTTGACGTAATAATAAATATCACATGATTCACTTCTGACGCTAGGCATGACGGGAAGTTTTGGAGGTTTTATGCCGGGTTCAATGGGCGGAGGGAGTCCCTTCGGAAGCATGCAGGTAGGCCTTCCAAATAATCATATTAGAAAAAAAAGACACCGGTCCTGCAATGCAACTTAAAGTCACACCGAACAACTTCTCTTATATTGACATGTACCTCTCAATATAAATTCTGACAATGATTTAAGGAATCTTGCACAAATGAGACTCTAACTGCTGTTTAACTTTCCGGACCAACGATGATTTTTCTTACATCATTTCATCTTGTAAAATGTTGCTCTAATGTCCTTGACATGCTGCGCGTTATTCAATAAACATTTAGAGATTTTTCATTACATTATCACCGTTTTCTTATAAAATCATAATTTGGATCTAAACTTTAAAGTGCAGTTTCTGAAAAGTTTAAAAGTCAAGAAAACTTTGTGTAACAAAACCAGCGATGTGACATTCGACCTTTGACATTGATCAGGGTTCCCATCACGTGTCAGAGCGGCCATTGAAGGAGTGCCCCGGTACCATGCTCTGTATGATGACGTGTAAAGGACACTACACGCTCGGCGACGTTGGCAGTAACGGCTGTCGATCATGTACATGTCCCACCCACCATGAAACCACGCACACGTCAACGCATGGTAAAATGTCGTATCCGCCTTATTCCAGAAATTTGAAAGAAGGGGGGAGAATTTTAACATAATTAAGTTTTATATGATCATATTGCCATCGTCTTTTACAACATATACAAATATAGAGTGAGTACCCTACTATCAATTCAAAATGCTCCCGGAATCAAGCGATAGCATACCCTTTACCGATATTTAAACCAGCCTGATTAAGGTATTATATGTGATACGTATCATTTGATTGTTTAGTTCATTGATGAATGATGTTGTTTGATTGTGACGTGTTATAGTTGTGACGGTACAGACCTCTTCCGGCCACACGACTCCTCACCACGAGTGTTCGGGCACCAAGCTGTGTATGATGACCTGTAACACCCAGTACGTGCTGGGACAGAGGGGCTCCGACGGCTGTCAGAGCTGTACCTGTCTACCAGGTAAGTGTCCCACACCTGTCTACCAGGTAAGTGTCCCACACCTGTCTACCAGGTAAGTGTCCCACACCTGTCTACCAGGTAAGTGTCCCACACCTGTCTACCAGGTAAGTGTCCCACACCTGTCTACCAGGTAAGTGTCCCACACCTGTCTACCAGGTAAGTGTCCCACACCTGTTTACCGGGTAAGTGTCTCTCACCTGTCTACCAGGTAAGTCTGGTTCACCTATCTCACCGTTAAGAAGGTCTACCAGGTAAGTGTATCTCATCTGTCTCCCAGGTAGGTCTGGCTCACTTGCCTTTCAAAAAAGTCTGTATCCCTACTGTAATACTTTAGTTGTGTCTCAGGGTTTTTTCAAAATATTTGGTGATATTTGCAAGAGTGCAATGAAATGGAGCATCGTTTTGTTGCTTTTATAATAGAAAATATGGTTGCTTTACATTCTATTGTATATATTGAAGCTCCAACAGAGGCGCCAAAACCTGCCCCGACCAAGTCATGCATGTCCACCGTGCTGTGTATGTTGTCATGTAAGACCGGATACTCACTGGGCGCCACCGGAACTGACGGATGCCAGACATGCACATGTGTTGCGCGTACGTATACATCTATAGCACTGTTTCATGTATCATTACTTTATCTAAACATATTTTTTGTCAAATGAAGCAAATGAAAAAAAAATCCCTTTTGATTATTGTATACAAATTCTTACAGTAATCGAAATTTAGACAATTTGTGAATCAACTTTCCAATATGTCTCTACTTGTTACAAGTATAAATAAGCAAAAAAAATTGGAATCCAGCAACTTTTTTACAGCACCGACTCAGCCACCCACCGCCCCTCCAGCTAAAGTCCTGACATGCTCCCACACCATACAGTGTATGCTCAACTGTAAAAACGGGTACACGCTGGGTAATACCGGAACAGATGGTTGTCCTCAGTGCGCATGCGTAGTCCGTAAGAACTTCCGATTTTAATCTTTCATAACATTCACCATATTTTTTGATATTACCTTTTTGGACCATTTACAATAGGATTGATCATAGGTCAAATTCAGGTGCGTTTAAATGTACAATATACCTAAAATTGCTGTCATAAAGCAAGGGAAACATTTGTATTCCAGCAACAAAAGTGGTGGAAGTGCTAACCTGTTCCAAGAACATCCAGTGTAACTCGGGATGTGGAGCAGGATATAAGTGTGGGACCGACGGGTGTCCTACCTGTAGCTGTATCAAACCGGCGGGTATGTCATACACTATTCCCTCACACGTAGTATTTCATATCATCCAAACTTAAAGTTTCTAATCAGTTATACATAGCATCAATGAACTGAAATCACATTTTTACTCAAAAATTTTCAACTTTTATTGCAAAAAATCTAAATTGGGCTCTTTCAAAAAAAAATGTGACGTCAATTATTTCGTTTTTATTGGAACATGTGTAAAATCTGTGACGTATTTGCAGCTGTGGGACTGACGGTGGTCGAGGTGATCAAACAGCCCGTGCGGTGTACCACAGCCTTCTCCTGTCCGTCCTCGTGTGAGCTCGGCTACAAGTGTGGCTCCGACGGCTGTCCGACCTGTCAATGTCTCATCGCTGTACCGATGGGTATGTTGGCGGATCTAAGAATGAAATCTTAATCATAATATGTGGGTGGATCTAAGATTAAAGCGGATGTTAACTTATGATAATTTGGGGGTGGATCTAAGATAAATATCTACGCTATATTTATAGTAAGTCAATAAGTATTTTGGCATATCTGAGATAAATATATAATCACCAATGGGTGTGTGGACGGAACTAAGATTTATACTTAGTTATTTATTATAACACATGTATTATGTTCGAATTTAATATACAGACTTACGACAAATCTATAAAAAAAGAAACCGATTGTTTAATGTGTTTGCGGGCAGATCTATGATAAAGTCATTAGTTATAGAAAAAATTAGCAATGGGTTTATGGACGGATCTTAGGTATATTCCTTAGTTATATCTTTAAATGCCAATAAGTATGTGGGCGGATCTAAGATAAATACTTACATGTAAGTAATATTTATTAATACCAATTTTTATATTAACAATAGTAACTATAATGTGTACAAATGAGAATCAATGATACATATTATGCAGATTACTGTGTTTAATTAATATCAAAGTGAGGGAGAATTGTTTGCCGTTTTATTTCAGGTATAACTATATACAGTGTTATTTTCGCTCTTCTTCACTTGCAGTTTCGCACCCTCTTGAATTGAATCAGACAAAACCGTGTTTTAAATTCGCCCGTTGACAAAGGGGGGGGGGAAGGGGGGGAGGGGGAGAGGGGCGAAACAACGAAGGCAAATATTTCTCTGTATACCGTACATTGATTAATAAAACCACTTTTATAATTTATAAGTAGTGAAAGAATGATCAAAATATATTAGTAAATGTTTTTCCCTGAGATCTCACGTGTTAGCCAATTGTCTTATAAAAGTATAATTATTTTATCAGTAAATAAACTAACTTTCTTAATTGAATGCAATAATTTAACAAAGTCTTGAAATGTTGAGGAGTGATAATCAACTCTAGTTTATGTAATGATGAAATATACTTATTATTAATACAATGTCTGTATCAGCTCCCGAGAAAACTATCGAACCTTGTCATGACTGCAATACAAACACAGTTGTCCCTCAGACAATCAAAGAACCCTGCACCGACTGCAACACGGCAACAGCAGTGGTTGTTCCACCAAAGGTTGTAGAACCTTGCAACAATTGTAACTCAGGAACAGCCGTACCAGTTCCGCAACAAGTATCAGTAAATCAATGCAAAGACTGCGATACGGGTCACGAACTTCTCGTACCTCACGTAACTTCTGGCGGAAGTAATTGTCAAGGTGATTGTGACAACTCTAAGCCATCAGGTGGAAGTAACCAATTTAAGCCTGGTGGTACTGGCGGAATGTCGGGAGGTTTCAAACCAGGGACTGGATATGGAGGAGGAGTTCCCTCGCCGATAAGTTCGGGAGGTAGTACTGGAATAGCAGGAACTAATAGTGGTGGGTTAACCACCGGAAATTCAAATGGTTCAGGTATGCCCTCGCCTTTCAATCCAAACGGTAACGGAGGAAGTGGTATTTCCATTGGCACTGCAAGCGGATCTGGTATGCCATCTCCTTTTAATCCGGGTACAAACGGTGGTACAGGAGGTTTAGGAGCTTCAACTAGTGGGTCGGGAATGCCGTCACCATTTAACCCAGGAACGAATGGAGGGGGTACAGGGACAGGAGCCGGTTCTGGTATGTCATCACCATTTAAACCAGGGACCAACGGCGGTGGAAATAGTGGAACCGGATCTACATTCAACACTGGTTCAGGAGTGAATTCACCTTTTAACGTTGGAAGTAATGGCGGACAATCATTGTCTGGAAATACAGCTGGAAATGGCATGTCGTCACCTTTCAAACCTAGTACAGGTGGAGATGGTAGCCAAGCAGGACCCTTTTCAGCTGGATCTTCCTCTGGGAACAATCCACTTTTACCGCAATTCTTGCAGGGAAGCAGTGGAATGAACGCACAACAAACCGTAACAGGCGGGAACGAAAATATAGGAACTTCTGCTGGATCCGTAGGTGGAGGTCTTACCCAAGTCAACACCGCTCAGTCCTACGGTCAGCAGATAGACACCAGTCAGTACAGCGGACAGCAAACAGGCATCGTGGCAACGAACACGAACGGTCAAATGAGTGGCGGACAAACCGGTGGAAATTTTTCAAATCCATTCGTTGCTTCCGGAAATGGAGCTTTTACAAATGAAGGTTTCAAGCCGAGTCCTTTTATGCAAGCTGCTGGACAAAATGGGGGAAGTGGTCCTTTTGCGGGAGCAATGACTTCTGGTAATGGATCCTCAACTGGCCCATTTTCAGCAGTCGGTGGCAACAGCAATCCCGGATTTTCAGAAAACACTTTTCCTAATCCTTTCCAAACGACAGGGGGTTCAAATGGCGCTCAGGGTGGAGGAGGAAATTCAAATGGAAACGGTGCATCAGGATTTGGACCTAGTCCGTTTCAGACTACCGGGACAGGAAGTGGTAGTCCTCAGCCATCATTCGGTGGTTCTGGTGGAATGACATCTGGAAGCACAAATGGTGGATTGAATCCTTTTGCTGGTTCTTCAAATAGTGGAGGGAGCAAACCGGGATTCGGGGGATCTGGAGGTTTTAATACGGGTGGAAGTTCTCAAGGCGGATCAGGATTTGGTGTCAATCCGTTTCAGAGTGTCGGATCTGGAACTGGTCCAAAACCTTCATCAGGTGGATCAAGTAATGGAAATACTCTCGGTGGTGGAATGACACCGAACTTTGGTGGAGGCAGCGGTGGTTTCAATCCATTACAAGGGAACTCGGCTGGTAGTTCAATGAGTGGACAAGGTCCATCTGGTTTTGGGGGTGGCTCGGGGAAACCGGGAAGTGGAGGAATTGGAGGGGGACCGATGGGAGGCGGATCAACGGGAGGTGGATCAGGACCGATGGGAGGTGGATCAACGGGAGGTGGATCAGGACCAATAGGAGGTGGATCTGGAGGAAGTGGGCCATTAGGAAACTTCCACGCACCAACCGGATACGGAGGCGCGACAGGAGGTGGACCAATGATGGGAGGATCGGCTGGAGGTGGTCAATTGACAGGCGGATCTTTAGGTGGTGGTTCCTCTGGAAGCAAACTGGATGTACAATACATAATTAAGAAGTGTCCAGAAACAATGCACTGCATGACCACTTGTCCCCTGGGCTATCGTTTGGGAGGACAGGGGAAAGATGGCTGCCCACTTTGCACATGTTTAGGAAAACAAGGGGAGACGATGCAAGGTCTGCCACATCAGAATACTCTAAACGGTTTGGGAAATTTACCGAAAGGAAAAACAGAAGGGAAGATAGAACCGTCAGGACAAAAAGAAAAACTAAGTAAGTTTTCATTGTTGATTCTTATAGTATTTTTTTTTTTATTTGATTTATATTAATTTGCATCATTTCACTTTTAAGAACTTCTCATGATACTAACAATTATTCAATTGATGATAAAAATTATGAAATATAGATCATGATAATAAAGGAATGATGATTTCGATATTTAGTGATTGACAAGCTTGCAATTGTCAACTGAAATTTATTTCAAATTGTATTTGCCTGTTAACAGATACACAAAATATAGTTTGTCTGTCCTCGTTCGCATGTCCGATCACATGCCTCCATGGTTATAAACCGGATGCTAATGGCTGTCCAACCTGTTCCTGTCACGTGGTACCAGGTATATGTCTAATTAATACGTGCATGCTTAAAACCCATTACATTTTTTTTTAAATGTACAAACTTTAAAAAAAAAAATCTTTATCTTTTATTTTTGTAGAACAAGCATATACCCCCCCCCCCCCCCTGCTTCTCTGAAATGCAATAATCAATTCTTTGTTTTTTATTTTTGTAGAACAAGCATACACCTCCCCTGCCTCCCTGAAATGCAATGGTCACTTCTCCTGCTCCGAGGAATGCCAAACTGCTTACACTGCCGGAAGTGACGGTTGTCCACAATGCGACTGCGTGCCGGGTGCGTGTTTGATCATGCGCACTTGGAATCAAAAATGGACGGAACATCCATGCAGATGTTATGTGTTTATTTCGCTTGTTCACTGTATCCCGCCATTGTCAAACGAACCGATTTTTCATATCTCCTGTCCTGTTCAAGAACACCACTTACCTATAAAATCCATATTGACCTACATGTTGTACCATTTGCTGTCTCTGTGTGTTGCTTTTTGTGTTTCCATTCTGCGAATAAACAATCACATTAAACCTAGTGTATAGTTGTGGCATTACATCTCTTTTTCTGTATGTTGGTCTATTTTCAATGAGGTGATGTTATTGAACAAATAATATATTATAAGCTTTACGCTAACAAAATCAATCCTTTCAGTTTCCAAACCCCGTCCTACGCCACAACCAACTCATATAGATGCGCACGCCATCCTGGCACACTGTCCCACAACGATGAACTGCATGACAACATGTAGAGAAGGATACACATTGGGCGGAACTGACGCTCACGGATGTCCTAGCTGCACATGCGCAAAGATACAAAAAAGTAAGGTGTAAAAAAACTAACCAACAATTATGAGGATTAGCGAAAAAAAGAACAGCAGTGAAAAAGCTAACAACATGTATTTTAAGCTGAATGTAAAACGGGGTGTGAAAAACAACCAACAGCCATCGCAGTTAAAACATGTGACGCAACTATCACCTGTATGACGTCATGTGCCAACGGATACACGCTAGGAAACAAAGGTCACGACGGTTGCCCTGTCTGTAGGTGTGAACAGAAGTGTACCACATGCGAGACCCATCCAATCGTCGTGCAGAAGGTGGACGAATGCCACCACGACTGTAGTCCTAAACCCCAGCAGGTCGTCGTTGTTCAGAAGACGCCGGAGTGCACGGATAACTGCGGCCATCACACCGGTATCATGTCATGAACTTTCAGATCCTCAGTATAATCTAGTCTCTCAAAAGATTTAAGCTTGTCTCTTCCATTCCTGTTCTCTTTTGCAAATCGACCTCAAATTTACGCTTCTATGACGTTCATTAACATGTATGCAATTTATCTAATTGAAATGGTTCTCCACATTTTTTTCTAATTTCACGGATATGCATATATAGAAATAATTTTCAAAAGAGTGTTATAAATGGACATTTAAAAAGGTCGATTATTAAAAAAATAACTTCATGCTTCCAATTCCCCATCAAACCAAACCCAGATTAAGACTTTGGAATTTTGCATGGAGAGGATAATCTTCCCTTTCAAAAATTTGAAAGTCTCTCTCTTTTTTTTGGAAAGCATACACGTCTGATTTGATCTTCTTGACTTATGCTATTGACGGAGGCTCACGATGTTTCAGGAACATACGTGGCTGTTAGTGGTACCAGTGGTGGAACATCCGGGGGTACTGCGGTAGCAACGTCCGGTGGTGGTGGCGGTGGCAGCGGCGGCGGTTTCGGGGGTGGCGCTGCCGGCGGTTTCTCTGCAGGAGGCGGCGGCGGTATGTCGGCCGGGGGAATGGCCGCCGGAGGAAGTGGGGGAGGTATAGGATAGGATAGTAACTTGTTTTTGTTGTCTTTATGTTTTTATTTAGATCACTTTAACAGCGGATGTTTATAAATATGAGAGAGAGAGAGAGAGAGAAGGAGAGAGAGAGCAACTAAAGTAGGGCATGTCATTTTATATTCTAATTCTTTTAGATATTGTTATTTTAAAAACAAACATTCTGATAATGATGTTTTGTATTATATTAAAGGTTCCCAATGTAAGCCCCTTCCACCTAACTGCCATCCCCACTGTATCAAATACGACGTCGCTCATTGCAGACTGTGTATGTGTGAAAGTGGTAAGTCGTTACAGATTGTGTTTGTAGGAAAGTGGTAAGTTTAAAAACCTCTTTCCTGTAAAATGTTTCATTCAAAGGCTCAATTAAAAAATGAAAAGCTTTCTTTGGTGATTCATGCGGAATATGAAGGTGGCAACATTGCAGAAAAAAATACTTAACCCACGTTAGCTGGTTATGTATTTTTTTCTGCATTAATAGCTACGGATTTAAATAAGCTATGAATCACAATTAATTTCCGTAAGAAATAAGAGGAATCATAGTTTGTGGATGAAAATATATTCATCTATTCACCATCATGTAAAAATTAATACTACGTTGCGTATTAATTAAAACGCCATATTTATTCACTCACACGTTTTTTCATACTCTTAAATGAATGAGTACTGTGGAATCATCATTGTTTTTGGGGACCAATGTTCGTTGCATTCGTGGGTTACACTTGCCCGCAAATTTACATCCAAAAGAACGTACTAGTATATGCAAGCATTTGTTTAATATTCATTTACGAAGTAGAACATGCTACCAACAAAATTACGCCCCCGCAAACCAGGAAAATCTTTGGCTACCCACGAACAGTGACTCCCACGAATAAAAATGATTCAACAGTATTAAAGTTTAATCTTTATGTATCTGAATTTTTTTCTCTTTCTCTTTTGTTATAGAGCCAATGCACGGGTAAAGAACTTTTATCATTCCTGTAAACTGTGATGTACTCTGTCGCATGTACAACGTCTAAATTTTGCTGTCATAAGTTGGCAAATATTATTATGTTCGATGACTACTATAGTCACATATGAGAAAGGTAATAAAAAGTTCTTGTTTTTGATTTTTATTTTGTTTATTTCGGGACATAACATTTAGTTCGACGTATTTAAAGAAAATAAGTCCATGAATTAACCACCTACTTTAAAGTTAACCAAGACTTAGGTCTCTTCCACTTTTTCTTTATTTATTTTTTTTCTGGGGGGTGGGGGGGAGGGTTAAGATATTTGTATTATTTACACTACATGTAAATAGAACGTAAATAAGCAACCTACGCCAAAACATTGAAATAAATATTTTAATTTTCAATTGTCTTTGTCTGTGATAATGTTACGAATCAATTTTGAATCCAAAAACCCCTTAACTGCATAAAAGATGACACAAAATGGGCGTGTCATATTGCATAACCGAAAAAGGTTATTGGCGGCTCCGCGTAGTTACACATGTGCTACATAAAAAAACAGTGGACAAAATAATGGTGTTTAAAAGTGTAAAAATTGGAAAAATATTAATATAAGTAATAAGAATCAAAATCATTTTTTTAATATTATGAGGTGATAATTTCGGTCGAGGCGTGTTCAAATCTATTGATTTGACCCCGCCCAGACCGAAATTATCACCTCATAATACTCATAGAATGATTCCTAATTCCTTAAGTAGAACAAAATAATCTTTATTATGATGTATTTATTTTGTAAACTTAAGACAATACCCAGTGCAAAATTATTGACTTTACTTTCAAAAACTGACTTTGTTGACGTTCTCGTTGTACATAGAAACTGAAACACAGATATAAATAATTAACCTTAGTATATATCTAAATAACGGAAACCTTAATATCCTATTTAAGTACGTAAAAATACAAAAACTTAAAAGCAATGATTATAAGCAGCGTGTATTACCGTGGATAATAAAACAATTAACAATTAAATCCACATGGGTCATAGCAATGTTGTTTCAATATTGTCTCTATTTTATTTTAAGGCATCTTCTTCGCGTTTTACAAGTCATAAAGACAACAGCGCAGATTTTTTGGGGAAAAGGGAGCGGGGGGGGGGGGGGGGGGGGGGGTTAAGAAGTATTTCATTTAACAAGGATTTATCTATTATGTTATTGTCCAAACATCGAATTAAAATCGAAAGAAAAGGAAGCTTTGGGTATACACATAAAGTGTGTCTATAGTAGTCTACATAATGAACCAATGGTCATCATATGGTCAGTCAAGTGGGGTTCATATCTATAAAACGGACAATGAACGAAGATAAAAGGAATCTATCATTGACCCTCTCAAAATATAAGGAGGGTGGCGCATTAATCAACAAAGAGATAGGCGGAAGCCCCGGTCAGCACCAACACTGGGCCATTGTGGTTATACACTTAAATAGATATCACTTAAAGAGAGCAATGAATTCTATAGCCTTGGGACATAAGTGTTTTCAGAGCAAACGTTTCCTTTTCTGGTGGAAATTTTGGGCGCTTCTTTTGCATGAGGCCTACATGTAATTTCACATGACCATCCAAAAAACATATATATATACGCGGACAAAAGTACGTCTACAGTATATTGACAGTTATAAATTTGAATTTCTCTCTCTCTCTCTCTCTCTCTCTCTCTCTCTCTCTCTCTCTCTCTCTCTAACCAAAACCAAAGGATATTTTGTTGATAAATTTAATGTGTAATGATTTTTGAGAGTGTTTTTCCCGTTAGCTAAAAATATATTGATCTTTACATATCGCATGGCTTTTTTCCCGTCTTTCACAGAAAAAAGCCCTGCTTGAGGATTTTCAGTGTATATTACTCAGATGCACTATCATCTTAAAGCAAACGGAACTTCTCGTGAACGAAAACATCCGAGTCCGCGCTTAAAAAGAACCGAGAAGTTACGATAGCGTTGGTAGCGAGAGATCGGAAATGATTGTGTTAACTGTTGAAGTAAATCTAGTGCGTCCCCCTTTTAGAGAAAAAAAAACTACTTGAACAAAATGTATTTATTTTCAAGATAAACAAAACAATTTAGAACAAGGTCAAATTTGCACAAAGATAACATAAACAATTTATATTTACGTATAACAAATTTCAGATTTTAAAATTAGAAGCACAAATTGTTATCTTTCTTTTTTATATATTATAACTTGCAGCTTTGTGCATACACTCATATAATATCAATGAAAGTAAATTGTAGCTATAAATATATTAACATATTTAAGAAATGAACTCAATGTCTACCCAAGTTATACTCGTATAACCTGGGTTGGGGCAATTTACGCTTTATAATCCGCGAAGCGGATTATAAAAAAGCGTAAATTGCTCCAACCCAGGTTATACGAGTATAACTTGGGTAGATATTGAGTTCATTCCTTATAATTTAATTTTCTGGAATTTGCTGTACAAATTGAGTCCGTTTTACTTTTAAAAATGATATAAATCTGTTCAATTCATACGTAACG
This sequence comes from Magallana gigas, assembly GCF_902806645.1. Lineage (NCBI taxonomy): Eukaryota > Metazoa > Mollusca > Bivalvia > Ostreida > Ostreidae > Magallana > Magallana gigas. The sequence goes on along the minus strand of NC_047560.1, from coordinate 39,095,145 downwards.
TCAAGTGAATTAGTACGTTGGTGCATTGTGACGTGTCTTGTGACGTGCAAACCAGGTTATACAAATTTAACTAAATTTTTCTATCCAATCAAATGCCGCGTTACAACCAGAATTAAATTATATAAGAATAGCTGCCCTCCTTTTGCAAGTTAATTAAATAAAAAGAAATAAAGAAAAAAACATTATTGAGTTAATTTAAAACAAAAATAAAGTTATGATATGAAAAATTTCTTTGAAAACAGTTTAGAAAAAATACAGTTACTCTATTTTCATTAATAAAAAAATAACTATGATGATGTGTTTTTAAAATTTCAAATTCGCATCAGTATTACACATGATTAAAAAAAATAAATTTTACAAAATGAGTATGCTCGAATACAATAAAATTATTCGTAATTGATAAGGGGTGGGTGGGGGTGGGGTGGTGGTTTTTTCATCTTCTTGTGTATATATAGAAATGGAAGATTTCAAGTCTATTTAATACATGTACCTGCACCAAGGAACTTTTTATTCTACTCAAGATGCCCCCCCCCCCTCCACCATTACAGGATACAAGTACATGCAGGACTATCTCCATTCCACTTATAATGCATACGTTCGGGGGAGGGGTTGTGGGTTTTTGGCAGTGTGAATATACTTGTGATATGTAAAATCTTATATAAGCCTTTTATTGTGACTCAAAAACTTTGGCCCCTGCAAAGTGACGACTTTGATAATTGAGGTCAACATGTATATAGAAGATAACGCGGCAGAAAAAAGGGGAAAGTTTAGAGAAGAAGAAAACATTAATTCATTCATAAATATTGTTGATTGGGAAAAGCTTGTGAAATATTTATCAACGATAGAGTGTGAGAGAGACAATGACAGAGGAAGGGACAAATTTCCGAATGAAAAAACGCCCCTCCCCCTTCTGCACACTCTCTTCGTTCCGTGTGCATTCTATTGGCCTGAAATGCATTTTGAAAAAATTACGCACTTTGAATTTTTTTTTCAAAGTGCGTTAATTTGGTGACCAAATTTCGTATTTTTTTTCAAAGTAACAGGACATTCTATGGGCCTTGAAGATCCTCGTCCTTCTTCCTGGGGTTACCGAGTGGGTTACCGAGGATATTTACAAATACAGGACGTTGCTGTAATTTTCAGACAGTTTTTGTTGAATGTGTAATGTAGACCAAATTACGGATGTCATTTTTTGTTTTTTGTTTCATTGGTTGATTGTTTTCATTTTAAAAAACTTTTTTGTGCTTTTCTGATACAGTTGGTCGACGAATGGCGACATGCGCTTTAAACATGATAAAGTCTCCATTGAATATTACAATGTCTTCAAAATGTTTTAAGCACTTTCATTAACGAGGGCAGATACAAGCCTAATGATATTATAATATGATTTTACAGCTTTGAGATGAATAACAGAGAAAATCTCGTTGTACGTAAAATTAAAAAAACATAGAAATCCATTCTTAAAATCATATCTCAATATTTCATATTTCAATATCTCATATCTCAATCTTTGAGGTAGAACAGCAGATACATCGATTTCTAGCAGCTTAGTCCGCCAACACTGTCCGCGTCCCCAACCGGAAGTGGTGGATATTCAACATCCGGGCTCTGGTCTTCATACGGGTCTTCCTCAATTTCCTCCTCATATCCGATCAAATTCTGATAACAAACAGGTGTATCGCTACGCCGATCGACCGAGGCGCGAAACATCAAGAAATCGTCGTTTGTCAGTGAAAGGGAGTCCTCGGGAAATTTCAAACTCGCTGCCATTGGTGGAGCGTTTCGTTCATTGAGGAACATGATGGCTTCCGACAAAATACTTCCTTCTACGTCATAGCACGAAAACGCTTCCGGTGGCATAAACCGATCTTTAGTGTCCACGCGCGAGAGCTCTCGTTGCTCTTCCGGTAATATCTCGAGTTCAGCGATAGTCTTTTTGGCGAGTTGATGCGAAGGGAAAGATAATGCGGTCGGTTTGTTTTGATGCGTAATCGGTGCGTCCATGTGGCATTCTGCTATTGTAACCGCAGCTATGCTAGCCTTTTCTACGTCGTTTTCGCACGGAGTGAAATCAGCCTCGTTTTCAAAATCGCTATGGATACCTGAGTCCATTCGACTGTAGTGTCTCAGCAACGCTTGATGTGATTCTGTGGTATCTGCTGTCGTCTGCTTGAAGGGAAGCCAAGCGTCGCGCGATTCTTGTAAAACGTTACTTCGGAGAAAGTTTAGAAAAATGTCTAGTTCTTTGTTCAACACATACTTGGTCCAGTACTGGATCCTTGGCTGAATTCTACACTCCTCATTTTCCGACTCTATCACGACGAATCGCTTTTGAATCTGAGAGAGCACCGAGGATGGTATTCGCCGATCCTTCAGCAGTCGTCGCTCAAACTGGGTAAACGATTTCGGCGTCATCCACAAAACGAAGAATGTGGAGTCCGAGGCGAGTTTCTTCCAGAGACATTTGTCGTTGAACATTTTGGTTTCCACGATGACCTCTGGTATGTCTTTGTTGATGGATGTAAGCAATTGTTGCGCATGCGCATTGTGCTTTGGGTCATGGATAATCACTATACCGGGACCGGAACCTAATAGAAATACGTGGATGCTTTTGAATGTAAATATATAGAATAAAACAATGTGCAAAACCGATATGATCAATCAAAAGATATAAAACAGAGTTACATTAATATCAAAGAACAAACCTTTATAATTGTTGTTGTAAAGATTAATGGTTCTGCAGCTTTTCCCTGAAAAATTCAAACCAAAAATATAAACTGATAAACAATATATACGGTTTACAAGTAGAGGAACAAAATAATTGAAAAAAGAGACAAAACAATAACAGAGAATGGGAGAGAACCAAACAATACGTCCACGAGGATAGACTAACCTTGTCGTTTGTAATTGACCACAGCGAACACGGACACGATGGCACCCAGCGCCACCGTCAGGACGGAGAACACACTGACCGGAACTTTCCAACTACTTCCGGCGTCCTCGTTCTCGCCTTCATCGCCGACTGCCTCCTCGAAGTTTTGACCCGTCTGGCTGTTGTTATCAGACACTTCAGGTAAGTCGGAGTGCAGGGCGGGAGTTTTTTCTTCACTTCCGGTGGATACCATGGCCCATGTGATGTCATCGTTTTGGAGTTGCATTTTTAGTCCGTTCCATTGCTTGGTTTGTTTGTGTGTAAGGGTGGCGATGTCGGGAGTATTTATTGACGTTAAAATCTCGCCCGTTGTATATTCTTTTGATGTCGTAACCACAGGCCGGGCTAAAAAGATAATTCAGTATGTGTTTTAACATGTAAATTCATTAATTGCAGGTTAATAATGTATTCTGCTATTTGTATTTAAATTCAGTCATTTTTTTTAATAAGCAGCGTATATTGCGCTAGAGATAAGAACTATCATGTCCTAAAACCAACTTCATTTTTGTCCTCATATACCGATATGGCTCATCAGCTAAAAATAATATATAAAACTTAAAATAAACTTACTGTCTTCAATGATGAATGTCGGTGTTTCCGTGCAGTTGCACGCTTTGCACGCACCGAACCTCTTACAACGACATCTGTCAGAGTCACCTTTTAAATCATCGTACGGTTCAACCTAGAAAAGTAATTCATTGTACGGATATAGAGATCCTTGCTTTGTTACAGAAAACAGGTTCATAGGCATGAATTGCAATTAATCCTAGAGATTCATTATTGCACAGTCAAAAAGTATTTCTGGAATCATCATTATTCGTTGGGGGACCAATGTTCGTGGCTTTCGTGAGTATTCCTTGCGCGCGAATTAACATCCCAAACGAACGCATATACAAACATTTGTTTTATATTTATTAAAATTATCTCGATTACACTACCAACATAATTACGTCACCACGACCTAGAAAGAAATTTGGTTACCAGTGAACATTGAATACGAATAAAATTGATTACACGGCATTCTACCTTGATTCTGTACATTCCGGGCTCAACTTCTCTAAATTTGACATATATCTGTAACAAAAAAAAGCAAATTGACCTTAAAAAATCAACATATCTTGAAAGTTTGCCAATTTTTAAATTAAAGTCCATTTAATATAAGCGCATTTTATATTCCGTTAACTGCTTTTTTTAATTATTTTACAATAACAACAATAATTACAAACAAACATGAAAAAAAACATAATTATAAACAAATATAATACGCCTTTCACTGGGAGATCAATTTCCTTCAAAGGGTAAATTAAATATAAATTCGATACTGCAGTATGCAATAAATCGTTATCAATGAAATACACTCGACATGACATAAAACACTATCGATAGATAAAATTCACTCGATATGACGTAAAACATAATTAATTAATGAAATACACCAAATATGACGTTAGATAAAATAAATCGGGTGGGAAATGCTCGATGTGACGTCAATCAATCAATAAAGATTACACACAGAATTGAAAAAGAAACACGCACCGAAGACGACATGGCGAACTCCATTTTGGCGTGAGTCGTTAAGCGGCTGGTCATCCCCTCGAACCCGCTGTACTTGATCTGGCGGAGCTGGATGTTGTAGTACCGGATTCCGTAGGCGGCTGGAGCCGGTTGGAACTGGACCTCGACGATCCGGTCACGTGAGTTGTTAACAAACCATATCTTTGTGTACCACAGGGAGGAGTTCTCAGGCGGGTAGTCTTAAAAGGATACATGTATAATGTAAATCAGGCTATATTGACGATTTTCTTGAAGTTCTTTTCATTGATTATAATATTCTGCGATTGAATAACATTCACGCAAGGAACTGGGAGGAACATTTTTCGTAAAAGGGTGAATAGTTGGTTAAGATTTAGAAATATTGAAAGGAATTCAAATAACATGCGATTGTTTCATATGTACATACAAAAAATGTAGCGCAATGGACAGAAACCATGTAATGGTACAGTGTCATGTAATTGATGTTTCAAAATAGTTTACCTAAACTGATAGGGAAAATTTAAAGAAAAAGAGGAAGAGTCTGGTAAAGATTGGTCTCTAGATTTGAGAAAGAGAAAACAAGAAGAAGAGATGTGTGTTTAATGAAGAGTTGTGGAGGAAATTTTAAAAGAATCCTCTGAGGAAGCCTAGAATTTGTTAAAGAGAAACTCGGAATTTGTTCAAGAAAAGTTTGTTGAGAAAGAATTGGTTGAAGAGGACTTAGTTGAAAACAAGTGGGTTGAATAGCAGTTTTATTTTCTTAAAAGGACTCGGTTGAAAAGAAGTTGGTAGAAGAGGATTTTAAAGAAAAAGAACAGACATAATTTTACCGATTGTTTCTCCTGCCAGGATAAAGCTCTCTGCCGGGAGTGAAGCTGGTGACTTGGGTAAGGACCAGATGGAGAAATTAAAGCTCTTGGATAGTGCAAGGCGAAAACTAAACCCACTCTGCCAAAAAAAAAATTCAAACTGAATTAAAAAATATCCCAAATTTAAGTTAAAGAAAAAAAAGAAGAAATCAATTTGATCAATACATGATTCACATGGGTTTTAATGTTTTTAGTATTTTCCGATCAGAAAACACTGAAAGGATGTTTAAATTCCGTTTCCTGTCTGTATCTTGCATATTAACGGCAAAAGATCTGCGCATTATTTTGCCAAATTTAAAATAAAAACAAAAACATACTCACATTTCTCTCTGCCTCGGAAAATGTTCCATTCCCAAATGAAGTCACAATCACACACCTGGATCCCTCAATTGACGTCAGCCGCGCCTCAAATCCTTGGATCTCCGCCTCTAATTCTGAACAAAAAAGTTGTTTTTATCATTTGATGATAAAAAGTATGAAAAGCTCCGTATAGCTCATTGAACATGTATATTGAAACATTTTTCAAATTTTTGCATAGTTTTATTAAAGATATGATGGATTTGCAATCATTTAATTTAACTGACTAATTTGAAAGTAAATACATTGCCATAAAAATATGCAGTCGATTTTTTTTAGAAGAAAAATATATTGTCAAATCCTTAAAACCCTGTCTAGAAAAAAATTGTTCGGTTGTCAAAATTACTAGAAGGAAAAAAAAACATAATGCGTTTATTTCGTTAAAGCGTGCATCAGAAAGACACCTCTAAATTTACCATTTCCAGGGTGAATAGTGACATTTACTAAGGTAAACAATCCATATCTGTCTTTTATATCTCTGGTTTCTATGGTAACGTTTGGTGTTGCTATGGTGATGTTTTGGGAGTTGGAGTAGAGGACAGGGTATTGGCTTTGAAGAAACTCTGTTGTACAGTCTGAAATAAAAAAATATATTATAAAGGTTAATCGCAACTTTTCGGGTCATTCCGGCAGAGCTCGAACAAAACCCGAGCTCTGCCGGGAAGACTACAGTTTGCGAGCGTTTTCAAATGTTACTCTGCTTTACGCAAAGTTGGTTATGATATATACATGAGTGAACACCAAACTGTTTTTTCCGACTCGAGATATTCGATCAGATTACCTTGCAAGTATTATAAAGGTTAATCGCAACTTGTCGGGTCTTTCCGGCAGAGCTCGAATAACACCCGAGCTCTGCCGGGAAGACCCGAGAAGTTGCGATTGTTGTAAAGTTGTTACTTGAATAAAATGATTAACTTCGTATATTTACATTTTCCAGTGTCTTTGCCTGTGATAACACTACGTATCGATTTTGTACTATATAAACCATAATACAAATGACGCCAAATTGAGGCGCCAGCGGGGTTTGCTTATTCATATTTTAATATTTAATCGCACGATGGCTTAAAATTATGTAAATGAAAGTAATAAGGAATCATCCTTTGAATATTATGAGGTGATAATTTCGGTCGGGCGTGATCAAATCTGTCTAACCCTAACCCTAACCCTAACCCTTTGATCACGCCCGACCAAAATTATCACCTCATAATACTCAAAGAATGATTCCTTATTCCTTATGTAATTGTCTACAGTCTTTAAATGTTACTCTACTTTACACAAAGTTGGTTATGATATACATGTGTGTGGTTGCATTAAAATTTATTTTACACATATTTTCGTTGATTAAGATTAAGTCACAGTTCCAAGTTTACTTAAATTCATAGATAATGGAAAATCAATACAATTTGTGTATCTCTACTTCGATGATTGTTTGATATCCTGGATCAACTCAACAAGATATGTCGATAATTAATGAAAATTAATAAAAAAAAAATAATGAAACCACAACAAAAACGCTTAACAGTTTTGATTAATCTATAAAATCAATATCAAGTAATGCATTTCCCCTGTATTATGGATACCCATAATGCTGTGTACCGAATAAATGTAGACTTTATTTTAGATTTTCTATGTATGTACTACATAATTATTATTAATATTATGTCGACATGTGCAGAAAACCTGAGAGACTTGAATCAATTAAGAAAAAATATATTTGGTGTGGCGGTTTTCAGAAAAAAAAATATCAGAATATGATCTAGTATATATGACACAACAAAACCACAGGAACTGACTCAGAGCAGAACGTCATTAAAATTACTGTCTGAGGTAGATTTTTTGTACAAACTTGAACTTCCATCCTCTAACCAAATAAAAAAATTAAGACTGTGCAATTTCGCTCTGCACATAGCATGTTGAAATACTGTATATCACTGATAATTTTTTAAAAGCGTTGTTGCACGTTATAAAGCGAAAACTTGTAATAATTATTTAACGAAAAATAGGGTGGGATGGGGGAAATGTTTCGTTGCAACTTGTCTAGAACTAAAAGTGTAACTTACCTGAATAATACACTGCTCTGCAAGACTTCCCCGACTGAAACGATGAAAAACATATAAATAATAAAATTACTTGATATTCATCCTTATCTAACTCTTCCTTAAGGTTTAACTATTGTTTATTCGCGCGTGGGAATTTTTTGCGAGGTACGCAATAGCCTCATCGTTGCGAATATTTCTTGCCGCGAACTAGTTCATTCCATATGTTTGTAAATAAACTAGAAAGGTGTTGATAAGGTTCCGATCGCGAAAATAAGTCGTAGCGAACCTGTTTATATCAGGTAAATCGCGAATTAACATCGTCGCTAATAATAGTTAGTTGATCATATTTTGTGGGGTGCCAAACACGTGGGTTGCGGGAATCAAATAAGATGGTTGAGAGATAAATTTTTCATGCGCGAAAACATACACTCATGCGCAAAGAAGTTCATTTCTTTAATATTGATAGCAAATATAAAATCTTGATATCTTTACTAATTCAAAAAAAAATAATAATTAGAACAAGAGGCCCATGGGCCACATCGCTCACCTGAGGAACAATAGGTATGATAAAGTCAGCTTAATGGAGTCATAATACAAACAATCTGGACAATGTACAATAATACATGTAGATCCTGTATTAATAAAATCCCTTTTCCCCCCTTGGAACTCGGATAGCCCTGATTGCTGCCAATATTTACAAGAGCAGACTTTAATCACCGCTCCTGCACATATATAGGGACTCAACATTACGCAGGCAGGGATGACCGCACACCTACGCAACTCAACAGGTACAAACGTTTACGCAAGCAGGGATAACCGCACACTTGCGCCAACAGCTTAACCTAACGCAAGCAGGGAGTGCCGCACGCATGCGCTAGAGAGGCCTGAACACCAGCAGGGATGACCATACATTAGTGCTCCGCCGCAACCACCACCAATACAAGCAGGTATGACTGCACACTTGTCTTAATGCAATACAAGGCAGGAATGACCGCACACTTTGTATCGAAGGTTAGAAAACACGTAGATTAGATAGAGCAGGGATGTTCATACACTCAATCTTTCCATACCTGTTCAAGTTTAACCCCAAACAGTCGCTTTATGCAATAGACACTGTCCCTATATATGTGCCGGCCTAAAATAATTCATAGTATCTAAAAATTGGAAATCAAAAATAAACACACTAATCCGGCCTAACCCCAAACTTCTTATGCAGAACAACTTATATACATTGAATATTTAATATTTATTATTGTATAAAAATAATCATCACAATAATTGGTTAACAGTGGATGCATTAATTAAAATAATCAAGAATCAATAAATCAAGGGCAATAACTCAATACAGTAATACAAAAAGATTCTAATGAAAAAATAGCTGCCTGCTTTAATTTTATAGTCATATCACATGTTGAGTATTGCAGTTCTCAAAAAGATCCTTTACAATTGTTTATATATGGGGTATTTAGCTACATCAAACTCTGAACCTTCTTGTGAGGCCGAAGAATTGTCCTGGAGCCAAAGTTTTAACAATTATAAAGAATCATCTTGCTGATTAGTTTCTGATAAGAAGATTTTTAAAGATTTACTTTATATATTCCTATGTAAAATTTTAACCCCCCCCCCCCCCCAATGTGGCCTCACCCTACCCCCAGGGATCATGATTTTCACAACTTTGAATCTACACTGCCTGAGGATGCTTCCACAAAAGTTTCACCTTTCTTGGCTGATTAGTTCCTGAGAAAAAGATTTTTAAAGATTTACTCTATTTATTTCTATGTAAAATTTTAACACCCCCCCCCAATGTGGCCTCACCCTACCCCCAGGGATCATGATTTTCACAACTTTGAATCTACACTACCTGAGGATGCCTCCACACAAGTTTCAGCTTTCCTGGCTGTTTAGTTTCTGAGCAGAAGATTTTTAAAGATTTACTCTATATATTCCTATGTAAAACTTCGACCCCCCCCCCCCCATTGTGGCCCCATCCTACAATCGGGGGTCATGAATTTCACAACTTTGAATCTACACTACCTGAGGATGCCTTTCTGGTTCTTGAGAAGAAGATTTTTGAAAATTTCTCGAAATTGTTCATGAATTTCTAATTATCTCCCCTTGAAAACGGGTGTGGCCCTTAATTTTCACAACTTTGAACCCCCTTTGCCTAAGGATGATTTGTGCCAAGTTTGGTTGAAATTGGCCTAGTGGTTCTTGAGAAGATGTTGAAAATGTGAAAAGTTTACGGACAGATGGACGGACGGACAGACGGACGGACAGACGGACAGACGGACGACAGACAAAATGTGATCAGAATAGCTCACTTGAGCTTTCAGCTCAGGTGAGCTAAAAAACGAAAAATAAAACCTGAAACAACAATTTAACATTGAAAATATAAACCTTATAAAGGCATTCTTTCGTGAATTTTATAGATGTTTCTCTTAATTACGACCTGATTAATTATAATAATATATAAATATTTTTTAATTCTGCGATAGATGAATGTTTTAAATAGTTCACACCTTTCAATAAATAAGATTATAATTAAGATGAAAGATTTAAATATTTAAACATTATATATTTAATACTACAGAAATTCGAGAACAAAGTATTTCAGCTTTTTTTTTCCTTATTAATTGGGGGGGGGGGGGGGGCTACTAGTTATCCTTGTGAGTTTAGTCGTTCCTAACTAAGTTTATTTGTTTCCACTTGTATGAATAATGAATCTTTTGCAGGGCGTTAATTGTGAACTTCCTGCCAAACGGAGCGAAGATACAACGTTTATTCGTCAGAATGAACAATGGTAAATGAAGCAAAGCATCTATAAGAAGTATATACAAACGTGTAAGCAAAACTTTGTTGTTTACTGAAATATTTACATTGTCCCAGTGTCTTTGAGATAAAACTACGAAGCGATTTTTTTTTTATGTAAAGTCCAATACAATGACTTTTTGATATTAAATAGTACAACTGACCCCCTCGCGCTAACATCCGTGCCAACGAGAGATATTAATATAAGTTGTAGAACTTGTTGATCAATCGTTGTAAAATAAATAAAGTTCAGTTCATATTAAAACTGCTGAAAATTATGTAAATAAGAAGTAATAAGGAATCATTTTTGGAACATTATGAGGTGATCAAATACGGTCGGACGTGATCAAATCTAACATAAAAGAAAACTTTGATCACTCCCGATCGTATTTGATCAGCTCATAATGCTAAAAGAATGAATCTATATTCCTTGAATAAATCATCTCGCTTTGCAAAATTGGTAAAATTCGTCTATGGATTAAAATTGTAGTCATTGTATTAAAAAACAAAATCGGTACATGTATTTGGAGAGAGAGAGAGAGAGAGAGAGAGAGAGAGAGAGAGAGAGAGAGAGATTTGGATTTCCCTAGTGTTAATGCTCATTTTAAAAACCTGGCTCCATCGTCATCAATTTTCCTCAAGTCAATACTCAGCCTCAAATCTGAGGTTTGACCTCAGGTTTATGCACTTTTCTTTACAGGATTTGAGTTGAGGAATTAGTTGAGGGATTTGAAAATTTTTGTGACGGAGGAGCCTGGTCAATTTATCATTAGAGTCAATACCTATTGAAAGTGCATTGAAAAAATGCATCGTAATTCTGTTATAACAATGAAGGGTGCATCACATTTTAGTAGGATTGAGAGAAGGTCATGTTAATTAAACGTAAATCTTCCGCGTAAAACAATATAGGATGGTAAATTTTGTTGTTTACAAAATATATTTCTATCTGATAATTTTCTGTTTTTTGGTCTCTCCCAATGTCTCTCTCTCTCTCTCTCTCTCTCTCTCTCTCTCTCTCTCTCTCTCTCTCTCTCTTCCTGTCTCTCTCTCTCTTTTTAGAAATTCAAGAGTGCAAAATATGAACTTAAAATTCATATATGAAAGAAGTGTTTTATTTTCCACTTTTATCCATAGTCCTTCAATGTTGGTCATATCTGAAGCATGTTTCCAAAATGACTATTTTTAAATATTTAGATTTCGAATAATAAAAAAAAGACACTAATGACAAGATCTAAACAATAATTTCCCTTCAAAGAAGATGGTAATTAAGGCGTGTATATAATACCTTGTTACAACGCACTTAAAAAAAAATAGGCACTTAAAAAAATGTTATGATTTTATTAATGATTAAATTTATTAAAGTGCATCAATTTTGGGACCTTTAAAGGGATTTTTCATTTGGTTCAAAACATCGTGCAGTGCCAGAACCGAAATTAATTGATCATCTAATGCATTACATGTTTTATATGGTGTAAAATGCATATGCTTCATATGCTTATGAACAAACATGATGAGAGCATCATTGAAGCTACACTAAAGTAGATATACATCGACAAATAAGAAAAAAAAGTTATTATATAAAATTTAGACAATGTTAAAACTGTCCAAATCTCTACAAAATGGATATGCATTTATTTTAGGATTTAACCAAGAGGCATTTATTTGAGCTATATGATCCCCCATCTTCTTTTTATGGAAGTTATATTTGCAATTATGAGGGAAGAGAATAAGGTGATATATAAATTAAATTTCAAATATTTTTTTTTTTTGGTCCTTAAGAACTTACCGGAAGTAAGCGGCAGGTTTTCTCCTTCTGTTTCCGAGCAACACTATGGCCAATGAAAGCCAAAAATAAGAAACACGCAACTCTGGCAAAAAGTCGCATCTCGCCGCACGTGCATTTCGAATAGAGGATTAAATATCTGTGTCATTCAGTTAAATATACGATTTGTTCATAGCAAACGATTTCAGATCTGGAGTGAGCAATTTATCAACAAAAGAATCTTCTGTAGTTAGGAAAGAATGCAGCTGTTTGTGTAAGACAGAGAAACATAATCATTATCAGCGGAAAACCCCGATCTCGGCCGGAAACCACCGATCTCTCTAACCGGAAACCCTCAGATATCTTGCAAACACCACTTGTAAGTCCTGCCGCAGACTTTAAAAATTAATTAACAAGGAAGATTATCTCTTCATTCTGACGTATTGTTTACAGGTCTTTAACGTTACTATACGGATGATCCCTTGGTTTATTTTTTAACTACCACCCCCCCCCCCTCAAAAAAAGGGGGGGGGGTCTGGGACTTACCAGGAAGTTTGATTGGGGTTTTTGTGTAAAATAATCATAATCTTAACAGATTTCCGTGCTCACAGTCAATAATTAAACCCTATTTTTTACTACTTCATTTTATAAAAGTAATAGTTAATAAACGTTTAACTTAGTAGTCTAGAAATAAAAGAGGATGAAGCCAGATAGACATCTATCTCGATGGCAATTTAATTTTGTGTGCAACCTTCCCGCGTAAAAATTAAAAACAACAAACGGAATCCCCGGACAACGGACAAAAAACCACCCCTCTAACCAATAAATAAATAAGGAAAAAAAATAAATGAAATAAAGTATAAATAATAAAAAGATAGATGCTTGAAAAGACAAATGTCATACAATTCTTTAAAAATATATTGTAGTCAATTATTCATTCAAATAGTTTTTATCAGCTGTTAATGGACAATGCACACTTAAAAAGTGGGAGGGGGACTCCATAGTTATTCAATTTTCTATATTTTAATTTAATTTGCTGCGGAAAAAAAAGAGGTCAACCCCCCCCCCCCCCCCAACTAGACCAGCTTTAGAACTGGACTTAGGTTTTAAAGCAGAAAAGCAGACCAAACTGAAAATTAAACAGCATTACATAGAGAGAGTTCCATCATTCACAATGTACTTGGGCGGCAAAGTTGACAGTACAAGGCGATCGGACCGACATGGAAACCAAAGTCACAGTTGAAAAAAAACAACCCAAAACAATTCAATATGTCCTAAAATGGCAACAGCCATCCAGCCCTGGGCCCTGTGAAACAAGAAGTAAGCAATGCAACGATTCCTCACAGAAAAACTGGCCAATATCACTGTCTTGAGAATTCCGCTTTTTTTTCATTTTGGCCCCCATAATTCGCTATTTTTAAAGTGATTCAGGTACATTAACTTGTTTTGTTATACTTTCATGTTAAATACTGAAATCTGATTGGTTAAGACGCAGTTAATAATATTTACTATTACCCTCAGCGTTAGCAACGCACTTGGCAACGGGTAACATTAAAAAATGTTACATGCGCGAAAATTATGCGCGTACGGTTCGCTGTAGAATCAACGTTATTCCTATATAAAAGCAGTAAAATTTTCTTAAAAATTTTAAAAAAGACATTCAGTATAACAAAATAAATAGTGCCTGTTTGGGAGGATAACAGTTGAAATTGACACCCCTCGAAAACCATTGTCAACCTCCGCTTCGCGTCGGTTGACAATGGTTTTCTCGGGGTGTCAATTTCAACTGTTACCCTCCCAAACAGGCACTATTTATATAGTGTTATTTTATAAAAGAGTTGACATAAAATATGTTTTTCACCAATTTATTTGATTTATATGCAATCACTGGCAGTAGTGACGCTATTTTCATTATTCAATCAAAATCAGTCAACAATTGACATTTTTCTTATCTTTTTTCGAATTGGAAATATAGAGCGACTCTTTGAACAAGAACGAACTTTTTGTCACTAATAAGTACTGGAGAGATACATCTTTGTTGAAAATATTTTGTTTGTTCAAGCAGTCGCTCAATGTTTCCTTAAAGAAAAACTGCTTCAAAACAAGCCGTTTTATGCTTAAAATGCGAAAATGCCGGGAAAAGGTAAACTTTATGATGTCATATTTTTAATTTGTCGGCACTTAAATCAAAATGAAAATTATTAAAAAACTTCAAATGTATATTTGTACAAATAAATAAAGAATTACAGTAAAAAGACAATGTTCATTTAAGGGGCCATTTTAGGCTAAAACCATATATAGTCCTTTATCAAAATTTTGGTTACATCAAAGAAAGTGAAGCAGTTGACAAAGTTATCATATGACCCTTGCCTTTCTTTATTATCGATTTAATTACAAGCATTTTTTTTTTACTTCTCTGACTTAAAAAAAAAATACATAACAAAAAAAGGAGCTGAAAGGTTTTATATATTTTATTAATGCACTAACAAAAATAAATTGCTAAATATCTAACTTCTCATAGAAAACAAAATTATAACATACAAAACTTAAAAAAAAACAAAAATGTATTTTTCAAACATCAAAATCTACAAAGTTACATAGTTCTTTACGAAAAACAGTCACTGCTTTGAAAAACAAGAGGCCCATGGACCACATCGCTCACCTGTGCAACAGTGCTTTGTACCAAGTTTGGTTAAATTTGGGCCAGCTGTTTAAGAGAAGAAGTCAAAAATGTAAAAAGTTTACAGACGGATGACGGACAACAGGTGATCAGAAAAGCTCACCTGAACCTTCTGTTCTGGTGTGCTAAAAACAGGAGGAGGTGGTTGTGTTTATAAAAAAAAATTGAACTACCAATCTGACAAGTAGGTTTTCTAAAAAAAAAAATAGATATATGAAATTCACAATCATAAAGTAAGGAGGCAAGAATCACATAAATAAAGATGGTAAAACAAACTTATTACCTTTTATTTTAACCGAAAGAACTATACTGTAGCATATCATTTGGATTTCCTCTACGCTTTTTTCCTTAAGAGATTCCTAACAGTTTGGAAAATATTGGTGTTTGATTTATTAAATATGTTACGAGGTTTAACTATTGTATATACAGCTTTCAACATTAAATTTTTAAAGTCTTTTGGACAAATTACCTATGTATATATTTTAATGGCTTTTCAATGTGATAAAACTACTATATTAAAAACTATTGATTTGATATAAAAATAAAAAAAAAATTAAAAAAAAAATTCTATTTATAAAGTTTTACAAATCGACTGTGCAAAATATGAAATTTGAATTTTTATATAAATAGACTTAATATAGTTATATTATTATGATAAATAAAGTTATATTTTCTATCTTTGTAATTTGTACTGTGCTTCAACAAAGCTTATATTTTACTTATACATTTACGATACACACATATTGACAAGTAGACATTTTGGTTTCTATACAGAGAAACCTGTAATTCAAGAGGTAGTTTCTATTGCTTTTGACATAACTCTTTTTACCTCCTTTCAAGTGACAAAATCATTAACAATACAAAATGTTACCTCAACCCCCCACCCCCATCCCTTGCAAGATTAACTTAAAATCTGGAAGATGCCTTTCTTGATATATACATGTATTGTACATGATAATTATACAGTTAAAAACCTTGTTTCCCCAATTTAATAGGACTGAGAAAAAAAACTCTATGAAATTTCAAAAGATTTCAGAGAATAAAGATGTATGAAATCTAATTAAATGTGGTTTGAACTTTCCAATCATTGCCATATACACATGTTATTAAAAACAAAAATTCAAAAGATGAGATATAAAATGTTCGACTGCCGCATTTTCACCATCTCACAAATAACAGAGTTATTGACAAAATAGAATTCATTACATTGCAAAATCCTATTGGCAAGCACATGTACACCAAACAAGAACCCACTGTAAATTGCCAATTTCAATAAGTCATAAACTAGTAGCTTTTCCTTCTTTACCCAAACAAACAAACACAAGTCATTTTTTAAAAATATGTGTCATATAAATGTGAACAGCCAATTTAATAATATTTTGGCAGAAAAATCAAAACAAACACTAAACGTCTTATTTTCATAAAAATTACATGTATCATATTTTCTTAATTTATCGGAAACCGTAGCCTACTTTCCCTTTTTAGAAAAATCCGGTAAAGACATCATCTGTATTGATAAGGGTCTGAATCTATAATTTATAACAAATACCACATTGAAATCATTTAAATTTTAAAAAAAGAGGATATCCTTTTATGTATACAAACACTATGTATTTCATTTCCATTGGTCTAAACCTTTTGTATAATATGATTAATAACGCAATTATTCATTCTTATTCCTGGTGCATTCATGTATTGATAAACGCAAGTCACCTTTTTTTAGTGCAACTAAGTTTAGATGTACTTTTTGTTCAGTTTGAAAAAGTTTAGAATTAAAAACAAACATTTCAATTCTAAAGGAAGAAACAATTGGGATAGTGATTCTAAACATAGAAATAAAATTTGCAAAATTATCAGTTCAAACTTATATCTGTAATGTGATTTATTTGATGATATACAATTTATAAAAATTTACAGTATCAAAGGCGAAAAAGGTAACTTAAAGAATGTATGTGATGTTAATTTGTATGAAAGGCAAATTAATTTGTTATCTCTCTTTATACATTTAACAATTAAAAAAAAAATAGAGAGTAAAAACATAGAAAATCTAAACCTATAAATCAGAAATTGAACCTCTAGCTGTCTATGTATTTCTATCAAACTATGTCACTAATTACCTATAGGCCACAACCAAAAGAGAGGTTGCACTCCAAGTGTCTATTCTAACTATAAATTTTGATATAAAAACAATCAAACGAAAAACAAACAAATTGTAAATTACCAAAAACAAAAATTCTGACTAGTACTAACATTATAATGTATTGATACATATAAAGGCAATATAAATGGATGAAAATAAGGCTTAATAAAGTGTAATTATGGCACATAAATTAAATAGTGTATATACTAGTACCCATGGAAATATCATACAAAGTCTTAATAAAAAGTAGCTGGAATTCTGATCAATAAACATTTATATTTTCATATTAGAGATACACAGACATTAATATCACAAAGTTTGATTCATGGTCATTTCTATGTATGCCTACAGTTCTGATTATCAACAATAGACTAAGTATTATTATTTTGAAATTTAAAAACAAGTATAATTGTGATTACAGTTTGTGTCTCATTTTTCGTACTAAAATTTTACAGAAATGCCTTTATTAACAAAGATTTCTTATTTTATGCGAGACTCGGTACCTAAATTTCGCGATTCATTCATTTTGCATCAAATCATGAGAATTTAAAATCGCGAAATTCAATTTTTTTTTTTATCATAGTTTCATTCAGTTTACATCTGTTCGAAAAAAAAAAGCCAAATTTTAAAATCCTTGATATGTACTTCCCGTGATTTCTGGAAAATATTAATTCATCGTGTTTTTTAATAAGAATCTACAGAACGTAGTTTTTGCATAGAAGAATGATATAAATGTGTCTCACTGTCACAATTTTATGGAACTTGAATATTCCATACCCACCAATTCTAGAGGGATTATGTACCGGAAAAAATAAGAACTTTTGCATGTAATTGAATTGCTCCTCTGGTTTTTATTCTTTAACTAAATACAAGCAATAAAACCTTACATATATGAATTTTGATATCTCCTTAATAAGGAGATTGTCAATAATGCAAGATCTTTAGTTCATTTTTATAAAATTAAAAATCATGGCCATGAAGGAAGTAAAAAATATTTTATAAAAAAAATGGAAAATGCTTTTTGATCAACATTTTTAACTAATGTGTAGGTTGTTGAAAATTGAAACAAAAAAATTACACGCATAATGGCAGCTTGGTGCTTTTTGACCAGAGGGAAAATGCTGCAGTTGTTTTGACACAAAATTATATCACGTTGACCACTTTTGTTTCAAACGGCTTTCTTTTTTTAATGAGGCAGATTGTCAATGCTTTTCAATCGACATTTTTAAATAATTTGTAAGATGATGAAAATTGAATCAATTGGAAATTTAAACACATAATGACAGGTGCTCTTGGAATAGAGGCAAGATGCTGCAGTTGTGCTGAAACAAAACAATATCACCATTTTTGTTTCAGGCGGCTTTCAACTTTAGATGAGGCAGACTGTTGGCAACAAATAAGGTCACAATGGCTTCCGCATACTGTAGAGCTGACCGGTCTAACCAGGTGATGGGGTCAGGGGTCAGAATCCCACTCTCAAAGAATCCAAGATGGCCGCCATGCCTGGTTTCCACCAATATGCTATTGGGATGTGTTTCTGAAAGAAAACATGATCGTATAAGGAATGATAAATGATAGCATCTGACTTATACATGTACCTATTGTTTTACAAATTCAGTCTTGTTGGTCTGGAATAAATATTAAACTCTGATACATGTATACAAAATATTATTACTGACGTGTTTTGTTTTTCTTGTTTTTTGGTTGTTTTTTTTTTTTTTTTGGGGGGGGGGGGGGGGGGTAGAGGGGCTGTTTTCTTTTTGCTGTTTATTTTGGATGTGAAAATACTTCTGAATCTGATGTGTATCATAGATAAAGATGATATCACAGTTTCAATGGTAAGTGGGTATAGCTGGCCTGCACTTAACTTTACTTATCTAGGTTTTTTTTTTGTTTTTTTCCTTCCTGATAAATGTGTTTACATGCTGATCAATATTTAGTAAACATTAAGTGTGCCTGTAAAATTCAGTGACATAATTTTTCCCTATTTGATTACGGGGTATTAAATAAAAGGTTGATACATTTGACTCATAATCCAAATCAATGAGCATTATTTTACATCTATATACAAACTACACACATCACTTGTCTTGGTTATGATCATTCTTTTTCTGAATCAATATAAAATTAAAGTCATGCATGCATGATCCAGAATATTTTTCCATTGGGGGTGGGGGTGTCAGTCGGATATTCAAGTAAGCAAGGGGGGTCCAAGGCATATTTTTGTTAATTTTACTAATGGTAGTCATCTTCCCAAGTGAAGAGTTTCCGATCTGCTCTGCTCTACATAAAGGGGGCGTATCAGAAACTTTTGACTTGGGAAGATGTTTACAAGTATGTGAAGATGTTAACTAGAGTGTAAACATAAAAAAATTGTTTTTTTCCGCATAAAGCCTATTCAAAGATTATAATTTAGTTCTCACACCATAATGGTTTTAATTACCATCCAGCGCTCTTAATACAGCCACTGATCTTACTTGCGTATTGGATTCCTATCTCCACCAGTGATGGGGGGACTAATGGATCGTCTGTCGCATTCAACAAGAACATGGGCAGAGTGATCTGAAAACAAAAGACAACTACTCCTCAAACAATTCTACAACACCATTGTATTAATTCTGTTGCTTTGTCAATCTCCAGAAGATCTGAATATGAGAAAAACAGTTTTTAATGCATTCTGAATGTGTCCTTGACAATTTTTTTTTTTTTATAAACACTTGATATGAATACAGGGCAATGTATTATGTATGTGGGTATCTGTTGAGATTTGAACTCAACTTTATTAAATTCAATGATATTCCCCAAAGTAAACCACAGACATGCATGGATCTAGAAAATTTCTTCAGGGAGGCGTCTGAGGGAAAATTGTATTTGCTGGAGGGGGGTCTGAAATTTTCAATAATGTTACTACGTTTGCGAATTTAATAAATCTTCATTTTCCAGGTGGGGTTGGGACCACCCAACCACCTCTAGATCTGCACATGACAGACATTCCAAGATTTCTAACAGACGGGAGGTGACATGATTTTATAACATCTGATGGTATTTAACGATCCTCGACACCCTGTGACTTCTATTTTTTATGACAGTACATCACAACATGGTGATTTTAATGCATTGTGAAACAGTTTAAATCGCCAAACTTTGGTGTCTTACTCTGTGGCACTATGGGTGTAGCTTAGGCCTACCGACTCGCAGGTCCAGAGTTCGAAAACCACATGGACTTTTATTTTAATGAATAGCGGTAAAGTTCTAAAAAGTTGATTTTTCCCCCCAGAAATTTAATTTTTCCTGTCATTTTCAATTCAAACACATGCTAGAAATCTAGATCTTTAAGTAATCTAGAAAAATGGGCTTGGATGCAGAACTTTTCCCAGGTGTGTGGAGGACCCTTAACTGATAACGCAGTCTAGTTCTGTTAGCCCAGTTCTGCAGGAAAGGCCAACTAGCCAATCTCAATTCAAAGGAAGATAACTCTGTTCTCCTCACCTTGTCCATGCAGAAACAACAGCTGTGTTTTCTATGGTACTCTTCTACGCTTTCAAACCCCGCCCTCCTCCTGTCAATCAAAAGGTCAAATGTCAAATATAGTATCATCTGCAGAATAAGTACAATGAATTGTGTTAATTTTAATCCTCTCGTGCCACAAAAAGATTAAAATTTATGAATGGGACACAAAAAAAAAAATAATATGGATGTTTAAATACCGGTAAATGTATGTAACATTTTAATAGTGTAAAAGAAATTATAATTATAATATGTAAAATATTTAGAGTTTGAAAGAAATTAATGGCTTTCTTTTTGTTTCACATGAATTCAGACTGGTTTATATTTTGTTCAGATGTCCAGATGCATGACCTTGTAGCATTGTGTTTACTTGTATACAGACTATAAGCCTCATCTAGTTCATACAATGTGTTCACTTACCGACTATAAGCCTCATCTAGTTCATACAATGTGTTCACTTACCGACTATAAGCCTCATCTAGTTCATACAATGTGTTCACTTACCGACTATAAGCCTCATCTAGTTCATACAATGTGTTCACTTACCGACTGTAAGCCTCGTCTAATTCATAAAATGTGTTCACTTACCGACTATATGCCTGATCTAGTTCATACAATGTGTTCACTTACCGACTGTACGCCTCGTCTAATTCATATAATGTGATCACTTACCGACTATATGCCTGATCTAGTTCATACAATGTGTTCACTTACCGACCGTATGCCTCGTCTAGTTCATATAATGTAGTAGAGGCCAGCACAAGCTCTGGGTCAATGTTATATTTCTCTTGCACTTCTTTCCCCAGTAACATGTCATAATGTCGCCGTAACATCTTTTTCTGGTTTGACGTCATGACATAAGCGTACATTCTCCTTAGATGGGCCCAGTCCTTTCCGAGATCAATAGCTCTGTTGATAAGAAGTACATTTAATTGCATATCCACTTCATGTAGCATTATCTGATTGTAAATAACAAATTTATTTTAAAATTGCACACAGAGCATATGTTCTAATGCAGTAATATTTTTTACCAGATAAAATAACACAGTTTATAATAAAGGTTTGTAGTGTACTTAATCTTTATTACAACCAGTTTATTACAGTAACTAACAATAATACAAAGCCCAGATCTAAGACTTTTTAAGGAAAATAAATGTACTAACCTCTTTTTTTAAAAGTCCAGATTAAAAAATTAGTTATTCCTCTTTCTCAATTTATTGATAATAAAAGAACAAAAACTTGACAATGTGACAACTGACCTCAAAAACTTATAATTAAAACATCTTGTACTGTAAAAGTGGTTGTTTAAACTGATGGTTATGTATGCAAATTCTGTAGTCAAACATTACATATGGAACTTAATACATGAATGCATGATTTAACACTCTAAAGTTATGACTTTTATATCAATATCATCATGCGCGCTGGAAATGTTATGCGGTTTTAAGCTTACTGCATGTGAATTTGTGTAAATTTCCCCCACGAAAAAATAACCACTTCTACAACATTCTTCTAGGCTTTTTCTTTTAAGAACTTACTTTTCTGCGTCGTAGCCCTGACAGAGAGACATGAGACAGAGGAACTTTTCCTGTCTGGAGATGTCCTCACCAACATACTTGACCACCACATTCGCTCCCATACTGAACCCCAACCCCATCAGCCGGGTGTCAGGGTGTCTCCTGAGGACCTCATCCACCATGGCCCCATACTCCTCAGTACCCCCTACAAATATTGGCCAATCAGTGTTAGGTATACAGTCATGTAACTCTAGAAATATCAGCCAATCAGAGTTAAGTATACCCATTCCTAGGATAAGAGCACCTACTGTAGTAGACATCCGACATCCATAAACTGACCAGATATCTTTACAGTGAAGAAATCTTACTTAAATGTAAACTTACATCTTCTTACTATAAACTTAGTACATCTTTACAATGTAATCATACATCATTACAATGTAACCATACATCTTTACAATGTAAACATACATCATTACAATGTAAACATACATCATTACAATGTAAACTTACATTTACATCTTTACAATGTAAACAGGCATCTTTACACTGACCATTTATACTGAATAAATATACTGATGATAATTATATTTTGAGCACCTACCATAAGTAAACATCCTTGAGCTGGTGAGTGGGGCACTGGAGAGGGCCCCCAGGTGGTTCAGGACGGCCACCCTGTATCCCCGCTCCTGGGCGTAGTGGACAAACGTACAGATATAGGTCGTCTCACTGCTGTTGGCTATACCCGGACACAGGACCATGGTGTAATCACCTGTAAGTAGATGTACTGGTTAAAAATTTATGAGTACTATATATGTATATATATATATAATTACCAGTATATGTAAATATAGGCCTGTAATACATACATCTTAATAGGTTTTGTAAAGCCAAAACATTAAAAATATAGTTTGGCAGCATCTGAATTTATTTTCATATTGTCAATGATTGCAAAGTATGCAATGAGGAATAATGCAAATCTGCAGTTTTTTGATACAATTTAAAAATGTCATTTTATTAACATTTTCAAAGCAGTAATTGTCAATGGTGTATAACAAGAAGATGAGGTTGATTGAGTCCTTTTTTATAACAATTCTAAATATTCATAAAATGCAAAAGTTTTTTTTTCTGCACCAAGAAATAGTTATTGTGATCACACAAAGAAGTAAGATGTACGTGTTGCTTGTTATCCATTTTTTTTTTTTTAATAGTCATATTTTCAATTTTTCTTTTTTATACTGATAGGTTGGATCAATTCCTCCTACCCCTTCCCAATTCTTTGAGTCCGAACTCTGTGCCTTTTATTACTGATTATAAATAATGCCTGGTAAACTGGTATCACACAGAGTAATTATTGATTCATCAGGTAATCGTTAATTATTCTCAATACCTGTCTACACATACATAATCGTTTGTTTAACGCAATGCTGTGTTGTCATACTTCATAACTGCGTAGTAAGTTACCTCACGCAAAACGTCTGATCATTATCAATGTAAGCCTTGAGGCGAAAAAAATTATCATATATATGTATGTTGCAAAACTGCACTGTTCAAAAATTTTACTTTGCTCAGTACAAGTAATTAAATAATAGCCCATTTGTTTACAAAATCAGAACCTCTTCTACAAACTTTTACAAAATCTAAACCTGGATAACATAGAAATCAGTGGCCCTTTTCACAAAAACTCTTACGACTAAGATAAAAAAAATTAACAACCCCGTAAGTTTTGCTGGAATAGATCGAGATATTAATTTTTTTCTAAAATATTATTTACAACATTGTCAAAAGTAAAAGTAAAAAAAGAGTTTTTGTGATATTTTACAGCATACTAGATACTTTTTTAAGAAAAGGAAAATATTGTCGTTTGTCGTAAGATTTTTTGTGAAAAGGACCACAGTATAGGAAGTAAGGACAACCTTTTAAACGGAATCAGATGGAAAATGATATTACCTAGATTCAAGTGGTTGTAAAGCACTTTCTGGTACATTAATTTGCACCAGGTCCCTCTCAGTTGGGAAATTCATATGAAACAATTTTTGTCAAATTGGTTACATGTATTTACATCATCAGGGAAAATTGTCATTGGGAATGGGTCAGATACTTATAAGGATGCTGGATGGTCAACAGAGTAATCAACAGAGCTACCTAAAATTTTAAGAGGTGGTTTGTTTAGCTTTAGACTATTATGAAATTAGTAAAATTTAATAAAAAAAAAAAAAACACCATTGATTATGTCACCTTTTAAGTTGGGCCTTTTTCTTATCTTTTTATATAGAGCTCTTCTTCTGAAGGAGATCAATACAGTCTAAAAATTGTCACAACTATTACGCCCTCGAGCTCTTAATTCAAATTTGTGAGGAGTAATGAATTTCAGTAGCTGGTGGTTCTAAATTTTGATACCTTTTGTTGGATGAGGTTTATGTGGCTCAAACACATCAAACGTCATCGTGGCGCCATCTGACATCTTGACACTGATGCGCTTCCCCAGAGGATAAGGGGACTTTACTCTTCCCAGCTTGGCATAAATAAATGTCTGTAAGTGTCCACTCTTTCCCCATATCAGTGGTGGTAAATAACTACAAGAGATATGAATATATGTACTAGCTGACGTACAATTATAAAACAATTGGTTATTGTGAACCAACATGCCTTTTACAAATTCAATCTAACTAATGCTTATAGCTATTATAGAGTCATTTTCTTTTTCCCCATCTCTGATATTTCAAAATTTAAATTATCTACGGGTATAATAACCATAAGTTTTCTCATTATAAAACATGTAGTTCGACAAATTAGGTATCCTTCCTATACACATACATAAGAGTATGACATTAACTTCAAGCTAGTCTGAAATATCTGACGTTTTTCTGGATTTTTTAACGATTTTGATATTTACTTGCCGTTTTCCTGGCAAGTAAATATCAAAATCGTTAAAAAAGCCAGAAAAACGTCAGATATTTCGGACTAACTTCATGCACGTTTGATAATTATTGATAGACAAATATCTAAGGGATAAAAACTGCAGGATTCAAGCCATAAGGAATAAATTAGTGCAAGCATTGTGATTAGAGGTAAAACAGTAATTGATGCTATAAAACGGCCAGTAATTGTGTTTTCATCGTCTGTATGTGGTATATTAGATAAGACTTAATTTATGAACCATTGATTGATATTGGTCCACTGGGTACTGGGTAGCGAGTTTGGCAATAAAACACCGGATTACTGAGGTGTGAAGTCCAGCTGTTAGTTGTCTTGAATTGATTTTTGGGGGAGGGTTTATATATACCCTGGTATTAGTTTTGAATGTTTCCCATTCCTGTTAAACTTATATAAATAATTTACACTGAACAAATTTGATTTACAACAGGTATTAAATGTATATGTATCTTTTTTATGCACTCAAATCCCTGGTATTTAAAACACTATCAATATCCCTGTTCCTGCTACACTTTGTAATTATTCTTTACATGTAAATCCATTTATTTAAACATTTATCTTGATCGACCAAAGTATATATCAATTGATATTTTTAGCTGATGTTTAATCACCCTACTGAAAACAGATCTGATACAATATTTCAAAAGATTACATCACTGTGACAGTGTTTTAAAATCCAGTAAAAGGCTAACAGCTGAATGACATCTGTCTATGCATGCCTCGAAAATCAATGCATACATCGGTATTGGTATATCTTTTGATGATCTAATATATATATTCTCATATATTTATATGCATAAACAATTTATTGACATTGTACAAAAATCTATTTCTCTCTCTCTCTCTCTCTCACTCTCTCTCTCTATCTGCAAAGCCCCAAATTAAATTTGTCAGATTAAAAAATACTATACTCACATATATCTAGGTCTATGTGTATAAAATATTAATTGACATTGTTCAAAAATCAGTTTTATTTTTACTCTCCCCCCCCCCTCTCTCTCTCTGCAAAGCCCCAAATTTGTCTGATTGATTGTTCAAAAAATCAAATTTATTTTTCCTCGCTCTCTCTCTCTCTCTCTCTCTCTCTCCGCAAAGCCCCAAATTTGTCAGATTAAAAAAATACTAATCAACTATACTCACACTTCTTTGAATATTGGACATAGATCTAACACAGACTTTACGAAGTGGGAGCCTTCCTTGTAGAACAGTTTAGGTTCCCCTGCATAGATGGACAGATGAAGAAGTCGGAACACGGCACAGAAAAGTCCCAAAAGAATCAGCGAGACCACAACGGCCGACATCGTCTTAATCTGAGGGAGCAAGTGAAGTGAGACTATACCATGTATACAGCATATAAGATTATAGATCACTCAAGAATGAAGATATCGATTTGCGTTTTCCAATGATAGTAAATTCCAGAACCTCGGGGAATTAAACCGCCGGTCATGTGTATCGAATCTACACATACAGTTCAATAAATCATTTCCTGAATCTTTGTATTGAATAATCAAGCGATGAAATAAAATTGAGAAAAAATGTATAGTTATTCCATAGGGTTACCTGTTACAGTGTGTTTGATTTAGTCGCCCAGTCAGCAAGTGTTCGCCCGCGTGGGAAAACTGTGTATTAGAAGGCGCATTACACATATACAGCCACCTAATCGACTGTTTTGGTGAATGTATTGAAGAGTTCGTCCAAAGGGGAATGACTCATGAATAGGGTCAAAGTCCAGTCGTCGACTGCAAAATGTTATATCTTGAAGATACCTTATTGCGTTGTTTTAATAATTGGGGTAATTGACCTTGGCTTATTTCTTGTTTTCAATATTTTTTTCAACGACCAGAGAAGGGTCTATTTGTAAATGGGTGGATCTTTTTAAAGGCTTTAGGCGGATCTAGCCTACTTCAAACACAAAAATATGAGGGTGGAAGAATAAATAAATTCTCTCTGTTCTATAAAGATAAAAAAAAATCCTCAAACATTTGAAAATAAATTTAATCTAGCATATAAAGCGTGGCTTTTGTAGTGAACATCCGCGGATGCACCTCAGTGTTTCAAAACATTATACCATACATCCGGACTGCCCAAATGACGTATATAAAGCGCATGACAACAAGGGCGTCTAATTCCGCCATATGAACTACCAGCAGAGGTGGAGGGTAAACTCCAACCTCCAATCCAGTGTTATCCGTGGAATCCTTGTCGAATCTCAAATAATTGGGCTCTATGACCTTTAGACAGTTATTTTTAACGGGGTGTGCGTGTGAGCGATTTTATCAGACAGTCTCGGAAAATCGTAAATAACTTGAGGTCGGGAACCCTTCCGCTCTTCCGAAGTCGAAGAATGGGACTAAGGACATGAATATATGATTATTCTTTAAAGGTATATACCAACTCAGGTGAAATAGGGTATGATTCTATAGCATATTTTACTTGTTTATTTGCATTCGATCCTTGTGCAGAGTTTTTGATTTGCTGTATAGCCCTAGGAAAAACGGACATAATTGTGGGATGTCTTGTTGTGACAAAACTGTCAAAAGGTTTGCCCTCTAAGTCTTTTGGTCAATATGTTGCAAAGGCAGACGATAGTATTGTTTCACAGACATGTGTGCATGCTATCAGAAAATCGATCGCGTTTGTACAGTGTGTCTTACTTTGTGGATGTAAGAAAATGTCATTGATCATGTTGGTTGCTTCTATGAGGGGGAGGGTGTGGCGTCGCATGTGACCTAATTTTATGCAGTCATTACAAATTATTTTCAAGACAAAATGAAAGTGTAAATATGCAGTTACCGTAGTATTTGTAATAAATTCAAATTTATACCGAGTAGTGATGTGCGCAAATTGGGATTACCAGTAATTGTATGGAAAAACATGGGTATAGCCATAATTAAACTTCCCAGGGGCTATGCAATGATTTATTGCTAAAAAGTGAGTGAAATATTCATGGTCCTATTAAAACACTTGTATATTTGTTATGTAAAATGGTTAGGTTGTGAGTTATAATTTTTAAACAATGTTAAAGAAGTCAAGATGCCAACAAAATAGTTTCGCTTATCTTGTCATATCTAAAGTTTTTTTCTCAATAGTCATTTTTTAAAGAAATTAGTATACCAACAAGGAAGATGTCGCTATCCTTTATAAGAGACATTTGATCGCAAATCCAGGTGTGTGTAAAAATAAATAAAAAAAAAATTTAAAAAAAAAAAAAAAAAAAAATTCCAAAAAATTACTAGCAAATTTTATGAGTAGGGCCCACTAGTAGTTAAAATACTTTCCTGCGATTTGATAGCTAATGCTTGTCATCTGAATGGGATTTTTTTTTTTGAGAGGGGGTCACACATATTATGGACCTGGATTGGTTGAAATTTAAACCTTAATTGTTCTATATGAAAAACATTGTACTTTAAACTTGCAGTTACATGGTCTCAAAGAAGGTTGAGTATGAGCAGTTTGAAGGGAAAAAAAAATATATGGAGGACACAAGTTGGTGCTAGTTGGTAAAAATGTCAAAAAAAAGAGAGGGGTGTAGATCTCAAACCCCAAGCGAGCTTGGGGCATATATTGACTCTAAGATTATAAATAGCTTCGAGCGTTTTGACATTGATTGCAGAAGCGTTTCCAGTGCAATTATTCATAATCACAAGTGTTTGTTGTATGTTGTAAACGCTCCGTTATATTGGGATATAGGCTCATTTTTAACTTACATTTGACGGGTTTTGTAGATGGGAGGTCCTAGATGGTATTTAAAGCAGAAATTGCCCTTCTTTGTGGCCTAGTAGATAAACAAGAATTTGAGTACATTTGAAAAAACCATGTATTAAGACCTAGAACTTTTATTTGCCAAGGGTTATAACGAGTACATACCCCTGGTGATGGGTGAAGAGGTTGATAGGATGCAGTTGTGGATCAGCCGCCTGCTATAAATCAAGTGATTGATATACATACGATATATAATGCAGGCTGTAGCAATCGTTTTTTGGACACACTGTTCAGAGTGTAGAATATTAAGTCACTGTCCATCAAGCTTAAAAAAGTATGTGTTTTTGGACGTTATTGTCTAGGACCATAGAATAGACAATGTGTGTTAGACACTGTCCAGAAGCTAGAAATAGATAGGTACTGGGTGTTTATGAAACGCTGTGTAGAGTTGTCTATAGAAAAACCCCACAATACTGTGTGTACATCGGATGAAGTTAACAGGTAATTTTGTACAGTTGTCTCTTTGCGGTGTATGGACCCCTATATCTTGTTTTTATCTTATCGCAGAAACGGGAAACAAGGACTATATAACAATGTAAAGGATGAGGAACAATTTGTTCCATCCTGTGGGCTAAATTGTGGTTCAGATCCAGGATGGGAGCGCGACAAGTATGCCCTAACATGCGGATTATAACATTGTACACACCCTTATCAGGGAAGCATCAAGTCTACGCTTTACTGTGCATGTACAACTTGCATGTAACACTTATTATAGGAAGTCTTATTACATACATGGGATAGGAAGCCTTGTTACATATAAGATGGAATGCAATGTCATTACATGTGAAGACAATGAGATAATGAGGCCCTGGTGTGGAATGGACAGGAATATGGAGACTAGTTCTCTTTGATGTTGTAAATTGGTTCCCTGGCTGTTTAAAGGATATGATATGGGTTGGAATTAAAAAAAAAAAATGACAGTCTTTGGTTGTTGTATGCATGTGCCTCGTGTCTGACTGTCAGTGAATATTAAAATCAAAGAGCAATGCTGTATCTGAACAAATTACGCCACTGTGTGTGACACCTGAATTAGAAAATGTGGCCCAGATACATCAACTATTCTGTCTATTCAATTGAAAATGCTCTAGCTATAGGACTGTGACAATGCTTTTATTGGTCTGCTTCATCTTTATTTAACTATAATTGCAAACTTACATACATATTCAAGTGTAGATTCAATGTCTATCAAACAATAGATGAATACATTGATATTCATGGAAGTTTGTCACTTTCCTTTGAACTCTAACTACTGCACCACTTGATACACAACCTGACACATATTTGTGTTATTGAATTAAATATTCAATACTTACCTATGTGGTTTTACCTGGAGAAAAGGAGGAAATGTCTATTTATAGATCATCAGCTGACACATGAGTCATACAATGGTTTAAATGTAAACAATCTACCAATATATATATGTGTTGCATTTCTTACTGGGGAAACCACTATACTGATGACCAGATTTTGCCAATCATAGAAATGATAGCATGCATGGGGGCTTGATGTTACAGAATTACATATGATGCAGTTCATTTGAAACTTTTGCACATATTTAAGAAGTATTAGACAATGTGAAGGAATACATTTGGTTCTGGACTGATAAAATAAAACACACCTGTTATATTGAGATAATACAAGATCAATATGTTATTATAATAGATAATTTTATTTATCGTTTCAATCGTTTGTTGTGTGCACTGGGAAAGGGGGGGGGGGGCGGGGTTATCACAAATTTTATGTTATATTTCATGAAATTGATGAGACAAAATTTTTAAAAAAAATTATCCACAGGTACAAGATATTGACTTTTAAATACACACAGAAATGAGTTGAACTTTACTCTTTTATTGACATGTCTATGGCATTTGAGATGTTAATTTTTTATGCATTGAAGTTCAACTGATTTGTTATTTATACATGTATTTTGTTATAAGATTTCTGATTGGCTCTTTGACCCATACCTTTTCTGTTACAGTGGTCCTGATTGGAGACAGTGGTGTGGGTAAAAGTAATCTCCTGTCCAGATTCACCAGAAACGAATTCAACTTAGAAAGTAAAAGTACAATTGGTGTTGAGTTTGCCACGAGGTTTGTAACCTATTAAGTTGTTTAAACTCTCTCAACTTTCTACTCTATTTAAACCCCTACGCTACAATCAAATCTATAGATATGGGAAGAATGGACAGAGGAGTATGAATAGACCCCATCTCGATAACTGCGGTACTGCTCTCTTGCAGGGCAAATTGATATACATGGCAAAAGTTTTAGTTAGAAGTTAATTAAATGATGTAAATAAAACAGTTGATGTAACTTCATATTTCACCAAACTATGTCACTTAGCCCTGCAAAAGAGCAGTCCGCAGTTACCATAAAGGGTCTATTCTAAGTGTCCATGCTATGTATAGTAGAATAATTATATATAATATGAATACAATAAACTTGAGTAGAGAAAGAGAGAGGAGAGTGTTGTGTATGATAGGTACTAATGGTTTTTTTTTGGTAATACAGGAGTATACAAGTGGACGGTAAAACAATCAAGGCACAGATCTGGGACACAGCAGGTCAGGAGAGATACCGGGCAATTACCAGTGCGTAAGTATTTCCCAACACCCCAAACCCACCCCTTCCACTGGCCCCAAAAGTTATACGTTGACCTACATGTTGGACAAAAAGTTTCATTGCTTTGGTTTAAAGATTCATGCACTTGCTTGAATTAGCTTTGCAATTTCTAATTCTTAAAAAAATGTTGTATTGATGTTATATCAATTTGATCATTTTGAATTCTAACCTCATTAAATAACGTCAGTAAGTTGTCTCATTTTGTGAAGGACTCGGAATTCAAGGAACACACAATTGATTTGTCATTCTCTGTACATGAATGGCTTTGAATTTGCCGAATTAATTTGTTAGCTGGGAAAAAGCTCTGAATTTATCTATGAATAGACTTAATTCCTGATTGATTCATTAGTCTCTCTTTGTTAATGGCTGAAGATGGACTAAACTCATAATTTTTTATTTGTTTGAAAGTTGCTAGATATTTACTGAATTCTGTACATTTGTTGTTGGATTTTGACAGGTACTACAGAGGAGCCGTTGGGGCCTTACTAGTGTACGACATCGCGAAACACCTAACGTACGAAAACGTAGAGAGATGGTTAAAAGAACTCCGAGATCACGCGGACAACAACATTGTTATAATGCTCGTCGGCAACAAAAGTGATTTAAGGCATCTACGAGCCGTGCCCACAGACGAAGCTAAGGCTTTTGCAGGTAAGGTGGAATGAAACTTGATATTAAGGTGTAATATCCCTCTGCTATTAAAAATTTTGGAATGAAACTTGATATGATATTAAACAAAATCTTGTTTGTTTTATTTAATATCACTGGCTTTATAGGGCTCATTAGTTGGTGAAAAATAGAGATTTCTTGAAAAATTAGGACTTTGAATGTAAATGCATATCTTTTCCCAGAAATTGAGAATGTTGATGATTTATCTTAAATATGAGAAAAGGTATTTAAAGGTGATGAAATTGTCAGGAACACTGTTTAATAAAATTTTTAGAATGTTAATTTTATTTTATTTAATAATATATATTTACATATAAAATATAAATTTTATTTATATTTTAAGGTCTGACAACACATTCCTCAATTTTATATAACTTTTTCCAGGAATTGGTTGATGGTTTACTACTATTTTGACAAGTTTTCTTGCAAAAAATTAGGGTACCTTACCAGGCATTTCTGCAAAATACTACAGTATGCAATTTCCTGTATAATCTTCTTGAAAATACACTTGAATTGCTGATACAAAAATAAATACATATACAGCACAGCAAAAATCGTTATATTGGAACTCTATCTCGGCCGGGGCGGGGCTTTGAACTCACGACCTATACGCTTCTGGCAATAAGCGGCCACGGTTCTAACCCCTCGGCCATCTATACACATAACCACATCCAATTAAATTTTAATCATTTTTAAAATAATTAAAAAATTAATTTTTTTTATTGGAACTGTTTATTACGAGGAGATACAAAAAAGATTCTCGAGGAACGTGTCGTGTGACCTTAATTATATTTCATTATTTTTTTGTTCTCTTGCATGTATTGTCTGAAACTATGATTAGATTTTTGTTGATTAGCAAGTATTTTGTTTCTGTTTTCAGAAAAGAACAATCTGTCTTTCATTGAAACATCAGCCCTCGATTCCACCAATGTAGAAACAGCATTTCAGAACATTTTAACAGGCAAGTAACCCAGGTCTATTATAAGAGCACTAACTGAGATTTGACCTGGAAGTCAAGAACTTTATTTTTGATTTCTTGATTTTTACGTGGATTATCACTTCTTTGTTTGATATTTAGTATATTATGTATGGACTATTTTGTAGGTAGAATCTCTCTTTTACAAATTTCTCTCTAATGAACAGCAAAATTTATCATATAGAATATGGGATTTGTTTTCAGTTTAAGACCAGTAATTCAGTGGTTTGTATTACAAGGGAAAAGAATTAAGTGCTGTTAAAAAATCCTAGCTTTGTTCGAACGAATGTTGCTACTTATGAAGGACTGGTCTTTTTATGATTACATATTGAAAGAAGAGAATTCATATTCAACTTGACTCAAATTGAGTAAATCAAATACAGTAAAACAGGCTTATAGCAAAGAGTCGGGGACATATAAATTTTAGTGCATCAGAATATCTAAGTTCATTTTATGAAAGATTTGAATTTTAGATATGTATTCATGATTTTTATAGTTGATCAAATTGGTTTTTTAAGCATTGATGAGACAATTTCTCTATCTTAAAATAATCTGAAATAAGGTTGTTAATATTTTTTGTTTTTGTTTTTTTTCCAGAAATTTACAAAATAGTTTCTCAGAAGCAGATTCGGGACAGTCCGGACGATGATAACTCCCCCAGTAACAATGTTCAGACTATACACGTGGCCCCCACAGATAACGCCGCCCCGCGACAACAGAAGTGCTGCAGCGTCTGAAGGGGAGACAACCATCAGCTAAAACAGGGGAGATAACTGAACAAGAGCAAACACAGCAAGGGAAGATAACTCATTTCAGCATCAGCATTGTTGCCGCCACACAAGGAAAAAAACCCCAAAATATATAGTTATTTGAAGAAAAACTTAACAAAAAAAAAATCGGTTACATATCACGAGAGATAAAGCTGGAAGGAATTTTGATTTTCCTTTTCTTTCCCCCTGCTATCTTTTATTTTGGGGGAGTAAGTTGTTCTTTGTTATCGTCATGCTTTTCTAAATTGCGTTAAACATGTGTATGTTTATATGGATTACTCTTTCTGTTCTTTTTTGTTTTTTCATACGAAATAACATTTCTCTGATTGATCAATGTCGAATCTGCATTATCTTTGTTGAAAGTCGCTGTGAAATAACCGGATTACACTAAAACATGCTTGCGAATTTTTCTATGTGTATTTGATGTGCATGTGTAAATGAGAATTTTTTTTTTTTAAAATGTGGCTGGGCTGCTCTAAGGATGTAAATATATTTCTATGTGTCGTAAATAACAGTCTAATTCCAACTTGTGGTTTGATCAAATCCAATGGTATTGCAGAATTGAATACATATGCTCAGAATTATTGTTTGTTTGATGAAATTGTAATTTTGTATGAAATTCCCTCTCTCTCGAAATAATTATATTTGTGCTCCCACTTCATTTTAGTTTTTTTGGGGGGGATTTTGACATTTTTTAATTTTTTTATAAAAAAAAATACTGCTCAATTGATGATAAACAAAGAAGGGTAACTTTTGCAAACCTTGAAAAATTGCTTAAATATTTTGTAAAACAATATACCGGTAAGTAATGGTTTTAATATTTCCATATTTCCTGTCTTTCCAAAAAATATCATTATTATGTAGATATTATATATATATATGCAAGCAAGAAATGTGGAGAAAGATTTTAGCTGTGTACAAACAATGGTGATGCTGAAATGAGAGAGCGGAGTGGATTTAAAAGTCTTCATCAAAACTGTTCTTGTGATGAAGGGAGTGGATCCATCCATTTTTTCTTCAGACATTTAACATACAGTTTGTGTGTATGTGAAAAGCTTTATCATTTGTATAACATCAACATTTGTACAATACTAAAACCACACACATAACAGAGAGGTTATTTTGCATTGTACATGAGAGGGAAAAGATGGAAAAAAAATGCAGCACAGTTTTGATACAACTATGAATTAACTATATTTTATTTTATTTTTCATTGGAAAAAGTAACAAGAGCAATGTTTATGTTCAGGAGAAGGACTAATTTGAACTCTGACCTCTTATTATGTATATGATGAACTAGTCTGCGACTGCAAGTATTTGTTTATTGTTGCCATTGGTTACTGGGAATTTCCACCTTCTCCTGAACTAACAAAGTTGGGTTTACAATGACGAGTTTTCTCCCTCTTTTGCTGTTTTCTTATCAAATACCCTGATGCATCAACTGTCAATTTGCATAATTAATTAGATTTTTAACAAGATGGTCACCTGTTGTTTGTAACATCAATGTTTTTGTTAGTTGCATCTTTTTCAAGTTGTGCTTATTAAAGATTCGCAGCAAGATGGAGAGAAAACTTACCGGTATAGGCATATTAATTTAATCATGAAGTTGATGGGAACATATTCACACACAATACACGTACAATTTTTCCACATGGCTTCAATTAAAGTGCTAATATGACGTTACAGAAACTGTTGATGCTTGTATATTTATTTTTTGTTTAGTCTGTAAGATGTGATAGAGAGAACATGTAATGCATATGGTGAGGTCTTACTTCTAAGACAACTTGATCACTCGATGTATGCCTTCTTTTATTAATTTGTTGTCTTCGGAGTCTGGTGTGTTGGCGAATAACTAAAGTCGGATTTTTGTATTTTCACATTTTCCGTTGTTTATCTTTTTGAAAAATCAACACTCATAAAGTGAAAAAATTACAAAGAACAATATTATTAATTTCAAATAAATTGTTCATTTTAAGTTATTTTATTCAACTCTTGACAAGTTAAAATTATGTAGCAATCTGATAAAAGTGTAGAATTATTTGCTTGGGTTACTTCCCTTTGTGAAGATCAAATTGACTATATCTTTGTTGTTAGCTGACACAACCAGAATATAGAAGATAACAGTAATATATAACATTTCTTTATAATGAATGTATAAATGAAATATATTTAAGTTATCAGAACTCCCAATAGATTTTTAATTCATTCCAGACAAGTCTGTCTTACAATCGACCGTTAACAATGTATATTTTTTGTTTTTCGCTCGGTCTCTCACACACACTGTACTGCATGTGTTTTATTATAATTTTTTTTTTTGTATCTGTGGCATTCTGAGTGAGAAACTGAGGATTTGGGGCAGAGAATTTATTACATGTGTGACATGAATGCGAGACAATTATTCAAACATTGAAATAAACATATGAAATATTGATCATTTTTTCCTTCACTTATTTATCAAGATATTACTCCTGAACAAACCCTTTTGAAATATCAATACATAAATAGTTATACACATAAGAATGCTCCACACCCTGTGATTTAAATCTTTTTTATGACACTACGCCATGACATGGGAATTCAGTTGTGATATTACAAATATATCATGGATAATTAAATATAAAATGTCGGACTACTGACTTGCAGATCAGCATTCTAATAATTAATTAATATCGCTAAAATTAATTGCATACGTCATTATATAAGCTGTATCCAAAGTAATTTGGATATTTCTTCCAATGGTACACTTTCAAGAAAATCATCTCTTTTTATAATGTAAAGAATCGCGTTGATTTTGTAACCTTTCCTAATTTGTTGTGGATCCTAGAAGTGTTGAATTTTACGGATTGTGTAAATTTATATTGACGTAGGAAAAATGTTAAAACTTATAAATCCAGTGAACTGATTGATAAAATTTGTTAGTGTATTTTTGTAGACAACTGTATTTTTCCCCTGTTCCATTTGATGTATACTAAGGGAAGGTACTTGCATTTTGATATTTGTTCTTTGCCATTGGTACTAGTAATCATAGTATAAGTACTCGTTCTTTGACATATTACTCATCCTATGACAAAGTACTCATCTTGTGACAAAAACGGGCAAACAAATTTTAACCAAAATCGTGGTCATACCATTTTTACCAAGATAATTGTTCTAAGGCACAGGTGTCCTTTGTAGTCATCTGATAAAGGTTCTCCTCTTATATATATATATGCACCATTAGTTTAACAAAGATGTTCATCCTTAAATTAGACATCACATGTTTCATGCTTGACAAAGGTGTTTGTGGTTCCATTCTTTAAAAAAAGAAATTTTCCCTTGACATAGCCACTCCTCCTTTGACATAGGCACCATTAATTTGACATATATGCTCATCCTTAGACATAGGTTCTTATGATTGATATAGGTACTCGTGTGTTTTGACATAGGCACCATTAATTTGACATATATGATCATCCTTAGACATAGGTTCTCATACTTGACATAGGTACTCGTGTGTTTTGACATATATGCTCATCCTTAGACATAGGTACTCATGCTTGACATAGGTACTCGTGTGTTTTGACATAGGCACCATTAATTTGACATATATGCTCATCCTTAGACATAGGTTCTCATACTTGACATAGGTACTCGTGTTTTTTGACATAGTCATCATTAATTTGACATATATGCTCATCCTTAGACATAGGTACTCATGCTTGACATAGGTACTCGTGTGTTTTGACATAGGCACCATTAATTTGACATATATGCTCATCCTTAGACATAGGTACTCATGCTTGACATAGGTACTCGTGTGTTTTGACATAGGCACCATTAATTTGACATATATGCTCATCCTTAGACATAGGTTCTCTTACTTGATATAGGTACTCTTGTGTTTTGACATATATGCTCATCCTTAGACATAGGTTCTCATACTTGACATAGGTACTCGTGTGTTTTGACATAGGCACCATTAATTTGACATATATGCTCATCCTTAGACATTGAAACTCGTGTTTGGCAAAGGTACTCGTGCTTTGGCATAAATACTTGTTCATTGACATAGGTTCCATTCTTTTGACAAAGAAATGTGTCCCTAATATAGGTACTCACAAAGGCGCTATTCTATTGACAGTATATATATTATTCCATAGACATATCTAATTGGGCTATGATAAGTCCTGTTCTAACATAGGTTCTTGTCCTTTGACATAGTCACAAATCAACTGACTTAGATATTCGTCCTCAGGCTTGTCCCTGACAAAGTCACTCGTCTTTTGAAACAAGTTCCATTCATATGACATGACATAGAAATAGATTTGGGACGAAAAGCCATTCAGTATGTAACGTGCATGGGAGACGATTCTTCATACTTTGAAATAAATACGAACTATTTCTCTTTACTGACTAGCGTCATTTAATTTTATTTAGAATAATCAGGATGAAATGTACCATGATGCATCGAATACGCGGTCAAAGTAATATATGAGAAAGTTAATTGTCGACATGAAGACCAGATCGCAAATTTAGTTCATAATATTTTAAAGATTTTTTTTATTATTATTTTTTTTTGCTTATTTGTTTTTTGTTGTTGTTGTTGTTGTTTTGTTTTGTTTTGTTTTTGTTTTTTTTTTTGTTTTTTTTTTTTTGGGGGGGGGGGGGGGTGTTATAATTAGCAATGTTCAGGTCCACTAACTAGTAATTGGACGTTCAATATCGTACAAATAGGTTAACCTACCCCCCCCCCCCTTAAGCTGCCACATGTAACATTGCATGTACACAGATCGTGTTTGAAACACACAGTGCAAACCATTGACCTACATATCTACCAACTACACTATGCTAAAAATAGCACATCTGTGCATCCA
Source organism: Magallana gigas (assembly GCF_902806645.1). Taxonomy (NCBI): domain Eukaryota; kingdom Metazoa; phylum Mollusca; class Bivalvia; order Ostreida; family Ostreidae; genus Magallana; species Magallana gigas. Next base: position 39,056,414 of record NC_047560.1, on the reverse strand, counting down.
GGTATGTGTTAGCTTTATTTCCTGCAGCATTACATGCCTTCCTCAAGTATTTAGTGTTTATTTAGCCTTTTAACATAGAATAGCCAGTTTTACCCGCCTTTTGAGATTGTGTAAAATTGTAAGACATGATCTAGAAAAAATTAAGCGGCAGATCTTTAGACGGAATTAAAAGGTAAGTGTTTGCATAAAACATTAACGCTGGATGCTTCTATCTTAATTATATATACACTGTACATGTACTTGTATATTTTGGTTGTAGTCGAAGATGGCCCACTGAGATTAAAGATAATATTTAATATAATATATATACTGTTATAATAAAATATTGCATTTTAGCATTTTCATCTTAGTGCTACAAATGACCTTTTTAAAATAAGAGTTAGCAAAAAACCCTGCATTATTTATTTATAAATATTTTGTCTTTTACATTGCGTTACTTGGCGTTATATCAATGATGTCATAAATTTACAAACTTAAAAAATGTAGCAGACAAAAGGCAAAGAAATTATCAATTAAGTCAATTGTTATAGAGGGAAGATGGTGATGGCCACTACATGTATAGAACATTATAACTAGGGTTAGGAATTGTATCATATGTTATTGGTTGCATTTAAACAAACATGTACCACATCTAATGGTTTCCTGAAGAATTGCACAACGACATCTAAACCTTTTGAGTTTGTATCTTCTGTAACATCTGTCATGTTACATTTCAGAGATTGCAGGTAACTGAGGAAACAATGTCACATAGAAAAAACAAAAACAAGGTATGTGAAATTTCAAACTTTAGGTTTTGGAAAAAAACAACGTATAATTGTTTTATTTACGAAATGTAAGAACCCGGTGTAACGAAGAATTTTGACCCGGGTTGAAAATTGACCCGGGGGTCATTTTTCAACGTTGAATATTGAGACCAATGGTGTTGAATAAAGACCCTAATCCGTTGAAAACTGACCCGCATCGTGGAATTTTGATCATGAAACCGGTTCAAAATTCAACAGCAAAGAAGCACAAATGAACGAATCAATATTATTCTTGAGTTTATTTAAATTAAAATTATCAGACAGTCTTTACATATTTATTCTTTAGATTTACATGTTTCAAAAGGGGGGGGGGGGGTAAAAATGAGACTTGAAACATTTTTTTAAATTTACACATTATCCCTTTAAATATGTAATAACTATTTTATTCATAATAAACTTTTCACGTATTATTGCTGTTTTGTGTGATATCTATATATATATTTTTTAAAATATATGTTTTTCAGAATATGTGTACATATGATTACACGTTAAAATACTCAATTTAGTAAAACTCCTTTTTTAATTCGCTGGAGAAGTGTACAAATATAAATAATTCAAAAAAATTACAATACGTCATATTGTTCAATTTTGGTTTTACGTTCACCCAGTCAATTGAAACTTTTATATTGTTCATTGTAAATTTTCTAGGTGGGTGTAAATACAAAATTTACAGTATGTCGTATTGAGATTTTCGTGTTTGCACACACTCAGTTTGGTAAAACTGAGACTATCTGAATTTTGTATTTACACCCATCCAGCAAATGACAGTTTACAAAGTGATGATATGCTAAAACGTATTGGGACGAATGGAATGGAATCTGTAGCAAGTTAGTAGCCTAATTTTTGTACAGCATGACAATAAAATAATTGTGCTTTAATAGTTTTTAAATTGCTTTAATCACAAAAAATTTAACATTAATTTACTAACAGTAATTGTTTCCGTCATTAAATTGGTAAATTGCATTTTTTGAATAGAAATATGTAGTAGAAGATCATACAGCAACATTGGGGTATATGGTTGACCTTCATACCACAGCCACCTACATCATTAATTTAAATTAAACGTGTTTTATTGAACGGTATGTTCAAATTATTGAATGGATTGGATAACAGTCATATCCTATGTAAACCCCTTCAAGCATACAAAGTCAAGAAGAAATTATCTATGGTCATAAGAATATAGTATTACAAGTATACAGAATATCATTGATATCATGTGTATATATAAGACAGGGGATACTTGAATATTAAATAATTATCTGAATATATACCATATATGATTGTAAGACATATTGTTGGTAGACATGTTCACTCACACTTACATTAACAAACATATCACCTTCATTTATACTTACAGAGATACAAACATAAGAATGAGATTTTCATGATCCAGCCCATTTGATAAGAACAGTAAATAAGAGGGAACTATATATTAAGTAAATATACATGTATAATACTTAAATAGGTTTAAACAGTGTAACTTAAAAGAATCAAAACGCCTGGGAGCTCTAATTTAAATAGAACATGGGAAACAATTTTATCTGTATGAAAAATCAGAACTAACATAAAGTATATAGTTCATATAAAAAGGTACACTAATGTCAATAAGTTGTTTAAAAAGTTCGTCTCTTGGTTGAGTGTATCTTGGACATCCAGGGGAAAAATCACATTTCCTTCAGATTCAGACCCACAGTATAAACATCGACTTTCATCAGTTAAAAAATCATTAAATAAGTAAGCTTTACTAGCTTTATTCCTAAATTAACGTTAAATAATATTTCCTATTGCCTTAACTGAAATGTTTGTAAGCTCTAGGTATATTTTGTTTTTGAAGTTTTGACTTAAAGAAAGATGAAGTTGATGAAATTTTCTTTTCTGCATGAGGATTATTCCATAATTTACATGTAGACGGAGCAAAGCTATTGTAATAAGTATATAGTGGTAGATAGTAAAAAAGCTCATTAGACCTAAGAAAATATGATTGATTTCAATCTAACGTATCTTGTGGTGCTAAACCATTTATAATCTTGTAGAATATAATTAATTTATGTTTTTCCCTTAGAGATCACTATATAAAATGATTTTAGAACAATTAACTCTGATCCCTGTCACTGTCCTGGTTGCTTCAATTTGTGCATGTTTAAGGAAATCGGATTTTCCCATGATACCGCTGCTCCACACAACATTACCATATTCCAATCTAGGTCTGATAAAAGACGAATTTAAACAAGTGTTTATCTATTAATTGTACATGTGTGTGTGAGTAATCTTAATATATTCAACTTTTTGCATGCCTTTCCATGTATACCATGAATATATTTAGATCAACCATTCTCCGACTGTATATTTAGATGCAAACCTACTTTTTTAAATTGATAACATTTTTGCAGTGGAGGGTATATGTTTTTAATTTTGAAAAAATATATTACGCCAGTTGCCTGTGTTTCTAATTTACAGGTAAAGAATGGAATTGAAAACTCAAAGTAATAGAAATAAATTGTATTTTTAAAAAGGACTATGACTCTGCATATGCAGAAAATTAGATGGTGCTTCAATAAAGTTAATCTGACAAGTTTATGAAAAATTATTGTTAAGTCGTAAAAAAAAAATTAAAACATGTATAGATATGTATATGCTGTGTATATATGTATAATACAGGGTATTTGAAAAAGGGTGACAATATGACAACCATTCATTTATATTTTTGTCAGGGAAATATTCTGACTTTTTTTAAAAATTTAGCATAGGTATATGACATTATATCCTTTTGTCTTAATATAAATATATATACCCTTTATCCAATAAAACAGTATAGAGGTTATAAATTTAAATTATTAGAAAAATATACAACGTCAGGTGCCTGTTGAATAGAGCTCTGTTGATTTACTTGAAAAGTGACGATAACGGGCAATACATTTTTTAGATATATTTATCAGAGATTATGACAAGTTTAAACTTTAAATTCTGTCACATGAGGGAATGAAAACCAATTCTATGTCAAAAAGTATTCTAGCCCTATTAGCCTGTTCCATTCAGAAGCAAACGGTCATTGTCTTAGCTTTATTTACATAGTATTGTAATAATAAATTGATATCATATTTTGAGTCTCAAAATTAAATGATAAATCGGACATATCAACCGAAAAGAAATTAGCCACGTCCGCATATATATCGGAAAGTATAAACTTTTTAAAACTGAAACTTTCAAATATGTGCATGATTGTACATTTAAACCGTGTAGAGTAAGTTCCAGATCAGATCAAAACTCTGAAGTTGGGGTCAATTCTCAACAGGATCAATTTTCAACGTCTCGAGGTCATCAGAGTTTAGAAAAATCTTTCTCATACCGTTGAAAAATGACCCCGGGTATAAATTTCACGATTTTGGTCTCAATTTTCAACGTTGAAAAATGACCCCCCGGGTCAATATTTAACGTTGAAAAATGACTCCCGGGTCAATTTTCAACCCGGGTCAATATTTTTCGTTACACCCGGCCTGAAAAAAGAGGCATCTATTAATTTTTTTTTTGTTTTTTTTTTTTTTTGGGGGGGGGGGGGGTCGTATTTGCCCTATTAACACCGCTTTTGCGTTCCTTTTCTGCATGATGACTGCGAAAATGTAGGTGAATTGACTATCGGCGTTTTTTGGCAAATAATATTGAAACAAAATTTATGTGGGATCAAACTGAATTTTATGGATTAACACAACAACGAAACCAACTAAAACTTTAATTATCTACTAAGTATTTAGGAAACTAGTTTTTTTCTCAGGGAGGCATTGGGTTTGACAAACACTTCTACATTCTAAATAACGCAGTTAAAAAAGTTTTCGAGTTCATTCTATCATCTAATATTGGACAAATTATAGCATACAAAAACTGCATGACCACTGTATATTGTAGGGACTATTCAGATCAAAAAAGACAACAACAGAAATAACAGAGGGCCAGCATTTTTTTGGAATGCGACAACTGTGAAACAAAACCTGCACAATTTCATTGTAAAACATGTCAAGGTCATCTATGTGACGATTGCAGAAAGATTCACGAGACAAAAAGGTTAACCCAAGGTCATGTCATCATTTTGTTGTCTGATTATGTAGCTGACCCGGTTGGGTGTCACCAAGAAGAGGAAGACCAATGCGCTTGCAAGATTAAGCAGAGGCTTAAAGCAGAAAGAAAGGAAATCGATGCCTATTGGTTGCCTCTCCTAGAACAAATGCGGGACGAGGAAAGAAAGAAACAAAGTCGTATATCTTGTAAAGTTGAAAACATCAAAGATAAAGTAGAAGAACATTTCGACAATATACTTAATTGATATATTTACGGAATTGAAAGATGAATCGATCATAAAATTAGAAGAGGACGCGGACAATGCCTGCCTCAGATGCTATTTAAAAAACAATAGATGAAATAGATGACAAAATAGAGCTACTGGGGGATCGAGACAGCGAAATAGAAGATTATTTAAGCGAAGAATACGAGGACATGCACGAAGGCATGTGTATGTCAAATAAGGAAGAAAAGTTGATTCCAAAACGAGTGTCCTATGAAGTCCACAAGTTCTGTCCTGGAAGTTTGGATACCAGTTACTTGCTGCAAGTATTTGGGAATCCACCGTCTATAACCTTGAAATGAGGAAATTATATAAATATGTAAAAACGATATCCCATTGAAGCCCCCACTGTCTACGTCACCAACCTTGCATCGTTTTCAGAAAATGTGCAGAAGTTGTCACGTGAGAGACTAGTTGTAATTCATTAACTGGGCTCAATGTGGTCAAAGTGATCAGACAAAACTTAAAAAAAAACGAAAAAGATTTACTTTTGATGGACATTGTGTATTTTTAAAAACATCTTCAGCGATGCATAGGAAACATGCAGATAGCAGACAAAATATAAAAGATTACGTTGAACAGAAGACGATATGGTTTCCATGTTTTGGTATAATGGATTTTAATTTTGATTCCTTGCATATATACCTCGGACGAACCTGTGCTTAATTTTAAAATGAACAATGCCAAATCTGAAAGGGTGATTGAAATTGATTCGTGCAAGTCCACCAAACACGAAGAAAAGTATGACATAGACTGTCGAAGGACTCCCAGATTCGCTATTGGTGATGTGGTGATGTGGATATGTTTACTGCTGAGGAGGCGCCTGCGTCTCTTATATAGAAAGATAAAGAAACAGAAAGGGATGTTATTATACATACAATTCATTTATCATTTTATGCGAGAAAATTATGTCGAAGTGTGCCGAACATTTCTTAAAACCCCGCGGTTTCCGGATCAGTGAGATTTATTGTCATATTGAATTGGGCTAGTGGCTTTCAAGATCGTTTATTGAATGATCGCTAAAACAATCCCATTTATATTATGTACTATAGTGGTACACTGTTTTTTCTTAAGAGGTGGAAGCTTTTTTGGCATTAAAATGTGTTGAAATGAAATGCTGTTGTTATATTTTTATTTTCAGAACGTGCTGTTATTATTATATATGGGATAACTGAATTATCACGTATGAGATAAATGCCACGCGTAAAGGTTTTACTGATTTATCCACAAGTGCCTTTGAAATAGGGGCAATGGAAGCATCATAAGTTAATGTATAAGTATTTATGTTTTAGATAAACGTATGATACCGGTTTTTTTTATATCAAGCTGAAAATAAATGCCAAGATATGTAAAGCGCTATTGTCAAATTTATGCTTTCAATTGACTGTAGCGTCGGTTGTAACATTATTAAAAAATTGCCAGTCTTAATCAAATAAGCTCTTTTTATACATTGTTGTATAAAGTCCTGTATACGTGAATGAGTCAGTGTGATTGGAATCCTGTTTACCTCACAGTATTATATTACACTCCATCAAGAAACTCATTTATATTTATAACAAGTTGTTGTCCTTTAAAAAAGGACTACAATACGTGGACCATTTGCATGTGTTTCCAACGAAAACGTGAAAGTCTTAAGATTATCAGAGATTCCACCGACTCTAGCCCTCTGCTTTTAACCACTAAATTTGTACGTTGTATTACGTATACATGTATGTATAGCCCTGACTTTCTATATCAGAATTTAAAGGATTCATACTTTTAAAATAATTTTGATCTATCTATGAATGAAGATTGCATGTATAGTATCAGGCATTCGGTGAATTCTACTATTTGCGCACACATTACGATTCGCACTACTTTGTTAACTATGCAGTGACAGCTTTGTGTAAATTAAACATTTCATATTTTGATGCATTTTTCTTGAGATTCAAACTTTTATAGTGACATAATTATTCAATCATACTTAAATGCTTAAAAAAATTTAATCGGGAAGTTCTCTAGCCTCGACTACCTTAAATATATATAGTTACATGTGTATTCGGAAAACAACAAAACATTGCAAATTATGCAATTTGATGCATGTTGTAGTTTCGGCATAACATTAACTTATTTTATAATACTGATAGTTCATATCACATGCCAATCATTTCTTGAAAAGAAATACTTTGTTTCTGTACTGTTTACCGACAACTTTACAATTACAGCGCCTTTTAACTTTTGTGTGCATATGGCACGGAATCCCGATCCCGATTCAGATAAACGTGTTAGCCTGGTTCCCTAAGCTACCCATTACGCACAGGAACCAAGCTAGCTCATGCGCAGGCTGAATTTTCCCCATAGCATCCGGTTTAACCTCGCTTATATATTTTCTGCGTGGACCTCAGGGTCCACGCAACAAGCTGATTTTATATTTCATACAACCCTCTCCTGAAGAGCATGATTTGTAACATGAATTGAATAGAATCTTACATCAAATTAAGAACACCCCCCCCCCCCCCATCAATCATTTTTTTTACATTGGGCAATTTTGAGATATTTTTCACGATTTTTCAAAAAATTATGACAAATGTTTTAAATATAGCAAAATTGTATCATCATACATGTATCAAGGTAAAGTAAATGACTATCAAGTCCTGAAGCTTTTAAAGGGGCATGGTCACGATTTGGTTAAATTCTATTTTTCTGTTTTTATTATTTACAATGCTTTAAGAATGCATTTCTAATGATCAAATGAAATTTGAGAGTCAGTCGTTAAGTTTCAAGCAACATACAGAGCTCACAATTGTCATGCAAACAAGGCTCGTGCCCTGTTTTTGTTTATATAGGTTCAATATACAAGTAAAAATCTTTTTCAAGTTGATTTTTCATGATTATCCAGTTTAACGTATGTTGCACATGTGTTAAGTTCAAACATATGTGAAACGTATGTGGCACAATTAGCTGTGTACACGTTGCATTGGTATATTTGAGTTTTTTTTTAAAGAAAATCAATACAAAATACAAAGCGTCAACGAAAATAGATTTAGTCTAAAGGGTTTAAACATTCGCGTTATGCAATAACAAGCGATAGTCATGTCTCGGTAAATAAGTATGTCTTGTTTTTTTCAGAAATACCTGGGTTGTTTGAATTTAGCTTTGGATTTTTCTATTGTGAATTATTTTACACCCAGTCAGTCAGAGAGACAAATTCACAGGTTCGCATACTTACAATAATATTTCGACTGTGTTCATTTGGAATTAACGTTGTATGATTTAAAGAAAATGTAGACTTCAGTTCAAAGAAAAAAAACAAGCACTGGTGAAACAAAAGTTAAGAGATGCCTACATACACAAAAAAGAAGAAGGTAAGATATTTAGAAATATATAGAACCTTTTTGATAAATTCAGATCTGATATGTCAAAATTTAAATCAATGTCTTAAAAACCTTACGACCTATAAACGATTAAATCTAAATTTTAAAAATATTTTTTTAAAGCAAATGCATTTTGTAAATGCAAAGGAACTCGAATTAATTTGAATACACAGAGGAAACGTGCTATAATTTGACAAGTCTATTTTTAGCCGGAGACAGAAGTTCTGACAGCTCAGCATTTCGTTGAATGCTTCAGTTGTGCCGAACCAGCAAACTATCATTGCAAGACATGTTCTGTCCGTCTATGTGAGAAATGCAAAATGCAGCATGGAACAAGAAATCTAACAAAAGACCACGTCGTCCCTACACTGTCGGAATATCTAGCAGAAGTGAAGAGCCAAATGGTAACTCCTCGCAAGATCAAACGCAATCTGAAAGAGGAGCAACAGGAAATACAGTCTGATTGTATTCCTACGCTGCTTAAACTAACCGAGGTTGAAAAATCTAAAAAAGAAAATATTTCTATCAAAGTCAAAGAAACGAAACGGCAAATTGAAGAACACCTTGAGAGAGTCATTGCCCAATTCCGAGATTGGAAAGAAGAGACCATTTCTGATCTGGAAAAAGAAGAAACCATTGCAAAAAATGTGATAGATAACATAATTAACGACACAGAAAAACAAATTGATCAGTTGCATATGCGTTGTAATGAAATTGACGATACGTTAAAGTTGAGTAATAATGCATTGGAAGGGTACATGTGTAAAAATTTGCACAAAAATAAACCAGAACCAATCCAATCGTCTTACCAGGTAAGTGAATTTTGCCCTGGAGAGATGGATAAAGAACAATTCCAAACAATGTTTGGAAAACCGCCTTCTATTAGTCTTCAATGATTAATTCAAACAAATACGACTTTTGGCAGACTCACTGATACCGAAATAATACTGTTTTATTGTAATAATACTGTATATCTGTATTCAGCCGAACTCTTCTCTGATACTTTATATATATACTAGTATTCATAAAATTGTGTGGAAAATGTTGTATTTTTACATCTTTTAATAGAAAATATTTTCACTTATAAAGCTGCTTAGTCGTAGTTAATCTTCATACAAACCAAATTTTCAAACAAAAAAGTTCTTCACATTATACCTACAAAATCCTTTGTTTCACAAAATCTGAAGATCAAATCGTGTTTATGTATATAAAGCTTTTTCTCATGGTTAAAAAACCTACATGTATAATCTTCAATGTTTGTTTTGAGGGTTATGGTTTGTGAATATTTAATTTTAACTTTTGACAAATTACATCTTGTTTATATTAACATAGATCGCAAAGTGATACGGATGACGGTAGTCGTACTAGTGTATTAAAAAAAATGAGGAAATATCAATATTTTTTGTGAAAATATTAATACATGTAAATCATTTTGAACGTAATCACTTTCAATATTAAAGTTTCATAAATGCCCAAAAAATGAAATTATTATTAATGTTTGATTTTTTAAGTAAAATGAAATTATTCATTAATATGTTAAATATTCCGAAAAAAATGTTTTTATTGTTAACTTTTTTTTGTGGTCTTACATAAAAAAATGTTAACTTTCGATTTTGTCAGTTTTGCATTGCTTTCTCTGACACTTAACAATTATGTTTTAATCATGTTAACAATACATAGGCATACTGTGATATCATGGGGGACCAATGTTTGTGGCTTCCGTTGGCAGCCGTTGCCTACGAATGTACATCCCCACTAACGTATGTAAAGCATTTGTTCAATATTTATTAAAATTATTCCGACCTTGCTACGAAAGAAATTACGTTCCTACGAACCAGGCAATTTTTGGCAACCCACGAACATTGATCCCCCTCGAATAAAAATAATTCCACAGTATTTGGGACAGGTCACATCGATTTAGCTTATTAATTTGTGTTATATCAAAGTGATACGTTGTCATGACAATATATTAATATTCATAACAAATGTTCATGTGTAGTATGACAATATACAATTTTTATTATAACAAAATAGTCATTTGGGCAAGTTCACGGTCACTGGATTAGCCAGAGTATACTTGTACATATGCATTCATCTCTATATATGTACTTAGTAAAAATTGTTCACAATTTTTTTCTATATCTATATACCATGTTATTTGTGTATACATGTATACTAGATGCAGACATTATTTGTCGAATTTATGGAACTCTAAATATTTTTGCCGTCTATAGTTTTAAGCGAATCTCAATGAGATCATGTATATTTATATGTAACATTTATATAAACAATTAAGGTCTGTACGATGATTTTTGTGCTTGAAGTTTTGAATATTAATTTGTTTGTTCTTATCAAAACAAATATAAAAAATGATAAAAGTATGAATTGTCACTGAACTAAAGGAAAAAAATGCAGAGTTCGTGTCCGGTCGAGAATTTTCTTACGGGGAAACATTAGTAGTTATTACTTTATATGAAGATTGCTTATGATCTGAGGATGTGTTGTGATTTTGACCCAAGGTCATTGAACAAGTTCAAGGAAAGAAAGGTGCATACTTGTACCCGGTCTATATCTTTCTTAAGAAACACTGGAAGTTCTTAATTCACAAAAAGTTTGCTTATGGCCTAAGGTTGTGTCATACGAGTAATTTTGAAACAAAATTTGGTAAGTTCAAGGTTATTGGCAGAAAACGTTCGGAATTTATGCAGGCTGTATACATTTCTTTTAGAGAAACCTTGCAAAGTCTTACATTATGTAAGAATTGCTTATGACCTATTTATAAGGCTGTGTCATTTCCTTGACTCAGGGTTAGTTGTGCTAGTTTAAGGACATTGTAAAAAAAAGAATGCAGAATTTCTGTCTAGGACATATCTTGTAATGGAATAAGATTTGAAGCTGACATTTGACAGGATTAAAATCATTTTGGTTAGATTTACGATAATCACCTTCATAGTGATTACATTGACGTGTACGTGATACACAAAAATGTTAAAGCGTTGGAGTAGTCATCCAATCAAAGCGCTTCTCACCAGTATCTAAATATATACGACGGGATAACCATTAGCTGATAACACCTGACAAAGAAGTTGATCGTAAGTATTGAGTGAAATATTTCAAGAATCCATATTAATTGTTTAACTCAAAACAAAAGAACTAATTCTTGTTTTCGTTTTATAAACTCTTCAGAATTAGATGTTCATAGCGAAGAAGATATATACGTAAATTACGTAGAAACTTAAATAGATAGAATGTCTGACTCTACTTCATGCACCCATCTCCATACCTAAATGTATACATTTATGTAAAAGAATTCTTTCAGGTTAACATATTCACAGCTTAATAATTCAATTATATCAAAGTATACAGACGATTTGTTACATTATTAAATATTGTTTATATTTATCTTTCATACCTGTACGTGTTTGTGATACATTGCAGATAATGTCATAGGTAAATATTTGAAATATCAAGCAATACAAAGATAACAATACTAAATGTATGCAAAGATTAGCAATCTCAATCATATCATAGTTTAAATTACAATTTTTGCAATGAACACTTCTTCTTTATTTATATGTAAGGACCCACCTAATGCTAAATACACTAAAACATTATTAAATATGTGATCTATTTACCGTTTATGTGCAACACTTTTTTTATGTGTTTAGCAAATCTAGACAGCAAACATATAAAGCACCAAACACATTAAAATAATAAGCAGCATTGGTTCATCTTAAATGAATTCATGAAATTCTGGAAATGCCTTTAATCAGTTTGGGAATTAAGTTTTTCTGAAATAAAAAAATAAATAAAATCAATTGATTATTTGATATGATTAACGAGGCCGAGTACAGAACGAGTACGCACGCTTTCGCGCAGCGTATCATTTGTATTGTGACGTCATTTTTTTGCTTTGTTGACGCCATGGCGTAATAGTTTCAACTGCAGATATTCAGCGAAATTTGTTGAAAATAGCTCGTTTGATGCGTAAAATTGTATTATATTGTGGAATAAACATAAATGTCTCAAAGTATAAGCTATATTTGGGCTCGGTTCGAAAACGTGAATAGGGTTCAGCAAGCCTAGCCCTCTGTCACGTTTTCTTTACCCACCTAAATTTAGCTTAATTTCTATATTTCAAGACAGTAACCATGTATTTTATATTAATGACCCTTAATATGCGATGTTATATATTTATTTATTACTTAAATGTGTCTGAATGTTTTAATAATACTATAAAGATCACCATTTTCGTCTTTGTCAAATAAAAAATAGCCATTATCTGGCAAACTGCGAAATTGGGCATACAAAAAACAACTTTGATAAGACCCCTGGATCAAACCAGGAGGTAAAAGGGTTTTTTTATTTGACCATTTGATGTCTTTTAGCAATAACTTTAATATATAGAACAGAAAAAGAAATCCCTAGGACAGAAGTTTAAAAAAAAATGTAAAAAATGTGCAAAATTGATACATTTCAGGCAAAATCCCATAGGGTCCCATGTTAAAGATTAACAAACTTTGAGATGACCCTTTGAACAAACGGTGTGGTAAATGTCTGATATTTTTCCTTAAAATAATAATTATATCAGTAGAAATTCATGTAAAAAAATTTCATTAAAAAATCTAGGGCAGAAAAAATTGGACCCGGCCTCGTTAAAAGCATTGTAGTTTGATTCATCTTGTGCAGCTTATACTTATTAATCATGTAAGTTGTGTATAAATGAGTGTATTTTTATATTATACAAATATTGACTGGGGTTGAGGGCAACATTGATTATATTAGCCCCCGGGGGACATAATATTGCCCGATGCGAAGCGGAGGGCAATTTTCGTCCCAAGGGGGCTAATATAATCAATGTGCCCGAAAACGCAGTCAACATTTGTTTTTTTTTTTATGAAGAAACAAACCAAAATTTAAGAAAGTAATTCGAACAGATCGCCGTGATTGTCTCAGCTCAACAACAAAATCACGAATTCAATTTTGTGCAAAGTTCATCTCCAAAATATCCTCAGCAATAATTTTTAAACTAAAAAATTGGTTATGTAAATTCGAGTTTATTCATATCATGCTCCAGGGAGTAGGGTGGGACTACAGTCGGGGGTAAAGCTTGCCATTAGATTGAAAAAAAAATCGTAAATGAGAAAACCATTTGAAAATATGTATAAATAATCTTTACTTTACTCAATCATCAAGTTATATTGTATTTAATAACCTTAAGCTTATTTGAAAGAGTTATTGCTGTTGTTGTTCAGGTCAGCGATGTGACCCCTGGGCCTCTTGTTTTGTAAGAAATGCCCAATAAAGCTTTATTTGATTTTGAATAAATGAATAAACAGGGTGTCCCAGAATATATGATACCATTTACTCTATAAATAACATTTAAATATCAGTATCTTATAAACACACTATGCATGAGGATCTGTATTTTATTCTCCTCATTTTTTTCTTTGCATTTCAGAAAGATCACATATAATTGACGGAAGGATATCACGACAATGTACTCGAGCTTACGAAACATTCTAAAGATACCTCGTGTAAGTTAAACAAAAACGTTTATATGTAAATATGGTGTATTTGTCGTTACTTTATCTTCTGTATACATGTTTTAAATGTTTCCCATAAGTGTCGTCTTTGAAGGAATAAAGCTTTTTTTTTTAAAAATATAACAAGTATAAAAAACACATGTAGTGTTATTAAGGTATATCATATACCTAGTAGTGTATCAGCCCTGATACACGTGTTTTGGACTAGGTGAGACAGCAACCGAAAGCTAGGGCTGTATCGCCCTCAGGGCTGATATATCTCTGTCTCAGCCCGTCGTCAGGAGGGTGTATTGCCCTCAAATTTGAAATCGATAATTTCCATATATATCTGCTTTAAATTAAGACTAGTTTGTGAAATAACGATAAAATTACGAATATATAATACAATTGTTCATCTTACACGTCGAAATATTTTTATTTATTACCGAAAATTGAAAAATAATAATTCAAAAATAGCGCCAAAGAGTGATATGTGTCCAAGTAAGGGGAGGTAACCCACACAGCGGTTGTGTATTTAGAACAATAGCACGCTTTATTTAATATTAATCTACGTTTAAATTATGGAGGATATAGAGAAGGATGGAACGAGACTTGATCTTAGAAAACCATAGTCTCGTTCAACCAGACGCTCGGCTGTCTCCGTAAATCTCGTCGGAGAATTAGACTGTAAAAATTTAAGGGTTAAAGTATTGGACGCGCTTCCGTGTATGAACGTTCTCCAAAAACTTTCTAGTTGCTATAACAGTATAGATCTTTATGAATGGAATCTGACGAGAAACTTACGAAATCACAGTGAAAGAATTTGACTCATAACGAAGCTGCGTAGGAGTGAAGTTTCTCTCTCGACAATTTTGAATTCTAGAAGATAGTGCTTCATTTCAGACGACAGACTCCCTTCTACTGTATTTCAAATGACGATGGTTTATCAACAAAGTCCGACAACTCTTACAGTTTTAACACATATAAAAAGAAATAAAAACGAACAAGTTTTGTAAATCCGAAAAAAAATCTATAGCTTCTTGAAACATTATATTCCTTATTTGGAATTTAAATTTAAATTAAAGTCTTTAATTTTAGATATATGATATAAACAACATCACACTTTTGTTTTGATCTCGTCCCTGGTATCAGCCCTCGGATGGTATCGGCCCGCGCCCTTCGGGCTTGGGCTGATACCAACCCTCGGGCTGATACCAGGGCCGAGATCAAAACAAAAGTGTGACATTCTATATATCTCACTCCTCACATTTTGATTTCATTGCGCAGATGATTATATTTAAAATGGATATGATTTTATTTATTAAATCCTCACAGAAAGATTAACATTTCATAATTGCACAAGATTTATAAAGAAAACCCATTTGAATTCAAGAAACAAAAAAGTTTTTTGAGGAACTATTTTTTTTGTGCGGAAGGATTATTAGATGAAAATGACAGAAACAAGCAAATTTATTATTTTTCAATACTTTTCTTTTCATTACACTTTATTCATTATTCACATTTTTAACATTGATAGGTTTGTAAAATATCCCATGGGTTCTGTGTGACATGTACAGAGTTAAATCTTGAGAAAGTGATAGAGTTTAGCATCAAATCGGGCAAATATATAGAAAATGTCTCAACTTTTTAAGCTAAATTTTGCGAAAATTTTACTTTTGAAGTCCTATATTTAAAATTCAACATCACTGACCCCATTTTATTATATCAAAATGATACTGAATAAATATCTCGAAAAACTGGATTAATCTTATAAAATTCATGATATTCAAAAAGTTTTTATTCTAAATCAAACTGTAATTATTATAAAAATTGTCTATTTTAAGTGCAAAAAGGTCACAGAAAAATTTATGCAACATCGTACATAATTTTTCGTAATCTCTGTATTTAGTGTGACCATTGTGCATAATTAAAGACAACAATTGAAGAAATAAGTTTGGTTAATCAAAATAGTGACAACAAATACTAATCAGGCTGAAAATGCATTTTAGGTGCAAAAAGGTCAAATTGAATAGGGATGAATACTGACCCCCATTATCTTTGTATTTTTTAAAAAGTATATTTTGTCTACTGATGCCAATGATACACTTCTCAAGAAATTCTTGATACAACAACAATGAGGAGTGGGATACCTTAAACCTAGTTTTTCATGTTATTTAGCTGTATATTGCTTTGATTGCAAAACTTAAAAAAAAACTTATTGCTTTGAATTTAGTCAATAGCTTCATTTATACATTTTACAATATACAGTTGATTAACTCTACAAAGTCAAGTGATTGTAAACTATAGCAAATTTATTCTATATCAAAGATATTGTTCATATTTTGAAAAGATCAACATCGTATATCGAGATACATGAATCGCAAAGAATATATAAACATCGTATTTTGTTTATACATATGGTCTGTCATTTATTTTCAGCCCAATTCGGAGACAAGTGCTGGTCAACATTTCGTTGAGTGCGACAACTGTGAAACGGAAGCTGCGCAGTTTTTCTGTAAATCATGCCAAGGTCACCTCTGTGAAAACTGCAAAAAAGCACATGAATCAAAAAGGTTAACCCAGGACCATGCTGTTGTTTTGTTATCCAAGTATAAGACTGACCCATTTGTGTGTCAAGATTCAAAAAGAGGGAAATGTGCGTGTACAATCAAGAAACGTCTTAATAAAGAAAGAGAAGAAATTGAATCCCACTGGATGCCTTTCCTTGAAAAAATGCAAGAAGAAGAAGAAATGAAAAAGAAATTGCTATCAATAAAAGTTAAAACTGTTAAAAATGAAATTAAAGGACATTTTGACCAAATTATTGAAAAATTTACCAATATAAAAGAGGAAACCATTCGCATTTTCGAAGAGGAGGAAGAAAATGCTTCAGGTGTCATTGACAAAACGATACTTGAAATAAAAGAAAGTGCACGTAAATTAGAGGATCGAAAGGATGAATTAGGTATTATTTTAGCAGGAGATGATGAAGATTTGAAGAAAAGCATGTGCATGAAAATTAAAGAAGAGAAGTTGACTCCAAAACGGATGTCCTATGAGGTTGAAGATTTTCATCCAGGCAGTTTGGAGAACAACATTTTGCAGCAGATTTTTGGGAAACGACCAGCTATATCAAATCAGGAAACCGTTCAGCATAACAGGTATGTGCATTATGGTATAACGATACAAAGAAACTGATTTATTTTAAAGCATTCAGTTTAAACAAATGATAAAAAGTGTGTCACATTGTAAACAGTAACATTTCTTTTTCCAGGTTTGTTAACTGGGTCTCTTCGAAGTTAGAAAAAATCGAAATAAAATCGTCAAATCAGTGACAGAAATACACACTTTGGAGAAATCAAGTGATTGAATATGAATATTTTTACTTGTATGTTTTCTATTGGTATAATTAATCAGAACCACATGGACCATTTAATGTTTACTACATAGAAATAGTTTGCCATGTAATAATACGTGCCAATTTTGTCGCTAGTTATTGTTTAAAAAATTGTTTCTTTACGAAAATCTAAATTATTATATATATCGTAGTTCTTGTTTTTGTCAAAATAAAGATTTTAATATCAAACTCATTCGTACCTACAGAGTGGAGTGGAACCTTAATGAACGTTAGCAATAAATGATACCGTATACAGGAAAATATTCGTCCCTGTTTTATTTTTCGCCCCTTTCGCCCTCCTTTTCAGCGAGCAAATCTAAGACTGCAGGAATTCCAGTGTCACAAATTATCTCTTTTTAAACCCAACTGTGTCTGGGCAAAATCGAAACGAGCGAAACCGTTTGCAAGTGTTGAATGGCAAAAATTACATTGTTCACAGTATGAATTTTCCCTGTTACTGTTATTAACGTAATTACATATACATATAGAGTGCACTTTCAATTATGATATAAAGTGTTAAAAATGAAATAATCATAATTTTGCAGATTGCTGCATTACAATCACAAAATTACAAATGCAAATTTCCGTGTAATATTTGTAGTATTTATAAAATATTAAATATTATAGCAAAAACAGCATATAATGCATTTTTTTATTTTATACAATAAAAAAAAATCTATTATACAATACATTCTTAACTGGAAATATATTGGGGTTTTTTTATAATTTCATCGTGTAAAACACTGCCCTATGCTGGTTTGTGTAATATTCGGCACTTTATTATCTTTTATTTGTATTTAAATAACACATAAGATTACTTTCTTTTCTTTTTTTAAACAATATGTTTTAATAGATCGTTCCGTTGTTTTTAAACTCACGTTAATATAGTATGATAATAATTATGCCGTCCGTAAATATTTTTATTTTGCTTAAAGTGTAATTTTTTGTAACATGGTTCTTTACAGGAATCAATAAATCGACTTGATAGAAAAGCTATCTTTGCTTGAATATTAATGAAACAATAAGTCGTGAAACTTTGAAATTATTTATTAATATATGGCTCTGATTGACAAACGGTATGTTTAATGTTATCCGTATTAAACAACCCGATTTTAGAATATTTTAAATCTCGGATTTTAAGATTATTTTTAGCCCAATAATTGTATGTTGTCTGTCGTTGTCCTAAGCTTGTCACACGTTTATCTTCATCTTCAGAAACACCGTTCCAATTTTAACCGAACTTACATGTAGCGCATTACATTGTGTGGAGGCGCGGGTAGGTTAAGGCAACTCATAGTTTAATGACCGTCAAAATTATGATCAATTTAAATAATGTTTATTTTAATGAAAACAGCGCTGGATATTAATACCAAGTGAAAGAGTTCAACAAGATATTAATTTTCTACTTCGGAATCGACTCATCTTTGAAGCTGCCGTGCCATGGTATCACGTGACAGTTAAAAATAGATCACTTTTTTACCTTAACAAAAAATCAAGAAGTGTAACACTACCCCGAAGTTCATTTGTATGTTTTCTACAATAATTCGATTGGAAATTAGTTCATGTTTATAAGTATTACTGCTAGAATCCTATTGAACATCGCATAAAATAAATATTGTAAACATTTATCGGAAACCCTCTCAACTTCTTAAATTTCATTGAAAATACTACGTATTTTTCGTTTAAAACAACAAAGCACAGGATTCTAGCAGCACTTTTCATGTAGTTTAGGTCATATACCGTTGATATTTACCAAAATCATCTTTCCTAATATCCAGGGTAGTGTTACACTTTTGCCATTTTTTGTACACACTGACAGAGGAAAGGCTGGTCAAGCCATATAAATGTCGATCCGCTTACCTTATAACACTCGCTGATTTAACAAAATATCCATGCCTGTATTATCCTGATTATATTCGAACTGACACTCATCTAAATCTTAGGTATCTGTAATAAATAAGTCTTATTTCGGCATTGTTTACACTGCATTCCGATAATTTTTCTCCCGACATGATCTTCTCTTTTAAACATGCTTGTGACGTCATCAATGATAATTATACGTAATAGAGAGAAATCGAAGATATATTCAGTTAGAAGAGTTTCTAGTGATATTTTATGTCTGTAATTTTTATAATATAAACCAGAGATAAAGTTAAAATCGACATGTTTCTGAGTAAAATATGACATCATGCTGCTTATTGTGACGTCATATCGATCAGAGAAATTTGATCGGTGTGAGTTGCCTTATCATACCCGCGGGGAATTCAAATTTGTTTAAATGAAGTACCACATCCTTTTTTCTAGTTTATTGGCTTTTTATAACTTTATCAAAAAAGCATTTAGCCAAAATACTGAAACTTGTACGGAAACATCCTCAGATAGTGTAGATTTAAAGTTTGGGGTTGAAGATTTAAATAGAAATGAATTAAGAAAAATATTAAACAAACCGTCTTTTCAAAAAACTGAAACAACAAAAGATGCTCAGTGTTTAACATTGATGTAATAGAAGATAGAATAGAGCTACTTTTGAATCGCAGCAGGGACAAATATTGTTAAGACTGTGAATGTGAGAATGTGAGAACATGCGCGAATACATGTTTGTGATAAATAGGGATGAAAGACTGATCCCGAGACGCTTTCATATTAAGTTCTCAAGTTACGCCCCGGAGGTTTGGATACAAGTTATGCAGGTATTTTGAAGCCCAACGTCGATAACCTGCATACGTCTTGAAAAATACATCTTACATTTATTAACTGTTTAATACAAATTTTAAGAACCAATGGACTTCCATCATAAAATTACAATTTTACACTTTATTACACTATCGTTTGTAGCACATTAAAAAGTAATAAGGTAAGGATACAATGCAAATTCACTTGCCAAATGAACCTTTGTACAATTAAGTTTTTAGACAATTGATAACTGTGGTTGTTTTTCAGATTTGTAATTATTCTATATAGGTATAAATTAAATACTAAAAAGTTAGAGATAGGTGTACAATGCGAAGAATAGATTTGCACTTGTTCAGATATAAAAAAGAAATGTGGTTTGTGCAACTCTTTGTAATACTCCAAATTTGTCAGCCCGAATAAGAAAATGTGTTTGAAAATAGCAAAGAATTGAAATTACAAAAGAATGCATGTGTTTAGGAGATAAACAACCGATACAACACATATTTCCAACTTTCCTAGACTTTCTTATTACATTTTTACATAACAACAGCAACGAGCACAGCCTAGACCAACCGTCTTACGCGAGGACCGACAATACGATTACAGATGATAGAACGTGACTTGAATTTTTTATGTTTTTGAAATTTTTGACGTCGTCACTTCAGGTACCGTTACGGCCGATTTTGTAATTCTTACGACCTTTTTTTGTGCAGAGATGATCTAAAAAACTACTAAGGATAGGCCCTATTAAATTTCATGTCAGTGGCTATATTCCTTGGAGCTCAGTGAAGCACGAAATTTGGGTACAAGTTTTTATTCAAAATTTTCATACGTTTTGATCTGTATCTTTTTATCAGTTGATATTTTGTTAAAACATATATAACAAAAGTGGTTGATAATCAAACGTTCTTTCCAACGTAATTAAGAAGAAGGGGCTGGCCCCCTTTTTTAGGGGCCAATGCACTCGTAAACTCTCTTACAAATAACTCAAAAATGATCAAAATTTTGTAATGCATTATAGAAGCAAAGTTCTCTGTAAAAATCAAACATATTCAAAATAGAGTGGCCACATCATGTCTCAGAATTTCTTCAAACTTGTCATATGTTATCATTTTAGGTGAGAACTAAAATATATGACATATTTTTTTCTTAGCAACTCCAGTTACCATGGTAACAGGAATGCAAAATTTTTGACCAAAATGGCCGATTTTTGTATAGCTATATGGTTAAATCTTTTTACACCATTTGTTTTACACCCCTGCATCAAACTAAACCCTGATTACTAATATTATTTTAAACTTCTATAACAACACTTTAAAATGACATATTTTATATTTTGCATGAATATTTTGAAACACTGTAATACAAAGTAATAAGATTGCAAAAACATAGTTTTTAAAATTTTGAAAAAAATGAAAAATTGAATAAAGTTGGTTCAGAATAGAAGGGATATGCAGGATCATCAATGAATATCACTCATATCATCTAAAATCAGAGGCCCCATATAATAAAAATCATTTAAAATATTTGTGGGCAAATAATTAAAAATGTTATTTGCAACCAATTGAAAAATCATCAAATTGGCAATTTGCCAATTTGATGGTATGATAAAGTATAATAGGTATAGCAGGTATAATAAAATTATTCTAGAACACACCCCCCACCCGTCTGGATTCACTAATGTGCCAAATAACAGCTTTCATACATGGATCATGTAGCGCAGCATACAGAACCTTTCTATAACTTCATACCAGTAACTTGATTAACTACGACAGTATTTGAAACACAAATCGAAATAATAAATAAGGGCTTGGTAAAGTAATTTTGGTACACACCCAAACCTCAGTAGATCAATTTAGAACATATATGTATAATGACTATCGACATGAATTTGTACTCTGAAATACAAATAACAATGGTATAAAAAGCATAATTATACTAATGGATACGATAAAATAAACCATTTGTGCTCTGTAAAATCAGTTTGTTATAAAACTGAGTCACAATTACAGTTGCATTGATATTTATAAGGAAAATATTTCTCCTTATATTAACAAAACTAGAGCAAGATGTAAATGTTTAGGCAAATTTTTGACTTGTCAAGACTTCATATTTATGACATCACAATGATCATTGTTAAAGCTCATGGTTGTGCCTATAGACTAACCAAGTATTAGATTCATAGTTTTTTGATGAGAATAACTTATCAGACACTTGGCTAGCAAAGAAAAATACAAGTTATTGACAAAAACAGTATAACCATTAGAAAATTAAGAGAGAAAGCAGCTTTCCATGGAATTTCTTTTTATATATTTATTTTTTAGCCTAATAGATAGATCTAATTATTTACTAGATCTTAACAAATTGATAGACAAATTGAATGACATTTAACCAATGCCCTAAAATAAAGTTCTATATAACAGATATTACCTTGCTATTTATAGCTTACATCCAAGTATGCAATTATTGATCAAGAACCATGTCAAATAGATATTTTTTTTACTGTACTCACTATTGTCATTAAACTTTTAGGTGGAAGATCGTCTAAACTGCTTCCCTTTCTCTTAAGATCAGAGGTTGAGCACTCCAAATCCTGTAATGATTTATTTATGGTTAAAATATGTAGCAATAAACATCATTATATGTAATAGGTGAACAGTAAGAAGTGTTTAATGAGCCAAATTTATGCACCTATAATAACATTTGAAATGTAATTCCTTATGTGAATTGATGTGATGGTTTCTTTTATGGTCATAATTAAAGTCAGATTGTGATGTCAATCGCAACTTCTCGGACCTATCTGGCAGAGCTCAGAAAAACACCTTGAATGTATCAACATTAACAAATGTTAAATTTTCATACAAAATGGAGTTGCTCCTAATCAATTAAGTATTTTGACTAGATAGCTTTCAGTGGCGTCGGAAGCAAATTGAAAGTTCGGGGTTGCTAGACTCATCATCAGAAATCTTGACAAGCAAAAAAAAAGGCTAAATCCCAAAATCATAATCATGAAATTACTCATCCGTTTTGGGGGGGGGGGGGGGGACTAGTATACCTATGGGCTATGTCTTTAATTTTCATTATCACTATTAATTTTTTTAATGGTAAATTTAGGAACAATTCTGTTTGCTGCGAGAAAAAGTAGAGGGGCTGGCCCTTCCCCAAAGCTATGTCTTTGATGCTTAGGTCTAACTTTGCAGGTCTAACTTTTAGCCCCCCCCCCGGTTCCGACGCCTCTGGTTTTATATTAGCTTCTTCGAGGGTATAATTTAGAGTATACCATTGAATTTAATGAAGTCTAGCTCGCATCTCAATGCATAATCATAACATGTGTTATATTTATATTTAGTTTTATAAAAAGGGGCCGGGTTTGTCATGGCTGGCTTCCTATATAATACATCTGAGATGTTTTTTCGAACTCTGCTGGAAAAGCTGCATTTATGTTGTCATAACAGATTTGAAATTGAAATAATTAAAGCCATTTAATTATTTCCAACTAAAGTTGTAGAACATAACTGTTTTGACATTTTTTTAAATCTTGTAAATATATTTAAACACTTCATTTCATGAAATACATGTTTTTCAAAATTGACAATATGGCGGAAGTTTGTTCTCCGCTTCCATAACAACAAAGGACCAATATCAAAAACCAATTTTACATTTTACAATAATTGGCCTATCTTTACAAAATTATGTCATAAAAAATTATTTGTTTTCTCTATGCGTGGCCAACCTATTTTGATAGTTACAGAGAACTGGTCTTCAAAACTTATGAATCCAGTTAACTGAGGGATAAAATTTGTCAGTTTATTCTTGTAGAAAACTGTATTTTTCCCCTGTTCTATTTGATCTATACTAAGGCATGGTACTTGCATTTTGATATTTGTTCTTTGCCATTGGTACTAGTAATTATAGTATAAGTACTCGTTCTTTGACATATTACTCATCCTATGACAAAGTACTCATCTTGTAACAAAAACATTATTTAAAAACGGGCAAACAAATTTTAACCAAAATCGTGGTCATGCTATTCTAACCAAGATAATGGTTCTACGAGACAGATGTCCTTTGAAGTCATCTGATCAAGGTTCTCATCTGATATATATGTACATTAGTTTAACATAGATGTTCATCCTTAAATTAGACATGTCTCATGCTTGACAAAAGTGCTTGTGGTTCCATTCTTTTTAAAAAGCCACTCGTCCTTTGACATAGGCACCATTAATTTGACAAAAATGCTCATCCTTAGACAAAGGTTCTCGTGCTTGACAAAGGTACTTGTGTGTTTTGACATAGGCACCATTAATTTGACATATATGCTCATCCTTCGTCATTGGAACTCGTGCTTGGCAAAAGTACTCGTGCTTTGGCATAAATACTTTTTCATTGACATAGGTTCCATTCTTTTGACATAGAAATTTGTCCCCTGACATAGGTACTCACAAAGGCGCTATTCTATTGACAGTAAATATATTATTCCATAGACATATCTAATTTGGCTATGATAAGTCCTGTTCTAACATAGGTTCTTGTCCTTTGACATAGTCACCAATCAACTGACATAGATATTCGTCCTTAGACTTGTCCCTGACAAAGTCACTCGTCTTTTGAAACAAGTTCCATTCATATGACATGACATAAAAATAGATGTGGGACGAAAAGCCATTCAGTATGTAACGTGCATGGGAGACGATTCTTCATACTTTGAAATAAATACGAACTATTTGTCTTTACTGACTAGCGTCATTTAATTTTATTTAGAATAATCAGAATGAAATGTACCATGATACATCGAATACGCGGTCAAAGTAATATATGAGAAAGTTAATTGTCGATATGAAGACCAGATCGCAAATTTAGTTCATAATATTTTAAAGATTTTTTTAATTATTTTTTTTTTTTTGCTTATTTGTTTTTTGTTGTTGTTGTTTTGTTTTGTTTTGTTTTGTTTTGTTTTTTTTTTTTTTTTTGGGGGGGGGGGTGTTATAATTAGCAATGTTCAGGTCCATTAACTAGTAATTGGACGTTCAATATCGTACAAATAGGTTAACCTACCCCCCCCCCCCCCCTTAAGCTGCCACATGTAACATTGCATGTACACAGATCGTATTTGTAACACACAGTGCAAACCATTGACCTACATATCTACCAACTACACTATGCTAAAAATAGCACATCTGTGCATCCAGGTATGTGTTAGCTTTATTTCCTGCAGCATTACATGCCTTCCTCAAGTATTTAGTGTTTATTCAGCCTTTTAACATATAATAGCCAGTTTTACCCGCCTTTTGAGATTGTGTAAAATTGTAAGACATGATCTAGAAAAAATTAAGCGGCAGATCTTTAGACGGAATTAAAAGGTAAGTGTTTGCATAAAACATTAACGCTGGATGCTTCTATCTTAATTATATATACACTGTACATGTACTTGTATATTTCGGTTGTAGTCGAAGATGGCCCACTGAGATTAAAGATAATATTTAATATAATATATATACTGTTATAATAAAATATTGCATTTTAGCATTTTCATCTTAGTGCTACAAATGACCTTTTTAAAATAAGAGTTAGCAAAAAACCCTGCATTATTTATTCATAAATATTTTGTCTTTTACATTGCGTTACTTGGCGTTATATCAATGATGTCATAAATTTACAAACTTAAAAAATGTAGCAGACAAAAGGCAATGAAATTATCAATTAAGTCAATTGTTATAGAGGGAAGATGGTGATGGCCACTACATGTATAGAACATTATAACTAGGGTTAGGAATTGTATCATATGTTATTGGTTGCATTTAAACAAACATGTACCACATCTAATGGTTTCCTGAAGAATTGCACAACGACATCTAAACCTTTTGAGTTTGTATCTTCTGTAACATCTGTCATGTTACATTTCAGAGATTGCAGGTAACTGAGGAAACAATGTCACATAGAAAAAACAAAAACAAGGTATGTGAAATTTCAAACTTTAGGTTTTGGAAAAAAACAACGTATAATTGTTTTATTTACGAAATGTAAGAACCCGGTGTAACGAAGAATTTTGACCCGGGTTGAAAATTGACCCGGGGGTCATTTTTCAACGTTGAATATTGAGACCAATGGTGTTGAATAAAGACCCTAATCCGTTGAAAACTGACCCGCATCGTGGAATTTTGATCATGAAACCGGTTCAAAATTCAACAGCAAAGAAGCACAAATGAACGAATCAATATTATAACTTGAGTTTATTTAAATAAAAATTATCAGACAGTCTTTACACATTTATTCTTTAGATTTACATGTTTCAAAAGGGGGGGGGGTCAAAATGAGACTTGAAACATTTTTTTAAATTTACACATTATCCCTTTAAATATGTAATAACTATTTTATTCATAATAAACTTTTCGCGTATTATTGCTGTTTTGTGTGATATCTATATATATTTTTTAAAATATATGTTTTTCAGAATATGTGTACATATGGTTACACGTTAAAATACTCAATTTAGTAAAACTCCTTTTTTTAATTCGCTGGAGAAGTGTACAAATATAAATAATTCAAAAAAATTACAATACGTCATATTGTTCAATTTTGGTTTTACGTTCACCCAGTCAATTGAAACTTTTATATTGTTCATTGTAAATTTTCTAGGTGGGTGTAAATACAAAATTTACAGTATGTCGTATTGAGATTTTCGTGTTTGCACACACTCAGTTTGGTAAAACTGAGACTATCTGAATTTTGTATTCACACCCATCCAGCAAATGACAGTTTACAGAGTGATGATATGCTAAAACGTATTGGGACGAATGGAATGGAATCTGTATCAAGTTAGCAGCCTAATTTTTGTACAGGATGACAATAAAATAATTTTGCTTTAATAGTTTTTAAATTGCTTTAATCACAAAAAATTTAACATTAATTTACTAACAGTAATTGTTTCCGTCATTAAATTGGTAAATTGCATTTTTTGAATAGAAATATGTAGTAGAAGATCATACAGCAACATTGAGGTATATGGTTGACCTTCCTACCACAGCCACCTACGTCATTAATTTAAATTAAACGTGTTTTATTGAACGGTATGTTCAAATTATTGAATGGATTGGATAACAGTCATATCCTATGTAAACCCCTTCAAGCATACAAAGTCAAGAAGAAATTATCTATGGTCATAAGAATATAGTATTACAAGTATACAGAATATCATTGATATTATGTGTATATATAAGACAGGGGATACTTGAATATTAAAAAATTATCTGAATATATACCATATATGATTGTAAGACATATTGTTGGTAGACATGTTCACTCACACTTACATTAACAAACATATCACCTTCATTTATACTTACAGAGATACAAACATAAGAATGAGATTTTCATGATCCAGCCCAATTGATAAGAACAGTAAATAAAAGGGAACTATATATTAAGTAAATATACATGTATAATACTTAAATAGGTTTAAACAGTGTAACTTAAAAGAATCAAAACGCCTGGGAACTCTAATTTAAATATAACATGGGAAACAATTTTATCTGTATGAAAAATCAGAACTAACATAAAGTATATAGTTCATATAAAAAGGTACACTAATGTCAATAAGTTGTTTAAAAAGTTCGTCTCTTGGTTGAGTGTATCTTGAACATCCAGGGGAAAAATCACATTTCCTTCAGATTCAGACCCACAGTATAAACATCGACTTTCATCAGTTAAAAAATCCTTAAATAAGTAAGCTTTACTAGCTTTATTCCTAAATTAACGTAAAATAATATTTCCTATTGCCTTAACTGAAATGTTTGTAAGCTCTAGGTATATTTTGTTTTTTAAGTTTTGACTTAAAGAAAGATGAAGTTGATGAAATTTTCTTTTCTGCATGAGGATTATTCCATAATTTACATGTAGACGGAGCAAAGCTATTATAATAAGTATATAGTGGTAGATAGTAAAAAAGCTCATTCGACCTAAGAAAATATGATTGATTTCAATCTAACGTATCTTGTGGTGCTAAACCATTTATAATCTTGTATAATATAATTAGTTTATGTTTATCCCTTAGAGATCACTATATAAAATGATTTTAGAACAATTAACTCTGATCCCTGTCACTGTCCTGGTTGCTTCAATTTGTGCATGTTTAAGGAAATCGGATTTTCTCATGATACAGCTGCTCCACACAACATTACCATATTCCAATCTAGGTCTGATAAAAGACGAATTTTAACAAGTGTGTATCTATTAATTGTACATGTGTGTGTGAGTAATCTTAATATATTCAACTTTTTGCATGCCTTTCCATGTATACCATGAATATATTTAGATCAACCATTCTCCGACTGTATATTTAGATGCAAACCTACTTTTTTAAATTAATAACATTTTTTGCAGTGGAGGGTATATGTTTTTAATTTTGAAAAAATATATTACGCCAGTTGCCTGTGTTTCTAATTTACAGGTAAAGAATGGAATTGAAAACTCAAAGTAATAGAAATAAATTGTATTTTTAAAAAGGACTATGACTCTTCATATGCAGAAAATTAGATGGTGCTTCAATAAAGTTAATCTGACAAGTTTATGAAAAATTATTGTTAAGTCGTAAAAAAAAAAATTAAAACATGTATAGATATGTATATGCTGTGTATATATGTATAATACAGGGTATTTGAAAAAGGATGACAATATGACAACCATTCATTTATATTTTTGTCAGGGAAATATTCTGACTTTTTTAAAAATTTAGCATAGGTATATGACATTATATCCTTTTGTCTTAATATAAATATATATACCCTTAATTCAATAAAACAGTATAGAGGTTATAAATTTAAATTATTAGAAAAATATACAACGTCAGGTGCCTGTTGAATAGAGCTCTGTTGATTTACTTGAAAAGTGACGATAACGGGCAATACATTTTTCAAATATATTTATCAGAGATTATGACAAGTTTAAACTTTAAATTCTGTCACATGAGGGAATGAAAACCAATTCTATGTCAAAAAGTATTCTAGCCCTATTAGCCTGTTCCATTCAGAAGCAAACGGTCATTGTCTTAGCTTTATTTACATAGTATTGTAATAATAAATTGATATCATATTTTGAGTCTCAAAATTAAATGATAAATCGGACATATCAACCGAAAAGAAATTAGCCACGTCCGCATATATATCGGAAAGTATAAACTTTTTAAAACTGAAACTTTCAAATATGTGCATGATTGTACATTTAAACCGTGTAGAGTAAGTTCCAGTTCAGATCAAAACTCTGAAGTTGGGGTCAATTCTCAACAGGATCAATTTTCAACGTCTCGAGGTCATCAGAGTTTAGAAAAATCTTTCTCATACCGTTGAAAAATGACCCCGGGTATAAATTTCACGATTTTGGTCTTAATTTTCAACGTTGAAAAATGACCCCCCGGGTCAATATTTAACGTTGAAAAATGACTCCCGGGTCAATTTTCAACCCGGGTCAATATTCTTCGTTACACCTGGCCTGAAAAGAGAGGCATCTATTAATTTTTTTGGGGGGTCGTATTTGCCCTATTAACACCGCTTTTGCGTTCCTTTTCTGCATGATGACTGCGAAAATGTAGGTGAATTGACTATCGGCGTTTTTTGGCAAATAATATTGAAACAAAATTTATGTGGGATCAAACTGAATTTTATGGATTAACACAACAACGAAACCAACTAAAACTTTAATTATCTACTAAGTATTTAGGAAACTAGTTTTTTTCTCAGGGAGGCATTGGGTTTGACAAACACTTCTACATTCTAAATAACGCAGTTAAAAAACTTTTCGAGTTCATTCTATCATCTAATATTGGACAAATTATAGCATACAAAAACTGCATGACCACTGTATATTGTAGGGACTATTCAGATCAAAAAAGACAACAACAGAAATAACAGAGGGCCAGCATTTCTTGGAATGCGACAACTGTGAAACAAAACCTGCACAATTTCATTGTAAAACATGTCAAGGTCATCTATGTGACGATTGCAGAAAGATTCACGAGACAAAAAGGTTAACCCAAGGTCATGTCATCATTTTGTTGTCTGATTATATAGCTGACCCGGTTGGGTGTCACCAAGAAGAGGAAGACCAATGCGCTTGTAAGATTAGGCAGAGGCTTAAAGCAGAAAGAAAGGAAATCGATGTCTATTGGTTGCCTCTCCTAGAACAAATGCGGGACGAGGAAAGAAAGAAACAAAGTTGTATATCTCGTAAAGTTGAAAAGATCAAAGATAAAGTAGAAGAACATTTCGACAATATAATTGATAAATTTACGGAATTGAAAAATGAATCGCTCATAAAATTAGAAGAGGACGCGGAAAATGCCTCAGATGCTATCGACAAAACAATAGATGAAATAGAAGACAAAATAGAGCTACTTGGGAATCGAGACAGAGAAATAGAAGATTATTTAGACGAAGAATACGAGGACATGCACGAAGGCATGTGCATGCCAAATAAGGAGGGAAGGTTGATTCCGAAACGCGTGTCCTATGAAGTCCACAAGTTCTGTCCTGGAAGTTTGGATGCTAGTTGTTTGCTGCAGGTGTTTGGAGACCGACCTTATGTAACCTGGCAATGATTTCAAAGGTATAATTTGTAATATCTACGTGTATATTAACAAATATATTTCCGTATATGAAACGACAAAAGAGTAAAAACGTTCATTTCCGTTCTAACCTTTGAACAGATTAAAAGGTCATATTCTTGACATCACGATGATCATTGCACAATCTCATAAGGTGAATACAGACATAAAGCACCCTTATAATCATCATTCGAAACAACTTTACTTCTAAAATCAGCAAAGTTAAAAAGGTCACAGGAATATGAACTTGTTTAATGCGTGATAAAATCTTCCGAGAAGCCTTTTGGGTTGAACAGAATTGAATCACGTAAGATGCCCAGTGATTTCAAACGTAATATCACCTCTTCACACAGTTTTACTAACTTTAAGAGCAATGATGTTTTTTATTTTGTAGCACATTTGGCCAGATCAGTTCAGGATATAGCAGGATAACTGAGTTTGGTCCCATCGTCATCAATATTGAGAAATTAAATGGCAACACGTTGTTACTGACTTGAAGTTATTTCCACAAATTATTTACTTTGACGGCTATTTCAGCGTCAGAATCTGCAATTGTAGCAATGCTTATGAACTATGTGTGAGGAGCATATGTGTTCGCTGTACTACAAAAACCAGCCAACCTTCCTTCGGACAGTTTTTGACAAATCAATTAGTGATACCCATCTTATGTAATGAATTTAGTTTATTTATTGTTTTACAAGTTACTTATACAACTGAAGATGTAATTCTATCTACATGTATAAACATGTTTCTAATTCGATGAAATAAATCAATATCATAGCAAAGCGTCTCTTATTCAAGTGAGCGTGGTAAACTATAGTCAAGTTATAGTCTGTCCCAACTAACAGCTTCTGCAACTTCCTAAATATTTAAACCACTATATACATATACTTGTCGAAGAGGCAAATTTGAAATCGATTTATGAGATAAAATTCAAGATTTTGTTCATATTGTTTTACTCAGAAAAATTCACATTTCTTACAGAAAGCTATAACTAGAAATCTGACAAGTTGCTACATTCGGAAAACGCTTTCATGTGCTTTTGAAACGCAAAATCCCCCGTGGACGTTATTTTCTTTAGCTCTGCATTCAATAATGACAGATTAATGAGGCGTTCTGAAGAAAATATCTTGTTTATTTCAATAATCGAAATGAATCTGTAAACATCTTACAATTATAGCCTTTTGATGAGGTCAATACATGGTTTTATAGACCTGATGAAAGTATATCGACCGAGGACGAAGTGACAGGAATCACCCAAACATATGCTTGGGAAAAATAAATTCAAAATTGTATTTCACTACTAAACCGAATGAACATTTGCGCCATCTTATTCCCCCATCTTCTTAACAGATACTTAATTAACATCAGTTGTTCAAGTGTAATCTGATAGTCCTTTAATATGCAACTTATTACTCTACTATAAATATATGACAAAACCAAACAAACTCCCCTTGATTATGAAAACATAACATTTTATAGAACAATATTTATGATCTTAGAAAATGAAAGTTATGACCTAAAAAGTATATTCAAAACATCTCTTTGTCAATGAAGCCTTAGAGAATGAAAAAAGTGGCCTTCATTTTGTTCCTACATTGCATATTATGATATTTATTTCTTTATTTAGGTAATCAATGTGTTGTCCTTTTTTAATGCATCTATAAGGAGCATACATTTTCAATTTTTTAACATGAAAATAATCACCAGAATGGCTCACAAAGATCGTCCTAATAGATTAAATTAAAATGATGAATAATTAACCAAAAATCGTTTCATTAATTGACAAAATGATACATACTTAGATTATTAAGACCATAGTTGCATCCTTTATTTATTTGTTGTAACAAATCATGAGATAAAAACTATGTATGCAGGCGGGACTGAATGTTTTTCTGCACTATAGAAATTTGCTGAAAGAAGGTCATCAAAAAGTATCATGAATTATTAACATCAACGAGCAATTCTGTCTAAGGGTTGTTATCGTTGGCAAGAAGTACTGTGGATTTCACAAAAGTTACGTTAAAGCAAGAACATCCTATCATTAAAAAAAAGAATATATTGAGCATGCTTGCTCCACCATTACAATTATACGTTAAAATTTTGATAGGCAAACTTGTGCTCTAGGTGAAAAATTAATGGATTTTCCTGATTTTCTTTTGAAAATTAAAGGTAGGAAATGGAAAATTCTCGTGACGTCAAAAATGAATGATGTGGTCATATATTTAGATTGCTGTTTTTGCCATTTTTTCGTTAAAAATTATATCGAAATACTTCTATGATATGATGGTTTTTAAACCCTTTTCTAGAAAGGGGGCATTGTTCATTTTCAAACATAGTTCTTTATTATGACAAATTCTTTTGTTATAAAAATAAAAAGTTATCAATTTATTTAATGACATTGATAATATGTTTAAACAAATTACTGAATTAATTTCTTATTAGTACTATAATTGTTATAATAAGTAATT
The DNA here is from genome assembly GCF_902806645.1 of Magallana gigas. Classification (NCBI taxonomy): domain Eukaryota; kingdom Metazoa; phylum Mollusca; class Bivalvia; order Ostreida; family Ostreidae; genus Magallana; species Magallana gigas. The sequence continues at coordinate 39,023,265 of NC_047560.1, read as the reverse complement.
GTTATTCGTATCAATTGAATCGATTTTTTAAATGTCAAATTATTTGATTAAAATATTCTCTCCGTTTTAAAATTGCAATAATGACAACAAACATGTATAGCATGACTGAAAAAATTATCATGGGTTTAGCTCAATTTCGAAAACGTAGCTTATGTGAAACTTCTTGTTCTTCGAATCAGAAAAGAAATTAGCTTCAGCTAATCCCGTCAAAAGTGAAACACACCTTTTTATTCATCTGAATAAAGTATTAATTAAAAACTGATATTAAGATAATGTCAAAAAACAAAAACAAAAAAACTCAGAATATTGACACTTCGCTCTTATAGATTAATTAAATTGCACTTTCACTTAGAAACAGGTATTTTGAAACGCTAAATATTTTTCCATTGAGTAATCCCTCCATATATCAAAAGTGTCTTACTGGTATCTAAAAATATCCACTACGGAAATCCCCGTTTTTACAAGAGGGGTGAGCTTGTTGGTAAGTATTCAGAGAAACAGTTTATATTGGTACACGTTTGATAAACTATTAAATAGCTTGTATATTTTATTTCGTTTTCATGAATTTCAGTATTTTATAGTTAACATAATGACACAGATATACTTTAATAAGGCAATTCATGTATAAATTCTATAAATAAAGTCTGTCCAAAATGCAGAACACTATTATCGTCTCAGTATTGAATGTACAAGTGATAGCAAATGAATAATGATAGCAAATTATAAAAAAAATTGTATTGTCATATTATTACGTTATCACGCTCTGATTATTGTCAATGCATTATTCTTACGTTCTGTAGCTGTCTAAAATGTTCACTGTTCTAAGATGATTTATCTATGAGATTAAAATTGAAGCTCAACTACATTTTCATTATCAATAAAATTAGAAAAAGAGACCAAAACACGATTTTGATTCAAATTTTCAAACGCTGTTTTTCCCTTTTTATGTCTAGAATGATTAACATGGATGTGTGTAATACTGCTTCAAATGTCAAATATTGAGTTTACAAAGTTACATGCAAGTTACAGAAATTAATAATGTTCGTTTGTATGCAAAGCTCAAGTCTTGTCATTTTTCCCATTTGTGTTGTTTTGGAATAAGTTTCAATTAAATCTTGCTTTCCTTCGTTGCTTATATTATTCATTTAATTAGTTTATCTTGCTTGCCAATGTATCATCTTTTGTAATACAACGTCTACTGTTTTTAAATTTTGAAGGGGCATTTAAAACGCCTAAGTAAACGCTAAAATAAAATAAATAAAATGTTGATCTTAAATTGTGTCTAGGTCCCTTTTAAAATATACTTGAATAATTTACAGGAGGCCTTTAAAGTTTTATCAGTATCTTATTTTGTAAAAATACTATTGTTTTTTATCAATCCCTAACAAACAGTCATATATAGTGTTTAAGAATACACTGTAACACCCGACGATTATTTTAAGAGTAAAACATGTCAGGATCTGTATTTTATTTTTTATTTCTCTTTTTTTTTGTTTTTCAGAAAAAAACCATATCATTCTGGCAAAGCCATCCCCATGATGTTTTCGAGCGTATGGAAAATTCTGAAGAAACCCTGTGTAAGTTTTAAAACAAAAAACACTTTGCATTTATATCTGGTATTCCTGATTTGTCTTACCTAAATTCTGTTTCTTGACAATGTTTAGATATTTCTCTAAGAATCACAAATGCGGGGACAATCTTCATTAATGAGCAATAAAACATCAGATACGCAACAAATATGAACTAATCTTTCTAAAGTCTGTTGTGTTTACAGTCGATGCATAAAATACCGACCGAATAAACCCCATCAATTTGTGACGAAACCAAATTGTTCCTGTTACGTAACACGGCAATGATGCTTCAGCTTTGGTTTTTTGTGTATACACCCCATACAGGAATTACTATTACTCTTGCGATTCTAACACAAATATACTTGTATAAAAAAAGTTTAAAATCATATTTCAGCAGAAATCTGAGACTGTTGCGCGTCAACATTTCGTTGAATGCGACAACTGCGAAACGGACTCTGCGCAGTATTTTTGCAAATCATGTACAGGTAACCTCTGCGAAAACTGCAAAAAGACGCATGAAACCAAAAGGTTAACTCAAGATCATGTCGTCGTTTTATTATCTAAGTATAAGTCTGACCCGTTTGTGTGTCAAAATTCCAAGAAGGGAAAATGTCCTTGTAAAGTCAAGGAAAGCCTAAAACATGAAAGAAAAAAAATCGAATCCCATTGGGTGCCTTTCCTTGAGAAAAATCAAGAAGAAGAAGAATCTAAAAAGAAATTGCTATCTGATAAAGTTAGTGATGTCAAAACTGAAATTGAAGAGCATTTTGACCAAATTATTGTAAAAATTACCAGTCGAAAAGAGGAAACCATTCGCAATTTCGAAGAGGAGAAACAAAATGCTACAAACGCTATTGACAAAACGATACTTGAAATCAAAGGGAACACGCGTAAATTGGAGGATCGAAAGGATGAAATCAGAAACATCTTAGCCAGAGAGGACGAAGATTTGCAGAATAGCATGTGCATGAAAATTAAAGAAGAGAAGCTTACTCCTAACCGAATGTCTTATGAGGTTGAAAATTTCTGTCCAGGTAGTTTGGAGAACAGCATTGTGCAGCAGATTTTCGGAAAGCCACCAGCTATTCATGAAACTGTTCAACATAATTGGTATGTGCAATATGGTCTAACGATTCTAAGAAACTTAATAACGGTAACAAGCATTCAGTTCAAACAAATGTTGAATGTCACAATGTAGATGTAAAATTAATATTTTCTTTTTCAGGTTTGTTAACTGGATGTTTTCGAAGTTAGAAAAAATCGAAATAAAATCGCCAATATAAAGAAATAAAGTGAGTGATTGCATACATGCATCACAAAAGGATAAAAAAAAAAACGGATTAAATATTCAGGATCAAGTGGACCATTCATTGTCGAATGCACTATCATTGTCTGTCATGTATTGATATGTTTACAATGTCTCAAGAAACAAACATCATTAGGTCGCTGGTGGATGTTTAAAAAATGTTTTTTACGATATTTGAAAAGTATAAATATATCATTCTTGTGTTTGCTACAAACAAAATATGATAGATTGAACTCAATTGTACACGTACTTAAAAAACGAAACCATAAATTGAGTCTGATTATTTGAGTGTTAAAACAACAAAATGGGCTCAAGATTTTCAAATTATTATAATCATAAACATTACAAATCCAATTATCCGTGTAATATTAGCAATATTTATAGAATGTAAATATTAAGGTAAAAAGATATACATGTATAATGCATTTTTATTATTGCACAATAGCAGTATATAACTCAATTTACAAACATAATGCAATGTAAAAATATATTCATGCAATGTGTTTCTAAACTGAATTTTAAATTCTTTTCTTAATATTCCCATCCTGTAAAACAATGCCCAATGCTGGTTTTATGTGTAATATGCGGAACTTTATCATTTATTTGTTTATATATAAAAAACAAGATTTCTTTCTCTTTTGTTATAACAATGTATTTTTTGATAGATAGTTCAGTTGTTCTTAAACTCCCGTTAATACAATTCAATAATTATGCATTTCGTTAATGTTAGGATATGATTTTTTTGTAATATTGATCTGTTTAGGTATCAATAAATCAACTTGATAGGAAAGTTATCTATGCTTGAACAACGCAATGTGACGTGAAACACTGAAAAGATTTAATGAAAAAATAGTTGTCGAACAACCTATTATCAGAATATCTATTTTAAATTCTCGGATTTTAATTTTATTTTTAGTCCAAATTTGCCTGTTGTCTGGCGCTGGCGTCGTCGTATATTTTTCACACATTCATTCTTATTTCAAGAACCACTGCTCCAATTTCAACCGAACTTAGTACATAACACTGGGTGAAAGGAACTAAAAAGTTTGTTTAAATGAAGGACTACTACCTTTTTAAAATGTATAGCCTTTTAATTTTTTTTCTTAATAAAACATTTAGCCAAAAAATTCTTCCATTCTATGGATTAACATTTTTAGTAAAAAGGTATTTGCAGCCTCAAAAAGGTTTGTTGAGATGAATGTGACTGTTATTTTCAAGGCAACTTCATTAACTTTCTGCAAAATCGTTTCTGAGCGATTCTGCAATTTTCTGCTACATTACGCGTATAATTAAGGGAGGCATTCTGACTGTGGTGAGGGCCTTTCCCGAGACATAGTTAGATTATTCAAACAAAGGAAAGTATAGTGAAATCAGTAGAATTATTGTAGGCTTATAGCTTTGTTATATTAATGTCAATAATAAGGTGTGTCGATGTACCTATTTCATATATGTCCGATATGCAAAGTCAAACCGTGCACGCACGGGTTAAAACGATTTGGGACAACAACCTTTTTAAGTGTGTAACGTGCATTACAGACGATTTTCATACTTTGAAAGAAAAACTAACCATTTATCATTACTTTCTAGCGTCATATGATACATTGAATACGTGGTTAAAATAATATGTGAGAAAGTTAATTGTCGACATGAAGACCAGATCAAAAATATTTCATAATATTTTGAAGATTTTTTTTACTATCATCATTTTCTTTTTGTTTGTTTGTGTTTGTTTATTTGTTTTTTGTGGGTTTTTTTGTTTTTTTTATTTGTTTTTTTTTTTGGGGGGGGGGTGTTTTTTGTTTGTTTGGGTTTTTTTTTTTTGGGGGGGGGTGTGTGTGCTATAATTTGCTATGTTTAGGTCTATTAACTAGTAATTGTACGTTCAATATCTTACAAATAGGTTAACCTACCCCACCCCACCCCCCTCAATTTAGCTGCCACATGTAACATTTCTGACATGTACACAGATTGTGTTTGTAACACACAATGCAAACCGTTGACCTACAGATCTGCCAACTACACCATGCTAAAAATAGCACACCTGTGCATTCATGTATGTGTTAGCTTTACTTCCTTCAGCATTACATTACTTCCTCAAGTATTTAGTGTTCATTCAGCCTTTAAACATATAAAAGCCAGTTTTACCCGCCTTTTGAGATTGTGTAAAATTGTAAGACAAGATCTAGAAAAAATTAGGCGACAGAACTTCAGACGGAATTAAAAGGTAAGTGTTTGAATAAAACATTGACGCTGGATGCTTCTATCTCAAATATAAATACACTGTACATATACCTGTATATTTTGGTTGTAGTCGAAATTGGCCCACTGAGCGCTACGTGCATTGAGGAAGTTTTCGGGTCAAATTTTTTTTATACGTCGATCAATAGAAAAATTAGTATCTTCATTTCTTAAAAATATCACCAAAAATTGAAATGTTATGTTTATTTACACAAGAATATCCATAAATTAAGAATCTATAAAGAGTTTCACAAGATTGATTGTGACGTCATAGACAGTGAAATTTCCCGTAATTTTCATAAAACTGAGCAGAAGACATTAGTTCCTCAGAGGTTTTTTGAAAAAGAAAACTATGTCCGCAGCCGTCGCCCATTATGGAACTTACATTATGACTTTATCATGTAATATCACATAAAATATATTAATTTCGTTGTGGGCGACGGCTGCGGACACATTTTCCTCTTCAACAAACTACGAGAAAATGCGCCATTTTCATCATTTTTGACCAAATCTTAGAAATACATGTATGCCAAAATGCCTAAGTCATAATTATTTTTGGAAACATGATAAAAGTGTATAATTTGGTACTTTATATACATACATGTTCATGATGGTATATGGGTATTTTTATGAGATTTAAACAACTTTTGAATTTTAGAGCAAGTATTAAAGGAAACTGTACCTTCTTCTTTACAAACCTTAAAAATGTAGCAGATAAAAGGCAAAGACAATTTATCAATTTTAAAAAGTCAATTGTTATAGAGGGTGGATGGTGATGGCCACTACATGTATAGAGTATTATAACTAGGATTTGGAATTGTATCATATGTTTTTGGTTGCATTTTAACAAACATGTACTACATCTAATGTGTTAACGATATATAAACCTTTTGAGTGTGTGTCTTCTGGAACATCTCGCATGTTATATTCCAGAAATTGCATGTTACTGAGAAAACAATGTCACATAGGAAAAACAAAAAGAAGGTACGTGAAATTTCAAACTTAAGGCTTTGGAAAAAAAAAAGAACGTATGATTGTTTTATTTACGAAATGTAAGAACCCTGAAAAAGAGGCATCTATGAATTGGGGTTATTTTTGGTCGTATTTGCCCTATTAACACCACTTTTGCGTCCCTTTTCTGCAAGATGACTGCGAAAATGTAGGTGAATTGATTATCAGTGTTTTTGGCAAATAATATTGAAGCAAAAATTATGTGGGATCAAACTGAATTGTATGGATTAACACAACAACAAAACCAACTAAAACTTTAATTATCTACTAAATATTTAGGAAACTAGTTTTTTTTCTCAGGGAGGCATTGGGTTTGACAAACACTCTACATTCTAAATAATGCAGTCAATTAAAATACTTTTCGTGTTCATTCTATCATCTAACATTTGACACATTAAAGCACACAAAAATTGCATGACCACTGTATATTGTAGGAACTATTCAGATCAAAAAAGACACCAACAGAGATAACAGAGAGGCAGCATTTCCTGGAATGCGACAACTGTGAAACAAAACCTGCACAGTTTCATTGTAAAACATGTCAAGGTCATCTATGTGACGATTGCAGAAAGATTCACGAGACAAAAAGGTTAACCCAAGGTCATGTCATCATTTTGTTGTCTGATTATATAGCTGACCCGGTTGGGTGTCACCAAGAAGAGGAAGACCAATGCGCTTGTAAGATTAGGCAGAGGCTTAAAGCAGAAAGAAAGGAAATCAATGCCTATTGGTTGCCTCTCCTAGAACAAATGCAGGACGAGGAAAAAAAGAAACAAAGTCGTATATCTCGCAAAGTTGAAAAAATCAAAGATAAAGTAGAAGAACATTTCGACAATATAATTGATAAATTTACGAAATTGAAAGATGAATCGATCAAACAATTGGAAGAGGACGCGGAAAATGCCTCAGATGCTATTGAAAAAACAATAGATGAAATAGAAGACAAAATAGAGCTACTGGGGGATCGAGACAGCGAAATAAAAGATTATTTAAGCGAAGAAGACGAGGACATGCACGAAGGCATGTGTATGCCAAATAAGGAGGGAAGGTTGATTCCGAAACGCGTGTCCTATGAAGTCCACAAGTTCTGTCCTGGAAGTTTGGATGCTAGTTGTTTGCTGCAGGTGTTTGGAGACCAACCTTCTGTAGCCTGGCAATGATTTCAAAGGTATAATTTGTAATATCTACGTGTATATTAACAAATATATTTCCGTATATGAAACAACAAAAGAGTAAAAACGTTCATTTCCGTTCTAACCTTTGAACAGATTAAAAGGTCATATTCTTGACATCACGATGATCATTGCACAATCTCATAATGTGAATACAGACATAAAACACCCTTATAATCATCATTCGAAACAACTTTACTTCTAAAATCAGCAAAGTTAAAAAGGTCACAGGAATATGAACTTGTTTAATGCGTGATAAAATCTTCCGAGAAGCCTTTTGGGTTGAAAAGAATTGAATCACGTAAGATGCCCAGTGATTTCAAACGTAATATCACCTCTTCACACAGTTTTACTAACTTTATGAGCAATGATGTTTTTTTATTTTGTAGCACATTTGGCCAGATCAGTTCAAGATATATCAGGATAACTGAGTATGGTCCCATCGTCATCAATATTGAGAAATTAAATGGCAACACGTTGTTACTGACTTGAAGTTATTTCCACAAATTATTTACTTTGACGGCTATTTCAGCGTCAGAATCTGCAATTGTAGCAATGCTTATGAACTATGTGTGAGGAGCATATGTGTTGTACTACAAAAACCAGCCAACCTTCCTTCTGACAGTTTTTGACAAATCAATTAGTAATACCCATCTTATGTAATGAATTTAGTTTATTTATTGTTTTACAAGTTACTTATACAACTGAAGACACGTATAAACATGTTCCTATTTCGATGAAATAAATCAATATCATAGCAAGACGTCTCTTATTCAAGTGAACGTGGTGAACTCTATAGTCAAGTTATAGTCTGTCCTAATTAACAGCTTTTGCAACTTCCTGACTATTTAAAACACTATTAAATACTTGTCAAAGAGGCACATTTGAAATCGATTTATGAGATAAAATTCAAGATTTTGTTCATTGGCAAGTCATATTGTTTTACTCAGAAAAATTTACATATCCTACAGAAAGCAATAACTAGAAATCTGACAAGTTGCAATATTCGGAAAACACTTTCATGTGCTTTTGAAACGCAAAATCCCCCGCGGACGTTATTTTGTTTAGCTCTGCATTCAATAATGACAAATTAGAGGGGCGTTCTGAAGAAAATATCTTGTTTATTTCAATAATCGAAATGAATCTGTAAACATCTTACAATTATAGCCTTTTGATGAGGTCAATACGTGGTTTTATAGACCTGATGAAAATATATCGACCGAGGACAAAGTGACAGGAATCACCCAAACATATGCTTGGGAAAAATACGATATTATGATATTTATTTCTTTATTTAGGTAATCAATGTGTTGTCCTCTTTTAAATGTATCTTTTAAGGAGCATACATTTTCAATTTTTGAACATGAAAATAATCACCAGAATGGCTCACGAAGATCGTCCTAATAGATTAAATTAAAATGATGAATAATTAACCAAAAATCGTTTCATTAATTGACAAAATGATACATACTTAGATTATTAAGACCATAGTTACATCCTTTATTTATTTGTTGTAACAAATCATGAGATAAAAACTATGTATGCAGGCGGGACTGAAAGTTTTTCTGCACCATAGAAATTTGCTGAAAGAAGGTCATCAAAAAGTATCATGAATTATTAACATCAACGAGCAAGTCTGTCTGAGGGTTGTTATCGTTGGCAAGAAGTACTGTGGATTTCACAAAAGTTACGTTAAAGCAAGAACATCCTATCATTAAAAAAAAGAATATATTGAGCATGCTTGCTCCACCATTACAATTATACGTTAAAATTTTGATAGGCAAACTTGTGCTCTAGATGAAAAATTAATGGATTTTCCTGATTTTCTTTTGAAAATTAAAGGTAGGAAATGGAAAATTCTCGTGACGTCAAAAATGAATGATGTGGTCATATATTTAGATTGCTGTTTTTGCCATTTTTTCGTTAAAAATTATATCGAAATACTTCTATGATATGATGGTTTTTAAACCCTTTTCTAGAAAGGGGGCATTGTTCATTTTCAAACATAGTTCTTTATTATGACAAATTCTTTTGTTATAAAAATAAAAAGTTATCAATTTATTTAATGACATTGATAATATGTTTAAACAAATTACTGAATTAATTTCTTATTAGTACTATAATTGTTATAATAAGTAATTGTTATTCGTATCAATTGAATCGATTTTTTAAATGTCAAATTATTTGATTAAAATATTCTCTCCGTTTTAAAATTGCAATAATGACAACAAACATGTATAGCATGACTGAAAAAATTATCATGGGTTTAGCTCAATTTCGAAAACGTAGCTTATGTGAAACTTCTTGTTCTTCGAATCAGAAAAGAAATTAGCTTCAGCTAATCCCGTCAAAAGTGAAACACACCTTTTTATTCATCTGAATAAAGTATTAATTAAAAACTGATATTAAGATAATGTCAAAAAACAAAAACAAAAAAACTCAGAATATTGACACTTCGCTCTTATAGATTAATTAAATTGCACTTTCACTTAGAAACAGGTATTTTGAAACGCTAAATATTTTTCCATTGAGTAATCCCTCCATATATCAAAAGTGTCTTACTGGTATCTAAAAATATCCACTACGGAAATGTTGGTAAGTATTCAGAGAAACAGTTTATATTGGTACACGTTTGATAAACTATTAAATAGCTTGTATATTTTATTTCGTTTTCATGAATTTCAGTATTTTATAGTTAACATAATGACACAGATATACTTTAATAAGGCAATTCATGTATAAATTCTATAAATAAAGTCTGTCCAAAATGCAGAACACTATAATCGTCTCAGTATTGAATGTACAAGTGATAGCAAATGAATAATGATAGCAAATTATAAAAAAAATTGTATTGTCATATTATTACGTTATCAAGCTCTGATTATTGTCAATGCATTATTCTTACGTTCTGTAGCTGTCTAAAATGTTCACTGTTCTAAGATGATTTATCTATGAGATTAAAATTGAAGCTCAACTACATTTTCATTATCAATAAAATTAGAAAAAGAGACCAAAACACGATTTTGATTCAAATTTTCAAACGCTGTTTTTCCCTTTTTATATCTAGAATGATTAACATGGATGTGTGTAATACTGCTTCAAATGTCAAATATTGAGTTTACAAAGTTACATGCAAGTTACAGAAATTAATAATGTTCGTTTGTAAGCAAAGCTCAAGTCTTGTCATTTTTCCCATTTGTGTTGTTTTGGAATAAGTTTCAATTAAATCTTGCTTTCCTTCGTTGCTTATATTATTCATTTAATTAGTTTATCTTGCTTGCCAATGTATCATCTTTTGTAATACAACGTCTACTGTTTTTAAATTTTGAAGGGGCATTTAAAACGCCTAAGTAAACGCTAAAATAAAATAAATAAAATGTTGATCTTAAATTGTGTCTAGGTCCCTTTTAAAATATACTTGAATAATTTACAGGAGGCCTTTAAAGTTTTATCAGTATCTTATTTTGTAAAAATACTATTGTTTTTTATCAATCCCTAACAAACAGTCATATATAGTGTTTAAGAATACACTGTAACACCCGACGATTATTTTAAGAGTAAAACATGTCAGGATCTGTATTTAATTTTTTATTTCTCTTTTTTTTTTGTTTTTCAGAAAAAACCCATATCATTCTGGCAAAGCCATCCCCATGATGTTTTCGAGCGTATGGAAAATTCTGAAGAAACCCTGTGTAAGTTTTAAAACAAAAAACACTTTGCATTTATATCTGGTATTCCTGATTTGTCTTACCTAAATTCTGTTTCTTGACAATGTTTAGATATTTCTCTAAGAATCACAAATGCGGGGACAATCTTCATTAATGAGCAATAAAACATCAGATACGCAACAAATATGAACTAATCTTTCTAAAGTCTGTTGTGTTTACAGTCGATGCATAAAATACCGACCGAATAAACCCCATCAATTTGTGACGAAACCAAATTGTTCCTGTTACGTAACACGGCAATGATGCTTCAGCTTTGGTTTTTTGTGTATACACCCCATACAGGAATTACTATTACTCTTGCGATTCTAACACAAATATACTTGTATAAAAAAAGTTTAAAATCATATTTCAGCAGAAATCTGAGACTGTTGCGGGTCAACATTTCGTTGAATGCGACAACTGCGAAACGGACTCTGCGCAGTATTTTTGCAAATCATGTACAGGTAACCTCTGCGAAAACTGCAAAAAGACGCATGAAACCAAAAGGTTAACTCAAGATCATGTCGTCGTTTTATTATCTAAGTATAAGTCTGACCCGTTTGTGTGTCAAAATTCCAAGAAGGGAAAATGTCCTTGTAAAGTCAAGGAAAGCCTAAAACATGAAAGAGAAAAAATCGAATCCCATTGGGTGCCTTTCCTTGAGAAAATGCAAGAAGAAGAAGAATCTAAAAAGAAATTGCTATCTGATAAAGTTAGTGATGTCAAAACTGAAATTGAAGAGCATTTTGACCAAATTATTGTAAAAATTACCAGTCGAAAAGAGGAAACCATTCGCAATTTCGAAGAGGAGAAACAAAATGCTACAAATGCTATTGACAAAACGATACTTGAAATCAAAGAGAACACGCGTAAATTTGAAGATCGAAAGGATGAAATCAGAAACATCTTAGCGAGAGAGGACGAAGATTTGCAGAATAGCATGTGCATGAAAATTAAAGAAGAGAAGCTTACTCCTAACCGAATGTCTTATGAGGTTGAAGATTTCTGTCCAGGTAGTTTGGAGAACAACATTGTGCAGCAGATTTTCGGAAAGCCACCAGCTATTCATGAAACTGTTCAACATAATTGGTATGTGCAATATGGTCTAACGATTCTAAGAAACTTAATGACGGTAACAAGCATTCAGTTCAAACAAATGTTGAATGTCACAATATACACGTAAAATTAATATTTTCTTTTTCAGGTTTGTTAACTGGATGTTTTCGAAGTTAGAGAAAATCGAAATAAAATCGCCAATATAAAGAAATAAAGTTAGTTATTGCAGACATGCATCTCTGTGTCTTCAAAAGGATAAAATAAACCGGATTGAATATTCAGGATCAAGTGGACCATTCGTTGTCGACTGCACTATAATTGTTTGTCATGTATTAATATGTTTACAATGTCTCAAGAAACAAACATCATTAGGTCACTGGTGCATGTTTAAAAAAATGTTTTACGATATTTGAAAAGTATAAACATATCGTTCTTGTGTTTGCAACAAACAAACTATGATGGATTGAACTCAATCGTACAGGTACTTAAAGAACAAAAATTTAAATTGAGTCTGATTATTTGAGTGTTAAGGTCAAGATCTAGTAAACGAAATGTGCCTACAGGTTCATTAAATTTAAGATGTAAATTCTTTCAATGATGCTTCATGACAATAGCTTTGTTTGATAGGGTGTACTGGGCATAAATTTTTTGGTAAAAACAATAAAAAATCATGTTTTAAACCGTCAGTTTCAATGAAATATGCAGGAAATAAAGAACAAATTTCGGAGTTTTGTCCATATTTGACTAATGAAATATATTTTGAATGCCTACAGTCTCCCCAAAAGCAGAATTAAACAAGCTCTTGAACTCCTCTTTAAAATGATGTCAAATTGAATATAGGTATCGGGATTACTTTTCCCATGATTTAACATAGAATGTCAAGAAATCGTTCGATTTTCTACATAATTCCTTTAAAGCCGCCGTAAATTATGATGTCAGAATGGTTCTATCCCCAAAAAGAGTCCCTGGAATCATTATATAAATCCAATTATCAGTGTAATATTTATAGAATGTTAATATTAAGGCAATAAGATATTCACGTTTAATGCATTTTTATCATTGCACAATAGCAGTATATAACTAAATTTACAAACACAATGCAATGTAAAAATATATTTAAAACTGAATTTTACATGTTTTTCTTAAAATTCCCATCCTGTAAAACGATGCCCAATGCTGGTTATATGTGTATTATGCGGAACTTTATCCTTTTTTTGTTTATAAATTAAAAACAAGATTACTTTCTCATTTGGTATAACAATGTGTCTTTTAATAGAAAGTTCCGTTGCTCTAAATTAATTCAATTTAATAATTATGCATTTCGTTAATGTTTGGATATGATTTTTTGTAATATTGATCTGTTTAGGTATCAATAAATCAACTTGATAGGAAAGTTATCTATGCTTGAACAAAGCAATATGTCGTTAAACACTGAAAAGATTTAATGAAAAATAGTTGTCAAATAACCTATAATTAGAATATCTATTTTTAAATCTCGGATTTTAATTTTATTTTTAGCCCACATTCGCCTGTTGTCTGGCGCTGGCGTCGTCGTAAATTTTTAACACGTTTATTCTTATTTCAAAAACCCCTGCCCCAATTTCAACATAACTTAGTACATTATAACACTGGGTGAAAGGAACTCAAGTTTGTTTGAAGGACCACTTTCACTTTAAAATGTTTGGTCTTTTAAAACTTTTTCTCAAAGAAGCATTTAGCCAAAAAAATGTCACTTGTGGGGAAACATCCTCAAATGCTGTTAATTTAAATTGTGTAAATCATATTCCTTAGAGATGGGCCGGGGTAATTTGATTCGGCATTCGCATATTCCTTTACATTTCCATGATACTTACAACTTGTGGAATTGCTCGGTATGCAAGAAATATAACATGCAATTTCTTTTTTATGTTGCCATGTAATTGATAAAATGTTTACATGTATTTTTTCTTATTATGTGCCATTATTGATATTAATAATCCATATGTTTACAAATAAGAAAAATGGTGGAAACTACTGAATAACGAAAACCAGAAATATTTATCAAAGCAGTTTTTCGTCATTCAGTAATTTGCATCATTTTTTGTGTGCAAACATATGGTTATTAATATCAGTAACGATACAAAATGAATAGTTGCGATTCTATAGATTTCAACAACAGTAGCTCTTAGATCACCCAAATATATATATATATATATATATATATATATATATATATATATATATATATATATATATATATATATATATATATATATAGTGAGTGTAACTTGTAAGTTCGTTTAATGTTTTGTTGTAAAGTCCAATCAATCAAATTCAATCAAATTCCTACAGTCAACTTAAAGTTTCCTGTTTATAGTGTACATGTATAATCAATGAATAATAAAAGAATGTCTAATTTCACAATTACTTACATTGATAAACAAGCTATGTAAACACGTATATATCAGAATTGCTCTTTGGATTAATTAACTACTAATTAACATATACTTACAACAGAAAAAAATAACCACCAATAAGCCTGTTTTTATTCAGTATGACTATGATATGACAAACTGTTAAACTTACACAATATGCAAAACCCCACTTTGTTATCTAAAAAGTTGAAAATTACTTTTATAAACTATGGCAAATGATACATTATGTAATATCCTTTTCGGCACAAATACCGATTTTAATTTTTGATTTTTTCCGTCCAAGAAGAATAGAGTTGAGAGACGGTAAGATGTTAAGAAATTGTGACTTGAGAATTTTGATTTAAAAAAAAATCACATAGGGTCATAATGTGAAAACTAATGGATGTACAAAGACTATGCTATATATATTCATATAATAATAATAATATGATTTGCAAGACAAATAACACATTAATTTAGCAAACCTATTTTTAACAAAATTGCATGTTTACGTAAGCTATAAAATTGTATTCAAAATATTAAATATAACAGTTTAAAAAAGCTGTACACGCATATGCTTCCGATAAATTTCCTTATGTGTCAAACTATAAATATATCAATCAAACTGCTTAAACCAGTTCTTCTTTCGTTTTAAGAGAAGTAGAACCAGAAGAAATGTTCTGCTGTTGAGATCTACATACGTCAATATACAGGCAAGCATTTGAATGAACATCCATTGTCCGCGTCTTTTCGAGACGTTATATAATAGTGTGTAAAAGTGTCCAGCAAAGTACCCAGTAAGTATTAGGTTTTATTTCAATTTGTTTTCAGCAATCATAAAGTTATAGAAATATTATGCAAGAATAGACGATATATTCTGATAAATATTTTGAAAGCTCATCCTTCTTTGAATTAAAAACGAAAGTTGAAAGAATATTACGCGATAGTTAAATAAAACGTGTTAATGACACATGTTACTATGACCAAACTTATCCAAAAGTATATAAAATAATTCTTTTACTCGTTTTGTTATTATATGAATAAACGTATTAACAAATTTATGAATATGGATTTCAATTCTGTTTGAAACTTTTAAACTTTGCCTACGTCACTACATGATTTGCGTAAAAAACAAAAATTACGTTCAAGAACTTAATTTAAGAAAAGAAATAAATACAAGTATTATGCAGTATGTGTTGACACTTAAACAAAATAATACCAAAGTATTATATATATTAGTATGCATAATATTAGTATAGTTCGTTTAAATTTTCTGAAACTCAGAGTTGAAAACTGTTACAGGAGAGTAAACCAATAGCTGCATAATTAAAGTCTTTTAAACAGACTTGAACAAGTGAAAGTTTTTCTTTGTTAGACTGGTCGATATATAAACCCCCGTTTCTATTCTTCTGAATGTAAGGTTCACACATAAGGTTTACATAAATTGATTCCTATGAAAAACTGCAATGTCAATCTACAGTAAAAAAATATATCTTTCCTTTGGCTTGCACGGTTAAATTACACCTTTCAGTGCTTTGTTTAATATGTTTAGCAAACGTTTTGGGAATAAAATATTATACAAAATATACATATTTGATTCTAGCCATAAATTGTCATAATAAAAAATGGCGTTGAAATATGCTCAATATAGAATTCTATAGAATTTAAAGAGAAATCTGAAGGATAGAACTTAATTAAACAGATCTAGATCTTTAGCTTGCCAATCAATTCATCATGGATTCGATCGATTTACGCCATACAGCGGTATGTGCATACAAACCTAATAAAGCACTAGCCCATTAGGAAAATGTGTATGCACACACCTGTGCAATTACGAGATTGCATCATTCAAACGATAATGATCCAATGCTTATTTTTTACATTTTTTTACCTTCACTTCCTTTTCGCAACTCTAATAATGTTGTTTTCCCAAAATCTCTGGCTTAATCTTTGATTATTTGGCAATTAACGGAAAAGCCATTGGAAAAGGTGGAATTATGCTGACAGAAATATTCCACAACGCATTAACTTCTATTAGTAAATTTTATTTTTCATTTTGATATTCGATAAGTACAACTTTTGATATAAAGATAAATCTAAAAATGAAGTTCAAAATATTTACATCATTAAATGTTTATCAACGAAAGTATAATATCAAGTTGTGAACCGGCTTGAAGTCGCAAGCTAGAGGAGTCATTCATGTTCTACCAAAAATTCTGAAAGAAGATTGTATTCATACGCACCGTAATTGATTATTGGGTGTTTTGTGTTATGCGTAAATATGACTAAGATCAATCAATGCAATTTCACGGGGGGTAAAAAAGAAAATGTAAATATTTCAGGAATAAGGAATCATTTTTTGAGTATTATGAGGTGATAATTTCTGTCGGGGCGTAGTCAAATCCAGAAATGACCGAAGGGCTTTATGATAGATTTGACCACGCTCTGACCAAAATCATTACCTCATTATTTTCAAAGAATGATTCTTTATTACTTATATTTATATTATTTTAAATGTGAACACTTTAAACGACATTATTTCAAAACTATTAATTTTTATGTAGCACATGCTATGTATTACTACTCAGCGCAGCCAATACCGTTTGTAGGTTATGCTGTAAGACATGCCCATTTTGTGTCACTCATGTTTTATGAAATTATTGGGTTTTCGGGTTTAAAATTGATTTCTAACGTTATCGCAGACAAAGACAGTTGGAAATGTTAATATTGTAATATAATATAAATTACGTATTATATTTTACTTTGTATTCAATTAAGCAATTTTGGCAGGATGAAGCTTTCAATGTACCAACAGTCATTAATTGCATACTTACAAGTATATATTTATTTAAAATACTTTATTTAAAAACTGCGTTTAACTTGGTGAAAACCTTATTGAAAACTTATCTAATAGCATCCACTCTATATTTTAATAGTACTCGTAATATTGAAATTGCAATTTCATTTTTTAGGGTAAACATGCAAAATCAAGATGACGTACATTATGTTGAGTGCGATAACTGTGAACAAGAAGCAGCACATTATCATTGTAAAACATGCTATGGTCATCTGTGCAAGGACTGCAAAATGACCCATGAATCAAAAAGATTAACACGGGGTCATTCTCTTATTTTGCTATCTGAATACTCCAGGGGAACTAATATAAAACAAGACCAATGCACGTGCGAGATCAGACGTAAACTTAAAGAGGAAATGGAAACGATAGAAAACTATTGGTTGCCTTTCTTAAAACAGTCGCAGGAAGAAGAGTACGGGAAAAAGAAATCCTTATCTGAAAATGTTCGTCATGTCAAACATGAAATGGAAGAACAATATGGCAAACTAGTCAAAAGATTTACAGATTTGAAAAATAAAGCAATAGCACAATTAGAAGAGGAAGAAGGACAAGCATCAATTGCCATTGACAAAACCATTGAGGAAATGAAGAATACAGTTTGTCTACTGGACTGTCGAGTCAAAAAACTGAAAGATTATCTAGAGGATGATGAGAATTTGCCCAAAAATATGTGTAATGAAATCAACAAAGAGAGCATAAGTGTAAAACGATTCACATATATACGAGTTGACCCTTTCTGTCCTGGAAACCTAGATACGTGTTGCTTGCAACAGGTTTTTGGCTACCTACCGACTGTAACCCTGAAACAGATGAAATGAGGTTCATTTCATACTATGCCACAGTCCATTTTACTAGTATTTGATTTTAGCAGTTACTAATGATTGGATTCTTTTTAGACCCAATGTAAGAATTCCAACTAAACTTTGCGAAAAAAGGAACATCAGTTTAAAAATATATGTACACACATAAATAAGCAATTCAATTTACTAATTACAGACAACATTGTTTGTCATAAAGCTTTACTTTTTTTCAATAACATGGGAAGTTAATTAAATAAATTTAAATTCATTGATTCAATCCTAAGACAAATATCTTTTATGAAAGGTTGATCCTATATTCAAAAGTATTCGCATTAAAGATGTTTGCTAATAGAGTACTTGTTGATAGTTACAAACAAACACTTAACTTAAAATCAAAGCACATATTGGGGGTTTTGGTGCATTTGATATAACATTTGTATAGTAAAATTTGTAACTTAGATATAGGTAGCTTCTTCTTCTTCTATTATTTATATGAATAGATTATGGAACCAAATGCAATTAATCGTATCTAAACAACTTATTTTATTAAAAATACTGTATGTTAAATAAATACAAAATAAATATGTTTAACTAAATCACCAAATAATGAATAGGTAACCTTTTTGCATTAAATAATAACTGGTTTCTGGCAGTAAAGATTTAACATGCAAAATAATATTTTAAAGTCTTATCAGGAAAATTTTGAATGTTACAATGAAAATTAGCAAAATTTGAAGAAAAAAATAAGATCAATGTATGGTACAAAATATTTGGAAAAAAATAACCACAAAAGTTGGTTCCCCAAAAGCAGCGGAACAAGCCTCCTTTAATATAGATATATTATAACCCAGAGTGTTGATGGTGATAATCGTCCACATGTTCCTTATACACAACTCTTAACGCGAATGGGATTTCCATTCTTACGTCGACTCGATATGTCCCAGTGAAAAAAAAGATACCATAGAGTCTGCGTCATCTGTTTCATTTTTGGATATTTTACTGGAAATGGACATTGATGGCAACCTTACAAAATTGTATGATAAACGCGATGACTTCAATTTTTCTTTCCTTACTTATGTAGCAATATCACCTGCATATGGTGTTTTTGTCTCTCAGTTAACTCGATACGCAAGCGTATGCTCTTCGTATGAACAGTTTCTAGGGCGAGGCAATCTACGGACAAACAAGTTGATAAAACAGGACTATCAACAGTCTCGTTTGAAGTCATATTTTCGTAAGTTCTATGGTCGATACAACGACTTTGTCAGCAAATACAATCTTCCACTGGGTCGCATGCTGACTGACGTTTTTCATATTATTGTTGTACCATAATTAATCATCTAATTGTCTACGGACTTTTTCGGTTTTTTCCCCCAATTACAACAACGAGCATAATGCGGGTGTGACCGGTCAGCAGAGGATGCTCACTCCACCTAGACACCTGATTCTATCTATATATTTTTGAAGGTCCGTGTTGCTCTGCTTCGAATTTTTATTTCGTTTTATGGTTTTTTTTTAGATGGTTGACGGTTTGTTATGGTCATTTTTCATGTACTTCCTCGCGACTCTATCATATATATGTACATGTACCATAACATGGTGCATAAATAGCATAATAGAGGCCGGTCTTCTGCTGATGATGTAATTATTTATAAAAAGGGACGCTTGTCATCGATATTATTAGAACGAGATCCTTATAGATGTGCAAATTAGCGAGTATGTGTAGGGAAAAAAAATAAAGAATAGAGATTTCTGATCATCGATATTTATAGTAACAGGGTTTTTATAGATAGATTTTAACAATGGATGATGTTTATCTTAAATATTTGATTTTCTTCACTTTGCCTTTGGTACATTCACACACACATATGTGCGGAAAAATCATCAACAATTCTACCGCGCTGAGTTTCAAAAAAATCTTCCAACGATATATTTACAAATCGATGATATAAATATTTCTAACTTTATATAAAACTCGAAACTCTATCGTATTTAAACCGTTTTGAAACGGAGTAAGGGTTCATATAAATAAATAGATTGATTTTAAATATTTATAACATTTACTTTTATTTTAAAAAAGAGTTAATCAAGGGGGTAATCAGATAAAAAAAGTTCATGCTATATGTACATTAAATTTGAACAACTACTATCATATTTATCACCACTTAATATTCAAAGAATGATTCCTTATTTCTTATTTTTATATAATCTTAGTAACTATGTAATTAAATATCATATATTCAAAGTTTTGTGTATTTTTTTTTTATTTCGAATAACTATGTGAAAATTCCACTTGCACTCCAACAGTTCGCTATTTGCGTCATTGATTAAATGCATTTGGTATGTAAATATAAATATATATCAATAGAGCTTAGGGAACTAAGGATTCGTGAAATATGTGTGCCAGAGTCAGTCTGGTTTCATTGATTATTCCTTTCAAGTGCAGTACTGTTATATTTTCTATTAAAAGCATATCTACAAATCTTTCCGTCCAATGTTCGAGTGAATAAAATACCTGAATGCGGTGAATCATGAATAGTGCTCCCGCTTTTACGTAAGGCGTGTGTAGCGATGGGTGTAAAAAGAAAAAAAATTGACAAATAATATAGAGGTAGTCGAAAATAAAATGGAAATTATACGTATTATTGAATTTGAACTCTGAAAAACAGAAAATCCCTTCATGATCATTTTTTAAGACAAGCAACATTACTATACATTTATGATTAAGTGTGTTAAACTTATCACATTGTAGTTTTATTTTTGGTATACTTGTAAAATATTTAACCCCCCCCCCACCCTCCCACACACACACACACACACACAATTCCTTGATACTATTCTTCGTAAAAATGCTAATAATTTCCACATGTCATGCGCGGAGCAGGGAAAAAAATCCGGGAGTCGGGGAGGGATATTTAAGTTTGCCGGGGGAGGGGGCTTCGATCCATATATTTAGTAAATTTAACCTTGTAGATTTAAGAAATTTGAAATTTCCTAACCACCCCTTTTTATTTGCGCATGCAGACATTTTGGGACACGTATAATTATTATATGTAAGATTAACCATTGTATTGAATCTTTTCATTGTTTTGATATAAAATAAGTAAATTGTTCATTATAGTGACATTTTACATGCATGTCATTTGTAACGAAGTATACGTCAAAAATTAGTGATTATAAAAGTTCGTATTACTCATTATGGCCTGTTTTTATAATTACAACATAAATATACTTTCATTGTTGTTGTTTTGATTTTCAAAGAAACATTTCTTTTTCACATTTCAGTGTTCAATGATTTTTATGTTTGTACATTTTTGCATTTTTACTTTAAAATTTCCCGTCAAGACTAAATATGTGCATTTTATGGATATACTTTCATTCGATATACAGTAGTAGATTTTGTGCCATTTGTGGATACATTATATTTTATCTTGCAATTGATAAACAAAATTATTTTTCTGGCCAGAATTGCTTAATTAAATGCTAGAAACATTTGATAAATGCAGGTTTTTCTTTATCATTTTCTTTTATTCATTATGGTATGCTGTAATTTGTAAATAAATTAATTATAGTGTTCATTTTGCGTCTCTTTATGTTTTTGTGTTTATTTCCTAAATATATTTACTGACCATGCAATCTGTTTTGGTTATTCAATTTACTTAATATGTTTATTCTGAAAGTACAACAATATAGATTAGATCTCACCAGCAGGTTATTATGATGATATTAATATGTCTTTATATTTTTTGAGACTTAAATGATTAAGGGGGACAATAATCCTGATCAAATGTTCCACAGCTCCTTATTACATGTTTTGAAATGATTGCCGTCACGAAAAAAGAACATTAGGGTCAACATTTCACAAACTCATTTTTTGTTAAATCGGATTAGCAAACTCTTTCTAAACACAATTATACAAAGATAGCCAAGATTTTGTGTTTTTGAGCATTTTATGACATTTTGGGTAAGACATGTAGACAATATTTTGACGAATCTCGTAAAACACACCAGGACGTCACAAGCGTTCATTGTTTTGTAATAATTTTTCCGTTGCTTCTTTCAATCGTCTTTAATTGCTTTATGAAAATTTGATTTATTAAAATTGCAATTAAAGATCAAATCTTATTTATCTGAAATCAACATGCAGTTCTATATTGAGAAAATCACCTGTCACTTGACACTTAACCTTTTTTTTGCTACAGTAGATGTATATTAGATACAGACAATGCGTTGATATAGTACAATAGTTGTATATTAATAACAAACAGTGGCTAACACTTAACATATAATTACTTTTGATCTAAAACATGTTTGATAAAATACTATAGACAATGTTATTTTCACCCCATTTTTTTGCTCTTCTTTACTTGCAAACTGTTTCATTCCGTCTTGTACTAGCCCAGACACAATTGTGTTTTAAGAGAGATAATCTGAAACATTGAAATTCGCCCAGTATAAACTCGCCCACTGACAATGAAGACAAAAAGGACTAAATTGAAAGGGGGAGATATGTCCTAGTACACGGTATGTTCAATGAAAATTAACCTCATCATTATTTATGAAAAGTGAATGAATAGTATAAATAAGTTAATTAGAGTATACAAAACACAATTTAAAATATATTTAATAGAAACTTCCAATAAGGAATTTTATATACTTGTTGTCAGAAAAATGACTCTTTTTTATTTAAATCATATTTTAGCAATGGATGATGTATATCTTATATAAACTACAATTTAGAATTTATTTAATTGAAAATTCCCTAAAGAAAATTTGATATGCTTGTTGTCAGAAAAAGGTCACTTTTTTATTTACATCACATTTATGCAATGGATGATGTCTATCTTAAATATTTGATTTTCTTCACTCTGCCTTTGTTACTTTCACACACAAACAGACTGTCGTTATTGTCCACACATTAGCCAAGAGGATACTGCAGATCACAGTTATCAATGTAACGAAGAAACTGTCCATTCTGATCCAGAATGTGGATACAATGGTTTTCGAAATCTGCTGTCAGAATACGACTCTGACTGTCTGTTGTGATACCCCCGGGTTTAAATGGTTTGTTCTTGGTACCTGACGGACGACCGGTGTATCTCCATTTGAGTTTCCCGTCATGATTCACCACCACTATAGGACCAGCCTCAAAATCAGCTACACATATGTCATGATTTCTGTTTTCAGAAATGTATTTCATACTTGCATTCCCTGAGTACAAGGATTTACCGTCTCTGTCATACTGAATTGTCTGTATCTTTTTAGATCCCGAGTAACGGACAACTTTGGATTGAGTTTCATCAACACTGTATACGGTAACCAGTAGATCATCAGTAGAAGTGATACACAGGTTTGATGTTGCCCAACCCTGCATTGTGATCAACACTTCTGCCTGTCCATTCTTTACTATACTAACTGTCCCTGTTTTCCACAAAGTGTACAAAACATTCCCATCACTGTCTATGGCTATATCAGAAGGGATATATTCTGAAGCTAGTTTGATTGTTTGAAGTAACACACCTTTAATGTTAAAGCATTTCATATATTTAGCCAGTCCACTCACCCATATATTGTCTTCATTTAGACAGGAAACGCTCCAAAGGTTTCCATACCTAGCCTGTATTGTAGCAACATGTTCCGGTTCATCCAGTAGATCTTTTGCTGAAGTGTTGGGTTGGTTTAGTGACAAGACATTTTCTTTTGTAGAAATAGATAATGGGGTGATCTGTCCAAACAAACTATACAGCTTCTCACGGTCTATTGGTTTTGGAATGAATGTTGGAAAGGAGACCTGACCCTTAGGTGGGAGTTTTCGGAACTCTCTGATTCTTGAGCTGTATTCAACGGTAGTATATATATCAGTGGACTTTTCAATTTTCTTCAAAGCCAGAAACGTTTGTTTTATGAGAGACTGTATCTGTTTGATTTCATCCAAATTTTTTTTTAAAATGTCTTTATGTTTTTCTTTTATCTCGCCGATTTCGGTTTTCATTTTGTTGATTATGATGTCGATTTCTCTGTGCCACTGCTCTCCTTGTTTAGATATTGTTGATGTAAGTTTCTCATATCCTCCATCTAGGTTGGCAAGCTGATTTTTCAAGTCCAATGCAATTTCTTCATACGTAGGGGAAATATGATTCTCCAACTCGTTTGTGTCTTTCTTAATATTTTCTTTCTTTTCATTGTAAACTTCTGTAACTTCTAAAAAGTTATGTCCCTTGTGCTGTTTTGATGCAGTACAGTAAGAGCATACTAAAATGTTGCAATCTTTGCACTGTAAGTCACAAATTTTTTGTTGATGTGTTCCACATTTCGGATAAATGAGGGTTGATCTTCGTTCCTGGAATGGGACTATTTTATGCTTGTCGTATCCATCTAAAATGTGTTTGCCTATACATGGCGTGCATAGGTTGACATGACAAAAGTCACAGTAGCTGTGTACTATGGTGGACTCACAAAGGTCACATCGGGGCACATCCTGGCCAATACAATGAGGATCCATGGTTGTTCTATATATATAAAAAATAAAGCCTTATAATTGTTTGCTCAATGATAAAGATAAAACATTTCATACTTTACATATAATCAAAGTGAACAATATATTTCACTTTCTTTTTAAAATTCGTCTAAAACAATCCCCTCTTTCATCTTATTTTGTATACAGGACGTTAATACAAATCATGATACACTTAAGAAAACGGCTCCCTAACTTTTTAAATCATTAGTTTAAAATACAATGTAAACTAAATTGATATAATTGTGCTTGATTAAATAGTGCACTGAGTTGAATACAAAGATTATTATATTTTCAAAACGAAAGTAGCTTAATTAAAGATGTATTTAGCATCATAAGGCTAATCACCATATCTAGCAATTTATTTATTGATTAAGTGAATACGCAATTATAGATAGATAACATACCTTGTTTACAAGAAATTACACAATATCTAACTGTCTGGTATGCGTGTCCGAGACATGACAGATCATGCTCTGGTGAAATGAACAAAAAGAATATCAGAGGTACCTCCCGTTCGTCGCTATCACCGTTGTCTGGCAACAACGATTGAGGTGCGAACGTCATGAGGAACAAAGATAATCAAAGGACTGAAGTACTGACGGGGGTTGATTTTATCGATTATTATTTATTTTAAAATCAACGATATGTTATTTTGCATGGAAAGTAGTCTTATACATGTATGTATTTGAATTACGCACATTTTTTTATAATATGAATTCTTCCACAGGAATTTCGTGAAAACCCAATATGAATCATGTTGTTTAATATTAAAAGAATTATTCCATCAAACTACGTATCAGTAATCGAAATAGTTATGAGAAATTGTATGGACCCAAGCAAAATTGAACTCTAGTCTTGTTCAACCAGACTCTCAGCTGTATCCGTTAATCTCCGACAAGCAAGAGAGACTCTATGCTTGTCGGAGATTTACAGAGGCAGTCGAGCGTCTGGTTGAACGAGAATATATTGAACTCGGGCGTAGGAATACATAAAAACTACGACTTCAAAAAATATCTAAATTATCCGTACCATTCAAAACTTTTTAAAGGTATCTGTAAATAAGTTTCTTTGAAAAATAAACGCTTAAGAAATCATTACATCGAATTTATCGATTAAAACTATATGTTGTCAGCGGTGTGTTGATTTGTGCTTAGGTCCAAACACTGTTTCACTTTCGGTTTGCCCGAGTAACTGCATAGGAGAGTTGATTAAAATCAACTCCCAAAAACCTTTATTCATTTATTGTCAAATTTCTGTTCCAATATTTCAATTATATTGTTTATTTACCGGGTAACGTTAATTGAATTAATTAATTAATCACTTATGAGGTGATTTCTATAGTTAGTTATAACTTTAGGTACCGACTTTGAACAATTATAGCTTTTTAAAACTAAAATTCGAAATATTTTGGTTTAAAATTATTTTTATGATTTCTCGAATGAACACACGGCTAATCATACCTCTCTCTCTCTCTCTCTCTCTCTCTCTCTCTCTGTCTCTCTCCCTCTCCAAAACACCTTCATGAGGCCAAAATAAAATTATCGTTTGCTTTTAATTGTCTAACACCTTATTGAAATTTCACATCTGCAATTTTGATTTTAAAAAAATGTTTTATATATTTCACTATATCTAATGGTTTTATTTTTCATTGTTAAAAGTAATACGGACCTAATATATATTATTTCTAATGAGAGGAAATTTTGTTAGTATGGTTTTACTTACAAGTATTTGAAAATTATAATAGTATTTTAACAATATCTTTATTATTCAGGATATTATTTAGTTACAACAAGTGGTCGGACAATAAGTTAATTTGTTAAATAAACTGTCAAATTCTTCGTTTGGTCAGATCTTTGAAGACGCAATTCTTTGCACTCTATCAGATTTGACACTTTACCCACTCGCAAAGATTATTATCTATTTACGTAAATTCGCCAACCTATTTACTAATGTTGGCCTTGCTTAATCTCCCTATTGTTTACACAGGTACATCGAAATTCGTCTTATTGACTTTATCACATTTTTTTTATCTCTAGTAATCAGTGTCAATTCATCGAGCAATAAAAAATCTGTGAAATTTGCCCACGAGCATGTCAATCAAACACTTTGATTTGTCAATGAGAATAATTCAAAATGAAACGGGTGTACGGCGACTTTACACATGCATGTATTTAGTTAATGTTCTATCAAAGTAAGATTATATCATTTTGTTTTTTAAGGAATTTGTTTCTCTTTTCCATCAGGTAGGCTGCAATGAAATTCATATTTTTTTCATTAAATCAATTTTTTATGTCACAATTCATGATCTTTTCTCTGTTACTATTTTGATAAATCAGCATTGTTTTGGTTAAATACATAAAGATAATGATTTCATAGTTATTTTAATGCGGAACCATAAAATGGTCATTTCTTTTAAAATCAAAATTTTACTTAATCTATATTACTTAAATCTTTTAATTACACCATTTGATTATGCATTCATATTTTTGGTTCATTTTATATGTACTCTTAATACTGCTTAATAAATCTTTTTTTCTTGTCAAGATTTTTGATTAGTCCAACACCCCCCCCCCCCTTTAATAATAATTTGCTTCCGACGCCACTGGATTCCACGTAAATTGAGCATCATTATTGTTTAAAACTTTACGCAGGAGTACTATAAAATATTATTCGTACTATAACCGACTAAAACAATTGCTATATTTATCATCAAGCGATAAGCTCAGTTTTGAAAAATAACATTTGCAACGCTTCTGGTTCATTCTTCGAATCAAAAGCGAAAGTAGCTGCAGCTATTCGCTGGAAAATTAAAAAAAAATCCTTTTTTCGTCTTCAATTTACAAATTCTGTTATAAAAAATATTGTACGCAATTGCAGCCTCAAATATCATCATTCATATACAGAATCTTAAATTTTGTAGTAATTTATTTGTCCCTTTATCTAGAAACACTACAGATGTTTTAAAAAGCGAACAGACTAGCCATACCATCAAACGTTTCTGGTATCTATAAATATCTTCGTTGGGATTCCCCTATGGGTTTGTACAACCAGACATTGAAGTTGATCGTCGTAAGTATTGAGTTAAATTAATATTGCTAACCACTAATTACTGATTGGTAAAAGTTTGAATTCAGGATTACAGATAAATTGGTTTTATAAACCCTCAGTATTAGATGATCAAAATAAAAATATGAATTATTATATGTGTAGAATCTGTTGCTCTGTGCCAGTCTCACGTGCATCCTTTAAATATTAAGGTAGATACATACATGTAGGAATAAGTGTTACCAGGCACACAACATCGCTTCTTGACAACACTAGTTATTTAAAGAAAAAAGTTTCGCAAATCATGAAACTCCTAATCCGTGGTACTCCGACAAAAAATGGGGGAGGGAGGGGAGGGGGGGGGGCTCCATTGTAATTAAATTTTTATTTGTAATTTAAGAAGAAATATTTTCTAACAAAGGTGGAAGAGGGGCAGGCATCGTTATACTGGGCACCTTGAACTGTTTACATTTTTTTTAAAATGTTCATTTCATCAAAGCACTGTAGCTAAAGACATTAATAATGATTAATATAATGAAAAAGTCCCTATCCTACATTTATTTTATCTATAATAGAGTACAGATAAATGTCATATGTAACATGTGGAGAGAGACAATCCCAAACTGATCAAAGTTTAAATCAACATCGGTACATATAGATCGTTACAAAATCTGTATCTGACTGAGACCCAATTTATGCTATCCCTCCCTTCTAGATCCGCGCATCGGATGTTGATCATATATAGTTTCTATTTTTCCCCTCCCCCTCCGCAAAATAAGATTTACACAGTAAATCTGACAACAATACCCCCCCCCCCCCGGAATAAAACTAAAGTTTGGATATCCCCCTTTGAAAAAGTGTCTGCATAGACGCTTGTATCAAAATCAACTTGAAAATCAACGCCTTTTTAATGCGGTTATAACTACTGTCTGTTCGGTAGTATTCATTTTAATTTGTATTAAATATACAGCTGTCTTGAATATTAAGTGTTCTAAATTTTATTGTAAATTTGTGATTGTGATTGCAGCAACGTTACATTTGCTGATCAATGCATTCATGAACAATATAACTGAGATCTTTAATTTCTTTTTCTTTCTTTTTTTTTTTTTTTGGGGGGGGGGGTTAGTAGTATTTCGTTTTGTATACACTATAATACGCTGTCAAAGTAATCGTGGACACTTTAAATTTTATTCTAAATTAAAAAAAAAACCACCCAATTTTCAGAAGAGTATTATGATATGTATATGAATAACATTCAGAGCAATGTATATTTCTTATTTTGGAGTTATTATTGCATGTAGAAACATTGCCTATACAGGCTGCATGGCCCAGTCTGACGTTGAATTATATATAGAAGTTTTATAACGTCTTATTCCTTGGTTTACCTGAGAATATATACTTAGTACTATACCGCGTTCACCTTCTGCCCAGAGGATATAATCGCGCTCTTCATTAGAAAATTGCTTGTTAACTAGTATTTTTAGATAACATTGCTTTTTATTAATTAAACCATGATAAAAGGACAAGTTTATATTTTTAAAATAGCATACAATTTTTAGAGTTGAAACATAAGAATATGCTAGAGTGGATCTAGGGGCCCAGACCCCCCCCCCTCTTGCAAAATTCAAATTTCTCTAAATTTACATTAATATAAAATCACCAAATATATGCATCAGACAACACCTTTGGGAATGTTTCTGGATCCGCGCATGATATGTTTTAGATTTTATTATTTCTCATTTTCTTTGGCTTTCAGAAAGACCATACATGTAATTCAGTCAAAGATGTATTCAAGTTTTAGAAAATACCTGAAGACACACCGGGTAAGTTAATAAACAAAAAATAAAACTTGAATCTTTAATATCTGGTAACTATGTAGTTATCTTAATGAGTTCTTGTCTCGACACATTGTTTTAATGTTTCATAAACGATCGAGAGATATAGCTTGCTAAATTATCATAATTTACCGTGCAAATTCAATTTTATTGTTTTTGTAAACTTTATTGGTTCTAAAAACAAAACAGTGGTATTTCTTTCTTCCCTTTTTTCAGAAAAGAATCAAATGAAATTATTTCTCATATATATTGACAATACATACAGAGACAACTTGTTTTTCAGTATACTTTTTGTTTATAATAGATCTGAATTGTCCTCCTAAGAAGGCGAATAATTCAATGACAAAATATAACGATGTGTCTACCTTTGATCCAGCACAGGCATATCCCACCCACTCCCCCTCCCCCTTGGAAAATCCTCATTTCTTAAATTTAACTAGAAGTAAAATGACCGAAAATATGCTTTGAAACTTCCAGGGAAGCTCAGATGATCCTCTCCCCCATCCCCTCCCTTGGAAAAAAATCTGGTTCCCGGCATGCAGTGTTTATCATTTCAACATACTAATAACCAGACAAAATTGGTTTTTTTCCTTGCTTGCAAGAGAACTGGCTAGTACTGCTTTTTTAAAATTTTAGATTATATCTAACACTATTTAAATTATTAAAGTTGATTTGTTTTTCATATTTCAGCCGAAATCGGAGACAAGTTCCGGTCAACATTTTGTTGAGTGCGACAACTGTGAAACGGAAGCTGCGCAGTATTTTTGCAAATCATGTCAAGGTCACCTCTGCGAAAACTGCAAAACGGAGCATGAAGCAAAAAGGTTAACTCAAGATCATGTCGTCGTTTTGTTATCCAAGTATAAATCAGACCCGTTCGTGTGTCAGGAGTCCAAAAAGGGAAAATGTGCTTGTACAATCAAGAAAAGCCTCACAAAAGAAAGAGAAGAAATCATAACTCATTGGGTGCCTTTCCTTGAAAAAATGCAAGAAGAAGAAGAAATGAAAAATACATTGTTATTTATGAAAGTTGGTGCTGTCAAAACTGAAATCGAAGGACATTTTGACCAAATTATTGAAAAATTTACCAATCTAAAAGAAGAAACCATTCGCATTTTCGAAGAGGAGAATGATAATGCTACAGATGCCATTAACAGAACGATACTTGAAATAAAAGAGAACACACGTAAATTGGAGGATCGAAGGAATGAAATCAGTTATATCTTAGATGGAGACGATGAAGTTGTGAAGAAAAACATGTGCATGAAAATTAAAGAGGAGAAGTTGACTCCAAAACGGTTCTCTTTTGAGGTCGAAGATTTCTGTCCAGGCAATTTAGAGA
This sequence comes from Magallana gigas, assembly GCF_902806645.1. Classification (NCBI taxonomy): domain Eukaryota; kingdom Metazoa; phylum Mollusca; class Bivalvia; order Ostreida; family Ostreidae; genus Magallana; species Magallana gigas. The sequence continues at coordinate 38,992,415 of NC_047560.1, read as the reverse complement.
ACAACATTCTGCAGCAGATTTTTGGGAAGCAACCAGCTATTTCTAGTCATGAAACCGGTCCACACAACAGGTATGCACTGAAACGCAATCAATTCACACAGATTTTGAAGATCAATCTATATTGTAAATAGGGTTTTGGGGCACGTTTAGTCAGATTTTTACATGCATACTGCATAAAATGATATATATTGATGTAATAAGTAGCGAGATGTCAGGAATATGATTCTAAGGCCTACTGTTGCCATGATAACGGCTGTCAAAGATACATAAATGGCAAATCTTAGCAATATAAAAGTAATGATGAAAAATAACTGCACTTATCTTATAAAAAATTAAATAACAATATGGTCAATTTTTAAATTATAGAAAAAAGTTGTGGACAAATCAAAATCTTTTGAACGTTACTGTGGTGGATCGCATTCCGTTTCTATCCGATCCGTTTATATCAGTTTATTTTGTCGAAATTGTCACGAACTGTTTTCCGTATTAACCTTTGGCGCTATATTTTAGCTTCGCACATTTTCCTATGTTCCAAGGCATTCTGTCTTTCTACTCTTGCCAAAACTTACAGTCATTACCAGTGTAAGTAAACATATATGTATTTTGTACATTATTTCTTTCATAATTCGGTATTACCATGGTTTCTATAAACCTTTCGGTATATAACGGTGTAATGTTTACATTTTTCGGTTCACTTGACCTACATTGTCAACCTATACCTGTATCGTAGTGTTTACATAGTTTTTACATTTGTACTTTATTCTAAGTTTGTGTTTTGTTTTGTTTGCAGCTTTTACGATATTAAATCGTTATCTATCTGTCTACGTTGTCTGAATCAATCGGGAGACAGAATAGTAAAAGACTGAGACTACAACAGTATGGCGGACGAGAAAGGAAACCTTGACCATGTTGAATCGCCCGAAGCACAGAACCCAGAGGAATCTACCGCAGAGAGAGAAAAACGCATAAGAACTCTTACCGAAAAAGGAAAAGAGCTGTATGAGACTCATTGTGTGCGGTTTGTTAATGAATTAGAGAAATGCAAGGATCAGTTATCAAACGAACTCATGACAATCGCAATTGTGAAATCCAACCCAAAAGAAATCAGGGAAGCAATACAAAGATTAGAGATTGGATGTGCAAAATACGAACTCACTCATAAAAACTATGTGGCATTGCTAGAAGGCTATTCAACAGAACAGAGCCTTAGACAGAAAAACATCCAAGTAAGTGAATACCAAGAGGTAAACATGAAGACACAGAGTGCACTAGAGGCAGCAAAAAAGCACTTGACACTCATTGATAAAGATAAAGAATCTCAAAAAACATCATCATCCAAACGAAGTGCCATAAAACTCAAACTGGCTGAAGAAACAGCAAGACTAAAGCTTATTGAAGCCCAGTTGGCAGAAGAGGAAAAGAAGGCGAGTATAGAGAGAAGACGTGCAGAGCTAAGTACCATGTTTGAACTTAACAGAACAAAACAGGAAGTAGCTGAAGAGGAATCCGATGATGACCTGAACTCACAAGAAGATGACCCTCTTAAAGATATTCCCAAACTGTCAGGCGTTGAAAAGACAAGGAACTTTATAGAAAATGCAAATTTTAAATCCCTGCAGACAGAAACAAGTTTCATGAAAAATGAAAAAATGCCTCCACAAGTGTTTAGTCAGCAAACACCTGACGTGCACGTCGACCAACTCAGGCAGCGACAACACACTCTAAGCCATTTTCCGAGTTACCCAGTATCTGCGCCCGCACCATCAGCTGCACATTATCCAAATCAACTGAGTGAATTTCATAATTTTCTGTTAAAGAAAGACATTACCATGAATAGATTTATGAAATTTGATGACAATCCAACAAATTATTCAGTGTGGAAGGCTTCATTCAAGAATATTGTAGAGAGCCTCATTTTGACACCACAGGAGGAGACAGATCTCCTGGTGAAGTGGTTAGAGCCTGACTCCTCAAAACAAGCTCTAAGTTTAAGAGCAGCAAACATCCACAATCCAATTGTTGGGTTGCAACGCATCTGGGCTAGACTTGACGAAAGATATGGCGCACCAGAGTTGATAGAAAGTTCGATCAGAAAAAAGTTAGCTTCCTTTCAGCGCATCCAACTTCCTCGAGACGCTCGACACATGTATGATCTGGTCGACATCCTGTCAGAAATTCAGTGTCTGAAAGAAGACTCAAACTATGCAGCCTTGCTTTCCTTCTATGACACCTCTTCAGGCGTGAACCCTATCATAGCAAAGCTGCCTCAGTTTCTTCAGAACAAGTGGATGGATCGTGCGGCAAGATACAAGAAATCCAGAAGTGTAACATTCCCACCTTTCACAGTGTTCATAGACTTCGTCAGTGAGATGGCATCAACCTTAAATGACCCTTGTTTCATGTTTGATTACAGAAAGGTCAATGAAGAACCGAAACCAGTGCAGAAACAAAGACAATGTTATGTAACGACAAAAAAAAACTGGTGTGAAACAGGACGAGAGATCTGAATACAAACAGAAAATCTTGTGCCCAATACACCCCAAGTCGCGAACTCATGAGTTGAAGGACTGCAAAGAATTTTTCAAGAGATCCTTTGATGAAAAGAAAGGACTGTTAAAAGAACATAGAGCCTGCTTCAGATGCTGCAGTTTAGAACATTTAAGGACTGACTGTAAAACATCTCTGAAATGTTCGGAGTGCAATAGTACTTCACACATGACCGCCATGCACATGTCAAAGACACCCTTGGGAACAGAACCAGTGACACAGACAAAGACAGAGAGAGTTGATGGCGGGGAGCATCTTGATGTCATCCCAATCAGCTCCAAATGTACAGCTATCTGCGGAAAATCCTTCAAGGGACGCTCTTGTGCCAAGACTTTAGCTGTCAACATCTACAAAACTGGGAATCCTGAGAGGTCAACTAAAGTTTATGCCATGCTTGATGAGCACTGCAACAGGTCGCTTATCAGTCCTGAAGTGCTAGACACACTAGGAATCCATACAGCGGAAACACAGTACACATTAACATCCTGTTCAGGAAGCTACCAAACAGCCGGCAGAATAGCTCATAATCTTACCATCCAGTCACTAGACAAGGACTACAACTTAGAACTTCCTACGGTGATTGAGTGCCCTGAAATTCCAAATGATGTGACTGAAATCCCGACGCCAGACGTTGCGCAGCATTTTCCCCACCTACAGGGCATTGCAAACATGATACCCCCATATGACCCAGATGTGCCTATAGGTCTTCTCATTGGCAGAGACGTGACAGAAGCTCATCACGTGCTGGATCAGATAATAGGACCCAAAGATACACCCTTTGCTCAAAGGCTTCATCATGGTTGGGTCATCATTGGAGAAGCCTGCTTAGAGAGAACTAGGACTCCCTTTATGGTAAACAGCAAGAAAACCTCTGTCAGAAGAGATGGACGTCCTTCTTTGTTTGAACCATGCAGCAAAGGCATTTCCGTAAAACGGCTGGATACTAACAAACCCCCAGACAAGGATCAGAGAGTAGCCAGTTCTTACTCAGGCGACAATCTCTTTCGTAAAGAAGATGATGATAATGAAGTCGGACTATCGGTAGAGGATAGACACTTCTTAGAAATAATGGATAAAGAAATGGTGAGAGGAGGAGATGGAAATTGGACGGCACCATTGCCATTTCGACCACACGCTCCCTTACCAAACAACAAAGAGTTAGCAGAACGCCGCGCTTACATCTTAGATAAGAGTCTCCAGAAGAATATTACAAAGAGAAAACACTTTGTCGAGTTCATGAGCAAAGTGCTCGAATCAGCAGCTGAAGTGGCTCCCGAACTAACTAAGGACAAAGAAGCATGGTACTTGCCCCTCTTTGGAGTATACCACCCAAAGAAACCAGAGAAGATCAGAGGAGTGTTTGACTCATCAGCTGAGTTCAACGGAATGTCCCTGAACAAGATTCTCACCACTGGACCTAACCTTACAAACAACTTACAGGGAATACTGATTCGATTCAGGAAGGAGAAATGTGCAATAGTAGCAGACATAGAACAGATGTTCTATTCCTTTCTAGTCAGGGAGGATCACAGAGATCATTTGAGGTTCCTTTGGTATAAGGACAATGACGCAGATGCCCCCCTAATTGAGTACAGGATGAAGGCTCATGCGTTCGGGAATTCACCCTCACCTGCCGTAGCTACATACGGTCTTAGAAAATGTGTTCAACAGACAGATGTCTATGGTGATGATGTAGCAGAATTCGTGACCCACAATTTCTACGTGGATGACGGTCTAACCTCCTTAACTTCTGCGGAAGAGGCTATCGATCTCCTTAAAAGGACACAAACTGCTCTGAAAACTGAAGGTAATCTACATCTCCACAAAATCGCCTCAAATGACCCTGTAGTCATGAGTGCCTTTCCCCGGGAAGATTTGTGTAAGGAGATGGTGTCACTCAACGCGGAAAAGGATACGCTTCCGGTTCACCAGAGCCTTGGTGTGTCTTGGGATTTGCATCTCGATGCCTTCACCTTCCAGATACAACTTGAAGAGAAGCCTGACACACGGCGAGGCTGTTTGTCCACTCTTAACAGCATTTATGATCCTATGGGGTTCGTCGCTCCAATACTGCTTCCAGGAAAAATTCTCCTCCGAGAGATCACGAAATCATCAGACTGGGATGAAACTTTGGAACCTGGAACAGCCGAAAGTTGGCGTATGTGGAAAAACTCTTTATCCTCGCTGGAAAATGTAATGGTCCCACGAATGTACTTTAAAGAGTCTTTGAGCCACTTGGACTGGGTACAACTACATGTATTTTCAGACGCCTCGGAGTTAGCTGTGTCAGCCGTTGCGTATCTCAGGTCTTGCTACAAAGGAGAAATCAGTGTGTCCTTTATTATGGGAAAGGCAAAACTGGCTCCCTCCAGAGGCCACACAATACCTCGCCTGGAGCTTTGCGCAGCTTTGTTGGCTACAGAAGTTGGAGAATTCATCAGGAAGAATTTACAGACCACATTAGAAGAGATTCGATACCATACAGACAGCAAGGTTGTGTTGGGCTACCTTAACAACAAAACCAGACGCTTCTTCAACTATGTCAGCAATCGCGTAGAGCGCATATTATCAGTGACAGAGCCAAAGCAATGGTTTTATGTGTCGACAGTTGACAACCCAGCAGATCATGGTACAAGGGGCCTGAGATCTGTTGGAGACCTCCAAGAAAAATGGCTTAAGGGACCGTCTTTCTTGATACACCCTGAACTCAGCGCTACACAGGAGTATTCACTCGTGTCACCTGAATTGGATAAGGAGATCAGAATTGAAGTGAAGAAAACGACTTGTGCGTTGGATGAGGATTTCGCGGACAGATGCAACAGATTCAGTCGTTGGCACAAGTTAGTTAGTGTAATAACTCTCATAAAGGGACGTGCTAGACGTCGTTTCGAAAGGAAAGGAGGAAACGAACCAGTGAGGCTGAGGGAGGAGTCTGAAGAGGTCCTAATCAAGATCATTCAGAAGCAAGCATATGGAGACGAAATAGCTTCATTGAGTACAAAGTCACCTGTCTCCAGAGCAAGTCCTCTGTGTCGTTTATCTCCTGTCTTGGACGAAAAAGGGATCCTGCGAGTTGGTGGGAGACTTTCTCAGAGCAGCCTACCAGTAGAACAGCGGAACCCAATCATTCTACCCGGAAAGTCTCATCTAACCGTTCTACTTGTACGTCATATTCATGAACTTGTGCACCACCAAGGCAGACTCATTACCGAGGGCGCTCTTCGCAACCATGGGTACTGGGTGACGGGCTCTAAGAGAGTTGTATCTTCTCTTATACACAAATGTATAGTGTGTCGAAAGCTCAGAGGAAACTTTGAATACCAGAAGATGGCAGACTTGCCCACGGATCGCATTGAGCCAGGGCCTCCATTCACATCTGTGGGAGTAGATACGTTTGGCCCATGGATGGTTATATCAAGGAAAACTAGAGGGGGTATGGCACACAACAAGAGGTGGGCTTTGCTTTTTACCTGCCTCACAACCAGAGCAGTTCATATAGAAGTAGTAGAAGATATGACTAGTTCTTCTGTAATTAACGCAATCCGTCGCCTCGTGGCCATCAGAGGAGAGGTCAGAGAGTTTCGCTCTGACCGAGGTACCAACTTCGTTGGAGCCGCTGACGAGATGAAGACAAATGTAGTAAACATTGAAGATGAGCCATTTAAAGACCACCTAGACCGCCATGGGATAACTTGGATCTTCAACGCACCCCACTCCTCCCACATGGGTGGAGTGTGGGAACGCATGATAGGCATGGCAAGGAGGATCTTGGACTCAATGTTTCTTAGACAGCAACGTGAGATCACCCACGAAGTCCTCGTTACACTGATGGCAGAGGTCAGCGCCATCATTAACTCGAGACCCATTACTGCTATTTCATATGACTCAAACGCTCCCATGATTCTCAGTCCTTCGTTACTTCTCAATCAGAGGACCACAGGATGCCCCACTTTATGTGAAGGTTTGGATATCAAGGACATCTACAAGGCACAGTGGCGCCATGTCCAAGTTTTAGCAAACACCTTCTGGAAACAGTGGAAGGAACAGTTTCTCCAGAGCCTGCAATCTCGTCGCAAGTGGACTGAGGAAAGACCAAACATCAAAATAGGAGATGTGATTTTGCTGAAGGACTCGAGCTTACCCAGATTTCAGTGGCCGGTTGGAACCGTAGAGAGTGTGTATCGGTCTCATAATGATAACCATGTGCGTAAAGTGCAAGTTCGAATTGTAAGAGATGGTAAACCAGTAATCCTCACCCGTCCTATTACTGAACTGGTGCTGTTAATAAACTGAACTACTACCAAAGAGACTTTAATTTTTCACACTTCAAAGTACATTGATCTATCTGTATTTGTATACAGTGCTATTTTTTATTGTCAGGTAGTTGTATGAGATTTTTAGACATGCAAATGAAACCAGTTTTGGGTAACTTCTAGTCATTGTCAGTATTACAGGTACTATGTTAAGGGTTGTCGGAAAAAGGATTTGTTAGGGTATTTGATGCATTCATTTTTTAGTGTGAAAGGTACACAGTAAGGTTTGTGAAATTTGTTTTCTAGTTATAATTGTACATCATTTTTCAAACAAATAGTATGTTAGCAATATCTTGCAGATATCGGACGGGGAGTGTGGTGGATCGCATTCCGTTTCTATCCGATCCGTTTATATCAGTTTATTTTGTCGAAATTGTCACGAACTGTTTTCCGTATTAACCTTTGGCGCTATATTTTAGCTTCGCACATTTTCCTATGTTCCAAGGCATTCTGTCTTTCTACTCTTGCCAAAACTTACAGTCATTACCAGTGTAAGTAAACATATATGTATTTTGTACATTATTTCTTTCATAATTCGGTATTACCATGGTTTCTATAAACCTTTCGGTATATAACGGTGTAATGTTTACATTTTTCGGTTCACTTGACCTACATTGTCAACCTATACCTGTATCGTAGTGTTTACATAGTTTTTACATTTGTACTTTATTCTAAGTTTGTGTTTTGTTTTGTTTGCAGCTTTTACGATATTAAATCGTTATCTATCTGTCTACGTTGTCTGAATCAATCGGGAGACAGAATAGTTACCATGGAAACCAATGACATGTATTATTTTCATAACATATTTTTTTTTTGGGGGGGGGGAATTTAATGTAAATACCATAGAAATTATAATTGAACCAACAAACTCATAGGTGGTTTATACGTGTTGCTGTATTTAAGATATACAATTTAGAAGAAAAAAAACCATGACATTTGTTGCTATAGAAAAATGTTAATTTTTAAAAAGCCATAGTGATTGAGATTCTGGGCAGCAAAAATTCTTGTTTTAAACACAATTTGGAACCATAACTTGTTTCTATTCGTAAGTGACTTGCCTTACGTTGATATCAAATACATTAAAACATTACTCGGCATCTTAAAAAAAGGAAATGTGATGATTTAAGAAAATCATTCAAACATTTTTTTTAAATTCATCAACACGTCTTTGCAACATCCTGGGTAACATCTTTATTCATCATTAAATTATATAATGACTCAACAACGGCACTTTATGAAATTGTCACGTCATATAAAGGATTTACAATTGCATGTAAAGCTTTCACCACAATACATAACGGTTTTACCCGTGACCATACATAATGGTTTTACCACCATACATAATGGTTTTAATACACCATACCATGATGTTAGTACTGCATATAATGAACTTATCATCTAATGTCAAGAAGTTGCACTGCATAAAAGGATTTTGCAACTGCACATGAAGAGTGTACCATATAACATAACGATTGAACAATAGTTCATTATGATTATAGCTCTGTATGAAATGAGTTTATCATATCATATAAAGATTTATTCATAGCATATAATGAATAAACCACTGCACATAATGATCTTACGACATAACGTAATGATGTTACCATTCATATAAAGATTTTACCCCTGAATATAATGGCGAAATCACAGTATATAATGATATTACCACTGTATATAATGATGTTACCACTGCATATAATGATATTACTATTGCATATAAAAGATTTACCCATTCATATAATATGAAATTGACATTAAGGCAGCTATGGCGTTCCATACTATTTTATCCCTCCCCCTGCATCAAAGTCAAAATGAACAAATTGAAATATTTAAATGTTCAATATTGATTACACAAGACAGACTATAGAAAAGATACAAATCAAGAAAAGAAAAGAAAAAATAACAATATGGTACCGATTTTAATGATATATTGTCAAACTACATGTATATATGGTTTTTTGTGTCATCAGAATATCAAGCAATCTATTACACGTATTACTCTGTCTATTTTTAAATTTCGGTTTTTAAGATTATTTTTAGCCTGAATGTGGCTATTTATAAACTACTTGTAATCTGAAGATCACTATCGTTTTCATCCTTTATTGCGAAGCACTCTTTGTAATGTTGAATCTCCCTCATAAACATGTACCATTAAACAATATTTACCTTCCCCCCCCCCCCCCCCCGGCCACTCAGTCAAAATCGTTTATGCTCATTTTAAAAATGCCACTTTAAAGTTACCATAAACGTATATACATTTTATGCATTATAGAGTTATGGATATACAGGGTACCATTGCCAATGTATTGATATTATTATCTGTTTGGGACCTGTCCCTTAGTGATTTACTTTATTTCTATTTTTTTTTGTAGTTATTTTTTTAAATGAATACTCATTAATAAATATCAATATTCATGAACGCTATTTTAGTTGTGTTTTTTTTTAAATTCTGATGAAAAAAACCTGAAGTGGGTTGTGTTAGTCTATTTACAACGTTAGTAGATTCAGGATAAATGTTTGAATCAGCTAAATAAAACTTCAGAATTTAACGACCTAAGATTACTGGTACTTTTACTCAGAACTAGCCATGAAATATTTCATATTGGTATTTAAAGTATGAATATTATATATTTCATTTTAAGGAATGCATTATTAAAAAGTTACCAAATTAATATGAGTACTAACCGAGTTGGGTCAGTTTTGATTAAAAAATGCTGACGCGAATTATTATTAAGAAATAAGGAATCATTTTTTAAATATTATGATATGATCAAATACGGTCAAATACTGATCAAATCCAATAAAGGCCGAAGAGCTTTATGATAGATTTAATCCCGCGCGGCCTTATTTGATCATCTCAGAATATTCAAAGAATGATTCCTTATCACTTATGTTAATATAATTTTCAGCAAAAGAACGATTTTAAAATATTAAAAATTGTTCAATGTTCTTCATAAACACAGACATACAATGTCCCATAACTCTTCCATTACGTTGATACATGAACTGAACTGTATGTGCTTCTGCACTTGTGTAAAAAAAAAAAAAATTTTTAATTTAAATTAATTTATTTTATTTTGCAATATATCACGGATGGGACTGCAGGCTTGCCTATATAAATCCTCTCCGACATACAAATCATACGCGTAAATACAAGACATACGTGTAAATACAAGACATACGTGTAAAAATGATTGTATAGTTGTTATAATCTCCCATAAAACTTTATATATTCTAAATGCCAGTTGTTATATGTTATGCACAACAAGTGTGTATGTGTGTAGCTTTCTAAACTAGACGAATTGAATAATCAATAAACATTCCAATCAATCAATTCTCAGGAATAGCAGTTCGGGCGCCCGTCAATTTTTTTGGTTCAAATTTGTTAATTTATTTAATTTGTTTGTTTATGATTTGTTTTATTTATCTATTTATTAATTTCTTTGAAAGGGGGGGGGTCTTGTTTTTGTATGTTTCCTTCTTTTGTTTTGAGTTGTGGTTTGTTTTCTTGTTTTTAATTTTTTTTTTAAGTAAAGTACCATTAAAGGTGAATCAGTTTGATATTGTTTGCTATGAAGACGGGAGTGGAAAGTTAACCATGTGTATGTTAAATGACGACTAAAAAACCAAGGTAATATTCAGCAGTGCTTCAACACATATAATGTGGATAACCTTAGTGCAAAGAAATAGACCACAAAAAAGTCGTTTACATTTCCAGATGATTCGCTGACCATAAGGTTATAAAGCTAGGTGCGAAGTGTTATGTATTATCACGTGGTTAACACAGAGTGACTTTAAACTCTGGCACCATTTGCCTTGTTTGTGTACCTTAACTCAGAGCAAGCCTTTTTTCTTGAGGTCAGCTAACGCTTTAACACACTTAAAATTACAACCCTATACCATCCTTGTATTTTTTAGTTTAATTATATTTACATGTACAAAAAGGTGAGTTCATCATTCCAAAGAACGATTGAATAGATTGTAACATTTCTTTTGATTTGATTTTTTCTTCGGTAAATAGCAAAATGTACTGATTAGGTGCAAATCAATTTCTAGCATATATTTAAGAGAGAGAGAGAGAGAGAGAGAGAGAGAGAGAGAGAGAGAGAGAGAGAGAGAGAGAGAGAGAGAGAGAGAGAGAGAGAGAGAGAAAGAGAGAGAGAGTACTTTAAAAACTGCGCTTAACTTGGTGAAAACCTTATTCCATCTAGTAGTATTCACTCTATATTTTAATAGTACTCGTATTATTGAAAATTGCGATTTCATTTTTTAGGGGAGACATGCAAAATCATGATGACATACATTCTTATGAGTGCGATAACTGTGAACAAGAAGCAGCACATTATCATTGTAAAACATGCTGTGGTCATCTGTGCAAGGACTGCAAAATGACCCATGAATCAAAAAGATTAACCAGGAGTCATTCTCTTATTTTGCTATCTGAATACTCTAAGGGTGATGATGTAAAAAAGGATCAATGCACGCCGTGCGACATCAGACGTAAACTTAAAGAGGAAATGGAAACGATAGAAAACTATTGGTTGCCTTTCTTTAAACAGTTGCAGGAAGAAGAGTACGGGAAAAAGAAATCCTTATCTGAAAATGTTCATCAAGTCAAACATGAAATGGAAGAACAATATGGCAAACTAGTTAAAAGATTTACAGATTTGAAAAATAAAGCAATAGCACAATTAGAAAAGGAAAAAGGACCAGCATCAATTGCCATTGACAAAACCATTGAGGAAATGAAGAATACTGTTTGTCTACTGGACAGTCGAGTCAAGAAACTGAAAGATTATCTAGAGGATGATGAGAATTTGCCCAAAAATATGTGTAATGAAATCAACGAAGAGAGCCTAAGTCTAAAAGGATTCACATATATACGAGTTGACCCTTTCTGTCCTGGAAACCTAGATACGTGTTGCTTGCAACAGGTTTTTGGCAACCTACCGACTGTAACCCTGAAACAGATGAAATGAGGTTCATTCCATACTATGCCACAGTCCATTTTACTGGTATTTGATTTTAGCAGTTATTAATGATTGGATTCTTTTTAGACCCAATGTAATATTCCAACTAAACTTTGCGAAAAAAGCAACATCGGTTTAAAAATATATGTACACTTTTCACATAGATAAGCAATTCACGTTACTAATTACAGACGACATTGTTTGTCATAAATCTTTACTTTTTCAATAACATGGGAATTCAATTAAATAAATTTGAATTCATTGATACAATCCTAAGATAAATATCTTTTAAGAAAGGTTGATTCTTTATTCAAAAGTGTTTGCATTAAAAATGTTTGCTAATAGAGTATTTTTTGATAGTAACAAACAAACGCTTAACTTAAAATCAAAGCACAAATTGAGGGTTTTGATGCATTTAATATATCAAATGTATAGTCACATTTGTAACTTAGAGATAGATAGCTTCTTCCTCTTGTATTATCTATATGAATAGATTATGGAACCAAATGCAATTAATCTTATCTAAACAACTTATTTAATTAAAATACTGTATGTCAAATAAATACAAAATAAATATTTTTAACTAAATCACCAAATAATGAATATGTAACCTTTTTGCATTAAATAATAACTGGTTTCTGGCAGTAAAGATTTAACATGCAAAATAATATTTTAAAATCTTATTAGGAAAATTTTGAATGTTACAATATATAAATAGTGCCTGTTTGGGAGGGTAACAGTTGAAATTGACACCCCAAGAAAACCATTGTCAACCGACGCGAAGCGGAGGTTGACAATGGTTTTCGAGGGGTGTCAATTTCAACTGTTATCCTCCCAAACAGGCACTATTTATTTTGTTATACTGAATGTCTTTTTTAAAATTTTTAAGAAAATTTTACTGCTTTTATATAGGAATAACGTGAATTCTACAGCGAACCGTAGGCGCATAATTTTCGCGCATGTAATATTTTTTAATGTTACCCGTTGCCAAGTGCGTTGCTAACGCTGAGGGTAATAGTAAATATTATTAACTGCGTCTTAACCAATCAGATTTCAGTATTTAACATGAAAGTATAACAATGAAAATTAGCACGTTATGAAACGTGTAGGATCAATATATGGTACAGAATATCTGTTAACAAAGGTTGGTTTCCCCAAACGAGCCTCCTTAGATATAGTTATATTATGACCCAGATTAGCATAAATATAAGTGTGTGTATTCTTTTCCCTCCGCTTTTTATGATAAGTGTTGATGGTGATAAACGTCAACACTGTTCCTTATACACTACGTTTTACGCGAATGGGATTTTCATTCTTACGTCGACTCGATAAATTCCAGTGAACTTGAAATAAAAGATACCATAGAGTCTGCGTCATCTGTTTCATATTTGGATATTTTACTGGAAATGGACATTGATGGTAACCTTACAAAACTTTATGATAAACGCGATGATTTCAATTTTTCCATAGGAATTTTCCTTACTTATGTAGCAATATCACCTGCATATGGTGTTTTTGTCTCTCAGTTAACTCGATACGCAAGCGTATGCTCTTCGTATGAACAGTTTCTAGGGCGAGCAATCTACCGACAAACAAGTTGATAAAACAGGACTATCAACAGTCTCGTTTTAAGTCATCTTTTTGTAAGTTCTATGGTCGATACAACGACCTTGTCAGCAAATACATGTACAATCTTCCATTTGATGAAGTCAGTCATGTTAAACATGAAATGGAAGAACAGTATGCCAAACTAGTTAAAAGATTTACAGATTTGAAAAATAAAGCAATAGCACAGTTAGAAGAAGAAGAAGGACAGGCATCAATTGCCATTGACAAAACCATTGAGGAAATGAAGAATAAAGTTTGTCTACTCGACAGTCGAGTCAAGAAACTGAAAGATTTTCTGGAGGATGATGAGAATTTGCCCAAAAATATGTGTAATGAAATCAACGAAGAGAGCCTAAGTCTAAAAGGATTCACATATATACGAGTTGACCCTTTCTGTCATGGAAACCTAGATACGTGTTGTTTGCAACAAGTTTTTGGCAACGTACCGACTGTAACCCTGAAACAGATGAAATGATGTTCATCCATACTATGCCACAGTCCATTTTACTAGTATTTGATTTTAACAGTTACTAATGATTGGATTCTTTTTAGACCCAATGTAACAATTCCAACTAAACTTTGCGAAAAAAAACAACATTGGTTTAAAACTATATGTACACTTTTCACATAAATAAGCAATTCACCTTACTAATTACAGACGACATTATTTGTCATAAATCTTTACTTTTTCAATAACATGGGAAATTAATTAAATAAATTTAAATTCATTGATTCAATTCTAAGACAAATATCTTTTAAGAAAGGTTGATCCTATATTTAAAAGTGTTCGCATTAAAGATGTTTGCTAAAAGAGTATTTGTTGATAGTAACAAACAAACGCTGAACTTAAAATCAAAGCGCAAATTGGGGGTTTTGGTGCATTTGATATAACATTTGTATGGTCAAATTTGTAACTTAGAGATCGCTTCTTCCTCTTGTATTATTTATATGAATAGATTATGGAACCAATGCAATTAATCTTATCTAAACAACTTATATCATTAAAAATACTGTATGTTAAATAAATACAAAATACATATTTTTAATTAAATCACTAAATAATGAATAGGTAACCTTTTTGCATTAAATAATAACTGGTTTCTGGCTGTAAAGATTTAACATGCAAAATAATATTTTAAAGTCTTATCAGGAAAATTTTGAATGTTACAATGAAAATTAGCAAAATATGAAAAAAATAGGATCAATATATGGTACAGAATATCTGTTAAAAAATAACCACAAAGGTTGGTTTCCCCAAAAAGCAGCGGAACGAGCCTCCTTAAATATAGATATATTATGACCCAGGTTAGCATAAATATAGGTGTGTAAATTCTTTTCCCTCTGCTTTTTATGATAACGACTCGAAATATCCCAGTGAACTTGAAATTAAAGATACTATAGAGTATGCGTCATCTGTCTCATATTTGGATATTTTACTGGAAATGGATATTGATGGTAACCTTAGAACAAAACTTGTGATAAACGCGATGACTTCAATTTTTCTATAGTTAACTTTTTTTTTACTTATGTAGCAATATCACCTGCATATGGTGTTTTTGTCTCTCAGCGTATGCCCTTCGTATGAACAGTTTCTAGGGCGAGGCAACCTACCGACAAACAAGTTCATAAAACAGGACTATCAACAGTCTCGTTTGAAGTCATCTTTTTGTAAGTTCTATGGTCGATACAACGACCTTGTCAGCAAATACAATCTTCCGCTTGGTCGCATGCTGACTGACGTTTTTCATATTAATTGTTAGACCATAATTAATCATCTAATTGTCTACGGACTTTTCCGGTTTTTCCCCCAAATACAACAAAGAGCATAATGCGGGTGTGACCGGTCAGCAGAGACGCTCACTCCTCTTACACACCTGATGTTATCTATATATTATCTATATATTTTTGAAGGTCCGTGTTGCTCTGCTTTAAATTTGTATTTTGTTTTATTGATTTTTTTTAGATGGTTGACGGTTTGTTATTGTCATTTTTCATGTACTTCCTCGCGACTATATCATATTTATGTACATGTACCATTGAAAAATGGTGTTTGGATTCCTATAGATAATCAAAGTACTGAAAGTACTGAAAAGCGCTAACCTAGCTTGGTTCTAAGAAAATTTACTGTGTGCAAGCGTAGGCGGAAATGAGCCTTATTGAAATTTTGGTTTATGTTTAATGAATATCAATTAAAAGTATCGAAGGCCAGATTTCTTTAAATATATGTTACTTTCTGAAGATGATGTGAATTAAAGCTGAACACGACTTGTATATGGATACTTGCCTGAAAAAAGATATGTTAAAATCACAAATTATACCTTTTGAACAGTAATTTATCACAGTTTTTGACATTTTCTTGCAAAAATCGATTTTATTTTTCTATATTTTAGCTTCTGAATACGCACTATATTTTTTCATCACTGCATAGCATCCCGTGCTGAAGTACGTAAGCCCAGCAAACCAATCGTATCTACTCGGCCATTTCCGTCACCCAGATAACTGGTTCCCTATACCTCTTACCAGTTTAAATTATGTATATTTCTGCTCATAGAGGGCAGTTATTCCTTGCACCGGAAATAGAAGTCTAACGACAATAAAGCGCTGAGCTATGCTTAGCGCTTTAAAAATGAATTTTAAATATTTGCGTGTGGTGCATAAATAGCAAAATAGAGGCCGGTCTTCTGCTGATGACGTAATTATTTATAAAAAGGGACGCTTGTCATCGATCTTTTTAAAACGAGATCCTTATAGATGTGCAAACTAGCAAGTATGCGTAGGGAAAAAATAAAAAATAGAGTGTTTGATCATCGATATTTATAGTAACAGGGTTTTTATAAATACATTTTAACAATGGATGATGTCTACCTTAAATATTTGATTTTCTTCACATTGCCTTTGGTACGTGAGGGAAAAAACATCAACAATTTCATCGCGCTGAGTTTCAAACAAAGCTTCCAACGATATATTTTCAAATCGATGATATAAATATTTCTAACTTTATATTAAATCCTAGACTGTATTGTATTTAAACCGTTTTGAAACGGAGTAAGGGTTTATATAAATAAATAGATTAATTTTAAATATTTAAAACATTTTCTTTAAAAAAAAAAAAAAAGAGTAAATCAAGGGGGTAATCAAATAAAAAAAGTTCATGCTATATGTACATTAAAATTGAACAACTATCATCATATTTATCATCATGTAATATTGAAATGATGATTTCTTATTTCTTATTTTAATGTAATCTTAGTAAATCAATTATCAAATACCATATATTCAACGTTTTGTGTATTTTTTTTATTTCGTATAACTATGTAAAAATTCCACTTGCACTCCAACAGTACGCTATTTGCGTCATTGATGAAATGCATTTGGTATGTAAATATAAATATAAATCAATAGAGCTTAGGGAACTAAGGATTCGTGAAATATGTGTGCCAGGATCAGTCTGGTTTCATTGATTATTCCGTTCAAGTGCAGTACTGTTATATTTTCTATTAAAAGCATATCTACAAATCTTTCCGTCCAATGTTCGGATGAATAAAATACCCGAATGCGGTGAATCATGAATAGTGTTCCCGCCTTTATGTAAGTGTAATAAAAAGAAATCGACAACTTATATAGAGGTAGTCGAAAATAAAACGGAAATTATACGTATTATTGAATTCGAACTCTGATAAACCTAAAATCCATCCAAGACCATTTTTTAAAGTTATATTTTAATAAGACAAGCAATATTACTATACATTTATGATTAAGTGTGTAAAACTTACCACATTGTAGTTTTGGTATACTTGTAAAATATTTACACCCCCCCCCCCAGTGCTTGATACCATTCTTCTTAAAAATGCTAATAATTTGCACAGGTCATGCGCGGAGCAGGGGAAAAAATCCGGGACTCGGAAACGGATATTCAAGTTTGCCGGGGGAGGGTAGAGGTTCAATCCTTATATTTAGTAAATTTTTACCTTGTAGATTTAAGAAATTTGAAATTTCCAAACCACCCCTTTTTATTTGCGCATGCAGATTTTAATGCTACAAACATTTAGTATATGTAAAATTAACCATTTCACAGAACCATTTCTATTGTTTTGATATAAAATGAGTAAGTAAATGTTCATCATAGTGACATTTTACATACATGTCATTTGTAACAAAGTATATGTCAAAAATTAGTGATAATAAAAGTTCGTATCGCTCATTATGGCATGTATTTTTAATTACAACATAAATATACTTTCATTGTTGTTGTTTTGATTTCCAAAGAAACATTTCTTTATCACATTTCAGTGTTCATTTATTTCTGTTTGTAAATTTTTTAAATATGATTGTGCATTTTATGTTTATACTTCCATTCAATATACAGTAGTGGATTTGTGCCAGTTGTGGATAAATTATTTTTTCCTGCAATCGATAAACAAATTGCTTAATTTAATGTTACAAAACATTTGAAAAATACCGGTTTTTCTTTTTCATTTTTAATTTATTCATGATGGTATGCTGTCATTTGTAAATAAATGAATTACACTGTTCATTTTGTGTCTCTTTATGTTTACTTCCTGAATATATTTACTTACAATGAAATTTGTTTTGGTTATTCAATTTACTTAATATGTTTATTCTGAAAGAACAACATTGTACAGTAGAACTCAATAGTAGGTGATTATAAAGATATTAAATATTTTAACGAGCACAGATTTTATATCTCTTGAGTGTAAAATAATTAGCGGAGGAGGGGGGCAATAACTCTGATCAAGTGCTCCACAGCTCCTTATAACATGTTTTGAACTAACTGTCGTCACGAAAACAGGACCTTAAAGTCAACATTTCATAAACTCTTTTTTTTTTTTAAATCGGATAAGCCAACTCTTTCTAAGCACAATTATACAGAAATAGCCAATATCTTGTGTTTTAAAGCATTCATGACATTTTTGGTAAGACATGTAGACACTACTTTGACGAATCTCGTAAAACACGCAAGGACGTCACAAGCGTTAATTGTTTTGTAATAATTTTTCCGTTGCTTCTGTTAATCGTCTTTAATTGTTAAATGAAAAATTAATTTATAAAAGTTGCAATTAAAGATCAAATATAATTTATCTGAAATCTACATGCAGCTCTATATTGATAAATCACATGTCACTTGACACTTAACCTTTTTCTTTGCTACAGTAGATGTATATTAAATACAGACAATGCTTTCCAGATGTAGTACAATAGTTGTATATTATGAACGAACAGTGGTTAACACTTAATATAACATTACTTTTGATCTAAAACATATCGCTGGATAAAACACTATACACAAGATTACTTTTACCCCATTTATTTTTTGCTCTTCTTTCCTTGCAAACAGTTTCATTACGTTCTGTACTAGCCTGGACACAATTGTGTTTTAAGAGAGATAATTTGAAACATTGAAATTTGCCCAGTATAAACTCGCCCACTGACAAGGAAGACAAAAGGGACTAAAATGAAAGGGGAAGATATTTCCTAGTTCATGTATACGGTATGTTCAATGAATATTAACCTAAACATTATTTATGAAAAGTGAATGAATAGTATAAATAAGTTAATTAGAGTATACAAAATACAATTTAGAATCCCGCGGTATATTTTATAGATACTTCCAATAAGGAAATTTGATATGCTTGTTGTAAGAAAAATTACTCTTTTTTATTTAAATCACATTTTAGCAATGGATGATGTCTATTTTATATTAACTACAATTTAGAACTTATCTAATTGCAAATTTCCTTAAGAAAATTTGATATGCTTGTTGTCAGAAAAAGGTTACTTTTTATTAACATCACATTTCAGCAATGGGTGATGTCTATCTTAAATATTTGATTTTCTTCACATTGCCTTTGGTATGTTCACACACAAACAGATTGTCGTTATTGTCCACACATAAGCCAAAAGGACACTGCAGATCACAGTTATCGATGTAACGAAGAAACTGTCCGTCATGATCCAGAATGTGGATACAATGGTTGTCGAAGTCTGCTGTCAGGATACGACTCTGACTGTCTGTTGTGATACCCCAGGGTTTAAATGGTTTGTTCTTGGTACCCGACGGACGACCGGTGTATCTCCATTTGAGTTTCCCGTCATGATTCACCACCACTATAGCACAAGCCGTAAAATCAGCTACACATATGTCATGGTTTCTGTTTTCAGTAATGTATTTCATACTTGCATTCCCTGAGTACAAGGATTTACCGTCTCTGTCATATTGAATTGATTGTTTCTCTGTAGATCCCGAGTAACGGACAACTTTGGATTGAGTTTCATCATCACTGAACATGGTAACTAGGATTTCATCGGTAGAGGTGACACACAGTTGTGATGGCATCCAACCCTGAATTGTGATCAGCACTTCTGTCTGTCCATTCTTTACTATACTAACTGTCCCTATTTTCCACAATGTGTACAAAAGATTACCATCACTGTCTATGGCTATATCAAGGGTCATTCCTAAAGTTGGTTTGACTGTCTGAAGTAACACACCTTTAATGTTAAAGCATTTGGTATCTTTAGCCAGTCCACTCGCCCATATCTTGTCTTCATTAAGACAGGAAACGCTGCGAAGTGTTTCATGCCCAGTATGTATTGTGGCAACATGTTCCGGTTTATCCAGTAATTCTCTTGCTGAAGTGTTGGGTTGTTTTAGTGACAATACATTTTCTTTCGTAGAAGTAGATAATGGGGTGATCTGTCCATACCAACTATACAGCTGCTTTCGGTCTATTGGTTTTGGAATGAATGTTGGAAGGGTTACCTGAACCTTGGGTGGAAATTTTCGGAACTCTCTGATCTTAGAGCTGTATTCATTGGTAGAAGATATATCAGTGGACTTCTCAATTTTCCTCAAAGCCAGAAATGTTTGTTTTATGAGAGACTGTATCTGTTTTATTTCATCCAAATGTTTCCTTAAAATATCCCTGTGTTTTACTTTTATCTCGTCGATTTCGGATTTCATTTTGTTGATAACGAAATCGATTTCTCTCTGCCATTGCTCTCCTTGCTTAAATAGTGTTGTTGTAAGTTTCTCATATCCTCCATCCAGGTTGGCGAGCTGTTTTTCCAAGTCCCGAGCAATTTCTTCATACGTAGGAGAAATAAGATTCTCCAACTCTTTTGTGTCTTTCTTAATAATTTCTTTCTTTTCATTGTAAACTTCTGTAACTTCTACAAAATTATGTCCCTTGTGCCGGTTTGATGCAGTACAGGTGGAGCATACCGAAATGTTACAATCTTTGCACTGTAATTCACAATTTTTGTTTTGATGTATTCCACATTTCGGATAAATAAGGGTTGATCTCCGTTCCAGGAATGGGACTATTTTATGTTTGTCATATCCATCTGAGATGTGTTTGCCTATACATGACGTGCATAGGTTGACATGACAAAAGTCGCAGTAGTTGTGTACTATGGCGGTCTCACAAAGGTCACATCGGGGCACATCCTGGGCATCAGAATGAGGATCCATGGCATTTCTATGAAAGGTCATTAGTTTATAATAAACGAAGTCGAAATAGTTGTACTTGACTCAGAGGTTAAACAGAATGTTATATAATCAAAACGAAAGTAGCTTAATTTCTAATGTAATTAGGATTATATGTTTCATTCACACTAGCTCGCATCTAATGTATTAGATACGTTTAAACGCACTTATAGATAGATATATATAACATACCTTGTTAACAAGAAATAACACAATCTCTAACTGCCTGGTATGTGTGTCCTAAACATGGCTGATCCTGCTCTGGTTGCTACCTGATCAGATATTGAAAAATATCAGAGCTACTCCCCGTTCATCACTATCGCCGTTGTCAACAATCTAATCAAAATTAGATCCTTCACGCTCTCATATTCGATAAGTCGCTCAATCAACAAAGTCAAGGGTCTTCAGTCTACGTTTGGCCGCGGGACACGGACCCCTGACGTTTATAATTGTTTTATAACAAATTAAAGTTTTTTAATTATTGTGTTCTGAGGTAATATAAACAAAACAAACCATTTAAAAACATTTTCAAAAACCAGAAACGTTTTCAATCCAGAAGCAATTAAACGGTTAAAGCAAAGAAATCTTAAACTCCTCTCCAATCTTTAAAATTCATAAACGGCCAAGAAACTGATAAGTTTTTATATAATACAAGAGGCCCAGACCATGGGTAACAACGCTCATTTGAACAACAGTTCTTGCATGTATAAATATAATTTTATTTTAGAATTATTTTATAAATAATTTTTTCAAAAATATTTTCAAATATGAAGCTTTTTAAAAATATCGTAAAACTATAATGTATTTTAATATTTCATAAAAATCATGGTATTTATTTTAGATATTGTACTTTGAGCTTACATTCACCGATAAACATGGACTTTTTGCATTGATGAAACGGAAATGTTGCTGATTTGATATCAGAAGTATAATTGTTACAGTATAATAATTGCATTTTCTAACCCGTTTAGTTTGAGGAATATTGTATGAGGTCAATCGCAACTTCTCGGGCCTTTCCGGCAGGCTCGGAAAAACACCTCGAATGTATTACCTAGGCGTCCATGACAACCCCCCTTTTTGTAAAACTTGAAATAAATAGAACGCATTTTACGATCTGTTAAGATGTGAGCTATACTTCATTAAAGTAAACGATATACACTAAAATATAACACAGAAGTGACATACAAGACTGTCTAGCCGATACTTATTTTAATTGGAAGCGACTCCATTTTGTATAAAATTCTGACATCCGGTGATATTAATACATTCAAGGTGTTTTTCCGAGCCTGCCGGAAAGGCCCAAGAAGTTGCGATTTGTATGAGGTATGTACACGTACATAAAGTCGTCGAGTGAATGAACACTAATAACAAGTGGATTTGGTTTGTCAAAATAAACAATAAGACAATTTATGTTGCGTGCAGAATATCAGAAATATAATCAATTAATGTATTTATATTTCAAGATTAACATTGTTTGACTAGAGACACTAAATTGTATTGTGATCAATATTGTGAAATTTGCCCGCGAGCATGTAAATCAAACATTTTGATTTGTCACTGAGAATAATTTGAAATGAAACGGGTGTAAGGCGAATTCACATATGTACATTTATTTAGTTTACGTTCTATCAAATTAAGATTATATAACTTTGTTTTTAAGGATTTTGTTTCTCTTTTCCATTATTTGATGAGGTACTATATAATTAAATGTTATTTCTTAAATGTATTTTTTATTTAATCTATATCCCTTATATCTTTTAATTACACCATTTGATTATGCATTCATATTTTCGGTTCATTTTATATATATGCCTATAATATTATGAGAAATGCGTTATTAAAAATTTGATTTCACCGTCTGCAATAATATATTGTAGACCTACATAGAACTGTCATGTTGTAAATTTTAAATTAACTTGATGGGTGTAAATACAATATATACAACATAACAACCAGTCAAAATAATTGTAAAAGTTTGTTTTAACAATTAATTCAAAATTTACAACATGACAGAACTATTCAGTGAGAGAAGGTTGATTTAAAACGGTAGAAATATTCCTCGGCTAAGAAATAATATATTTGAAAGTACTAGTAATTTCCTATTTTATAAACTAAATGACAACAGTTAAGATGCTTTGTTCGCATTCTAAAAGCGTTATGGATTTTCATTCCTTCGCGGAATTATTCATCCTTATGAGATTATAACCGTAAAATCAATATAACGCTTTCGCGCATTACATAGTGTTTTGAAATTTGTATATTATCTCTTAAGTTTCATGCACACTTTCCATCCGATGCTAGAAAACGATATAAGATTTCGTTCAAATCAAATCAAAAGTTGTGTGTGAAATATACCCCATTCAAGTGAACTCTCTTTCCTTCAGTTTACTCGAAATATGCACTAAGCTTTATTATTAAATTGACCTAAATTTAACCGGTCCTATGTTAGATCTGATAATGTGGGATGCACGACGAATCAAGAATTTATTTTTCAGGACGCCTTGGGGAAGGGGGGGGGTGTCCGAGGGAAAATTGCGTTTGCCTAGGGGTGCAAACATTAATTGATACCATAGGCAACGGAACCGGGGGGGGGGGGGGGGGGGCAGCCCCCCCCCCCCCCCCCACACACACACTTGTTTTTCAAAGTTAGTCGCAACTATAACAATAATCTTTTTCTTGTCAAAATTGTTGATGAATCTAGCCCCCACCCCCCCCCCCCTATAAAAACTGCTTCCGACGCCACTGGATTCCATGTACATTGGGCATCATTATTGTTGACATCTTTTCGTAAGAGTTCTATAAGTTTTAATGCTATGACCGAATAAAACAATGGCTAAATTTATCATCAAGGGATAAGCTCAATTTTGAAAAAAAAAAAAAAAAACATTTGCAATTTCTTGGAATCAAAAGCGAAAGTAGCTGCAGCTAATCGCTTGGAAAATAAAAAATAATCCTTTTTTTTCTTCTTCAATTGACAGATTCTGTTATATACAATATTGTACGCCAGCCTCAAATATCATCATTCATATACACAATATTTATTTTTATAGTAAATAATTTGTCCCTTTACCTAAAAACACTACAGATGTTAAAGCGTACAATAGGCTTCCGCAGACTAGCCTTACCATCAAACTTTTCTAGTATCTATAAATATCTACGTCGGGATTCCCCCATGGGTTTGTACAACCAGACGTAGAAGTTGATTGTCGTAAGTATTTAGTTAAATTAATATTGCTAATTACTGATTGGTAAAAGTTTGAATTCAGGATTACAGATAAATTGTTTTTATAAACCCTCAGTATTAGATGATCAAAATAAAAATATGAACTATTATATGTGTAGAATATGTTGCTCTTTGTCCGTCTCACGTGCATTCTATAGGAATAAGTGATAACAGGCACACAATGTTCATCGCTTCTTGACAAAAAAAATGGAGGGGGGGGGGGGGGCTCCATATTGTAATCAAATTTTTATTTATAAATTAAAGAAAAAATGTTTTCTAACAATGGTGGGAGAGGGGCAGGCATTGTTATACTGGGTAACTTGCACTGTTTACATTTTTTTTTAATTTTAATCGCATCAAAGCACTGTAGCTAAAGACATTTATAATAATTAAGATAATGAAACAGTCCTTATTCCACATTTATTTTACCTATAATATAGAGTGCAGATAAATGTCATAAGTAACACGTGGAGAGAGACAATCCCAAACTGACCAAAGTTTAAATCAACATCTGTACATATAGATCGTTACAAAAATACTTAATCTTATCTGTATCTGACTGACACCCAATTTATGCTATCACTCCCTTCTAGATCCGCGCATCGGATGTTGATCATATATAGTTCCTATTTTCTCCCCCCAAACCCCCCAAACCCCCTCGGAAAATAAGATTTACACAGTAAATTTAACAATAGCCCGACCCCCCCCCCCGGAATAGAATTAAAATTTGGATCTCCCCCTTTAAAAAAGTGTCTGAATAGGCGCATGTATCAAAATCAACGCCTTTATAATGCGATAACTACTGTTTGTTCGGTAGTATTCATTTTTACAGTTGTCTTTTAAAAATATTAAGTGTTTTAAAATTTATTATAAATTTGTGATTGTTATTGCAGCAGAATCAAGTTACTTTATGCATTCGTGAACAGTATAACTGAGATCTTTAATTTCTTTTCGGGGGGGGGGGGGGGGGGGTGGGGCTTTGGATTTGTTATTAGCATTCCATTTTGTATACACTACTATACGACGGTTGTTAAAATAATTGTGGACACTTTTAATTTCATTCTAAATAAAAAACCTAATTTTCAGACGAGTATTATGATATGAATAAAAATCAGAGAAATGTAAATTTCTTATTTTGAAGTTATTATTGCATGTATAAACATTGCCTATACAGGCCGCATGGCCCAGTCTGACGTTGAATTATATAATTACATTTATGCAAATAAATGCATTTTTGGCAATCATGAATTATCTCCCTTAACCTTTTTAACCGGTAGGTAGCAATGTTGTAGTAATTTGTACGGGTAGAGTTTGTCTGCCCATTTCACCGCTAGGTGGCAGCTTGAATCAAAACAACGCACCCAAAATGAAAGTTTAAAAAGATGTTCAATCTGTAAATGAGTTGACAAAAATAGAGGTTTTTATAACGTAATATTCCTTAGTTTACCTGAAAATATATACTATACCGCGTTCACCTTCTGCCCAGAGGATATAATCGCGCGCTTCATTAGAAAATTGTAAACTAGTATTTTTAGATATCATTGCTTTTAATTAAACCATGATAAAAGGACAAGTACATATTTTTTTTAAAATAGCATACATTTTTAGAGTAGAAACATAAAGATATGCTACAGTGGATTTAGGGGCCCAGACCCCCCCCCCCCCCCTTCCTGCAAAATTCTAATTTCTTTAAATTTACATAATATAAAATCACCAAATATATGCATCAGACAACACCTTTGGGAATGTTTCTGGATCTGCGCATGATATGTTTCAGATTTTTTTATTTCTCATTTTCTTTGGCTTTCAGAAAGACCATACATGTAATTCAGTCAAAGATGTATTCAAGTTTTAGAAAATACCTGAAGACACACCGGGTAAGTTAATAAACAAAAAATAAAACTTTGAGTTTTTATCTGGGAACCCTGTAGTTATCTTAATGAGTTCTTGTCTCGACACATTGTTTTAATGTTTCATAAACGATCAAGGGATATAGCTTGCTACATTATTTAATTTCACGATGCAAATTCAATTTTATTGTGTTTGTTAACTCCTAAATTCGTTCTAAAAACAAGACAGTCGTATTTCTTTTTTCCTTTTTTAAGAAAAGAATGAAATGAAATTATTTCTCATATATATTGACAATACATACAGAGACAACTTGTTTTTCGGTATACTTTTTGTTAATAATATATCTGAATTGTCCTCTTAAGAAGCGAATGATTCAATGACAAAATATAACGATGTGTCTACCTTTGATCCAGCGCAGGCATATCCCACTTACTCACCCTCTCCCTTAGAAAATCCTCATTTCTTTTATACACCTAGAAGTAAAATGACCGAAAATATGCTTTGAAACTTCCAGGGAAGCTCAGATGATCCTCTCCCCCATCCCCTCCCTTGGAAAAAATCTGGTTTCCGGCATGCAGTGTTTATCATTTCAACATTCTAATAACCAGACAAAATTGGTTTTTTTCCCTGCTTGCAAGAGAACTGGCTGGTACTGCTTTTTAAAATTGTAGATTATATCTAACACTGTTTAAATTATTAAAGTTGATTTGTATTTCATATTTCAGCCGAAATCGGAGACAAGTTCCGGTCAACATTTTGTTGAGTGCGACAACTGTGAAACGGAAGCTGCGCAGTATTTTTGCAAATCATGTCCAGGTCACCTCTGCGAAAACTGCAAAACGGAGCATGAAGCAAAAAGGTTAACTCAAGATCATGTCGTCGTTTTGTTATCCAAGTATAAATCAGACCCGTTCGTGTGTCAGGAGTCCAAAAAGGGAAAATGTGCATGTACAATCAAGAAAAGTCTCACAAAAGAAAGAGAAGAAATCATAACTCATTGGGTGCCTTTCCTTGAAAAAATGCAAGAAGAAGAAGAAATGAAAAATACATTGTTATTTATGAAAGTTGGTGCTGTCAAAACTGAAATCGAAGGACATTTTGACCAAATTATTGAAAAATTTACCAATCTTAAAGAAGAAACCATTCGCATTTTCGAAGAGGAGAATGATAATGCTACAGATGCCATTAACAGAACGATACTTGAAATAAAAGAGAACACACGTAAATTGGAGGATCGAAGGAATGAAATCAGTTATATCTTAGAGGGAGACGATGAAGATGTGAAGAAAAACATGTGCATGAAAATTAAAGAGGAGAAGTTGACTCCAAAACGGTTCTCTTTTGAGGTCGAAGATTTCTGTCCAGGCAATTTAGAGAACAACATTGTGCAGCAGATTTTTGGGAAGCGACCAGCTATTTCTAGTCATGAAACCGGTCCACACAACAGGTATGCACTGAAACGCAATCAATTCACACAGATTTTGAAGATCAATCTATATTGTAAATAGGGTTTTGGGGCACGTTTAGTCAGATTTTTACATGCATACTGCATAAAATGATACATATTGATGTAATAAGTAGCGAGATGTCATGAATATGATTCTAAGGGCTACTGTTGCCATGATAACGGCTATCAAAGATACCAAAATGGCAAATCTTAGCAATATAAAAGTAAAGATGAAAAATAACTGCACTTATCTTATAAAATATTAAATAACAATATGGTCAATTTTCAAATTATAGAAAATATCTGTGGACAAATCAAAATCTTTTGAACGTTACCATGGAAACCAATTATTATTTTCATACCATGATTTTTTTTTGGATTTTCAATGTAAATACCATAGAAATTATAAATGAACCAACAAATCATCGGTGGTTTATACGTGTTGCTGTATTTAAGATATACAATTTAGAAGAAAAAAACCCATGACATTTGTTGCTATAGAAAAATGTTAATTATTAATTCTGGGCAGCAACAATTCTTATTTTAAACACAATTTGGAACCATAATTTGTTGTTGCCTTACGTTGATATCAAATACATTTAAACATTACTCGGCATCTTAAAAAAAGGAAATGTGATGATTTAAGAAAATCATTCAAACATTTTTTTAAAATTCATGATCATCAACACGTCTTTGCAACGTCCTGGGTAACATCTTTATTCATCAAAAGATATCAAATTAATAACATATAGAGAAAATCCGGTTACGATACGTGGCCTCCGAATTTCGATATTTACATTATTTCTTATTCATTTCGATCATTTATTTAAAAGTTCTCTAACCACAATTTACAATGTACATCTGACAATTCTTTTTTTTCAGATTTGTTACCTTGGTCTCATCAAAGTTAGAAAAAATCGGAATTAAATCTCCAAAATAGATACGGGAATGATAAACGTGTTTGTATTTTGCTTCAAAATATTTAATAATATATATTGATTTAAACAACATTTTATTTAATACAATATATTGAATGGGATGTGGCAGCAGGCACACCCTATTTTAGCACTCCCCCTGCATCAAGGTTAAAATCAACTAATTGAAATATTTTTAAAAATGTTCAATATTGATAACACAAGAAACTATAGAAATGATACAAATCAAGAAAAGAAAAGAAAAAATAACAATATGGTACCGCTTTGAATGATATATTGTCAAACTACATGTATATATGTTTTTTTGTCATCAGAATAACAAACAATCTATCACATGTATTACTCTGTCTATTTTTAAATTTCGGTTTTTAAGAATATTTTTAGCCTGAAAGTTCTATCGTGCATGTGGCTATTTATAAACTACTTGTAATCTGAAGATCACTTTCGTTTTCATCCTTTATTGAGAAGTACTCTTTGTAAAGATGAAAATCCCTCATAAACATGTATCATTAAAGATATTTTACCCCCCCCCCCCCATCCAGTTAAAATATGTTATGCTCATTTTAAAAAAAGCCACTTTGATGTTTACATAAACATATACATTTTATGCATTACAGAGCTATGGATATACAGTGTACCATTGCCAATGTATTGATATTATTGTCTCTTTGGGACCTGTCTCTTAGTGATTTACTTTATGTTTTTTTTGTAGTTATTTTTTTAAATGATTACTCATTAATAAATAACAATGTTCGTGAACGCTCTTTTAGTTGTTTTTAAAGTGAAAATTCTGATTAAATAACTGAAGTGGGTTGTGTTAGTCTATATGCATTTTAAGTAGATTCAAGATAAATGAATGAGCTAAATAAAAATTCAGAATTTGATGACCTTAGATTACTATAGTCTGTCCCAAGTTATTGCTTCCATCGCTTTTTGATGATTTTTAATAAAAATACACATACCTGTAAAAGAAATATAGTTGATAATCGATAGAAGGCAATAAATCAAAGATATATTCATTAAACAATGATCATTTTTCACTCATAAAAGTACAAATGAACGAAAACAAATTTCTTATGGAGATTTATCATGGGAGATGTTTACATGTACATCTTTTCTCCATTCGGAAGTACTTGGGACATCTCGCCTTATTTTTCAACGTTATCATCCGGGCTCATTAATGGCTGGTGCAGTGCAAAATCCCCGTAGACTTTCTATTTCGGGATATGTATTGAAATCTGAAGCGGTAGAAGGGGCGTTTCAAAACAGATAATCTGGACATCTTTCATATTAGTGGATGAACAGAGTTGGAGCACAAAGGTATTTATGATTATCGAAATATCAACCAAAAAGTAGTGGAAGTTTCACACCCACTTTTGTATCGTGTGAATATGATTAAGTTGGGGAATAGCTTGGTAGGATGCCACTCGGCTTTCTACTGGTTGCTAATGGAAAAGAGAAACAATTCCGTAAAATTAAAACAAGTTCTTTATTCTTTAAGCGTAGGATGGAAAGTGTAGTAAAACATAAATATATTTCGAAACACCCTGTAGTAAAACACAGCAATGCGAGAAAGCGAGATCGTTTTTACGTTTATAATCTAAGTATCGATAATTCCGCATAAGTATGAAAATGCATCACGCTTATAAAATGCAAGAAAACAAGAAAACAAACTAGACTCTTGTTGCAAAAGCAACAAAAAGGTCTTCCGTTTTGATATACATGTATCAATTTAACTGTAAGACATTGCTTCTCTCACATAAATAAAAAATGGAAATGAAAATTATTGTGAATGATAAAAATATCAAAATTGGGTGTACTTCCTGTGACGACCGGAAGTTACGCCGGATAAAACAAAATGGTGTTAACACATGTACATACATAGGTCTATCATCCCACAAAGTTTGGTTGTTCAAGTCGTTACTGTTTTTGAGATCTCGTCGAAATCAGGTTTTTGGTCTCTGGACAGGAAACGGGCAAACGGAAGTGTTCAATGTAAATTGTATTCAATATTTCTTGTATACTTGCCTTTTGTACATTATTTTTCATTTATCTAACTAAAATATATCAAAGGAAAACAGTTAAACTGATAAACAGCTCGATTTTTATAACTCTTTCGGTATGGACCGGAAGTGACGGAAGACAAAATGAAACCGGTTAAACACATCTTCAATCAAATGTCTATCATCTATGAAAGTTTGGTGTCTTGATCGCTTATAGTTTCTGATATCTCGAGGGTACAAAATGTGTTTTAAAAAAGCTACCTGAGATAATTGAGATATCTCACCGGAAGTAGAAATTTTTTGTTGATGTTACATCGCAGAGATTTCCTATGTATAGATTTATTCTTATATATTTATTCTATTGACAAAAATATTGATGCGTAAAAAAGAATATTTTTTAAGTGCTTCCGGTGACGACCGGAAGTTATGACGAACAAAACAAAAGTGTTTAAACACATTTACAGCTATAGGTCTATCATCCCACAAAGTTTGAATGTTTAAGTCTTTACCGTTTTTTAGATCTCGAGGTGACAAGCTTTTTGTCGCGGGACAGGAAACGGACGACCGGAAGTGAATTTAGAACATTTTTAATTAAAATCCTCTAGATCTTTTTATTTTCTGTCATTCCTGAAAATTTTATAAAAATCCATCAAGACATCTCTGAGAAATTCACGAGAGAAAAAGGGGAAAAAAATAATAATAATAAGAAAGAAAGAAAAAACCTAACAATCGCTATAAGGTCTTCCGTTGGAAACGGAAGACCTTAAATATGAACTGTTTTCATTAAATAAATAGAGAGGAAATAACTAGACTGTTATAGATAGTTTTAAATTCTCTGAATTTTAAAACTTGAATGTAAGGTAGCAAAAACTCGGGACAGAGTACAGTACTATTACTCAGATCTAGCCATGAAATTGGTATTCAAAATATTTATATTATATATTTCATTTTAAGGAATGCACTTTTAAATAGCTACCAAATTAATATGAGTACTAACCGAGTTGGGTCAGATTTTGCTTTTTAAACCGTGAAGCGAATTATTAAGAAACAAGCATTCTGAGAGTATTGCATAAGCAATACACGTCCCCTACCGGTTTGTAAAAATTTGTGAAAATAATGCACTGTTATGCAGAATATCATTTCTTACCGTCGTCTGTACCCCGAATCAACAGACCAACCCGATAACGAACCCGATTCTAATAATACAAAAAAGCCATGTCGATTAAATTTACAACATATTGCTTGACACTATTTTACAGAACTTATTTGTTTGTTACAAACAATAAAAGGAATGGTCCAAGTAATGCACGATATTATTACTAACTACATACTTTCCCCGTTTATTCAATACACACCGAGCCCGATAACGAACCCGAACATTAAAAAATTGGAATATAAAAAATTAATAATCTCGAAAATATGTCAACCAGACGCTAAAAAGTGTAAACTTAAACTGTAGTTTGATTTATTCCTCAAACGCATAAAAAAAAGTGTGGAAAACTGAAGTGGGACAGACAGACGGACGGATGGACGGACTGACGGACGCAGAGGAAAGCTATAGTCCCCTTCGGTGAAAACCGGTAGGGGACTAATAAGAATTTCTTTTTTTTAGTATTATGATGTGATCAAATACGGTCAAATACTGACCAAATCCAATAAAGCCCGAAGGTCTTTATGATAGATTTAATCCCGCCCGGCCTTATTTGATCATCTCAAAATATTCAAAGAATGATTCCTTATCACTTATGTTCTTATGATTTTTAGCAATTGAACGATTTTAAAATATTATGAATAGTTCAATTTTTTTTCATTAACACAGTCATGCAATGTTCCATAACTCCTCCATTACGTTGATACATGAGCTGAATTGTATGTGATTCTGCACGCGTATAAAAATTTAATTTTTTTTAAAAATTTAAGCAATATGTTATTATGCAATATATCACATAAACGGATGGGATAGCAGGCATTGCCTATATATAAGTCCTCTACGACATACAAGACATACGTGTAAATACAAGACATACGTGTAAATACAAGACATACGTGTAAATACAAGACATACATGTACGTGTAAATACAAGACATTCGTGTAAATACAAGACAGACGTGTAAAAATGATTTTATTGTTGTCATATTCTCCCTGAAAACTTTATATATTCTAAATGCCGGTTGTTATATGTTATGCACATCAACTGTGTATTTGTGTAGCTTTCTAAACTAGACGAATTCAATGATCAATAAACATTCAAATCAATCAATTCTCAGTAATAGCAGTTCGGGCGGCCGTCATAATTTTTTGTTCAAATTTGTGAATTTATTTAATTTGTTTGTTTTTGTTTTGTTATATTTATTTATTTTTTTTTGGGGGGGGGTCTTGTTTACGTATGTTTCCTTCTTTTGTTTTTTGTTTTGGTTTGATTTCTTGTTTTTAATTTTTTGTTTTTAAATAAAGTACCGTTAAAGGTGAATCAGTTTGATATTGTTTGCTATCAAGACGGGAGTGGAAAGTAAACCATGTGTACGTTAAATGACGACCAAAAAAAAAAACAAGGTAATATAAAGCGGTGCTTCAACACAGATAATGAGGATAACCTTGGTGCAAAGAAATATACCACAAAAAAGTCGTTTACATTTCCAGATGATAAGCTGACCATAAGGTTATAAAGCTTGGTGCGAAGTGTTATGTATTTATCACGTGGTTAACACAGAGTGCCTTTGAACTCTGGCACCATTTGCCCTGTTTGTGTACCTTAACTTAGAGCAAGCCTCTTTCTTGAGGTCAGCTAACGCTTTAACACACTATAAATTACAACCCTATACCATCCTTGTATTTTTTTTGTTAACTATATTTACATGTACGAAAAGGTGAGTTCATAATTCCAAAGAACGATTGAATAGATTGTAACATTTCTTTTGATTTGATTTCTTCTTCGGTAAATAGCAAAATGTACTGATTATGTGCAAATCAATTTCTAGCATGTACTAAGGTTAGAGTTTTAAAAAACAGGGTTAAGTTAAAGCTAAACGATTTTTGAGAGAGAGAGAGAGAGAGAGAGAGAGAGAGAGAGAGAGAGAGAGAGAGAGAGGATACATAACAGAGTAACTGTCATTTCTAAACCTGCAATAACTCCAATATTTATGATTTAATTATTGATTCATAAAAATGTGTTGCGTTGGCAAATAAACGACATATGCATGTCGGAGAGGGAAAAATGATATAGGATATAATAAAATACGTCAAAATCGACTGTTGTCCTTCAAGCTCATGACATCTTAAAAAAAAGGTAGTTCTAAAGTTTCTGCTCAATTAACTGAATACCCGATAAATGTGCTTCGCGCATGCATGCACTTTTTAAGAAATAACTCCGAAAATAGTCCAATCTAGATCTGTTTAAAGAAAAGATTCAAAACTGTTCGTACCTTTACCGCTCACTTAACCCTTCTTTTTTCTTTCTCATTTTTATTCTTTCTCTCTGTCGCTTTCACTGTCCGTCTCTCTCTCTCTCTCTCTCTCTCTCTCCTTCCTCTCCTCTCTCTCTCTCTCTCTCTCTCTCTCTCTCTCTCTCTCCACACACATATAACAGATGTCGGAGCAGTTGATGGCCCATTAGCTCCTCCACTTAATCGTCATTGGCATCACCAGGCTCTTTTCTCTAATCTCCTGGTGCATGTTAATTGTTTCTTAAGTGTCGACTTTATTTTGTTTACATTTTTGTTGAATCTTTCTTGTCAATATCACACATCTGTTAGTCCGTGTTAAACCATCACGTGATCACCAACCGAATCAAATTAGTATCAAAACTAGCAATAAAGGAAATAGCGGTATGAACTATGAAATATTTGCTCAACTACGCGTTTTTAATTTTGAAAGCAGAAAACATATACATTTTACATGATTAGCTGTATTTACAAATTAAACCTTTCAGTTGAAAGCAAGATACATGTTAAGTAAATAAAATTTTATGGTTAAATAAATAAAATGTTATAGTGAATAAAATTTTATCAAAAGAATACAAGATATACACGCCAAATAAATTAAATTTTATCGTAAATAAAATTTCATATAAAGAAAAACTTGTGGAAACTAGGGAATATTTATAAATACTTTTTTTTTTTAAAGATGATAAGATGCGAGTTTACATATAGACGAAGATGAAATTGCTTTATTTACCTTAACATTTCATAGAATGCTTCCTTCAATTTCACATGAGGAAGTGTAAGAATAAGAAAACTATCTTTCAGAAAAAGGATTGCTGGTTTATATGTATAATTCAATTCATATTCGCTATTTGACAGGCCAAAACAGTTATCTTAATATACTGACATATTTATCCACTAATTTACCTGAACACGTCACGTATCAATCCTTAGATCTTTTGGTGTGTATTTATAGACATTTCCACTGTTAACTTTAAATTAAGGGTCATTTCGCGTTAGATGGCGCTGAGTGTTTAGTCCTGTTAGTATTTGTTTCATTCGTTAGCTAGTGGTTACATAATTTTTAACCCTGGCTCAGTCATGTAACATTGTGTCTGAAAGTGTGTGCCTGGGGGGGGGGGGGGGGTCTACTTGAATATCTTGACACACAAAATATTACATTTTTGCTCGAGAAGGATCTTTGCTGTTGACTGCATATCGAAAATGGAATATGAAAAATCAATAGAGCTCATGTCTCATTACAATGTGCTATCGATTGAACTGTTCTTGAGAAAATGACGCTGGTTTCGGGAGAAATATAAGTATATATTGCGTAGTCTTAGGTCAAAAGCCAGCATTTTTATTTAAGGAATAAAGAATCATTCTTTGAGTATTATGAGGTGATAATTTTGGTCGGGGCGTGATCAAATCCAATAAAGCACAAAGGGCTTTATGATTGATTTGATCACGCCCCGACCGAAATTATGACCTCGTAATATTCAAAGAACGATTCCTTATTACTTATATTTACATAATTTTCAGCAATTGTGCGATTAAATATTTGAATATTAATATGCAAACCCCGCTTGGGCCCCAATTATACGTCATTTGAATTTATTAGACTGTATAGTACAAAGTCGGTACGTAGTGTTATCACAGGCAAGGACACTGAAAGATGTAAATACATATCTTTAATCAATACTTTGTTTTGACTGTTCTAAGATCTTTACAGCGACATATAAAAGTTAAGGTTCTAATTTCTCATAAAAAAAAAATAAAATGAGAGACCCTTAAAAAAGAATTATCCTTTATCATTTGCGATTTGACGTCATTGACGGAAATCCTGGGGCTGACAACTTTTTGATGGATTTTTTTTTCTTCTCCAAACCATATACCAACTATAAGCTACCAACTAATAAGAAGTTAAAAAACCGTTAACTAAATAATCATCTTGTCCCGTGGTATCCACTTCATTTATCGTGAGTGACCATCATCTTAATTTAACAGCTGCCGCCGTTGTTCAACTATAATTGTTTGGACATTGAACGTCGAAAACAGCTGATTAGATTGGAGTTGGGGGGGGGGGGTGGAGGTCATCGCACCAAATTGTCCCCCAGGCGGTGGCTAATTAGCAGTGTCCAAAAGAACAAGAAAAAAACAAGAAAAGGAACAGCCAATAATTACCGTCTCAGAGGCCGCAAAGCGTCCATATGTGTACACACGGAGTCTCTAAGTAATCTCGAAGGGCTTCTGCTTAAGGGGAAACAAATCGTGCTGACAAGGAGGCTTCACTTTAACAGGGGTTAGTATGAACACTACAACATTCATGTCGATTTGCAGTTTTCATCATTGAGTCAACAAACTATAAAAATGGAATCATTCAACATGTACAATTAAAAAGCAAATTAGACAAAGCAAAACATCGAAGGGGTGGGGGGCTAGGTCTCTCTCTCTCTCTCTCTCTCTCTCTCTCTCTCTCTCAAATAAAAATAACTAGGTATAAAAGTAAATCGACTAAAACGTAAAATACATTATATGTACATGCGTATATATGGTGTAGTATTTAGATAAAAGATCAGATATATGAAAAATAAGCCTTAAAAAGGAACGAAGAGAAAAATAGTATGAATGGTATTTAGTTTTGAATTAAGCTTTGTTAAGCTTCAAAGATCAACAGGAACCGAAATATATCAAATTTTAACAGAGATGACTTCAAACTGCGGCACTTCACATCATTCTTTTGTCGTCTGCTTTTGCTAATCAGACATTTACGGAGACATCCCAGTGGGTGATTGAACACTGTTTTGGTGAATTGACCAGAAAGAGCCTTGGTCTATAATAGTGTTACCATTAAATGGTAGAATTAAATTCGGAACAAATTTGCTTGAAAACAGTGCGGTTCGTCTGAGGTTTCTTCCATGTACATGCAAAGTAACAAGATCGGCGTTTCATTTAGGTCTGCTAATGTTTCCTTATTTCGGGAGAAAAATTGGTTAGCCTAATGTTTTCCATAAAAAAAAAAAATTACCTCGGCAAGGAGAACAGTGTCTAATGAAGCTTTGTTTGTCTTTGTTAGCAATCCAAATTTTTAGCATTCTTAAAATGAGTACTTGTTGCTGTTAATAGGACATATTGAGATAAACCAGGCTATTTTCGAATACTTTGTTTTCAACATTCATACATTGGATGCATGCGCGTATTCAAAATATAAAAAGAAAGGGGACGGGTTTTTAAAATCAAAAAAAAGAAAGAAAGTGTGTTACAAGGAATATCTATGTATTTTTTTATGTGGTTCTGACCAATACCTATATTTTCGATAATTTTACTAGTACTTGAATTCAAAAAAGAATTTTCTAGGGTGGGGTGGGGGGGGGGGGGGGTGTCCAGACCTTTGATCTCCCTTCTAGCTCCGCGCATTAGATGTCTTGTAATGCTAAGGGGAGATGCTTTTTTTCCGAATGCGGTATTCTTGCGAATGACTTTAATAAAGATGGATCTTAATCAGCATAAAACTAATTATATTTCATCTCAAGGTGAAATGCTTAATTTTCACGAAACCGTCAATGCATGGTAAGCATTAAAGTAGTGAAAGTACTTATATAAGGAATAAGGAATCATTCTTTGAGTATTATGA
The DNA here is from genome assembly GCF_902806645.1 of Magallana gigas. NCBI lineage: Eukaryota > Metazoa > Mollusca > Bivalvia > Ostreida > Ostreidae > Magallana > Magallana gigas. The sequence goes on along the minus strand of NC_047560.1, from coordinate 38,954,957 downwards.
GGTGATAATTTTGGTCGGGGCGTGATCAAATCCAATAAAGCCCGAAAGGCTTAAACAATTGAATCAACTTTACAATTCAGCGAATTTGTGCAAACTTAACAAATATTCAATTGTTAAATGTAAAACGATGGATAATAAGCCAAAAGAATCCAGAAACACACACCTCCACGCACACACAAACAAACAAACAAACAAACAAACAAACGACTTTAATACGCGCATGTATCCTCGAGCGCTCAGATGCCTTGCGCTTGATTTAAAAGACTAAATGTTATTTCTAGTTTATCTGATTGGATGCGCTTCGGATTGGTTGAACAACTCTTTTGATACTTACCTCAAAAGAATCCAGCCTGCTCTACGATTCTCTGGAATAAAGCATGCCTTCAGGTTCATCAAACCCAACGCAAAGTACCACCCCACCCCCCCCCCCCCCCCCCCCCCCCACCCCGGACTGCCAAAAATTGCAAGGTACATGTAGCTATAAAATAACGCTTAATAATTCACGAACCAGTTAAATATTCACAAATGTACATACATGTATCTGTCTTATAATTATGATTGATCCGAACTTCTTAACGTAATCAATCAATGGACGTTATCTGAAATGATGGTTCAAGGAACTGAGCCTATACACTGTTTCAATAACATTGCTATACACGATTCTTAAACAACGAGGGGTTTACGTCTACCACACTTTATAAGGTATGTATATTTCATTATTACAGCCTCCAAGAGAGCCGGTCGGATGATGACTGTGCTCTCTAGAGAAATTAACGAAGACGACGAACCACCGTATAACCGCAGGGGGATACAAAATATGCCCATCTATGCTTAATGTCGCACATACAGACTCATCGGTATGGACCGGTCAGATATCTTCGTCCACGATCGCGTGCCCCCTTGTGACATGTTTTTACGCCGATTTACATTCCTAGCTATAGTCTGAAGCAGGAAAACAGAGTTTGACAAATCTTGTAGTACAAAGGAACTTTATATTTCTAGTCAACGCCTGTCCTTTTTTTTTGGAGTCATAACAATGAACCCTTTACATTGCATGATTCTGCATTCAGTTATTTTAAATTTATGCTACTAATATATTAAGTATGCATAATGCAGCTAAAGTTGCATCCATTTTAAATGTTGTTGATGTTATTTTCATGACACTGTATTCATACGCATCGCCTCTAATCTTGTTGTTAAATGATTCTTGATTTAATTTGAAATATAAGCTTTTAAAAATGATAAAAAAAAAATTCACATTTAAAAAGAATCTGACATATCATTTTCTTTTTAATCCTTTTTTTTGTGAAGTTAACAATGACATATATAATACAAATAATTCCATCCGATCATTAAGGTCTTCCGTTTCCAACGGAAGACCTTATAGTTTTCGTACGATTTCTTATTAAGGTCTTCCGTTTCCAACGGAAGACCTTATAGTTTTCGTACGATTTCTTATTATTATTAAGGTCTTCCGTTTCCAACGGAAGACCTTATTGTTTTTCTTAGGTTTCTTTTTCCCTATTATTATTATTATTATTTTTTTTTTTCTTACCGATTTTGTGCACGCGATTTCTCGGAAACGGCTCAACCGATTTACGTCAAATTTTCAGTTCTGATAGGTATTGGTCTGAACCTTGTTGGAAAATTTTTTTGTTGATGACGTCACTTCCTGTCTTGAGATATCGTGGATTTATCAGTTTTTATATGGGTATTTTGTGTGGACAACTCCTCTTTTACTATTAAAGATATGATGTTGAACTTTTCAGGGCTGATAGACGAAAGACTGAAATAGTGTCTAATGGTCATTAATCATCTTTATCTCAAAGAGCGCCGAAGCTCGCCCGAGCTTGAAAATTAAGATAAAAAAGGCGTCATGATTTTTCTTTGTTTTCTTTAAATATCTCTTTTCTTGAAAGCATTTTGTTAAAACATGTATAACAAAAAAACTTAATTAAATCAAGAGCTTTCATTTCAGATCATGAAAAAGGGGCTGGCCCTTCAAATTAGGGGCTGAGGGGGCTCTAAAGTCTTTTAATGATAACTTTTTACCGTGAAATATTTTGTGATGCGTTATAGAAGCAATTATGTTTATTCTTAAGTAATTAACCTAATCATGGCAATCATTTACTCCTATGTTACGTAATTAGGGATTTTAAGGGACCAGAAGTCCAAAACTTTGATGTTCAATATCTCAAAATAAAGAAACATTTGGATAAGCAATATTTAACAAAAGATGCTCAAAATATTGAGCTTAACAATCTGAAACCATAATTTCCTTGTTATGCGGTCCCTAAAAGGAGTTACAGGGTCGGCCCCTAAAACGACCCTCTCCAGATATCTCGAGAACGGTACAAAATTTGTAAACACTTTTTGAACAAAATGTGTTTGAATTGACAAGAGCTTTCATTTGAAATCATAAAAAAGGGGCTGGCCCTTCAAATTAGGGGCTGAGGGGGCTCTAAAGTCTTTTAATGATAACCTTTTACCGTGAAATATTTTTTGATGCGTTATATAAGCAATTATGTTCATTCTAAGGTTATTTACCTATACATGGCAATCATTTACTCCTATGTTACGTAATTAGGGATTTTAAGGGGCCAGAAGTCCAAAACTTTAATGCTTAATATCTCAAAATGAAGAAACATTTGGATAAGCAATATTGAACAAAAGATGCTCAAAATATTGATCTTAACAATAATCAACTATAATTTCTTTGTTATGCGGTCCCTAAAAGGAGTTACAGGGTTGGCCCCTAACACGACCCTCTCAAAATATCTCAAGAACGTACAAAATTTGTAATGACTTGTTAAACAAAAAGTGTTTGAATTGACAAGAGCTTTCATTTGAAATCATGAAAAAGGTGCTGGCCCTTCTAATAAGGGGCTGAGGGGGCTCTAAAGTATTTTAATGATAACGTTTTACTGTTAAATATTTTGTGATACGTTATAGAAGCAATTATGTTCATTCTAATGTAATGTACCTGTACATGGCAATCATTTACTTTTATGTTACGTAATTAGGGATTTTAAGGGGCCAGAAGTCTAAGGCTTTGATGCTCAATATCTCAAAATGGAGGAAAACTTTGGAAAGCAATATTTAACTAAAGATGCTAAAAATATTGAGCTTAACAATGTACAACCATATATTGTTTTTATCTGGACCCTAAAAGGAGTATAAGGACCGGATATCAAAACGATTTTTCCCAGATATCTCAAAAACGGTAACCAATTTCTAAATACTTATTAGTGGTACACAAAAATACCTTTTGATTAAAATTAATGAATAGGAGCTGATCCCTCAAATAAGGGACACCAGAGGGATAGATAGTCTTTCACCCATTACTCATAGATCCCGCCTCCTTTTCCGGATACGTTTCGCTGATGAAGGTCAAGAGTAAGGTCATTCCATATTCTAAAAATCGGACGGAAGACCTCCTCGTTGCTCGCAACGAGATCGTGTCTAGTTATTATTATTTTTTTCCACAAACTTTGTGCACGAGATTTCTCGAAAACTATTCGACCGATTTCGACCATTTTTTCAGAGAAGATGAGACTTGATGTAAACTTCATACGTTTTTGAGATTTTTCCTGTCGGCACTTCCGGTACCGATTTATCGGCCATTTTGTCCATTTTCACGACCTATTTTGTGCAGAGCTGATCTCAGAAACTATCAGAGATATGACTATGAAATTTTCAGGATAGGTAGTCTATAGTTTGAAGTTGTGCACTATTATATTTTTTTATGCCAGTGGCGCCATTTCTTGGAGCTCGCCTGGGCTCGAAAATTGAGTACGAATTTTCATTCAAAATTTTCATACGTTTTCATCTGTATCTTTTTATCGGTCAATATTTTGTTAAGACATATATTACAAAAGTAGTAGATAATTAAACGTTCTTTCCAACAAAATAAAAAAAGGGGCTGACCCCTTAAATTAGGGGCCAAGACACTCGTAAACTCTATTACAAATAACTTAAAAACGATCAAAATTTTGTAATACAATATAGAAGCAAAGTTGTTGATTGTAGCAATATTTATCAGGTAAAATCATTTTCACACCCATTTATGACGTAATTAGGGATTTTAAGGGGCTAAAGTACTGAAACTTTGATGCAATATATCTAGAGAAGGAGACATATTTTGTTAGGCAATGTAGAAAAGAAAATGTTTGCATTGATGATTCTAATCGATTCCACTAATCAAAACTCTAAAGTCTGTCCCCATTAAGGATCTAGAGGGCTGGCCCCTAAAATATTCAATCATTTGTATCTAAAAAATGAACAACAATTTTAGATGGGTGTAAGAACAAAAAATGTTAGTATTCGTGAGACATTTCGATTGAGAAAAAGGGGCTGGCCCCTTAAATGAGGGGCCAAGACACTCGTAAACTATATTACAGATAACTTGAAAACAATCAAGATTTCAAATATCTTTGGTACCTAGCCTTTTTACAAAATTGATACCAGCGAGATTTTAGTCACTGTAAGTGAATTGAGACACAAACTTTTATAAATGATAGACAATCGATTGAAGATATATTAAACGGGTTTTCTTTTGTCAACCGTCACTTCCGGTACTCACCAGAAGAGTTCAAACAATTCATTTTTTTTCACAAGTTTAACTGATTATCTTTGGTGTTTCATCTCCCATGATTAACAGTAGTGTACAATAAACAAATGTATAAAAAAAAAACCTAGCTTTTATTTTCATAAACCTCTTTTGTTCGTCCGTTTTCGGTCTCGAGACAAAAAACCTAGATTCACCAAGATCGCAGATTTGGCAGAGAATATCGATATTTCATCGTATCATATGAAAACAAAATCGGACGGAAGACCTACTCGTTACTCGTAACGAGATCTAGTTATTATTATTAAGGTCTTCCGTTTCCAACGGAAGACCTTATAGTTTTCGTACGATTTCTTATTATTATTATTATTATTTTTTTCCACAAATTTTGTGCACGAGATTTCTCGAAAACTATTCGACCGATTTCGACCATTTTTTCAGAGAAGATGAGTCTTGATGTAAACTTCATACGTTTTTGAAATTTTTCCTGTCGGCACTTCCGGTACCGATTTATTGGCCATTTTGTACATTTTAACGACCTATTTTGTGCAGAGCTGATCTCAGAAACTATCAGAGATATGACTATGAAATTTTCAGGATAGGTAGTCTATCGTCTGAAGTTGTGCACTATTATTTTGTTTTACGCCAGTGGCGCCATTTCTTGGAGCTCGCCTAGGCACGAAAATTGGGTACGAATTTTCATTCAAAATTTTCATACGTTTTCATCTGTATCTTTTTATCAGTTGATATTTTGTTAAGACATATATAACAAAAGAGGTAGATAATCAAAAGTTCTTTCCAACAAAATCAAAAATAAGGGGCTGGCCCCTTTATTTAGGGGCCAAAACACTCGTAAACTCTATTACAAATAACTTAAAAACGATAAAGATTTTGTAATGTATTATAGAAGCAAAGTTGTTGATCGTACCAATATCTATTAGAAAAAATTATTACCACGCCCATTTATTACGTAATAAGGGATTTTTAGGGGCCAAAATACTTAAACTTTGACGCAATATAACTAGAGAAGTAGAAATATTTTGTTAGACATCATAGAAGAAAAAATGTTTGAATTAATAATTTAAATTGATTCCACTTATCAAAACACGAATTTCTGTCCCCATTAAGGATCAAGAGGGCTGGCCCCTAAAATATTCAAACATTTGTATCTCAAAAATGATCAACAATTCTAAATGGGTGTAAGAACAAAAAATGTTAGTATTCTTAAACCTTTTCAAAGAAATCAAGAAAAAGGGGCTGGCCCCTTTTTTTTTGGGGGGGGGGGGCAAGAAACTCGTAAAGTCTATTACAAATTACATAAAAACGATTAAGATTTCGTAATGCATTATAAAAGCAAAGTTGTTAATTGTAGCAATATATATCTTGAAAACTCATTGCAACACCCATTTATTACGTAATTAGGGATGTGTATACATTATCTGAAAGTGTGTGTGTGTGGGGGGGGGGGTAATTCTGAAATTATATCGAATATTCATGGTATGATTTAAAACAGAAATCGCAAGGAAGACCTACTCGTTACTCGTAACGAGATCGTATCTAGTTATTATTATTTTTTTCCACAAATTTTGTGCACGAGATTTCTCGAAAACTATTCGACCGATTTCGACCATTTTTTCAGAGAAGATGAGTCTTGATGTAAACTTCATACGTTTTTGAGATTTTTCCTGTCGGCACTTCCGGTACCGATTTATCGGCCATTTTGTACATTTTTACGACCTATTTTGTGCAGAGCTGATCTCAGAAACTATCAGAGATATGACTATGAAATTTTCAGGATAGGTAGTCTATAGTCTGAAGTTGTGCACTATTATTTTGTTTTACGCCAGTGGCGCCATTTTTTGGAGCTCGCCTAGGCACGAAAATTGGGTACGAATTTTCATTCAAATTCTTCATACGTTTTCATCTGTATCTTTTTATCAGTTGATATTTTGTTAAGACATATATAACAAAAATAGTAGATAATTAAACGTTCTTTCCAACAAAATCAAGAAAAAGGGGCTGGCCCCTTAAATTAGGGGCCAAGACACTCGTAAACTCTATTACAAATAACTTAAAAACGATCAAAATTTTGTAATGCAATTTAGAAGCAAAGTTGTTGATTGTAGCAATATTTATCAGGTAAAATCATTTTCACACCCATTTATGACGTAATTAGGGATTTTAAGGGGCCAAAGTACTTAAACTTTGATGCAATATATCTAGAGAAGGAGACATATTTTGTTAGGCAATGTAGAAAAGAAAATGTTTGCATTGATGATTCTAATCAATTCCACTTATCAAAACTCCAAAGTCTGTCCCCATTAAGGATCTATAGGGCTGGCCCCTAAAATATTCAATCATTTGTATCTCAAAAATGAACAACAATTTTAGATGGGTGTAAGAACAAAAAATGTTAGTATTCGTTAGAACTGTCGATTGAACTCAAGAAAAAGGGGCTGGCCCCTTAAATGAGGAGCCAAGACACTCGTAAACTATATTACAGATAACTTGAAAACAAGCAAGATTTCAAATATCTTTGGTACTTACCCTTTTTTACAAAATTGATACCAGCAAGATTTTAGTCACTGTAAGTGATTGAGACACAAACTTTTATAAATGATAGACAATCGATTGAAGATATATTTAACGGGTTTTCTTTTGTCAACCGTCACTTCCGGTACTCACCAGAAGAGTTCAAACAATTCATTTTTTTCACAAGTTTAACTGATTATCTTTGGTGTTTCATCTGCTATGATTAACAGTAGTGTACACTAAACATATGTATAAAAAACCCTAGCTTTTATTTTCATAAACCTCTTTTGTTCGTCCGTTTTCGATCTCGAGACAAAAAACCTAGATTCACCAAGATCGCAGATTTGGTAGAGAATATCGATATTTCATCGTATCATATGAAAACAAAATCGGACGGAAGACCTACTCGTTACTCGTAACGAGATCTAGTTTCATATACTATTAACTAACTAGCAATAAATTAAGTCAGAAATGACACTATTTTTGCAATTCAATTAAAAAAATTGATGAGACTATAATAAACGTTTTATCTTGTATTTGAAAAATCAAAATTCGGTATTAAAGGAAACGACTGCAACCAGGTGTTACAATGAACGTTTTTAACAGTTGGGACTTTCAGAGTAGAACCGTTTAAACAAGAGCTTGGAATTTGGGTAGTTGCGTCAAACGGCAATGTGACGTAGGCTTATCTATTTCATTGTAAGCCTTTCAGCCGTGACTTTTGAAATCAACAAGATTTGTCTGGATTTTGAGCTAAGACTATGTAGTCGCTGTATATTTCGCTTGAAACCAGCGTCATTTTTAACTTGTTTTGACCCAAGAAATAGATAGTTGAGTCCTACCGAAAGTCAAAGGTCTTGTTAAAATGGTTTTAATTGTCTTTGGATTCCAATCACACCGAGTTCAGTGCAGTAGTTAAAATGTACTTAATGTCTGCAATTGTTTCCTTGTTCCTACGTTAAAAAAATATAATTAATGGTACACGGTGGTAAACAAATTAATCGTCTGATCTGCATTACCCTCTAAGGTGGAATAACACACCTGGAAAAAGTCACTTAACTTAACAGTAAATTATTTGATTATGAAAGATACGACGATAAATAAACTGTACATATGTCAAATAAGCGAAGAATTTGCAGATTGTGGGTAAAAAATGAATATCTAAAAAAATCAATTCAGTAAGTAACAACAAAAGCCCCTGCGGGATTCGAACTCGGAATGTACGGATCGCAAGCCCGACACTTTATCCTGTCGGTCATGCAGGAAGTAACTTGTTATCGTCGATAAAATCCTTATAAGAAATGTCGTTTCGATCAGAGGTCAGCCATTTTGTGACGATGTGTTATTCCACCTTAACATAAGATATGTTTGTCCATATACTAACATTCAGCAAAGAAAAACCCAAAAGTTTTAGCATTAAAATTCGATCAGTTTCCTATATCAATATACTGAGATCTTTCGTATTAGGAGATTGAAATACATGTAGTCTAAAAATGGCCACGACCATCGAACCCTCTTTAAGGATCGTATCGATCTACTGCTCTCTGTAGGTCATGCTGTCCCGACCTAGATATCCATATTTTGTTTCTTGTTTGGGGAATTCATTTTAAACTTAATGTGTAGCTGTATTTCAGACTGTTTCATGGGTTAATATTTTTCAAACGTTTTACACGGCACAGTTCTATCTCAAAAATATGTTTTTCCTCAGAAAGTTTGAATATGAGGTAGAGTGATGAATTGAAATTGAGCTCTTATCAATAAGAACAATTTCTGTGCATGCAACTGTATACTATGGTAAACGGAACATCGTAGTCGCTTGTGATTGTTTCATAATATGATCTGATTTCGCCTTAATATAAAATACATAAACAAAAGGCCCTTTATTAACACCTTATTATCAGGTAAGAAAAAAATTCAACCTTTTGCATATATATGACTCAAACTGATCGGTCAAGATCGATTCGCTTATAAAATATACGTCACTGATCATTGGAACCGCTGCTTTGCTGCGCTTGTGCTCGGGTTGCCTGTTTTAGCTGGGGTTTTGCATGACGAATTCCAGCGTTCGAGCTTGTGGCAGCTTCAGGATCTATTCACCTTCGTTCTTGAATTAAACATGACAGACATCCCTTTCCAAATAGTATTTTTTCATATCGGTTTTTTTTTTATTTATTTTTTTTTTTTTGCGAATCGTTACCGTCTTTTTCCTCTTTCAGATTTTCAAGTTAATCATCCAAGTTCGACTTGGAAAGGATTTGTGTATCTGTTAAGTCGATGCAGTGGTGTTATTGCTTTTGAGGCTGTTGAACCTTCCCTGCGTGACACGCAGGACTCTCAGATGATGTATTCCGCAACTGACTTCTTCCAAATCCAAATTCAAATTATTCCCTGAATGAAGCGAGAAATCTGTGAGGTTTTTTTTCTTTTTTGGGGCCAAGACATATTATATTACTAATAAACTACCTGTTTTGCACGAGTTCAATCAGCCAAAAAGACTCCAATCGAAATCGGTTTATTATTAAAAACTATGCTATACACCGGAAGTAAATAACACCACGTGATTACCTCATCGTTTTTAAAATGTGTTTGCAATTGATCCTCCCCATTAGTTTATGAATGTTTGCAACGTGATAATAATATTGACAGCTATAGCTATCAACTCTTTTATATCTCAACAATACGAGACTCTAAAGTAAATTGTCTTGTTGAAAAAAAAATGAAATTCGTTTTGATCTTTATAGTTATGTAGATGCTAGTTAGCCATGCATGTGGCTGACCAATCGCAACTTCTCGGGCCTTTCCGGCAAGCTCGGAAAAACACCTCGAATGTATTAACATCACCGGATGTTAGAATTTTATACAAAATGGAGTCGCTTCCCATTAAATTAAGTATCGGCTAGACAGTGTTGTATGTCGCTTCTGTGTTATATTTTAGGGTATATCATTTATTTTAATGAGGTCTTGCTCACATCTCAACAGATCGTAAAATGTGATGTATTTATATCAAGTTTTATAAAAAGGGGGGTTGTCATGGACGCCTAGGTAATACATTCGAGGTGTTTTTCCGAGCCTGCCGGAAAGGCCCGAGAAGTTGCGATTGTGTGGCTGACCTGTCTATTTTTCTTTGTCGCTCGGTATAGCAAACAAACGATTGAAAAAAAATGTTACAAAAGGTTTGCCAGGTGGCAGTTTTTGATACTGCAATAGATGTGTATATATTATCACCCTGAAACAATTGTTACAATAAAGGTATAAAATTAATCAATTTTAACTTAACTTTTCAAACTGTCAAAGCTAAGCTTAAATTTATAAATTTTTAGCATTTTTTGTGCAGCAATATGGTAATGAGCATGCACATTTAATTCTAATACATTGTAATATTATTATATTATCAGTAGTTATTGCTGTATGTCGACAAACAATATGACGCTTCCTTGTGCTCCTTAATAAAGATTTTGGTTAAGAAAATAGTTATTAGTAAAACAATCAAATAATTTCGCTTGTGATTCATGCGTGGTATGAAGGTGCCGTGGGTTATGATTTTTTTTTCTTTCAATGATAGCTACATGTACATTCATAACCCGAATGAATCACCAACGAAAGCATTGTATTGATTTTATTTACATCTTCCTTAAACAAATTAATGAATTGATGATAAAGAGTACATTACTTAAGATAACTTAATTTTTGTTAATGTACATCATCGCGTTAGATAAAAGAAAAGCCATGCAAGTCGTCTTAAATGGAAATTTGAGTCTGAACTCATCATGAATATTTCGTACAGACCGCGAGTTTTTGATACTCAGTCCCAAGATATTATTGCAAGAACTTTTTTTAAAAAAAAAACCATTTGATATTTATGAATACCCCTGGGTTCAAACCATGTTTATTCAATCAAATAAACATTTCCCAAGATTTTTCCTTTAGAACGCCCCCTCTGTCGCCTTAACGTTGTCACACGAGTCTGGACGTCTTGAGTGTCATTTTGTGCTTGTACCATAGCAATTTGGTTAATTGGGAATTTGAGAGGAAAACTGTTTGTCATTTATATAAAATTTTCTTCTCAAATTCCTAATTAACCAAATTGCTATTGTACAGACACAATGCATTTGTAAATAAAGACATGAAACTTGATAAACAGTTCCATTTAGTTATTTCGGGGTCTGCGTATAACTGTGACAGTTTAATTAGATTCATATTTCTTTCGATTTTGTTGCTTTATGGAAATCTTTTGCAGGGTCTCCACTAATAAATATATGGATCTTGAAGCCCTTTCTTTGTCTCTTAACCATTTTTAGATAAAAACTACACACACTACCCAATAAACAGTCTAATTCTGTTATTGTCAGGTCTGCAAGAAGGTTTTTTTCTAATATGAAAATATATTTCTGATAATCCCCTTTGAAGGAAATCCACCACTTTCTAATGTTAGAGTATGGATCTTTTAGCAAGTCTCCGGATAAATGGTATGGTCTTCGCGTGATTGCAGTCATTTGTGATGTTATTGTCTCTCTGTCAAGCTCGTTGTCTGAAGACATCGCGATAAATTACAGAAAATACTCTTTGTAATTGACACATCATGTTCTAGATGATAAAGAACGACATCATTAGATTGGGAAAGGGGGGTGTAAATTGGTTTATCGGGTTTTCTGTCAAAAATATATAATATTGTCCTCGCCTGTTATTTTAAATGATAAAGTTTTATATGTTAAAGTATTAAGCATTGTTTTTATTTTTATATATAAGAACCATTTTGACGAGAGCTTGGACTTTGGGTAGTTGTGTTCAACCCACTTAGCCATGGCTCTCTGAAATCAACAAGATTTTTCTGGCTTTTGAGCTAAGACTACGCAACTGGTGCATATTTCGCTTGAAACCACGTCATTTTGAACTTGTTTTGACGCAAGAAATAGATAGCTATGCCCTACTGAAAGTCCAAGGTCTTGTTAAAATGGTTCTTTGTTACATGTTTTATATAATTTGTATATATTATAAAGTATATCGTCATTTTGTTATTAAATGACCAATTATGATTCAGCTATGTGTTTTAGTTCATCAATTTAAAATCAAACAAAGCAGAAACATTCAGAGTTAAGAGTTGACAAAAATCTTTTTGTGAGTTTACTTTTGGATCGTCGATGCTTTTCAAATCGTACATATATAGGAATATGTACAATTTCTAGTGTATTTATCTGCGCAACACCACGAATCAAATTTGTAATGTATAGTTCATTAAATTTCATTAGGGACAGTTTTGAATAATAGCTGAAAATTATATGAATATCAGAACTTAGTTTTAGGATTTAGTGAGGGCTTAATTACTAGATTTGATCACCCCTATCTAAATAAAATCATATTTTTGATATACTCCAACAAATACGATGTCGCTACACAAAGTAGCGACATCGATTTTGTTGGAGCGGATCAAAGATATGATTTTGTGTAGCGACATCGAATTTGTTGGAGCGGATCACAGATATGATTTTGTGTAGCGACATCGAATTTGTTGGAGCGGATCAAAGATATGATTTTATTTAGATTGTGATCACCCCCAACCGTATTTGACCACCTCGCTACACTCAAAGAATGTTTCATTATTGTACAAATGTGTAAAATATTCGTTCATTCGGAATCATATTTATAAAAATTACATGGATCAAATTGCACTTCAAGGTAGTAGCGACTAATTATATCGCTGGCTTCATGTATTTAAAAAAAATCTTCGTTTTTTTTTTGTACACGAGAACAAGAATTGTGAAGTTATGAATAAAATCAGTTAGAATTTTTTTTAATTATGGCTTATTATCAGTACACAGAAATCGACCCTGTAATAAAATGTGTTAATTTGAGGGGCACATTTCCAAACACTGCCTACTGTACAAAAGCAGTTACACATTATCATGAATAAACTATAATTTTCTGTATCAGTTCAGATCCCGTGGACGTCTGCTACGTTTACAATGTGTATATGGCCGAGATGTGTCCGGGGCTGGAGAGATCGAGTGTGGGTTAATCATCACCCAATCACAACGTTAATTATTTGATTGCAGTATTACCCCCCTACTTCATGTACGAGTATGCATATTTCAATAACACAACCAATAAACCGTAAAATACACGTCTTATCGCAAACCACAAGCGGCAATAAAAAAAAATCAGAAAATGAAGCCATGTTTTATAGTAGGGGGGTCGTATAAAATCCGCTCCCGTAAATCGAAACACATCAAATCGACGTAAAAACACTTTGTTAATGATTAGATAGTTCATGTAAAATATTCGCAGTGACTGAGATTCTGAGCTATCGGTTCGAAACAGCTTTAATACTTTTATACACAGAGAACAGGCGATGGGTCGTTAAATAGTTCAGTGTAGAACGCTGGATAGTATTCTCTCAGAATCAGACTGCATGGCCAAAGATTTACATCGCTACAAGAATTGGTTGGCTATTCCCAGTAATTGGTTTCTTTATCATACGGCAGGTTTTCATGTAAACGATTTTTTTCTCTCTCTCTCTTCTTTCTTCTTCTTCTTCTGAGGTGTGTAAGTAATTGTATGTATTCGCGCTTTGGACAGATGTGTATTGATGAGACTTGTGTGGGGGTCTAACCAGATAAAAACACGATATGGATACACCATAGAAGTGAACGCGGAAATATTCATTTGGTCAACATTTGAGCATCAGTTTCTCTCTGATTAAAAGTAAGTATATTTTATTTCATATTAAATCCTAATTAACGTCAAATATATGCTCATGAAATGTGAATAAATTTTTACTTTAAAAAAGAAAAAAAAACGGTATTTGATGTTAGATTAGAATTTTCTTGAAATTATTTTAAACCGGACAATGAGTATTAAAAAAGGAAAGAAAAGAAAGAACAAAAAATAAAGACAAAAAAAAAGAAGAAAACTTATCTGCTTGTTTTTAAAATTGTGTGTCGTAAAGTACACTGTCCGTTTGCATTTGCGTTTAAACGTTGTAAATATATCATTAAACTGTATAAAAAAACCACGGATAAACCACGAATTTTGCAGGTGCGTTGTAAAATCTGTACTTTCTCTGCCAGCCTTGTCGCACCTGTACATGTAAGTTTATAAGTCCTGAAGTTGTAAATACCCACGGAACGATTACTGGCGTATCTTAGGTATAATTATAATTATCTGGCCTTTTTGTAAGAAAATGACTAACTTTAAAATTATAAAAGAGAAAAGGAATAACAATACGAAAACGGGTGCGGATGTTGGAACAAGAATTGATTACCAGTTTTATTTAAAAAAAAAACTACAAATAAACAATTAACTTTATTATTTTTATTTAGTGGATTGCTGTAATGTATTGTTCTATGATATACACTATACATCGACACGTTACCAATTTAGATGAGTGCAGTCTGGGAATTTATATAGAATACTCAAACTACAACCGTTGATAGCTCGTTATATTGTATGCTATGACTATAATAGACTCTGAGATGTCTTTTGTGTTTACAGTGTTGTAGAAAACAGACTATTTCCAGTTTTAAAAAAGAATTAATTTTCTCCATGTACTTGTACATGTACGTAAAAATGATGCATTTTTAACACTTATTTTCCCTTTTCATAAAATCATATATAAGTATCTCAACTGCAGCGTATTTTTTTTTTGGGGGGGGGGGGGGGGGAGCAGAGAAATGTATCATTTGAACTTTTCCTCTTCATCCACATTTTTTCAATTTTATGTATTTATCAGGCAAACCCGTAACTAATCAAACCAAACTAAATAGGTTCAAAAGTCTAAAAGAATTGCTCCTATGCCGAGAATAAATGTTTATCTATAATTGAATTGGCTTTTGAATAAATTGTTATCACGAGTTGTTACACTTTGTTAGACAGATGGAGCACATCTTAAGACAGCGAACGTCTAAAAGAGTTAAATTCAGAAAGATCAACACAAATCAATTTGTTTAACCCATTTTGCCAAGTAAAAAAAAAAAGAAAAAAGAAAACCCCCCGATTATTTCAACGGATTTATTTCTATAAAAATATCTTACTTGTTTTCATTAAGTCTACATGTAATACTATATAACTTTATAGTTTAGCATTTGAGAGAGAGAGAGAGAGAGAGAGAGAGAGAGAGAGAGAGAGAGAGAGAGAGAGAGAGAGAGAGAGAGTTTGTTTTGGTATATTAATGAATCAATCAACTATTTCCTGTTGAGAAACTAATACACAAGAGTTAAATTTACTAAATTACTTTACTACCTGAGGAGAAATTCCATCGATGATTCGATAAATATTAATATAAAAAGGCTTTTTGAATTATGACAGGGCCGGAAAAAAAAAGTTGATTAATTTATTAATCTTAATCACAAGCTTATATACATGTACATTAAAACAAACGTTACCACAGTATTACGCCTTCTATTGATGTTACACGGATGTGTGGAGGGGGTGCGCAGAAATCGTGACAATTCCGCTGAAACCACCTGATGCTGTAAGATGAGATATGGTGGGTTTTTTGTTTATTTAAATATCTATTTAGGTATTCGTTTAGCATAGATCATAGCCACTTAATAACTTGATATGAAAGAGAGAGAGAGAGAGAGAGAGAGAGAGAGAGAGAGAGAGAGAGAGAGAGAGAGAGAGAGAGAGAGAGAGAGAGAGAGAGGGGAGGGGGGAGACTGCAAAATCCAAAATCCTAGTGAGACGAAGTCGTTCGTTTTTTGTTTTTAATGATCTGTCATTGATGTCTCATAGAAGATTGATCATGATTGGGTATTTTTTTTACGTAGTCACTTTAATCGTGACGTCACCCGTTTTGGGGCGACCTATAATGTATCATGTTGTCTTGCTGTGCAAAGTAATCATGATTGTAATTGCATAAAACAGTCATCCTTTTCTTTAAAGTGTTTGCCGAGATAAACATTATTTTGATATATTATGATGCCTTTGCTTCAGTTTACTTTGTATTTCAACAAACAATCGTACAACTTGCAACCTCTCGAGCCCTTCCGAAAAGAAGAAATTACATGTACGTGTTTTTAAAGCAATTCACATTTAAGAAAAAAATTCTAAGCCACGTATTTTTCTACTGTCATTCTACTTCAACAAGCAATCGTAATATTTAAGACCTTTAAGATGGCTGTGGGCATTTTTAGACTATTTGAATCTCGTAAGAAGAAAATCTCTATATAAAGATATAGGAAACTGATATATTTTAATGCTAAAGTTCTGGATTATTTTCTTGACTGAATGTTAGTATTGGACAAAAATATCTTATATTAAAATTTAAGGCTAATCTGAGAGTTCATTGGTTGACCAGGCCGGCCGGCGTCCTCAACAAGTGAAAACTGAACTTCTTCGATAATTAGCATTAATGCTCTCACAGATCCATTAGAAAAAAACCTTAATTGAGCCCGGTGGCTTAAAACCACAAGCCGTTTCCTATTGAAAAAAGTGCAACGTATTAAGGGAAATGTTCGAAGAACACTCTTGATCTTTAGTAAGAGAAAAAAAACCATACAAGTGCGGGGAAACCATATTGACAGGTTCTGTAACAATTACCACCAGCGTATTTAAAGCTGTCTTTTGAACGATGTGTTGGTCAAGAACCTTAAGCTCCACGATTGAGAACAGAGGGCGAAATACACAACACAGAAGTATCAATAAACGTAGGCATAATTATAATGTTGAACTTTTGTCAGCCATGTGGCATTATTAAGAGTGATTTCAATATCATGGCCATATTGAGACTAATTTTATCTCCTGTTGACATAGAGCTCTGTACAAACATATAGAAAAAAATATTCAAACTTTGAAGCTAAAATATTTGGATTTTTCTTTGCTTGATTACAGTTTATGGTCTAAACGAACGTATGTTAAAAGTTTAAGGCGGATCTGCTGGTTAGTTTGTTGACCAGACAACATCCTTAAACGACCATAGACGTGGTAAAAAACAAGTCACGCAAGCTTAAGCTCATTGAAGTAAGCCGAGGCTGCATAGATTTAGCACTTGATAAGTCATCGATGTATTCATCGATGTGTTTTCAAAAGATGAAGGATTTAAAAATCTATAAGCATATATCCGGTCCCTTATTGAGTTGATGCGTATAGCGAAACAGATTTTGATATAGATTATGATTGGAACAGTGACTGATATTCATCAATTTAATGATTTTGAAAATTATTGAAAGTCATGCGAATCTCTGACGGAAGTTGTGCATGAGTTCGATTTCCCGTGTGTATGTGTCCCTAAAATTGTGTCTTTGAACGTGCACATGCATCTAGATCTCGATTTAAAATGTCTATTTTAAGGTGGTTGGGCGGTAAAAAAAAATTCACGTCAGTTCTGCCTTAAACTTTGACATGTATGATTTTATGGCCATAAACTAAAATTTAGTAAAGAAAAAATCCAAATACTTTTGCATTTGATTTTAAACATTTTCCAATACTTGATACCAAGGTTTTCTTTCTATGAAGGTAAATATAGCCTAAAAATGGCGACGACCATGAAGCTCTCTTAACATTTATGTACAATATTTATATATATTTTATTGTTTTCATTTGCTGGCTTTCCTTCGGAAGTAAATTTGCTAGTTGTCCGCTTATACTATATATATAATAAAAAAACCCAATTTTTAACCTATGCCTTATGTCTTTAACTTATTATCAGTATCAAATTGTCGATGAAACCATGGGATCATTGACAATTAAACATTGTTTATTTAGTAAAAGACACTAGCTGACACAAAGATAATCCAATACATGGTTGTTATTTCTGGAACATACTGTGAAACAATTTTTTATATTCGCTTAAAGGGACCCAATATTCTTGCTGAGAGTATTCAAAGTGAAACTCAGCACGCTACAATGCATTGTCAACTGGAACAAGAACTTTGTTTAATCAAATGGGTCATGCATACAGGTCGATATCTGTGACACGAAATATTTAAGAAAAATAAAGACCCCAACCCCATCCCCAAACACCCCCCCCCCCCCCCAAAAAAAAAAAACACAAAAAAACCCAGACCCCCCCCCCCCAAAAAAAAAGAAGAAAAGATAAAAACTTTTACACTAATTAATTGGTAGGGATTACATTTAGACAGTCACACGCCATAAAGGCATCCATCGGAATCATCTCCCTATTCAACAGCGAGATTAATGTGAGATTTATACGCCTTTAAAAAAAAGTCTGGAATTCTAGATCACCAATCGGGTAATGAGTGAAAATAAAGTGTCGGCCCAATAATTTTTTTTCTATATACAATTTTTTTTTCAAGAGATCGTGCCAATACAACAAAGACGAATTCGCAATTGATACATTAGCCCAATGATTTTTTTTAATGATTTTTTTTTTTTAAGCCTCATTCTTTTATTTTGATGAAATAGCTTTTAGCGATCCATTCCATCACGTGCATACGTGTGTGAATTTATGCGTTTATTTGCAACCCGTCTACTTCAATAAGTTCGATATATCACACAAGGCGCCCGTAAATCTCCGAGAAAAATATGGGGGAGGGAAAAATTATTTGAGAGCTCGGTATAATGGAACATGTTCAAATTTCAACGCTTAAAATATTTGAATTATTTTTAAAAACTGACTGACATACTTTCTGCCCAAGAATATTATGTTTATAGGCGTAACGCAGATCTGGTGGTTTGTGTGTTGACTGTCTAACCTCGTTTAAGGACAACACTATCAGAATAACTTTGCAATAAAGTGAGGGGCGGGGGCTGGACTGACCAAAAATCTTGATAAGCCCCCCCCCCCCCAAAAAAAAATAAGGTCTTTGGTTGTGGTTATATATAATTTTGCAAAAACAAAAAAAAATGATTGGGTGGGGGGGGGGGGGGGGGGGCTAAGTCCCCTCCCTTCCACCCTAGCTCCCCCGCTTCCGACGCTTTTGACTGTGGTCAAGAGTTAATTGTTAATTATATCTGAACCAATAAAGCTACATGTATCAATGTACAATGTTCATCAGACATAAAAGCCGTAATATAGACTTGTGAACTGTAGCATTGTTATTCTAATCGTTGATGGTAATTGTATAATGATGCTCGTTGAAATGATACTTTATTGAAGTCATTTATACATTTATTTACCAAAGTTTCTCCAAATGCCAACATTGATTTGAAATGACAAACATCATCATACCGGAAAAACATTTCATTTCTGGAAATGCCGTTGTACTTATGTTGTATATAATCGTATGCATATCATTCCTTTTGAAATGCGACTTATTTGCTGAAATAGATACATGTAGAAACAGTATCAATGCGATTCTATATTATTAATTAAAATAAGAATAGTACTGTAATTCTTTTAAGCGTTTTCAGTGAAAAGCAAATTCCACTAAATCAGAAACAATGTATCTCTAAATGTCATGATAATATTAACTTAAAAATCGGCCACCTTGTCAAAAACATATCTGCCAAATACATGAGCATCAACTTTCGTCGATCTCGAAAACCCTGTTGATTCGAGGATGCTTTAAATGACGTAATCAAAACAAACAACCCTCGTATATTCAATAATATTTATTGAACTCCTCACTTTCGTGGATCCGCTAAAAAAGAAAAACCTTAAAAGTGTGCAAAAATAAAAAAAAAAGTTTTTGATTTTTTTTTTCAGTTTATGAATTAACTACAGTAAAAAGCATATTATTTAATGGGCTTGTATTACGTAAAACGCCATTCAAAACCACGATCCTTCGTCTCAAAGGCATTAAAATTAACACCGGAAGTAGTTGTAATTCTCTAAAATTCAAACAGATCGAAATATGTCTCCGGAGAGACCTGCGTGTCGGATTCTTGACATTTACGCAAACTGGAAGAAAAACCACTTGAGATTTAAAGCGACGACAGACGTTTTCAAGAGCACACCATTTGCAGAACGACTTAGCCACTCACGGCGATTTAAGGTGACAAACGGAGCAGATAACTGCGTATTTCTTTTAGTTTTTTTTTTAAGCCAGTCACCATTTAAATCGCCAAACGCTAAGAAATAAGACATGTCAACATGTTTTTGAGGAGTGAAATTGTTAATCATACATTGCCAACTATCTGTCAAAGGTTTAATGAAGTTTTACTTCATTGGAAAATTTCTCCCTTTTATTTTTTCCACGTCATTTTTCTGACGTTTGCGCATTAAGTGATTTAGATTTTGGACTTCCTGTGTACCAAAGGGATTTGAATATTACGATCCTGTCAGACGTTTTTTTATCTTTTTTTTTTTAAAGGAAAGTACAATATAAAGAGGCTAGAGCACAACATTGCTTTCGCCGAACGGAAAATAAATTAAGTGACGCTTTATGAAAAAAAAATTCGAAAATATTAAGATGAATGGACAGCAAATCATTTTTTAAACAAGTTAAATTTGCTTAAATTTTTAAAGTCTGTACTTTAACGTTTTACTGGTCAACAAAAATATATAATAGATAAAAGAAATCGCCTTAGTTTACATACGCAAGTGGAGATAATGATTTTATATATTTATATATCAAATATTCGATTCCTTATTTAATTTCTGTCTTATCTAGTGTTTACAATATTTAAATAAATATTAAATTAAGTAAATAAATACAGTATATAGATTACAGACTACAGATCTCGCTAACTACCCGATGGTACCCTTATTACAAACAACAGATCTCGCTAACTACCCGATAGTACCCTTGCATTAGTGTTCAGTGTTAAACTAAGTCTTGATCTTTGGCCTGCAGACTACACGGTCGCTGATATGAATTTATCTTGATTAGTTCAAGCTCAAGGTGAAAAGTTTAAGGAGAAGAAAGACAGCATGCAGAAGGAGAATACAATATAGTCAAATATGGAGAGATTATATGAATATTCACTAGGGATTTTTTTCACCATAAAGGAGACATACCGGAAATGTATCATTTAAAGTAAGCCTTTTACAATGTTGAAATAAATTATATAAAATTAACCTTGGTGAATGAATCTTTTCAGATTATTTAGCTATTACTAAAATGCGCGGATCCAAAACCAGAAAAATTACAAGGCCGGGGGAAAGGGTTAGAGGCCCTTTTTTGGTAATTTTAATGTATGTGATTTCATAAGTTTAATTTTTTAAGAGGGGGGGGGGGGTTATGACCCTATAAAGAACATTGTCCATTTTTGTTCCTTCCAAAGTACTATAATTTAAATTGACCTTATCAATATATGTTAGATCACATTTTTCATGTGTCTAAAGCGGATCAAAAGTCATTGATTTTTCTTTTCAATCCCATCGTATTCATTCAGCATATAATACTGGTGTTCTTCAAAACTCTTTAATCATATGGAAGCTATTTTTGTCCATGTTGATTTCCATTATATGGCATCTTGAACGGAGCTGCTTGTATACTATTAACAATACATGCATTAAGAAATGTCTAAAATAAAAGTTAAGAGTCTTTTGTTTCCATTTAAGGAGATGGGAAAACGACATCTTTAGGTTTATCTAGACCCCTCTTCGCGACAGAAGAAGTGGTTTTTCATCCATTCGTTTTATCTTTATTGTACATTATCTCTGACGTCAGTGGATGAAGAGGGCCATCAAAATCGATTCTGATTGGTCGACAATCGGATGTTGTTCTATTAAAATGTCAGAGATTGGGGAATAAAGTTTGTGTGCTGCAATAAAATTCGCTCCTATTCTATTCAACATTGCACCGCTCAAAACGCGCCAAATGAATAGAAAAAATAAAAGATTATTGATTCTTATCGCATTTGCTGCTGTCGTTAAAAAGCATTCGATGTCCACTCTATTATGTAATCATCAATAGATGGATGACTAGAAAGACCATTAGAATTCGTCGTTTACATTATCTGCGGGGCATTTTATTTGGCAATAAATGCAGAGTCTCTTGAGCGTCTTGCAAACAGCCATTGCAAAGGCTGATTAAACATTGTTAGAAATTACCGCCTTACCTTGCTGTTAAGCATTGTGTCTGGTTATAATGGTATTTGTATTCTGGAGATTAATTTCGTAAATAAATACCCAGTTGACAGCAAATAATGTAATAACGTCTTCTTCTCCTCTCAAAACAGAACAAAATACTAAAAAAAAGTTTTTTAGCCCCCCCCCCCCCCTCAAAAAAAAGGATTGATGTGCTAATAGTCCACATTCTCTCTTCGTTTCTGCCGTCAAAGCTCCAAGCTTGACAATTTATAATCATGTGGTTCTGAAAATTCTATTGCTGTTTACGGGGTTATTTTCGCCCCGTGTAATTTTCGCCCTTCTACATTTGCAACAGTTTCTTCTCGTCTAGAATTTGCAAAGTTTTGTTAAAAGAGAGATAATCTGAGACATTGGAATTCGCCAAATCTTAAATTCGCCTGCTGACAACGAGGGCCAAAGGGGCGAAAAAAAAACCGGAGGCAATTATTTTCTTGGAACTGACGGCTTGGTTTTCCGTTATTAATAAAAAAAAAATACTACTATTATAGGCGGCGGACTCTTACCACTTGCATTTTTATATCATGAGTAGGGTTCTGTATCGTTTAAATCCCCTATTTTTGTTGATAGAGAATAATTCACATTACACCGATGCATCATTCAATTTTCTGTTTTAATCGACTAGGCCTTTCACAGATACAAGGTTTTCAGTGTGTCCCGAAGAGATAGACGCGCGCCATTGAAGTTCCAGTTTCTAATCAAATTGTAATTAAATAATGTAGTTATTCGACACCTTTATCTTAATGAACATCTAATCTATTATGGTTCAGCCTAAGATTTCAGAGAGAGAGAGAGAGAGAGAGAGAGAGAGAGAGAGAGAGAGAGAGAGAGAGAGAGAGAGAGATTGATTTTTTGTTTAGTTAATATATGATAAAAAAGACAATAGTTTCACGATTTTAAGGAAACAATATGAGAGAGAGAGAGAGAGAGAGAGAGAGAGAGAGAGAGAGAGAGAGAGAGAGAGAGAGAGAGTATTTGTAATGGGTTTTGTATACGTGTACATTAGTTAAGCAGCTTCAGTGAGATGATCTAGCATCTTACTGCATCAAGGTTGATTGGATGGAGCTCCTTGTCTTGTGACGTAATTTAAATTAATGCACAAAATAGCCCCACGGAATACGATCAGATACCTCACAGTATTTAAGGTACTAGTACAAGTATCCAATATCGCTAATGGCATGTCTTTATAACATAATGTTTCATGTAGGGTAAAAATGCAACATTAGTTCTTTAAGTGATATTTCCAAATACTAATTCTATAAACCCCTTTGGCAATTCCCGGATAAAAAAACCCCAGTTATTGCAGAAAAAAAATTGTCATTTACTGCCCACTAATCTTTTCTTATTAGGAAACCACAAAACAAGGGCATCGACACAATCAAATCTTTAGAGTGACAATGTTGGGAAATAAGAGATGAAAATATGTCGAAAATCGCGGGTTTATCAGAAATCCTCGAATTAAAATCACAAAACGTAACAAAGTGAAAAGCATGGGAAATATTGCTGGCACATTGCCAAATATGTAACTAGTCTTGAATGCGTTGGTTTTTGTTATTTTGTTAAGGTGTATTTAGAGAAATGGAAGGTCAAAGCCATTTTTAGACTATATTTATCTCCTATCTCCTCGGAAAGAAGGGTTAAGTATTTAAAGTTTTTATTTTACATAAAAATAATTTATGGGAAAAAAACATCCTTTTTAAAATCTTTTGATAGGCCTCGATATAAATGTTGCTTGTTTGACGAATAAACTTGGTTGACAGATCAACCTTTTTAGATATACGGTATACAGGGAAATATTCGCCCCCGTTTTATTTTCGCCCCTTTCGCCCTCGTTGTCAGAGGGCGAATTTAAAACATGGCGAATTCTGTGTCACAAATAATATCTCTGTTAACACAACTCATCTGGGCGAGTTCAAGTGTAATAGGACAAAAAATAACACGGGGCGAAAATAACCCTGTATACAGTATGCAAATGCTTCATATAAACTCACGGTATTACTATGAACAACTTCAGGATCTGAATAATTGTACAAGAAACGAATGAATATGGGCAGTGCATCCGTGATTTTGTAACAATCTGTCTTTTTTTTTTATTTAATTGGGCTCAAATATTGTTTTAATTTTTTTTTTTAATTAAGAAGTTTTATTTAATATGAGTTTAAGTATCGCAACATATTATAACGGTTTCGTAAAAATTTGTCCATCTTAATATTCTCTTTGATTTGCTTACGGTTGGATTAGATATTCCCTGTCAAGTTAATTCTATCTTATAAATGGATTATTTTGGCGTTGCCTAAGTTCCGGTTTTTTTCTTCTGTAATCGATACTCGAACGTGTTAAATATGAATAATTACAACGGAACCGCAACGCGACATGCATAATTACAAAAAAACTCTCAAGAAGTCACAAATGTTGTTTGAGAACAAAACTTCTCGGGGCAAATTTTTCCGAGCTCTGCCGAAAAGGCCCGAGAAGTTGCGATTGATTTGAGAATGAACAGCGTTCGGAATATCTCTTCTCGCCTCAATTGACATGTTGTCGTTCTGGTTTTAATTCTAATATCTAGGGCTAAGATGTTTTACCGGAAATATTTGGCCTAACGACATGTAAACAATTCCTGTGTTCCGAAATGAAAGTTCTCTTTCAGTGTATGTAATAACATTTGTATACATAGTAATAGCCAATCATCGTTTTGGAAAAGAAGTTCAATTTCTAGCTCCTACTCTACACGAGCGAATCACATAAGGCTTGTTGCAAAATTTCTATAAAATATGCTTCTGGTAAGAATGGGTTCGACTTTCATTGGGTTAACGTAGCAACTACTGCGGACTTGCAGGGGTTCATAGTTTTTAGACACAAACCATATTGCGATTTTTTATCAGTGGTTTTTTACCTGGGCGGCGAGGTAAGCATAGGTTTGTTTAAGTTAGGTTATACTGCCATGTATTCTGTGACAACGAAATAAAACCCAGCGTCCTTCTAAAGTGCGCTGTTATTGCAGATATTGTGTTGTTTCTTTCAATTAGTCAAGTGTGGACAATATATCATTAATTTTCTCTCCGCGATTTCTTTCTTGAAAAGTATAGTTATATGTGCAGATCTCTTGTAAATGGAGATCGCAACTCCCCTTAAAATTGTAAAATAAAAAACCGATCCGGAGTGTTGCATAGCTGTTGAAGTGTTGATCCACCTCCATCAACGGGATAATTAAACGATAGCGTCTAGTTGCACGTGATGATTATGTAAAACATTTTCGATTCAATGTCCTTTGATGATATTCTATTCTTGATACCAGGTATATCAAATATCTCATAAATGCATTTCGATTAATCACTTTAAACATCATATTAAACCGCAGTGGTGTGTAAAATACCCATATCGAGTCATAAAGCTATAAAACTTATCTTTATAATCTAAGTTTAAAAGATAAAAACCAATTCGCATTATTTCACTACTTTGATGGAAACTGTAATTCCTGCGTGACTGAAATATACATCCGTGGTGTTATTTCAATCGGATGCTTCCTTGATTTTTTTTTCATTGATTTGTCACGTGACAAGTGGGGCAGACGTCAAATGCTTCTCTAATTCTTCTTTCTTTCGTGGTTTGTGAAGCATGCAGACGACACCTCAAGGAAGCAACAATACATGTTTGCTTTCATTAGGCTTAGCGGCAAAAACAAAAACAAAATTGAATTTGATGTTCTATGAAAAGTAATTTCGATTGGAATTGACATCTTAAACTATCGATGGATAAAGCTAATTTGCTGCTTTATGAAGGGTATTAAGCATAGCGCGTGTATGTTTGAGAACAATTGTCATCATCTGGTTGTTAGCTTAAGGTTACAACGTCCACGAAATTTATAAGGCGAGAGAAAACACAATTTTTAGAAAACTGCGCTAATAAGTCGTGTGGTCTTGCTTTAAATGAAAAACTTAACATGCTTAACTTTTTTTAATATGGTAATTTCACTTTGATTTTTTTTTTCAGGATCGTCTTCTCAAAGTGACGCTAAAAATGAACTGGAACAACACAAGCAATCTGACATTTGATTGTAAGTAAGACTTAATTGACTGTAAATATTGATATTTGAAGTAGGCAGTAGATAACCCTTAAATTTATAGATGGAATCCATTTCTTCCGTGTTCCGTGATGTGCATCAGTAAATAGAACCATTTTAACTAGACTTTGGACTTTCAGTAGGACGTAGCTATCTAATTCTTGCGTCAAAACAAGTTTAAAATTATGCGGTATCAAGCGAAATATACATCGATTGCGTAGTCTTAGCTCAAAAGCCAGACAGATTTGTCTTGCTTTTGAGCGAAGACTACGCAATCGGTGCATATTTCGCTTGATACCAGTGTCATTTGAACTTGATTTGACGCGAGAAATAGATAGTTAAATCCTATTGAAAGTCCAAGGCCTTGTTAAAATGTTTCTATTTTTCGAAAGTGTCGGTCCTATAATCTACATGTACCTGTTTATTCAATCTCCGTGTGCTATAAGATCGATGATTTACAAAAATTAGGAATCAATGATTTCAAACACATAGATTTTGTATCTTAATCCATATCAATTGTTCCTGCTAAATTTTTCCAAGCTTTCTTTTTTATCAGGAAAATGAATAATAAATATCATAGAATTACTGAAATTATCAACTTACATTTTTTTTATTCAAAAGCCATGTACAAATTTGACAATTGTAATGAAAATATAGAGAAAAACATTTTTTATCTCGTCTATGAGTTAGAGATTAAATCCATGAAAAAAGTGATTGGTGCAACGTCACATTGTTTAAAATAATATTGTGGTGTCATCAGTATTCGTTGAATACCAATTTTCGTTGATTTCGTTGTTAAATTTATCCTTGAAATTAAATATTCATTGAACTGCAATTTCTACTAATAGTTTGTATTGATAGGGTCATTGGCCACGAATTTAAGTATCCTTGAAACTGTGATCTTTACTTTCTCCACGAAAATGATACCCTTGAATATTAGTGCTTAAAGTAATTCAAACATAATATTATCACGAACACATATACTATACAATTACTTTTACACACAGTACAATCAGTGTTCCAAGTATAATTGTAATTTTAATGAAAGTATATGAAATGTACTTGGTATATGTTTCATTGCAAAAGAAATTCCAATATACGAGTTTGAACTAAATATTCATCAGAAGGTCTTACATTCCATTGTAGACAATCCGCCAATGTGGGGATTCTGGGCAAAACAAATTGGTACACCAATCATCACTGCTGTAGGATTAGCCGGAAACACTTTGTCCTTCCTGGTAATGGGATGCTCACAGAGGCTGCGCAAACGTTCCTACAGCCAGTTTCTTTGCTTGCTGGCCATTTTTGACAGCCTGAATCTCATCATAAATGAGATCGACCTTATCGACGAAATGATAATCTACAAGTCTGGACCCAGCTATGGCGTCTTCAGTGATTTTTCGGACGGATTGTGCAAGTTCTATAATTTCATCAAATATGTGTTGCTTCTTTTATCATCATGGCTAATCGTTTGTCTATCCTTGGAACGAGTCATTGCCGTGTGTTTCCCCTTCAGAAAGAAACTGATTCGAAAACGACACAACGTGGTCATTCTTGTTTCCCTGATGTTCGTCGTTTTGTCTTTGACCCAGATTTTCCGAGCTCTATTTATAGAAAATGTTGGCGGAGTTTGCACGGTGGGGCGGGAGAACTTATCACTTTATATATATCTGCATCATTACGCCTATCATCTAGCGTTACTATTTGGTCTGCCCTGTGTAATAGTTTTGTCCTGTAATCTCGGCGTCATTTATCAAATTTACGTCATCAGAAAAGAGGCGGGAAATGATCGCCCGCGCTCACTCGACAGCACGCGGAAGGCTACCACCATGCTGCTACTAATTGGCTTTGTGTTTGTGGTAACCATGTTTCCACAATTTGTGTGCACTAGCATTATTTTATACTACTCCGATGGTGACAGAATTCACGTCGGTAGGTTCATACTAATGGACATGAGACCATATCTGGAAGTACTAAGTGTTGTGAGCTATTCTAATTACTGCATCAACTTTTTCATCTACGTCATGTGTGGGAAGTCATTCCGAAGAGAACTGAGGCGCATATTTAAGCGCAGCCGACATGGGAGTTTTTTTGGCGGCACGCGGACTAGGACCAAAGAGGAAGTGATGCGGTTGCAGTAAATCAGAACTTTAAACAGCAGTTAAAGTCCAAAACTATATAGTTCCTTTCGTGTTGCCTTGTTGAACGATTTTTTTCATCACCGAGTGTCGGATAAGTGTTAAGATGTCACGACGGATATTTAAAGTATAGACAAGTTAATTAGATTTCTTGTTTGTTATTATTAGGAATATGTTCATCATATGTCAAAAAAGGTAAAGAGAGTTGACATACTAATGTAACCAAAACTTGTTGAGGGATTAAAAAACTGGTTCTCATAGAATACTCTTAATTCAACTTTACCGAAAAGGAACACATAAATGAAAATGTATTTTATATCTGAAATTTCTTAGATTTTGTTTGTTTTTGGATCTGATCTTATCTCACACATTTACGTCACAAATAAACGTATGGTGAAACAAAAGAACGTTTCATCATAACTAAAAATATGTAAACTGAGTTTTCTCCTCAGATAATAATTTTAAACTTTCCTTAACCTAAATTCTCTCTATGTATATGTGCCACGAGGGAAAGAAAAGCAGTAGCGTGCGTCGGAAGCAAATTGAAAAATGGTGGGGGGGGGGGGGGGCGCTAGACTTATAAAAAAAATCTTGACAAGCAAAAAAAAGCCCCCCCCCCCTCATCTTCTTCCTTTGGTGCTGGTCTGAGCTTGCACGGCGTGCTGCGTTTCGCGGGCAAAAAACAGAGAGATCTGACAACGGCTCATTTAATGTCACGTGGTTCACGCATGTTTGCTCCTGGAACAATAATCTATTATTTGTCTTCTCCCCCGTTTCGCTCATCTGAAAATTTAACATATTCTTGACTACTTAACTGAAAATAATAGATTTTAGGCTTTCGTTACAAATCGCATTTGATATTATTTACTAAACATACATTTATAATAACCAAAACAAAAAATCAATAATTCATATCCATATGTTGCCAAAAGAAAATATTAGGGTGGGCGGGCAAGACAAGGCTGCAGAACTTTGTAACAAACGTCGCATTAATAGAACATTCCTCTGTCTATCTATTATACTCTGCGCGAAAGCACGAAGCTACAAGCAAAAGACAGAGTTCGAAGTTTTCTTTGTTCTGTAAACAAAGCTGGAGTCTCGTTACTGTTTACATATGTGTAATATTGGTTTGAGTTTCAATCAAATGTTGCTTTTTTAATGAATTTATGATTTATAACCACATTGAATCAGTTTGTTTTGTTTGGCAGGCGTAATTATGTCAAAAAATGGTTATTACTGTATTTTGCAATATTTGTAAACAAATACATTTTTGTTTACATACCAATGATTTCTAACCTCTGTATATCGCTTGTAACTTGACTTTTAACATTCAATTGTTGTCAATGCTTCAAAGTGCACAAGTAAACAATTTGAAGATATAAAGATATCAAATCGTGTCTAGGCCAATTTAAAACAGAAAAATGAATTTTTCCTAACATAATCATTGACGTAATAAACCACAAAGCAAGCCATATGTTGGAACAATTCCACCAAACACACCAAAAATATACATCTGTTCATACCATCAAAAGGAAAATGTATTTGCAAATGTATCAATGTATACAAGGCAATGTGTTTATCTGAAGAAACCATTATTTTCTATTTATAGAGAGAAATTAAATGAATAGCTTTTAGAAATGTAATAACTACTGATATATGTGTCTATAAATAACACGCTATAATCAAACGATAAAACTATTTATTAGGCACCAAAGAAAAATTTCCAGAGCAAAGAGTATATAAACCCATATTTATTTATCAGTTTAAAACAATAACAAAACGTATATGAACCCTTTGAAGACAGTTTGAAACCATTCTTCCCAGGTGAGTGTTACACGTTATAAATAGGACTTGGTGGTTGTTGCAATTTTAAGACGATATTAACCTCCTTAAAAAAAAGGACATAGTATGAGATAACGGAAAATAATCTAAATTTATTTCAAAAATGTGAAATATGTCTTCATCTTATACAGTTTTTAGCTTAAAAAGAAAGAGGTGGAGACTCGAGAACTTGTAAAGGTGAGAACATTTGAAGCCAAAAAATTCGAAATAGGGAGCAAATAATGTATTTTGTATGTTAAAATATCCTAAAAGTTGTTCAATAATAAATGTGTTTTATTGGCTATTTTTTAATATTTACATTCAGTGTATATTTCCCCTTATGTATCCATTGGAAATCTGCGACGTTCAATTTTCTATGAATACACGTTGCTAATTAATACGCCATTACCACAAATATAAACGTTTTCACGTGTTTTGAGTATATTCATTTTTGTAAGATTAAATGAAACGTCCAATCTTACATAACCAATTTGATATGTACTTTTGAAAAACAATCATTTATTTATATCTACTTCTTAATAAAAAAAAGATTTATCTCCACAAATATTCTGGCACTATATTTTTTGTCGCGGAAGCTATCTATATAACATGTTAATATGGCTGTTCCATGTTTCATATCCCTGACTAAGAGCGTAAATAAAGGCTTTATAGCGGCGATACATAATATTTCATACAAATATATATATCAATATGAAAATATAAATATAAGCATTGAATGCTTAGTTTTTGATGTCGTCGGTCCTATGACACACCAGGCAGTGCAGACAAATTATCATACCGCGCGTTATCAATTTGTCTGCATCGCTTGGTGTGTTACAGGATTGACGACAACAAAAAATAAGCATTCAATGCTTAAATGATAACAAAAATGATTGTTGATATTTCAAAATGAGAAATGAAGACATTTTATTTTTAATTTATATATTTAACAAAAATTCATATAACTCTTATCTTTTCTCATAATAATTTTATATAACATAACCAAAACCTATTCTTGTTCGGTATCTATTAAATATTTACTTTTCTATATATACTTTTTTTTCATAATATGGTGAGGATATAAAATCAGTGAAACCTCTCAATTGTCAGTCTTGTTATTCGATAAGTTTTGTTTCCATTAAATACTTGTGAAATAATGTACATTTTACTTTAAAAAAATTAACTGAAATTATGTTAATTCTGGAATATATTTTAGTGGATGAATTACATAAAAAGAAGTTAATAGATGCAATGCAAGATGTGTGTAACACCATAGTGTATAGAAGCTAAAGCTCTTTATTCATTTTATGTAACAGTCTCCATACAGCCAGTTTATCAATATAAATTTATAACTTCGTGTATATAAAAAGGTGTCTCTCTGTCATAATACATACACATGTATATGTTTCAAGTAAAACTACTGTTTTACATGGACATTCGTCTTACAGATGTAAGTTATGTCAGCCCAAAACTTTTACTCATCGATGCTTTAGTCAGGCGTTTCTAGTAAATAAAAGGGTCGTTCACTATGAATGAAAAGCTTTTAGACAAAAGTGTACGTTCGACAAATGAACACTCATAAATGCAATATAACTCAAAAATATATGCGTTTTGTTTCATTCTGTTTATTGCCAGATGCTTCCTTCTACATTCAATACGATTCAAGGGTCCCATAGCTAGGCTGCAAAATGTTTAATAATTACTGTCCGTATTGATATACTTTTTGAAAAACAATGACGACAAAATAGCCAAAATAGCACGTTTTATCAATATTAAATTAGAGCAAGGTTATAGCAAGATTATAAATAAGTTTAGATGAAATATTTTAAGAAAATAAAACGTGTCCTTATAAAAACAATTAAATATGTGAAATGGTCATATTCAAAACAGTTTAAGACCGAGGCAAGTTTTCTGAAGGGTTTCTATAGCAGTCTATCTGATATTAATACAATTGCGATCTGATAGGCAGGGGCCAATCTAAGTTACACAACTTGTACCCAATCAAAATGGTATATAAACAGAATAAAGATTAAAAAATCAAATCAAATTATTTAATATGAAAAATATTGCACTTAAAAAAAAAAAACATTTGATAAACCTAGCAATGAAAAAAGTTGATCGAATACAATTACTGCTAAACGAAGATCAATGTTGTTAGTTAAGTCTACATCTTAAGTATGTGTTGATAACATTGACAAGAAGTGGCATAGGAATGGCTTAGGGGAACGATGAATGTTCATTAGGAAATTAATTATTGATAAGTAATACAAAAATAGATTTAAGTACGATAGTACAGATTGCTGTAAGTCATTGTTTTATATTATATAAATAGTGCCTGTTTGGGAGGGTAACAGTTGAAATTGACACCCCGAGAAAACCATTGTCAACCGACGCGAAGCGGAGGTTGACAATGGTTTTCGAGGGATGTCAATTTCAACTGTTATCCTCCCAAACAGGCACTATTTATTTTGTTATACTGAATGTCTTTTTTAAAATTTTAAATAAAATGTTACTGCTTTTATATAGGAATAACGTGAATTCTACAGCGAACCGTACGTGCATAATTTTCGCGCATGTAACAATTTTTAATGTTATCCGTTGCTAAGTGCGTTGCTAACGCTGAGGGTAATAGAAAATATTATGAACTGCGTCTTAACCAATCAGATTTCAGTATTTAGCATGAAAGTATAACAATAGAAATTGATACCTTTTAACCTTGATAAACAAAACGTGTTTGGTATTCCTTAGTGAGTTCTTTCTAAATGATCTTTGTTTATCAAGGGGGGATTATCTGTACTTTTCCCGATGTGTAACATGATAATCAGAAATGTTAACGTTAAACATAATCAGATTCAAAAGAGTCAAGATCTAGTTATTTTATTTAGAATATATATTAGTTGCTTGATGCATCATTACGTCATAACTGATCTGATATATCTTTTTTCCGGTATTATATGGCTTTAAAGGAAATAAGTTGGAAATTAAACAAATTCTTGATATTCAATTCAATTCAAGGTCAGCGAGAGAAAAGGCGAATTTTTTCAACACTATCAATAGCAAACGAGTAATTTCGTATACATCTATACAATTTGACTTTGAATTTCGAAAATGAATGGCCTTAAATTTCATGTTGTCATCCTATTCATGAATAAAATAATCTAGTAATAGTGCTATCAGTTCCTTATTTGATTTCTACACAGTTCCACGGACATCTAAACCAACAGGAGTGATCGCCTTCCATGCTTATCTCTCTATTGACAGCAGTGGTACTTTAACTAGGTATTACGTTCTGAAGTTTAACATAGTTCCATTGAACAATGGATATGGGTACAACTCTTTTGATGACATTTTCACTGTTTCTTTCTCGATCTGGAACTTACGTGTTTACATGATCTTGTAAGTCCGACGTTGATGGTTATGTATTCACCGAACTAACGAAGAATACAGACGTAATTAGAACTAGATACGATCTCGTTACGAGTAACGAGCAGGTCTTCCGTTCAATTTTTAAACGATACGATTAAAAACTTCAGAATTCTCCCTCAAACACTCCCATTTCGATAATGTATACGATTGTCAATATCCTTTAAAATGCTTAACAAAGACTTTTGCTTTTTAACATACAGCACATTAAAGATTTAAGATTTTAGTCCCCTAAAATCTCTAAATACGTCATCAATGGGTTTGGAAATGAGTTTTTACAAACTGATATTGCTGCGATCAACAACTTTGTTTCTATAATACATTACAAAATCTTGATCATTTTTAACGTATGAGTTATGGAGTTTAGGAGTCTATTGGCCCCTATTTTAAGGGGCCAGCCCCTTTTTCTTGATTTTATATGAAAGGTCTTATGAATACTTACATGTTTTGTTGTTACATCCATCTAAAATTGATGATCACTTTTGAGATACAAATGATTGAATATTTTAAGGGCCAGCCCTCTAGATCCTGAATGGGGACAGAAATTCGTGTTTTGATAAGTAGAATCAATTTAAATCATTTAATCAAACATTTTCTCTTCTTTGATGTCTAACAAAATACGTATACTTCTCTAGTTATTTTTCGTCAAAGATTAAGTACTTTGGCCCCTAAAAATCCCTAATTACGTAATAAATGGGAATGGCAATGATTTTCTCAAATAGATATTGGTACGATCAACAACTTTGCTTGTATAATGCATTACAAAATCTTTATCGTTTTTTAGTTATTTGTAATATAGTTAACGAGTACCTTGGCCCCTAAAAAAAGGGGCCAGCCCCTTTTTTCTTGATTTCTTTGAAAAGGTCTTAAGAATACAAACATGTTTTGTTCTTACACCCATGTAAAATTGTTGATCATTTTTGAGATACAAATGATTGAATATTTTAAGGGCCAGCCCTCTAGATCCTGAATGGGGACAGAAATTCGTGTTTTGATAAGTAGAATCAATTTAAATCATTTATTCAAACATTTTCTCTTCTATGATGTCTAACAAAATATGTATACTTCTCTAGTTATTTTTCGTCAAAGTTTAAGTACTTTGGCCCCTTAAAATCCCTAATTACGTAATAAATGGGCGTGGCAATAATTGTTTCTAATAGATATTGTTACGATCAACAACTTTGCTTCTATAATGCATTACAAAATCATTATCGTATTTAAGTTATTTGTATTATAGTTTACAAGTGTCTTGGCCCCTAAAAAAAAGGGCCAGCCCCTTTTTGTTGCATTTGTTGGAAAGAACTTTTGATTATCTATCACTTTTATTATATATATGTTAACAAAATATTAACTGATAAAAAGATACAGATCAAAGCGTATGAAAATTTTTATTCAAAATTCGTATCTAATTTTCGAGCCCAGGCGAGCTCCTAAACTTTGCGCCACTGGCATAAAGAAAATGCATTGTGCACAACTTCAATCTATGGTCTACCTATCCTGAAAATTTTTTACTCATATCTCTGATAGTCTCTGAGTTTATGTCTGCACAAAATTGGTCGTAAAAATTTACAAAATCGGCCGTAAATCGGAACCGGAAGTGACGATTTCAAAATTTCAAAAAACTTCTAGAATTATGACCACTGGCAATCATCTGTGAAAAAATGGTCGAAATCGGCCGAATAGTTTTCGAGATATCGCGTGCACAAAATTTGGGGAAAAAAATAATAATAACTAGACACGATCTCGTTGCGAGCAACGAGGAGGTCTTCCGTCCGATTTTTAGAAAGGAAATGACCTTGCCTTTTATCTTCATCAGCGAAACATATCAGGAAATGCAGATGTGATCTAAAAGAGCGATGGATGAAGGATTATCCACCCTGTAGGATCCTTAATTTTAAGGACCAGTCCCATTTTATTTCATATTTAATAAGAGGTCTTTTGACTTAATAACAGGTCTAATAACCTGTAATAAAAAGAAACCGAAGAAAAAAAGAGGGTCTACCTTTGTAAACGGAAGACCCTAATAACAATAAGAATAGAAGGGTCTTCCGCTGGAGACGGAAGACCCTAATAATAAAAGACTGTTTTTATCTAAATCTTAATTGAAGAGTGTTTTTAACTTGTACTATAGAAGTATAGTTTAGTATAATTTGTACTATAATTAATTGTAATTAGTACAGTAATCTAGAATGGTACTTAGTTGAAATTAAAGGCCCAATATCAAAGATCAAGTAAAATCGGACCAGAAAAACTAAATGATTTTATGAATGGGGGGGGGGGGGGGGGGTTGGGGGGTTGGTCGGTGACTTCTATATTAAAATAGAATATTAAATTCTAAATATCACATATTACACAATTTCTAAACAAAATACATATGTTAGAACAATGTATAAGCGCTGTATAAGCCACTGTACCATTGATTTGAAATTTAAAAATCTCAAAATCTTAATTATGATTTTTTCTTTGATATTTACTTTTATTCTGATATATGTATAGCATTAACATTAGGTACATGGAGATGAATGCAACAGGTCAAAACGTTTGAAATGGGCGGGAACAAATTGACGCGGACGTCTGATATATGAAGCGTATTTTCAATCCACCTCAGCATTTTTAATTTGCTATATAAGTTAATAGAAAAACATTTTATTTCATCAATAATAGTGATTTTAATTCATCAATAGTAATCGGATCCCCATCCGAGAGAGATTATACGCAGGGCAAAGCATATTGTCCCATGACTCGTCAAAAGTCTGAAACCAAGTGAGGGCGATTTTGAAACGGGGTTTATTCCCAGGGGAGAATAATTAATTCAAATTCCGATTTAATAAATTAATACATATATTATACCCATATAAAAATGTTCGCTAGGCTAATTTATACGGATATGCACATTCATTGTTTATCTAGCTATAATGAGAGAGAGAGAGAGAGAGAGAGAGAGAGAGAGAGAGAGAGAGAGAGAGAGAGAATTATTGACCCCGCTGCTTAATCACTAATCCCGCTTTTGGGCGAACATGTACATGTTTATAGACTTTTGTAAATAAATCTAAACTTTAAAAGACTGATTGTAAATGATTATAATCCCAATCCACCCTGCCGTAATGATTTTTATAAATCAAAAGTGAATAATCAGACTCTTTGTTTCAACAGTGTATAACAACGATCAGTGTTTACATCTGTTAATACATAGGCCCAAACACAGATACAAGGGTGGTCAGTTTTCACACCGTATCGCAGTCACCCGGTTGTCAGGGTGAGAGAGAGAGAGAGAGAGAGAGAGAGAGAGAGAGAGAGAGAGAGAGAGAGAGAGAGAGAGAGAGAGAGAGAGATTTCATAGTGTTTTATAGTGTTCAGGAAATCAATATATAAGCAACCTATGTCAATAAACGCATGTATTCATGCATGCGTTTATCTATATAATTATGTAAATAAATACTAATCAGTCCTCAAATTAAAGCCATGTAGAATAACGTTTGTGCATTGCTAAGTAAATGTTGTGTGCATACAGTCATGGAGATGGCGGCATTTCTTTGATGCCGGCAAAGCGACCCAGTGAACTCTAATGTAGTCGTACTGCAAGGGAGCTTCGGCGGCATGTCTTTGATGCTGGCGATGCGACGAGCGTCTGAATTAAGCCAACTGCTGACAGAAACGAGCTCTATATTTGTACTAAAAAAGCTGTTATTATCTTTATTTATTATAAAAATAAAACGGAAAACAATAAAAACCATCATTTTAAAGATAAAATCATTAACCAAAACAAAATTAGGGAAGAAATATAATCGGCACTTGGGGACGGAACCCGGGTCGCCTGGGTACAAGTCCACCACTCTAACGACTGAGCTACGCGGACTCTCGCTTCAGAACTTTTGAGCTCAAAATCTCGGGAATGCGTGGATCGATTTAAAAACGAATTTCCTATTCTGAAGTGTTTTAAGTGTCTCTATCGAATAGTAACATAAAAAAAATTCAAGTTCAAAAAATTGAAAAATTAAGGTTTTTCATTTCCTTCCGGTGACGACCGGAAGTGACGGCGGACGTTCGGATATGCGAAGGGCACTGCGGCCGTTCACTCTCTACCATCTCTGAAAATTTAAAGGTTCTATCTTAAATACTTTTTGAGAAAAATTGTGAACAAGCAAAAACGTAAAATCTTTGATATCTCGGTACCGGAAGTGACGA
This sequence comes from Magallana gigas, assembly GCF_902806645.1. NCBI lineage: Eukaryota > Metazoa > Mollusca > Bivalvia > Ostreida > Ostreidae > Magallana > Magallana gigas. The sequence continues at coordinate 38,917,299 of NC_047560.1, read as the reverse complement.
CCAGAAAAAGCTCGTGTAATTTTCTTACAAATTTTGTCATGAATAAGCTCTGAAAATTTCATGAAAATCGGCTGAAGCATTTTTGAGAAAACGTGGGAGAAAAAAAAAAGAATAATAATAATAATAGAGGAAAAGAATCAAAGCAATAACAATAACGTCTTCCGTTGGAAACGGAAGACCTTAATAAGAAACAGTACGAAAACTATAAGGTCTTCCGTTGGAAACGGAAGACCTTAAATAGATTTGCAGGTTCGTTAAATTCACCTGTATATAATTTTTCTACGGGAATTGTAGTTGCTTATGTAAATCAAGGTGGTATATGTTCGAATGATAAAAGCATCTCGTGGTAAAGTGAGACGTGTCGTTGAAAGTAGAACTACATTTTCTGGTTGGCTTCTGCGCTATAAATTTAATATTTGCATTTCCATTGTTCTTTCCCACTGTAAGCCCATACAGAGGAGCTGCAATTATTTCTCTATAATCGCAATTGCTCTGTCAGTATACTATGACGTCAAAAAGGTGTAACGTTATATATACTTTTCCATGACGTTATAGATTTAAACCACTATACGATACATCATGTGTTTTTCCCCTACTTAATTAAAATTGACGTATTTACATGTAATATTAAAACATGTTTTTGATAACATTTTTAAAGGAATTACTGTTATATCATTGATTCTGTTAACAAATCTATGTGAATTAAAAAGATACATTACAGTCTGAATGTTTACTTTTGATGTAATAGCTAAATGTCAAGGTCTAGGCTAATACAGGGTATTTGCGAGTGGTAAAATGCAAATATATGTAATAAACAACGATTATTTAGTGAACATGGCGTTATGAATAGCAACTGCTCTGCTGGCATATTTTCCATGATGCGCTAGCGCGCATCATGGAATATGCCAACAGAGCAATTGCTATTCATAACGCCATGTTCACTAAATAACGTTGTTTATTTCTTAAATAAATACACAAAACATTATTATTGTGTCGTTAAATAAAAAGACATTTCATGTATGTACCTAAAAACCCTTAAAGTTTGTACGAGCTAAGTTTTTGCTGTACACTGTTATTGAAAGCAAATAAACGCTAATTTTTTGCAATACAGCGCGTATACTTTCACATATAAAAATAAAGTCTTGGTTATTTTACACAAATTGAATCAATTGCCCATAATTAAGATATATAACATTATAAAGTTAACATTTTCCCGCAATTTTTCGCATTTTTAGCACAAACCGGCCTGTTTTCAGGCGTTTTTGTTTTTTAGAAAACATTGAGCGCATTCTTGAACAAACAAAATATTTTCATCATATATGTATCTACTGAAGCAAGACTTAAAATAACTTGTTCAAAGTGTCACTCTTAATTTTCTACTCGAAAAAAATATTTCAGTGCTGTATACAGGGACAAATTCGCCCCGTTGTATTTTCGCCCTTTTCGCTCTCGTTGTCAGAGTGCGAATTTTAGACTGGGAGAGTTCTATGATACAAATGATATCTCTGTTATCACATCTGCAACTGGGTAAATTCAAATATGGCCGAAACCGTTTGCAAGTGTAGAAGAGCGATAATAACACAGGGTGAAAATTACCCTGTTTAGAGTATTTGTTATTAAGACGTTCCTTACATGCCCCAAGTCAATAATAACTCGTCATGGTTAACCATCAAAACTAAAAAAATCATTGTTTGTTTTATTTTACCAGTTTCGGATTTATAGATATTTAATATTCGTATCTAAAAAATCTATAAGGTAGAATTTGATGATAATAAAGTCCCGTATAAAGTCCAGTATAAGCAATAAAAAAAACCCTTTATTTTCCCTCTTCATTTCTATTGCTGTAAACATTTCTATTGCTGTAGACATTTCTATTGCTGTAAACATTTCTATTGCTGTAAACAATTTAAATTTGGTTGTTATTGTACTCTTTATGGCGACTATTTTGTTGTTTTTGTTGTTGTTTTTTTTTTCTTGCAGAAAACGGCTGTCGCTAAATAAAGTGCTACATGTATAATATATGCTACAGTATCATTGAATTTGACCTTTGAACCCCCCCCCCCCCCCCCCGAAATTCTGTTTAAGACCGCTGCACACTGCATTAAGGCACTAGCTATAGGTTGGTAAGGTATGAGCCAGATTTAACAAAGTGAGAGAAAATATGCTATCCAAAATCATCTTGCACGTTAATCTTTACTTTAGACAAAAAATATTGAATATATATACGGAGAGGTCTTCAACGTTATTTAGGTAATGTTAAGTTTTCCATACATTATCATATTTCCATCAATGGCTGCAAAGTATTTTCATCATATACTTATTAATGCGTAATATATTTAAAAAATCGAAGCAACTGTCTAATACATGATAAATTATTGAATGTATTATAAATTAATAATAATAAAAAAACCCGATACTAATTATTTTTAATTAGCAACAGTGATATCAAAACAATTTCCATCCACTGAATGTAGATCGATATGGGAGATCGCTTACAACCTGTCCATTTGCTGCATAGTTTGGTGGTGTTCGAATGTATACCTCATCTCCAGCGTTTAACTCTACAATTGCCAAACCGGTCGAAGACAAAATGTTAGCAACACTCCCTGAACCGACAAACGCACCCGACACTGGAGACGAGTTGACAACAAGTTCTGAGTAGACATAGCCACCAGTTGCACAGTAGATGCTCCAGGAGAAGACGTAGACGCCGTGGATTGGACAGGTAAATACACCTGTATGATGACTGTAGTGACCACCAATGTTTGTGTGGTCTACATCAAACACGAACGTCTGGTGAGCGCCAGCATTATGCTCGCTCTTTGAGAGATAGGCAAAGAAAGCCACGCCATTGTTAGCCACTGGTTGGTTATCTGTTTTTTCATAAAACATTTTGCATTAGTTTGAAATATGTGGGTTTTTTGTTCATCTTGCATGATAATTAACCAACCTCATGAGCCAAAGAAGCCGATAAAGCCTACAACCTTTTGGTCAACTTAATCATGAGGGTTACTGTAGAGAATGAGAAAACATGAAACTCTTGTCAAAAAAAGAAAACAATAATCTAGTATAGCACTATCTAGCTGAACCTGATTATTTTTATTCACCGTTGTGTTTTTAGTAGAGAATCATTTGATGAAATGGTTGATTAAAGGAACCATCAATATATATATATGTATTCAAAAGAAGAGGCGTTAATACATGAAGGATTACCCGTTAAAAGTAGTCGTTTTGATGAGGTTCTACCGGAGCTCCTGGGTTCTATACCTCTCTGCTTTATTTCAAGTTTAGAAGAATTGGTTTTGATTGTGTTTACACTTTTGTAGTCATCCTTCAGAAATCCAGCTGCGTCAACGACTGTTTTTGACTTATCAGTTTGCAACAAACTAGACTTTGTTTTAAACAATTCTTCAAGTTCACTCGATTTAAACAGCGTTTTGATTTTTGTGATTTCCATTTTCAATTGACTGTTGATTTTCTTTTGTGTTTGATTTTCATCATCCATGTCTTGAATTCTCCCTTTCAATTCTTTTATACTTGCCTTGAAATAGTTATTTTCAAATTGCATTTCAGATACTGTTTGTAATAAAACCTCATGACTTACTTTCAAATCCGCCACCAATTTCTCAAGTTGACTTATTTCCATTCTTTCTGCATTGATGCTAACAACAGATTGAATTAAAATGATTCCAAAAAGGAACCAGAACATTGTCATCGAATGCATATTTGAGAGCTTTGTATCAAAACTCTTCTTATCTTATATCTAGCAGGTGACCTTATTTGTGAATTTTGACGTTATATCTGTAAAATGGGACGCAAATCATTTATTTTACCGAAAATTATATCTCAGAATTAAACGAAATTTGATATAAAGAAAAACCGTAATATGACTTTAAATTCTAGTATTTTTTTGTAACTTGAGGTGAAAATTGTGGAATTGTCATTGGCGTTTTTCGTGTACAAAATCGGCATCATTTGTACGTCGTAATGCATCACAAAGCTTGAAGCTAAGGGTGTTGAAAAAATAATGCATCGTACTATTTGTACGTTATAAAAAGAGGCCAGTACCAGCTGATAAGTTGCCATAGTTTAACGGTTGACTGTAAATGTTCTTATCGTCACTGGGAAAGGACAAATGTCATACAGACCCTGAAACGTGCTACTAAACCAGTTGCACGGTTTAGTTCGGTACGCTTTTTGAACCCGGTTGTTCTCTTCTTGCTCGAAACGATTTGATTATTCAGGGGAAAAAATCATTACTTTTAAATAAATCAATTCGACTTTAATGCGATAACAACTTATATTTATAACCATTGCGTAAAAAAATCTTTCTGACTATCTTCCGATAACTTTCAATTTTGCGTGATTGTTTCTTGTGTTTCGGCCAGTTGAAATTTTCATAAGCATATTTCTCTTTCCTTATGAACTATAATATTATAAGATATTACTAAATCTTTTAATATTTATTCGTTTGATGAGATATCGGCGCTTCTGATTGGTCGAACAATTTCTTTGATACCTGCATCAATAAAATTTTTGCCGGATCTACTTTTCTCATATGTTCTGATCTAACACTATTTATAGAACGGGAATTTCCAAAATGGCTAGAGGAATAAATTATGTATCACATATCGTGTAAAGAAGCTTTTTACTTATGCACACAAACACACAAATCGAATATTTATTTAGAAGACCAAATTTATAAACGGGCTTTAATACTTTATGCATGTATTTTTTAGTTTTCAACAACGCAGTTAGGCTAGTATCGATTGCATTATAAACGTATTTATATTTGTGCATAAAAAACTAAAATGGAAAATACTAGTTACTGCCTCTTATAATCCTATATATCTTGTCAACATTTTATAAAATACGTTCATCTGATATCAAGTCTTTTTTGCCGAGATCACAACAAGCAGAATTTATCTCCCTTTTTATTACTACGCTACAATGTAAACATTGAACAAGCGTTTGACAGAGTAGAATGTAGAACAGCTCATCGGATGACGATAGTGATGTCTTGTCTGAGGGTTCGGATCTCCAGCTATTTAGTGAGCATTAATTTCAAAGTGACGATAATACGCAGCAAACAGAGTCATCAATGGAGCCAGACAGCCAACAAACAAAGGCGACTGATGATGAATTCTGGTCTTACGATCTCCACCCAGTAGACATAGCACCATTTACTGAACAAGTAGGACCAGATCATACTTTACTGCCTGACGATGACTTCCTAAAGTACTTTTATCTAATGATAAACGAAGATTTCTTTGAAACCACGGCTCAGGAGACGAACAGATATGCAGAACAGGAAATGACTCGCAAATATTCCCGCGATTCCATTTGGTACCCCACAACTAGCCCAGAAATGAAAGTTTTCTTTGGGCTAAATATCATTATGGGAGTAAACCACTTACCTCGCATTGATATGTATTAATCGGAAAACCCATTTGTTGGTAAGTAAAACATAATTGCATTGTATATATTGCAAGAAATTCACTGTAAGCCGCCTGTACGAAATAAAATACAAAAAATTATTATATTGAAAATAATAGAATAACAAGACCTACTAAAAACAACATGCCACACAGAAAGAGAAAATTTAAAAGAAATACCCCTATAAATTAATACTTTTTGGTTTTCATTCTCACAGGAAATGAAGGGTTCAAGAATGCCTTACAAGAACAAGATTTGAAAAATTGCTGCAGTATCTGCACATAAATGACAACCAGGCTCAAGCACCTGCTGGATCACCGAATTATGACAGGTATCATATGTGATTTTGCTTTTGTTTCTACAATACCAATTTTATTTCTTTTTGTGAGGGAACTTGAATTCTTTTTATATGTCTATTTTTTGTTTGCTATTATTAGTTTTTTTGTAAAGATTGTAAATACACATTTATAAAAAAAAATTAGCAGACAGAAACGTGTGTGCTAAAATATTCACATTTAACAAATACTGGAAATTTTAGATTAAATTGAGAAGGGGTTTAACTTTTATATCATTCATTTCCTCTGGTAATAAAACTCAGTCCCCCAGTATGAGTGATTTTAACCGGGGAGCAAAGTAAGAAAACCCTGATAAAATGTAAAACTGGATCATTTTACCTTTAAGATGCGTGAAAGCAATATAAATTGTATTTGGTTTTTATTTTTTATAGTTAACTTCTATTTACATATCATCTTTACTTAAAAAAACACATGAACAACTGGATGTTAATGACATGTCCTAAGTCAAACTGTTGATTTTGAATCAGTGGCTTTGTATTATAGAGTCTTGGCATGTCAAGTTTTGGGCCATGGTTTAGAGTCTTGACTGAAACCTGAATTTTAAAACTAGAATATAAAACTACTAACTCAGTGAACAAGTCTATTGCATGTTTACGTGGATGCAGACATTCTGTTTCCCGGGGAGGGTATTGATGGAATCGGAGATCTATTTTTAGTTACTTTTCTTTACATAACTTTGAATTTTTCAAAGGGGTTCTGGGCCTGCAGTTTATACTCCCCCCCCCCCCCCCAATATACGACCATTACACATCTGTGTATACATATTTAATTACATTTCAGACTTCTTAAAATCAGACCACTTATCGACATGACAAGAGGAAATTTCCAGAAGTTTTACAAACCAGGGAAGTGTCAGAATATAGATAAAGGAATGATAAGGTACATTTCATGGCGTTTCATCCTTGTTCATATTCTATCTGCTTTCTAAACGCAACTTGTTAGCATTATGCTAGTGAGAATTGCAGAGGTCCTGGGTTCGATTTCCGGTCCAGCCATATATTTTATTGTATCATTGTGATATGTTCATACTTCTTACTACATTACTTTATACAGTATGCATAGATTTGCCCATATTATAAGTCAATTCTCATATTCTTACAGGTACATTATGCACAGGCACAGCAGTACACTCCAGGAAAACCAATAAAGCGCGGTCTAAAGGTATTTCAATTTAATAACTTAATATCGTAATCTTCATATCTCTTTTTAAAAGCCTTGGATTCCCTGAGTGAACAATGACGCAGTCAAAGTAGGCTAGCACTCTATGATCATTTTTACCTCTTTATTATTATTTATTAAATCAATGATTAGTGTAGATTTGATGATATCAATATATACAGTAATGAAACTGAATATCATTAAATTTTGTTTGATAATTTTCAGAGTTTTATTACAAAAAAAACCCTAGAAAGTTTACTGACACTTATATGTGTAATTGAAAAATATTGAAACGTTAAATACCATAAACTTTATGACACTAAAACTTTATTTTCATGTAGATATGGATGATATGTGAACCAAGTGGCTACACCAATGATTACAGATTGTATCATGATTGAATGTGTGACCCATCACTAGGGGAACGAGTCGTCAAACATTTATGCAAGCCACTGAAGTCGAAAAGTCATCCTATGTTCTTCGATAGGTAAATGAATTATTGTCAGAATGTTTGTCTGTTTATATGCAAGTGAAATTACTTTTTATGAATGACGGCAAAATTTCAGCAACTTTTTCTAGAGATGTGTGAAATGCTGGAATGCTACTTCATTTATTTGCAGGAAATATGCCACATTTGTGTTCTTGTGAAATATAAAACTTTAGTATACTCCTACTATTTCTTTACTAGTATGTCTCTGCTATGTTGACAGTTATGTAAAGCGATGGCAAAAGTTTTCAATTACAATCTTGACTGTGTTTATTCCTGTATTATTCCATTTTTTTTGGGGGGGGGGGGGGGGTTGGGGGGTTGGATATGTTTATATTATTCTATCCTGTCATAGTTGCTTGAGACTGAAATTGGGAATGGGTAAAATATCAAGTAATGTTTTTGGGGTGAAATGTCAGGATTGTCTCTGATTATTATAATTAAGTTTGATGTCTCATTTTGAAATGACTGAATTTATGAATGGAACATAATTACCTGCCTCTTGCATGTATTCATGTTTTTAACAACTTAAGGTATTCGATGTATAAAAACCACATTTTGTACTTAATAAATGAATGGTCCGATGTTCTTAATGTCATAATATTATTTTGAAGGTTATATCAAATAAAATACTCCACCAAAGGAATTTTCAAAATTTTGATTATGGTCCAACTAATTAGACCTTGAATTTTGCATTGAAGTCTATGGGAAACATATGTTTCATATCCCGAATGAATCACCAAAGAAAGCATTTTATTGCTTAATTGAACACCTTAATAAAAAATCAGAACGAGACCATCATTTATATTACTTTTTCTTGATCTTTTATTAAAATTTTGACATTAAGTTAATTATAATTTTGGGTTTCCTTATTTGAGTTGGTTTTATTTAAATTTCAAATATTTCACTTCTATTCCTCTTCTCCAAACTCTTAAATCCTATGGTGTATATGGTTGTGGGACTTTAATGACGAACAGGAAAGGGTTTCCCTCACAGCTGAAGAGCCCGTCCTGAGAGAGGAGATGCTGAACAAATGCAACATAATAATCTTGTTGTCACCGTATGGAACGATGCTAAACCTGTGCGTAGTTTATATATAGTAAAAATAGATGTTGTATGTGTAAAAGTCTAGGTTCTGTGCTTATCTGTTTACGTTGAAAAAACAAACAACTTTTGTGAGAGTAGAAATGTTTTCAAATGATTCCAAAAGACATGTTTATTTTATTTTTCATATAAATTTAATCTCAGGTTCACATTACATTTACAACATCTGACCCTCTCGGAGATGGCCCAGCTCAAAGAAGGATTCGGGGTGGTGGTGTTATGATCATTTAGCGCCCACCTGCAGTTGAGCACTACCTACAACACTTCTATGGCGTAGACAGAACTCAGCAATACAGATCCAAGTGTCCAGTTGGCCGTCCATCCAAAAAAGTTTTAGAAGTATCTGGTCAACTATTTCAAATTTAACTCCTGTAATCTGAAAGTGGCCAGAAAAATCATATTCAAGCAGGCAGGAGGATAAAACGTACGCTCAACTAGGAACCTAGGTCACCTGCTTATTCACAACTTCCAACTCTGTGCACTCCGCTACAAAATGTAGTGCATTACAACCGCAAAGTGAAAGTAGAAGAACTAGTAGCACTACTTAGCCTTTAGAAATGTTATACAACAGGCAGAAATGTATTTTTTTTAAAGAATACCCCTCTAAGGATTGGAAGTACACTATAGAGGATAAAAAATTCAACATTGACTGTTATTTTAAAGATACATGATATACGTTATATAGACATTAGGTGACCTGTGGTCTCCCTAAGGATATCTAAGTTATAGGTGACCTTATCAATGTAACACAAAATCCTCCTCATTAAAATATCAAAGTACTTCACCTTCTTACTCTGTATACGTAGGTGGAGCCTGTAGAGAGATGTAATCTTGCCCCCCCCCCCCCCCGCCACCCACCCCATAGACTTTTTACTGATACTTTAATATAATGGTTAAATGATTTGATAATAAATTACATAAGATGGCCTCTGGTTTCCGTAATGGATTCATGCCAAAACAGTTTTGTATGAAAACATATCTGACAGTTTTGAGGCCCGTTAGTGCCGAGAACTGTCTGATATTTTTTTTCATACAGAGCTGTTTTCGGCATATATCGAACCTAAATCACTGCTAATTTCATTGTTAATTTACCTGAGATAGTCTGATTTTGAAGGATATCAGTATTGTAACCACGAGTAACGGTTTTATTTTAAGAAGCTCACTAATATCGGACTGTACAATAAAGTCATGTAAAATTTTAGACTGCTGGAACAAAGGAATGACATCAAAGTTGTGTTCTAACTAAAGATACATCATACAACAAAGGCAACCTTATAAACTTAATACTCTAGCTAACATCTGGTCTCTGTATTGTCATTACGGAGTAGGTGTTCCCCTGTCTACAGCTGTTGCATGAGGGTTGGAGTTCACCACCCCCCCCCCCCCCCCCCCGCTCCACCTACCACTTCCCTGGATTTTCATTCATCAAATTAAAAACAATATTTAAATTGCATAAATAAACATAGTAAAAACGGACCTTTTGTGAATTGCATCTGAGAAATAAATGAAGACGAGCAAATCGTCACCCCTTCACCCCCCCCCCCCCCCCAACATCCTTTGACGATAAAAAATAAGGAATAAATGTGATCGAAATGTGTACCGTTTTTGCTTATTAATAAAATCAAAGTGTAAACTTTTGTGTTCAGTAGATTAGAGTAAAATTGTTCACACACCACATTTTTAACCTGTTGTCTTCTTACAAGTTATGCAATCTCTGGTCTCCCCAATGATGTACAATATATGGCGAACTCTGGTTTTCGTATTCATTAAAATCTTTATGTGACACCTGTTCCCTCTAACAATTAAATTGACATAGTTTTAAAACTTTTTACGGTTTGAAGTTGTACTTTCATGGCCAGTGCGAGACAAATAGGTATTTCTGATCTGATAATTTACTGATGACGTTCGTGATTTATTGGAGAATAATGTCTGCGGCATCTCTTTGATCTCGGCAAAAACTGGAGTATAATTCATAATAAACAATATACATATGGTGCATGATTTTCGTCTTTTAAAATGACATAAGATAACCTCTGGTATCCGTATTGATTTTCACAATATTACATTGATTTAGAAGCTAAGGTGACCTCTGGTCTCCTAATAGACATTGGTCTCTTTACAGTGGATGAATTCTGCATGGTAATTCTTATTCTTGTAAAAGAAGGTGGCATCTGATCTTTGTATTGATTAACAATTTACTGCAATAATTTAGGTCTAAAGGTGACCTCTCATCTCCTTATTGATAATTCATTAAATTTTACCCCTAGTCTCTCTACCGTGGATTACTTTGGTCTCTCTATAGTGGATTACTTTGGTATCTTCATCTTATAAAATGAAATAAGATCACCTCTGATCTCCTTCTTACTTAACAAAATTATTACGACACATATCTAAGACCTAAAACGAACTCTGGTTTACCTACAATAGGTGACATTTTATGATTCTTCATCTTGTACAATAACATTAAGGGGTCTCTGATTACCGTATTGATTTACAGAATTATTAATATCTACACCAATATATAGAACCTTAAGTGATCGCTGGTCTCCTTTTAGATATTCCACTTAAGGTAACCCTTGGGTCCCCTACAATAGATGACTTTTTTGAATCTCCATCTTGTAAAATGACATTAGATGCCCTCTGGTCTCCGTTATTAGTTAACAAAAATATAACGACAAAGATCGATTACCAAAGGTGACCTTTGGATTTCTTCAGTGGATGGCTTGTTGGGAATCTCCATCTTGTAAAATGACATTAGCTGACCTCTGGTTAACTTATTGATCTTTAAATTATAACTAAACCTTTTTGAATCTAAGGTGACCTCTAATTTCCTTTTAGATATTCCTCTTATAATGACCACTTGGTCTCTCTACAGTCAATTACTTCAGGTAAATGTCTATCTTTGAAAAGAAGGTGACATCTGGTGTTCGTATTTATCAACAAATTATTACATTGATTTAGGACATAACAGGACCTATCATCTCCTTATTGAAATTCCATTTAATCTGACCCCTGATCTAACAAAAGAGTATACATCTTATTTAATGACATCAGGGGACCTCTGGTCTCCTATTGATAAACAAAATTATTGCTACATTAATGTAGGACATAAGGGGACCTCAGGTCTCCTTGTATTTTACTAAATTTGACCCCTGCTCTCCCTACAGTAGATGACTTATTTGAATCTACATCTTGTAAAGTGACATTAGGTGACCTCCGTTAATAATTAACAAAATTATAACGACAGACGCTTTCCAAAGGTTACCTTTAGTGGATGGCTTCTAGGGGTATCCATCTTGTTATGACATTAGCTGACCGTTCTTATATTTAAATTATTTTATTGATAAAGGACCTGGGGTGACCTCTGGTCTCCTTGTGCATATTTTTACTTCAGGTGACCCCTGGTCTCCCTACCATGGCTGAATAAATATCATGTAAATGACATAAGGTGACCTCTGGTCTCCCTATAGATATGCAAAATAATCATTTAATTGATATAGGACATGAACTGACCTCTGGTCTCCTTATAGGTGTTTCTGTTAATGACATACGTTGACATCTGGACTTCATGTCATTTTAAGAAAATTAAAACTACATTGTCTTTAGACCCAGGTTGACGTCTGGTAGCCTTTTAGATATTCACTTAGGGTGATACCTGGTCTTCGCACAGTAGATGGTTTTGGTAAATCTCTACCTTGTATATTGATATTTTGTTAAATCTCAACATCAATCTAAAACTATTGGTGACCACTGGTCCCCTAATCGATTGTTCATTTAAGGTGACCTCTGGTCACCCTACAGTGAATAACTTAGTGAATCTCCATCTTGTAAAATGATCTGAGGTAATACCAGGTAGTCAATGAATGGATGAAGACTGATTAATCTCCATCTGCAAAATGCATCAACCGACCTCCAGTTTCCATATTGATTTACAAAATCATTACGAAATTTTTGTAGGAATTACATGTAAGGAGGTGACTTCTCTTTCTCTCATGATATTTTTCTTAAGATGATCCCTGGTCACCCAACAGTGGATGACTGGTAATTCTCAATCCTGTAAAATGACATAAGGTGACCCGTGGGCACCTTTCAGTGTATGACTGGTGACTCTTCGTCCTGTAAAATGACATAAGGTGACCCCTGGTCACCCTACAGTAAATGACCGGTGACTCTCCATAGTGTAAAATGACATAAGGTGACTTATGCTCACCCTACAATTGATGACCGGTGACTCTCCATTGTGTAAACTGACAGAAGGGAACCCCTGGTCACCCTACAGTTGATGACCGGTAATTCTCAATCCTGTAAAATGACATAAGATGACCCCTGGTCACCCTACAGTGGATGACCGGTGACTCTCCATTGTGTAAAATGACATACAGTGTCCCGTGGGCACCCTTCAGTGGATGACGGGTGACTCTCCATCCTGTGAAATGACATAAGGTGACTCCTGGTCACCCTACAGTAAATGACCGGTGACTCTCCATTGTATAAAATGACATACAGTGACCCCTGGTCACCCTATAGTTGATGACCGGTGACTATCCATTGTGCAAACTGACATTAGGGGACCCCTGGTCACCCTACAGTGGTTGACCGGTGACTATCCATAGTGTAAAATGACATAGGGGGACCCCTGGTCTCCGTATTGGTATAAAGAATTAATAAACAGTGATAAAAAAAAACTTAGGTTACCTCTGGTCCCTTTAGGCATATTTCAATTAAGGTGACCCCTGGTCTCCCTACGGTGAATGGCTTTGGTAAACTTCACCTTGTATTTTGAAATATTTATTAAATCTGGTCTCCGTATTGACTCAAAGAATTACGACATCAATCTAAAACCATTGGTGACGTCACTTATTCATTTTTCACTTAAGGTGATCTATGGTTATCCCACAGTGAATAACCTTAGTGAATCTTCATCTTGAAAAATAATCCCTGATATAACACCTGGTAGTCAATGAATGGATGAAGACTGACACATCTCCAATTTGCAAAATGCATCAACTGATCTCCAGTTTCTGTATTGATTTACAAAATGAGTACGATATTTGTGTAGGACATAAGGAGGTGACTCTTTCCCTTTATGATATTTCACTTAAGGTCACCCCTGGTCACCCTACAGTGGATGACCAGTGCTTTTCCATCGTGTAAAATGACATGAGGTGACCCCTGGTCTCCGTATAGGTAAATAAAATTATTACAAAATTAATCTAGGACATAAAGTGACCTCTGGTGTCCTTACATTGGATGCCTTTCTGGGGAATCCCCATCTTGTAAAATGACTTTAAGTGATGTTTGATTTTCGGAACAATTACATCGACAATTTAGAACCTTAGGTTACCCCTGGTCTCCGTATTGATTAACAAAATTATTTCGAAATAGATCTAAGACCTAAGGCGACCTCTGGTTTACCTACAATGATTTTATGATTCTTCATCTTGTAAATAACATTAACGGATCTCTGATCCCCATACTGATGTACATAATTAATAATTACTACATCAATTTAGATCATTAGGTGACCTATGGTCTCCTTTTAGATATTCCACTTAAGGTGACCCTTGGTCCCCCTACAGTAGATGACTTTTTTTGAATCTCCATCTTGTAAAATGACAATTGGTGCCCTCTGGTTTTTGTTATTAAATAACAAAATTATAACATGGATCGATTACCAAAGGTGACCTTTGGTTTTCCTACAGTGGATGGCTTCTAGGGAATATCTATCTTGTAAAATGACATTCGGTGACGTCTTTTATATTATTTTTTTGTTTAATTCTTTTTATTTAGGACCTGAGGTGACCTCTGGTCTCCTTGTGCATATTCTTACTTAAGGTGACCCCTGGTCTCTCTACCATGGCTGGATATCTATCTTGTAAAATAACATAAGATTACCTCTGGTCTCCATATAGATAAACAAAATAATTATTTCATTAATTTGGGACGTGAAGTGGCATCTGGTCTCCTTATAGATGTTCTTGTAAATGACATTAGGTGAAATCTGGACTTGTATCATCTAAGAAAATTAATACTACATTGACTTAGGACCTGGGTTGACGTCTGGTCGCTTTTAAATATTTAACTTAATTAAGGTTAACCTTAGTCTCCCTGCAGTGGCTGACGTCTTGTGAATCTCTATCTTCAAAGTGACATTAGATGACCCTTGATCTCCTGCTTGATTAAAGAAAATAATACTTTTTTGATTGACGACCAGAGGTCACCTCATGGATATTCCATTCAAGGTGACACCTCAAGATCGGGTCTCCCTATAAATTGTAACAAAATTATTACTTTTTATTGAATTATTAATTTAGGAGCTGATTTTACCTTTGCTCTTCCTACTGATGTTTCTCTGAAGGTGACCCCTGGTCTCCCTACAGTTGCTGAATCTAGTGAATCTCCATCTTCGAAAATGACTGACTCTATAGTGCAGCAGAATAGTTACTACATTGAATAAGGACCTAAGGTAACCTCTGGTCTCTTTATGGATTTTCGACTGACTTCTGGTCAATTTCTGTCTTAAAAAATGACATATAGTGACCCATGGTATCCTTATAGATAAACAAAACATTTCTTTATTGATTTGGGACCTCTGGCCCCGGGGCCATAAAAGTTAGACGAGCTCACTTTTGATCTCAGTCTCACTTTAATAAAAGGAATATATAGTGGAAAAGTGAGACTGAGATCAAAAGTGAGCTCGTCTAAGTTTTATGGCCCCTGGGCCTGGTCTCTTTAAAGATATTCTACTTAAGATGACCCCTGATATCCCTACAGTGGCTGGTAAATCTGCATCTTCAAAAATATCAGAAGGTGATCCATGGTCTTTCTATAGAATATATTACCAAAAATTACAAACACAATGATACAGTGATTGACTTTTGGTGCATATCCGTCTTCAAAACTGCATTAAGATAACCTTTGGTCTCCCTATTGATTCACAAAAATATTACTTCATTGATCTAGCACCTAAGATGGCCTCTGGTGTAATTGTGAATAGTCTAGTTTAAGTGACCCATACTCCTTAGACTAACAAAATTATTTTATTGGTTAAAGACCTAAGGTTACCTTTGGTTTCCTAATGGATATTCCACTTAAGGGGAATGCCTGGTCTTCCTACAGTGACTGAATTATGTTGAAGCTGTCCACCTTGTAAAATGACATAAGATGAACTTTGATATTCCTATAGGTGGACAGCATTTTATTTCATTAATTTAATACCTTAAGATGACCTCTAGTCTCTTTACAGTGGCTGACTTCTGGTGAACCTCCATCTTCCAAAATGGCAAAATGTGATCCCTTGTTTTTTCTATATTAATAAAGTTATAACTATATTGATTAAGGACCCATGGTAACCTCTGGTCTTCTTTTGGATAATCTACTTAAAATAATCCCTTAATTCTCTACAGTGGATGCCCTCTGGTGTAGCCTCCTTAAAGGGGCATGGTCACAATTTTGGTCAAGTTCTATTTTTATGTTTTTATCATTTACAATGCTTTTTGCAGCTTATTTGTCTATCTTTTTATTTTTTCTCAGCATAAATAAACAGTTCCTAACATTTAACACATTCGTTTTAGGTTTAAAACTGATATTTTAACTTCTGCGTTCAAAATGTTTACAAACGCTTTGTTTACATAGCGAAGAATTTCAAGCTTTGTAATTCGCTGATAACTCGACAAATGACACTCAAATTTCGGTTGCCTATTAAAAATACCTTTCTGAAGCATTGAAAATATTAAAATCAAAAAATGACTGTTGACCAAAATCGTGACCATGCCCCCTTAACACATTATTTTTTTTAAAGATAGAGATAGGTGGTCAATGCAATAACCATCAGATCTACCTTAAATTTTTGAGAATATGTTTTAAGCTATAAATTTTTATTTGGTAAAGAAAAATTCCATATAGATATATTAACCCTAAAAAGTTGATTATTTTTCTTTATTTTTATGTAGATTTTTTTTATAAAGGAGATCAATCCAGTATAGAAATGGTCAAGATCATCGAACCCTCATAATATGACCTCTGGTCTCCCTATAGATTAACAAAACATATTACTTCAGTGATCTAGGACCAAAGATGACCTCTGGTGTCATTATAAATAGTTCACTTTAGATTAACAAAATTATTTTATTGGCAACCTAAGGTAACCTCTGGTCTCCTTATTGGTGTTCGAAGTAAGGTGACGATTAGTCTATCTACAGTTGCATCTTGTGAATTAATCTCTATCTTCAAAAATGCATAAAGGTCAGACCTCTGTTTTCTTTTGGATATTTCACTTAAGGTGACCTATGGTCGCACTATATAGATTAATAAGATTATTATTTCATTGATTTAGGACTTAAGCTTATAAAGGTGACCTTGGGCCTCCTTATGGAAATTCTACTTAAGGTTAAGGTAGTCTCCTACAGTGCCTAACTTTTGGTGAATATCCACCTTCAAAAATGACAATAGGTGATCTCTGGTCTTCCAATAAATAATCAAAATTATAACTACACTTGATTCAGGACCTAAGGTAACCTCTATTGATATCGTATTTATAATGATCCCTCGTTTCTCTACAGTGGATGACTTCTAGTGAATCTATATCCTTATAAATATATTAAGGTGACCTCTGGTTTCCCTGTAGATTGATAAAATTCATAGGACCTAAGCTGACCTTTGGGCTCATTATGAATATTTCACCTAAAGTGACACCTGCTCTATTAATTACCAAAATCATTTCCTTTTTTCATTATTTAGGAACTTAAGTGACCTCTGGTCTCATACGGACATTCCGCTTAATTTAACCCCGGTCTCTCTAAAATGGCTGACTTCTAGTAAATCTTAATCTTGTAAAATGACATAAGATGACCGGATGACCTCTGAATGGATGATGGTCTCCTCATTCCACATAAGGTGACCCCTGGTCTCCCTACAGTGGATCACTTCTGATGAATCGCCATATTGTAAAATGACACTAGGCAGCTGTCAGGTGACTTTTGTTTCCGTATTGATTACGAACTTGTTTTAGGATGTAAGGTGACCATTTGTCTCCTTATGGATAAAAAAAGAAAGTAGATTTACATTCTTATCTTTACTTGTAAAAGAGTTCCATGAGTGCTCATTAATACACTCATTTTGGAGAACTATTTTCGGGTGACCCCAGGTCCTAGTAGAGTGTACGTTTTATCCTTCTGCCCACCATTTCCCCGATTGGCTGCTGTTTATAGCCAAACCTCGGCCTTTAAACATTTTACAAGTACAGTTTAAAAAGTAATACAACGCATTGTGTGAACATTTCTTCGAGTTTCTTTAGAAATTGGCCATGGAAGTTAAATGGATAACTCAAGGATTGATGAATGTCTATGAAATGCATTGTACGACTTTTTGCATGCTATCTGTCACAAAACTAACACAGCAGAATATCAAACTTATCTGGTCAACAAAAATGTAATATCCGTCCGTCTTTATCGAGCGACAGTGGACAATTAAGCCGTATATGGAAGTAGCATGCTTATTGCAGGGTACAGTATGCTTATATGGTCGTTTTAGGGCGGGTCTTACATAAATTTTCATTGCATGCTTTTTGCACAGTAAAGTTAAGGTTTAAAACGGTATGTTATATGTATGTCAATTACACAATAAGTTTCGATTAATAAACGATACGATTTGCTTCTTGCACAGTACGGGTCGTTTCTGGTATGGAACGTTACGGTTCGTTTTAAAGGTGTAGCACGTTTCGGGACTGTAACTGAGCTCTAACTCGACAAGGAGTTCCAGTTTCGTTTCCAGGTTCTTAACCTTCCCTTTATGTTAGTACTTAAATATACAGAAAGCATTTAAGGAATAGAACCGAAATATACATAAGATCACTTTATAAGATAAATTTATAATACCTGTACAAATTGTAAAGGTCTGTTTGAACTGCCGTAGGTCAACAGACACAGATACCAATGTACATGTTCTATTGTGTTAAACGAAATTTTGTAATTTTTTACTCATACACTTATCGCTAGAACATAAATTCACATTGCAAACGTAACTGTCGCGAAAAGTGCTAAATCTTATAGCACGTCCATTTTTTGTGAATATATTATATCTTACTGTAGTAAATAGCAACTTTTATAAAATACAGTAAAACTCGGTTCTAGCGAAACTCTAGGGGGGGGGGGGGATGGATTTACTTTGTTCTATCCGTAATTCGTTGTATCCGTATAACAAATTCGAAATAACAACAATACCGAATTTACCAGACTACAATTTTTGCTAATTGAGGCTTAGAATGAAAATATATTCTTTAAATATCTTTTAAAATCGGATTGTAATTTGAAGAATTCATGTGAAAAAAAATTCATTCAAACTATTGTGTTAAATGATAGTGCAAACTTTTTAAACTGTAAAAAAATTCGTTATAAAGTGTTAAATTGTGTCATTATTCACCTCTGCGGAACTAAAAACCAGTTCGCTATATCCGTAAATTTGTTATATCAGAATTCGGTTTAACCGTAAAATTGTTCAAAGGTGTATTAAGAATTTTACTGGGGACTCAAAAAACCTTTGCTATATCCGAAATTTCGCTATATCCGTGTTCGTACTAAACGAGTTTTATTGTATACTGTTTATTCTTTTTTTTTATCACCAATGAAGTAAAATGTACAATTTTACTCTAAAAATGATTTGTACTGATGTACGTTATTTACTAGTACATGTTTTAAGAAAGAGAATTCCCACCAGAAGTTTTTATTTTTTGTCTGAATTTTTATTTTGCTTTAACTTCGTTAACTGTGATTAGTTTTTAGTTTTCATGATTTGCTAATTCCATGTTGCTTTAATCTTTCCTTTTTCGTTTTAATTTGCACTTATTCTTTATATTTATACCGCTTGTTTACTATATTATTATACTTTTCTCTATAACAAAGGTGAATTCGATCAAGTATTCAGTGAAGACGAATTCAAGTCTTTTAAATGTTATGTCGCATTTGAACGCATTTACGGAAATATTTTTTCATATGTAACTCAAAATGTAAAGTCGCATATTTTAAGCAAGTACTCAAACTCTTTTGTGTTAAGTTGCAACTATATAAAATCATGAAATCATGAATCAATTACTTAATGAAGTTCGCAAGTGTCAGAGAAAAGAAAAGCGTAATTGTAAAAAATGGATTGAAGTTGGCATGTGTGATGTGAAAATAAAAATGTTGTGCAGAATAAAAGGTATCGTGAACTTTAATTAGTTACCCCGCCTTCCAGTTCGACGATTCTTTTCCAAAACTCTCTTTACAAGTAAATTAGCTAATGCCTTGTTCTCTCCTAGCATTTTCTAAATATATCTAAAACAGTACACTACATGTAAATGTCGTTACAGGACGCATAAATGTCGACGAGGACGCATAAAGCTGAAACATTGACCTCGCTATAAGGTTTTAAACGTACATTTTAAAGATATCAAAATAATTTATAAAAATAAAACACCCAAACTTTACTATTTTTCAAAAGTTTATTTAGCAACTCTATTTTTAAAACAATTTCCATCCACTAAATGTAGATCGATACGGATGTTGGCTAATAACCTGTCCACCTGCCGCGTGATTTGGAGGTGTTCGAATGTATACCTCATCTCCAGCGTTCAACTCTACAATTGCCAAATCCGTCGAAGACAAAATATTACTTACACTCACTGAACCGACGTATTTTCCAGATACTGGAGACGAGTTGACAACAAGTTCTGAGTAGACTTCGCCACCAGTGGAACAGAAGATGCTCCATGAAAAGACATAGACGCCATGGCTGGGACAGGTAAATACACCTGTATGATGACTGTAGTGACCCCCGATGTTTGTATGGTCTACATCAAACACAAACGTCTGGTGAGCGCCAGCATTAGGTTCGTTTTTGGAGAGATAGGCAAAGAAAGCCACGCCATTGGAAGCTACTTGTTGGTTATCTGTTTTAATAAGGTATTTAGATTTTTGAGATCTTTTGTTTTATGTTAACTTTGCAAATGTAGTAAAAAAGATTAATGGACTACTTAAACGAAAAAAATGCTCCCTTCTTTTTTGCTTAGACATGTCATAATATAGGTAAATGAGGAAGCATGAGACTATTATCAAAATTGAAAACTAAAATCGTATGAAATCAACGCTAAAGTTGATCAATGCCGGATATCAATATGGTAAAAGACCTTTACAAAACAATTAAATAACCTTTTTAAAAAAAAGAATTAGGGCACATATTCAAAACAGGAAACATAATAACGAAATGAAAAATACCTGTCAAAAGTTGTCTTTTTGATGGTGTTCTACTGGAACTATTGACTGGTTCAGCTCCTTGTTTTATTCTGTGTTTTGAAGATATGGTTCCTATTGTTTTAACACTTTTGTCGTCGTCATTCAGATTCCCATCTGGGTCAGCAACTGTTTGATCATGAGATTGCAGCAAAGTAGACTTTATT
This sequence comes from Magallana gigas, assembly GCF_902806645.1. Classification (NCBI taxonomy): domain Eukaryota; kingdom Metazoa; phylum Mollusca; class Bivalvia; order Ostreida; family Ostreidae; genus Magallana; species Magallana gigas. The sequence continues at coordinate 38,896,328 of NC_047560.1, read as the reverse complement.
TTAAAAAGTTCCTTGATTTCACTCGATTTTAACAGCGTTTTAATTTCGGTGATTTCCTTTTTCAATTGAGTGTTGATTTTCTTTTGTTCCCGGTTTTCATCCAGCAGATCTCGAATTTTCCCTTTTAACTGTTTATTATCTTCATGGAGTTTTTTCATTTTTTCCTTGAAATGACTATTTTCAGATTGTATCTCTGATAGTTTGTGACATTGAATCTCATGACTTGCTTTTAAATCCGCCACCAATGTCTCAAGTTGAATTAACGTCAGTCTGTCTGCTGAGACTGCGTCGATGTTAACAACAAATTGAAAGAAAATTATTCCAAAAAGGAACAAACACATTGCTATTGTTTGCATGGTTAAGGAATGAATCGAAACTCTCTTTATCTTATGTATGGCAGGTAATTTATAGTATGACAAAAGGTAAACCTTTGACCACATAATCTCGATCTGCGGAATTGCATAATCGGTAAAAATTGTTTTTATTCGGTACATGTATATGTCAAGCAATGTATGAATCAACGACTTCAAATAATTTCTGCCGTAATGTATGATGTGAAAGGCTAATCATTTTGCAATAAAAATGTATTTTTTAAAATAAACATATCTGTAAAACGTATTCTCCAGTCTTTTCATATGGTTTTTTATTCTGTTTTTCCTTATTTTATTAAGAAGACCTGTGTTGACTGAGGTATTTTTTTTACAAAGTCGACATTTTTAACGCTAAAAGCTAAAGCTGGGCTATTTGGATATTTTATTTCGCAATGTTTTGAATGTTTCACCTATACAAAGAGCATGGTCAGCGACAACGGATGAATTAAATCAGTTTAATGGTTGTCTACATACCTTGTGATATTTTATGAAATATATATATATATATATATATATATATATATATATATATATATATATATATATATATATATATATATATATATATATATATATATATATATATATACTTGATTCAATAACAAACCACTTTCTTTAGGATTGTATGCACTGCAAAATATCAGGACATACAGATAAGAAATGTCATATTGTGAGATTTGACCTTATATTAGGCTACATATAAATAGTTCACCGAAATAACTTAGTTGTAACGTGATGGAATTCTGTGAAGCATGATGGGCTTCCGCATTGATTATCTACTGAACCAACCAAATGTTTATACCGAGGAATTCTATCCAACTTAATGATATGTATACTTTTGTGAAAACAAATCGTTCAGAATCATGAACATATCCATGTTTTCAAATTAATGATATTAACTTTAAACAAACTTACTGGTCGCTCAAATAAGTAAAAATATAAATAGGTGTATATGTCCTATGGTGCAATTGAAAAAAGAAAATACTCTTCTAGCATTTATCACATTGTGAAGTGTTGTTATATTCTTTTCGGGTAAAAACCATTAGTATTGATAAGAAGAGTAAATATTCCTTCAAATTAAACATTTAATTAGATTCGAGTTCATGTTAATTATATTAACGTTAATAAGGAAGAAAAGCCAAGAATTTAATCGCTACATTCAAAAATCGATAACCCCTACCGCTTCTTTAATTTATTAATTCATATTAGATTCAAATAAAAAAGCCATACAATGCAAACAAAAACACAAACTATATATGGGTATTGCTTTATTTCATTCTAATCTAAACGCCAGCCAACAAAGGTCGTTTTACTTGATTTACTGAGAACTTTCCCACGAGAGGGTATCCCCATTCTTATGTAAATGTGGTCACCTTGAGAAACATCGACAACAACTACTCCTGTCGCAAAATCCCAAACTGTTATAGTTGTAGAATCCGCATATCGCGTACCAATAATGTCAGAATTTTTCATGAGTTCAGTGTAGACATATCCGTGTGCCTCTGACATAAATGACCACGTGAACACGTATGTTCCTGGAACCGGAACGATAAAGATGCCGTCAAAAACGTTATATCCATTACCCTTGTTTAATGGAACAACGTCAAACTTCAGAATGTGATGCAGGGAAAGTGGACCATTGCTGTCTTTTGACAGATAAGAATGAAACGCAATAACTCCAGTTGATGTAGATGCCGGTGAAACTGTGTCAAAAGGATTATTTTATTATTATTATTAAAGCCTAAATTGACACTACTGACGTTAATTTATCAATAGAATAAAAAGGATGTGTCAAATCGTTAATTTACCTATGCGTTTACTGACCAGAGAAAATTCACCAGTGTGTTGTGATTCGTAGAAATACCTTCAGATGATTCTTTTTCATTTCCATTTTTTGAACTTTTCAAATCAGAAGCAATATGTGTAACTATTTTCTCTGGAACTGGTGTATCCACTTTCAATATGTTGTATGTATGATTATGAAATTGTTCACCAGCGATTCCCACCTGCAATTTCTCGAGGGCATGTACTCTTGTCTTTAAAGCATTCTTTTCTGCTTCGAGACGCTACACAACTTTGGAAAGCAATTTTAGCTGTTTCTGAAGGTTTTCAACTGTTTCCACCAAATTGCTATTGTACAAGCTGTAAACACCCTGAGATGCAAAGACTAATGCACAAAACAAAAGTATGTTGACTGCCATGTTGCTAGACTGATTTAGGACTTATGACAGTATATTTAAAGTGCATGTATATTTATTGCGTTCTGTATGAGCTCAGGCAAAAAGATAAGGAAACCATATGTTCTAGGTTAATCACTTATGATAAACATTTGCAGACTTATTAAAACAAAATGGGTCGTAAAAACTTACAAAATCGGCCGTAAATCGGAACCGGAAGTGACGATTTCAAAATTTCAAAAAACTTCTAGAATTATGACCACTGGCAATCATCTGTGAAAAAATGGTCGAAATCGGCCGAATAGTTTTCGAGATATCGCGTGCACAAATTTTGTGGAAAAAAATAATAATAATAACTAGATACGATCTCGTTACGAGTAACGAGTAGGTCTTCCGTTCAATTTTTTAAACGATTCGATTAAAATATCAATGAAATTTCAGAATTCTCCCTCAACCACCTCCTTTTAGATGATGTATACGATTGTCAATATCCTTTAAAATGCTTAACAAAGAGTTTTGCTTTTTAACATACAGCACAATAAAGATTTAAGATTTTAGTCCCCTAAAATCTCTAATTACGTCATCAATGGGTTTGGAAATGAGTTTTACAAACAGATACTGCTGCTATCAACAACTTTTCTTCTATAATGCATTATAAAATCTTGATCATTTTTAAGGTATGAGTAATAGAGTTTAGGAGTCTATTTGCCCCTAATTTAAGGGGCCAGCCCCTTTTTCTTGGTTTTATACGAAAGGTCTCATAAATACTAACATTTTTTGTTCTTACATCCATCTAAAATTGTTGATCACTTTTGAGATACAAATGATTGAATATTTTAGGGGCCAGCCCTCTAGATCCTTAATGGGGACAGAAATTCGTGTTTTGATAAGTGGAATCAATTTAAATCATTTTTTCAAACATTTTTTCTTCTATGTTGTCTAACAAAATATGTATACTTCTCTAGTTATTTTTCGTCAAAGTTTTAGTACTTTGGCCCCTAAAAATCCCTAATTACGTAATAAATGGGCGTGGCAATGATTTTTTCAAATAGATATTGGTACGATCAACAACTTTGCTTCTATAATGCATTACAAAATCTTTATCGTTTTTAAGTTACTTGTAATAGAGTTTACGAAGGCCTTGGCCCCTAAAAAAAGGGGCCATCCCCTTTTTCTTGATTTGTTTGAAAAGGTCTTAAGAATACAAATATTTTTTGTTCTTACACCCATGTAAAATTGTTGATCATTTTTGAGATACAAATGATTGAATATTTTAGGGGTCAGCCCTCTAGATCCTTAATGGGGACAGAAAATCGTGTTTTGATAAGTGGAATCAATTCAAATCATTTATTCAAACATTTTCTCTTCTATGATGTCTAACAAAATATGTATACTTCTCTAGTTATTTTTCGTCAAAGTTTAAGTACTTTGGCCACTAAAAATCCCTAATTACGTAACAAATGGGCGTGGCAATGAGTTTTTCTAATAGATATTGGTACAATCAACAACTTTGCTTTTATAATGCATTACAAAATCTTTATCGTTTTTAAGTTATTTGTAATAGAGTTTATGACTGTCTTGGCCCCTAATTTAAGGGGCCAGCCCCTATTTCTTGATTTTGTTGAAAAGAACTTTTGATTATCTACCACTTTTGTTATATATGTCTTAACAAAATATCAACTCATAAAAAGATACAGATCAAAACGTATGAAAAATTTGATTCGAAATTCGTACCCAATTTTCGAGCCTATGCGAGCTCATAGAAATGGCGCCACTGGCGCCAAAAAACTACATTGTGCACAACTTCAACTTATAGTCTACCTATCCTGAAAATTTCATATTCCTATCTCTGATAGTCTCTGAGTTTGTGTCTGCACAAAATTAGTAGTAAAAACTTACAAAATCGGCCGTAAATCGGAACCGGAAGTGCCGATTTCAAAATTTAAAAAAACTTCTAGAATTATGACCACTGGCAATCATCTGAGAAAAAATGGTCGAAATCGGCCGAATAGTTTTCGAGAAATCGCGTGCACAAAATTCGTGGAAAAAAATAATAATAACTAGATCTCGTTACGAGTAACGAGTAGGTCTTCCGTCCGATTTTGTTTCATATGATACGATGAAATATCGATATTCTCTGCCAAATCTTCGATCTTGGTGAATCTATATTTTTTTCTCGAGACCGAAAACGGACGAACAAAAGAGGTTTATGAAAATAAAAGCTAGGGTTTTTTATACATATGTTTAGTGTACACTACTGTTAATCATAGCAGATGAAACACCAAAGATAATCAGTAAAACTTGTGAAAATAATGAATTGTTTGAACTCTTCTGGTGAGTACCGGAAGTGACGGTTGACAAAAGAAAACCCGTTAAATATATCTTCAATCGATTGTCTATCATTTATAAAAGTTTGTGTCTCAATCACTTACAGTGACTAAAATCTCGCTGGTATCAATTTTGTAAAAAAGGCTAAGTACCAAAGATATTTGAAATCTTGCTTGTTTTCAAGTTATCTGTAATATAGTTTACGAGTGTCTTGGCTCCTCATTTAAGGGGCCAGCCCCTTTTTCTTGAGTTCAATCGAAAGTTCTCACGAATACTAACATTTTTTGTTCTTACATCCATCTAAAATTGTTGTTCATTTTTAAGATACAAATGATTGAATATTTTAGGGGCCAGCCCTATAGATCCTTAATGGGGACAGACTTTGGAGTTTTGATTAGTGGAATTGATTAGAATCATCAATGCAAACATTTTCTTTTCTACATTGCCTAACAAAATATGTCTCCTTCTCTAGATATATTGCATCAAAGTTTAGGTACTTTGGCCCCTTAAAATCCCTAATTACGTCATAAATGGGTGTTAAAATGATTTTACCTGATAAATATTGCTACAATCAACAACTTTGCTTCTATATTGCATTACAAAATTTTGATCGTTTTTAAGTTATTTGCAATAGAGTTTACGAGTGTCTTGGCCCCTAATTTAAGGGGCCAGCCCCTTTTTCTTGATTTTGTTGGAAAGAACGTTTAATTATCTACTACTTTTGTTCTATATGTCTTAACAAAATATCAACTGATAAAAAGATACAGATGAAAACGTATGAAGAATTTGAATGAAAATTCGTACCCAATTTTCGTGCCTAGGCGAGCTCCAAAAAATGGCGCCACTGGCGTAAAACAAAATAATAGTGCACAACTTCAGACTATAGACTACCTATCCTGAAAATTTCATAGTCATATCTCTGATAGTTTCTGAGATCAGCTCTGCACAAAATAGGTCGTAATAATGTACAAAATGGCCGATAAATCGGTACCGGAAGTGCCGACAGGAAAAATCTCAAAAACGTATTAAGTTTACATCAAGACTCATCTTCTCTGAAAAAATGGTCGAAATCGGTCGAATAGTTTTCGAGAAATCTCGTGCACAAAATTTGTGGAAAAAAATAATAATAACTAGATACGATCTCGTTACGAGTAACGAGGAGGTCTTCCGTTCAATTTTTCGAACGATACCATTAAAATATCAATGAAGTTTCAGAATTTCCACTCACATTTAAACATACAGCACATTAAAGATTTAAGGTTTTACTCCCCTAAAAATTCCTAATTACGTCATTAATGGGTGTGGCAATGAGTTTTACAAACTGATATTGTTACGATCAACAACTTTGCTTCTATAATGCATTACAAAATCTTCATCGTTTTTAAGTTATTTGTAATAGAGTTTTCGAGTGCTTTGGCCCCTAATTTAAGGGGTCAGCCCTTTTTTTTTTATTTCTTTGAAAAGGTCTTAAGAATACTTACATTTTTTGTTCTTACACCCATCTAAAATTGTTGATTATTTTTGAGATACAAATGATTGAATATTTTAGGGGCCAGCCCTTTAGATTCCTAATGGGGACAGAAATTCGTTTTTTGATAACTGGAATCGATTTAAATCATTAATTTAACCATTTTTTCTTCTATGATGTCTAACAAAATATGTCTACTTTTCTAGTTATATTGCGTCAAGGTTTAAGTACTATGGCCCCTAAAACTCCCTAATTACGCAATAAATGGGCGTGGCAATGGTTTTTTCTAATAGATATTGGTACGATCAACAACTTTGCTTCTATAATGCATTACAAAATCTTTATCTTTTTTAAGTTATTTGTAATAGAGTTTAAGAGTGCCTTAGCCCTTAAATAAAGGGGCCAGCCCCTTTCTCTGGATTTTGTTGGAAAGAACTATTGATTTTCTACCACTTTTGTTATATATGTCTTAACAAAATATCAACTGATAAAAAGATATAAATCAAAACGTGTGAAAATTTTGAATGAAAATTCGTACCCAATTTTCGTGCCTAGGCGAGCTCCAAGAAATAGCGCCACTAGCGCAAAACAACACAATAGTGCACAACTTCAAACTATAGACTACTTTTCCTGAAAATTTCATAGTCATATCTCTGATAGTTTCTGAGATCAACTCTGCACAAAAAGGGTCGTAAAAATGTGCAAAATGGCCGATAAATCGGTACCGGAAGTGACGACAGGAAAAATCTCAAAAATGTATGAAGTTTATATCAAGTCTCATCTTCTGTGAAAAAATGGTTAAAATCGGTCGAACAGTTTTCGAGAAATCGCGTGCACAAAATTTGTGGAAAAAAATAATAATAATAAGAAATCGTACGAAAACTATAAGGTCTTCCGTTGGAAACGGAAGACCTTAACTAGATACGATCTCGTTACGAGTAACGAGGAGGTCTTCCGTTCAATTTTTCAAACGATACCATTGAAATATCAATGAAATTTCAGAATTTCCACTCACATTTCACATACAGCACATTAAAGATTTAATGTTTTAATCCCCTAAAAATTCCTAATTACGTCATCAATGGGTGTGGCTATGAGTTTTACAAACTGATATTGTTACGATCAACAACTTTGCTTCTATAATGCATTACAAAATCTTTATTGTTTTTAAGTTATTTGTAATAGAGTTTACGAGTGTCTTGGCCCCTTATTTAGGGGTCAGCCCCTTTTTCTTGATTTCTTTGAAAAGGTCTTAAGAATACTAACATTTATTGTTCTTACACCCATCTAAAATTGTTGATCATTTTGAGACACAAATGATTGAATGTTTTAGGGGCCAGCCCTATAGATCCTTAATGGGGACAGAAATTCGTGTTTTGATATGTGGAATCGATTTAAATAATTAATTCAAACATTTTCTCTTCTATGATGTCTAATAAAATATTTCTACTTCTCTAGTTATATTGCGTCAAAGTTTAAGTTCTTTGGCCCTTAAAAATCCCTAATTACGTAATAAATGGGGTGGCAATTTTTTTTCTAATAGATATTGGTACGATCAACAACTTTGCTTCTATAAAGCATTACAAAATCTTAATCGTTTTGAAGTTATTTGTAATAGAGTTTAAAAGTGTCATGGACCCTAATTTAAGGGGCCAGCCCCTTTTTCTTGATTTCTTTGAAAAGGTCTTAAGAATACTGACAATTTTTGTTCTTACACCTATTTAAAATTGTTGATCATTTTTGAGATACAAATGTTTGAATATTTTAGGGGCCAGCCCTCTAGATCCTTAATGGGGACAGAAATTCGTGTTTTGATAAATGGAATCGATTTAAATCAATAATGCAAACATTTTTTCTTCTATGATGTCTGACAAAATATTTCTACTTCTCTAGTTATATTGCGTCAAAGTTTAAGTATTTTGGCCCCTAAAATCCCTAATTACGTAATAAATGGGCGTGGTAATAATTTTTTCTAATAGATATTGGTACGATCAACAACTTTGCTTCTATAATACATTACAAAATCTTTATCGTTTTTAAGTTATTTGTAATAGAGTTTACGAGTGTTTTGGCCCCTTAATAAAGGGGCCAGCCCCTTTTTATTGATTTTGTTGGAAAGAACTGTTAATTCTCTACCTTTTTTGTTATATATGTCTTAACAAAATATCAACTGATAAAAAGATATAAATCAAAACGTGTGAAAATTTTGAATGAAAATTCGTACCCAATTTTCCTGCCCAGGCGAGCTCCAAGAAATGGCGCAACAGGCATTAAACAACTACATGCTGCACAACTCCAAACTATCGTCTACCTTTCCTGAAAATTTGATATTCATATCTCTTATGGTTTCCGAGTTTATAGCTGCACAAAATAGGTCGTCAAAAATTACAAAATGGCCGACAATTCGGTACCGGAAGTGACTACGAAAAAATTAAGAAAAGTGTATTAAGTTTAGATCACGCCCAAACATCTGTGAAAAAATGGTTGAGATCGGTCGAATAGATTCGGAGAAATCGCGTGCACAAAATTTGGAAAAAAATAATAATAATAACTAGACACGATCTCGTTGCGAGCAACGAGGAGGTCTTCCGTCTGATTTAAGAATTTGAGATATATGTTAGATCTTGATTTTGCTTAACATGATTTAGAATAGAAAAACGGGGTCTACATTCTAAGGGCCAGATACTATTGTGTTTCAGGGATAAGAGCTTTGTTCAACAAGTGTTTAGAAATTCGTCACCGTTCTTGAGATATCTGAGAAAGAAAAGTTTTAGGGGCCAGTCCCTTACCTCCTTATTGGAGCCGCTGAACCAAATTTTGAAGGTTGCATTTTGTAAAGTACATCATTTTGAGTATCTTTTCTTCTACACTGCATTTCAAAACATTTTCCTTTTTGAGATATAGCTGGTCATAGTTTATGGACCCTTGGCCCCTAAAAAATCCTTATTCCATAACACATGAAAAAAATCATTACATTACTTGGATACAGAACTGTAAGATAAACATATTTGCTTCTATAGCCTTTCATTAAATTTCCCTCAGTAAAGAGCTACAGATGAAACATTTTAGAGCCCTTTAGTTTCCTAATTTTAGGGGCCAGCCCCTTTTTTGATATCAAATAAAAGGTCAATTGAATCTCAACACATTTTGTTCAACAACTGTTTAGAAATTCGTTACCGTTCTTGAGATATATGGGAAAGAACGTTTAAGGGGCTGATCCCTTAACTCCTTATAGGGGCCATTTAACGAAATTTTGAAAATTGCATTTTATTAAGTACATCTTTCTGAGTATCTTTTCTTCTACACTGCATTTCAAAATATTTTTCCTTTCTGAGATATTGGTGATCAAAATTCTATAATTTTGGCCCCTAAAAAACCCATATTATGTAACACATGATAAAATCATTACATTGCTTGGATACTTAACTGTAAGATAAACATATTTGCTTCTATAACCGTTTACAAAATATCCCTCAGTAAAGGGCTACAGATTAAAGACTTTAGAGACCTTTGGTCCCCTAATTTAAGGGGCCAGCCCCTTTTTCTTGGTATCAAATAAAAGGTCATTTAATTCTACACAAATTTTGTTCAACAAGTGTTTAAAATATCGTTACCGTTTTGGAGATATATGAGAAAGAAGGTTTTAGGGGCCGGTCCCTTAACTCATTTTAGGGGCCGTTTAACGAAATTTTGACGGTTGCATTTTGTTGAGAACATCATTTTGAACAACTTTTCTTCTGTACTGCATTACAAAATATTTTTCCTTTCTGAGATATGGGTGATCAAAATTTTTGACTTTTGGCCCCTAAAACCCCTTTATTACGTAACACATGATAACATCATTACATTGCTTGAATACATAACTATAAAATAAACACATTTGCTTCTACATTATTTTACAAAATATCTCTCAGTAAAGGGATACATATTAAAGACTTTAGAGGCCTTTGGTCCCCTAATTTTAGGGGCCAGCCCCTTTTTCTTGGTATCAAATAAAGGGTCATTTATTTCTACACAAATTTTGTTCAACAAGTGTTTAAAATATCGTTACCGTTTTGGAGATATATGAGAAAGAAGGTTTTAGGGGCCGGTCCCTCAACTCCTTTTAGGGGCTGTTTAACGAAATTTTGACGGTTGCATTTTGTTGAGAACATCATTTTGAACAACTTTTCTTCTGTATTGCATTACAAAATATTTTTTCTTTCTGAGATATGGGTGATCACAATTTTTGACTTTTGGCCCCTAAAACCCCTTAATTACGTAACATATGATAAAATCATTACATTACTTGGATACATTACTGTAAGATAAACATATTTGCTTCTATAACATTTCACAAAAAATTTCTCAGTAAAGGGCTACAGATAAAAGACTTTAAAGCCCTTTGGTCCCCTAATTTAAGGGGCCAGCCCCTTTTTCTTGATATCAAATGAAAGGTCCTGTAAATATTAACCTTTCTTACATTACATGTCTTAACAAAATATTTTTCAGAAAAGAGATAAACAAAGAAAACAAGAAAAAAATACAACATTTTTTAAAACTAAATTTTCGGGTCCAGGCGAGCTTCGGCGCCTTTCAATCCAGTTCAAAATGAAAATAAAATTGCAAATCTACAATCTTTTGTCTACCATTCCATGAAAGTTTGAACTCAATATCTGTTATAGTTTAGGAGAAGTTAGAGGAACAAGCCACCCCTCTAAAAATCGCTAAAACGTCAATATCTCGAAAACGGAAGTGACGTCATCAATATAATAAAAAACCTATAAGGTTCCGATCACTATCTATTATATCTGAAAGTTTCATGAAAATCGGTCGAGTCGTTTCTGAGCAATCGCGTGCACAAAATTTGTAAGAAAAAAAAAGAAAAATAATAATAACTAGACACGATCTCGTTGCGAGCAACGAGGAGGTCTTCCGTTCGATTTTTAGAATGAAATATGACATCATCGACTTTGATTTTCGACAGCAAACATGTTATGGAAAAGGAGTGAAGTACTAATGCTTTATTGTATTGTTTTTGTATAAGTTCTCTTGCTTTTTTAACCTAATCTAGCTTTAATAACCTTTTACAAAATGGCTCTCATTACAGGGCTATAGATAAAAGATTTTTGAGCTCTTTGATTTCCTAATTTAAGTGGCAAGTCCCTTTTTCTTGGATTCAAATGAAAGGACATTTAATTCTGAACACATTTTGTCAGCAAGTGTTTAGAAAATTTTTGGCCCCTAAAAACCCTTAATTACGTAACACATGATAAAATCATTACATTGCTTGAATATATAACTATAAGATAAAAACATTTGCTTCTAGAACACTTCACAAAATATTTCTCAGTAAAGGGCTACAGATTAAAGACTTTAGAGCCCTTTGGTCCCCTTTTATTAGGGGCCAGCCCCTTTTTCTCGAAATGGAATGAAAGGTCATTAAATTCTAAACAAATTTTGTTCAACACATGTTCAGTAATTCGTTACCGTTTTGGAGATATATGAGAAAGAAGGTTTTAGGGGCCGGTCCCTTATCTCCTTTTAGGGGCCGTTCAACGAAATTTTGACGGTTGCAATTTGTTGAGAACATCATTTTGAACAACTTTTCTTTTATACTGCATTACAAAATATTTTACCTTTCTGAGATAAGGGTGATCAAATTTTTTGACTTTTGGCCCCTAAAAACCCTTAATTACGTAACACATGATAAAATCATTACATTGCTTGAATACAGAACTATAAGATAAACACATTTGCTTCTATAATATTTCACAAAATATCTCTCAGTAAAGGGCTACAGATTAAAGATTTTAGAGTCCTTTGGTCCCCTAATTTGAGGGGCCAGCCCCTTTTTCTTGATTTCAAATAAAAGGTCATTTAATTCTACACAAATTTTGTTCAACAAGTGTTTAGAATTTCGTTACCGTTTTGGAGATATATGAGAAAGAAGGTTTTAGGGGCCGGTCCCTTATCTTCTTTTAGGGGCCGTTCAACGAAATTTTGACAGTTGCAATTTGTTGAGAACATCATTTTGAACAACTTTTCTTTTATACTGCATTACAAAATATTTTACCTTTCTGAGATAAGGGTGATCAAATTTTTTGACTTTTGGCCCCTAAAAACCCTTAATTACGTAACACATGATAAAATCATTACATTGCTTGAATACAGAACTATAAGATAAACACATTTGCTTCTATAATATTTCACAAAATATCTCTCAGTAAAGGGCTACAGATTAAAGATTTTAGAGTCCTTTGATCCCCTAATTTGAGGGGCCAGCCCCTTTTTCTTGATTTCAAATAAAAGGTCATTTAATTCTACACAAATTTTGTTCAACAAGTGTTTAGAATTTCGTTACCGTTTTGGAGATATATGAGAAAGAAGGTTTTAGGGGCCGGTCCCTTATCTTCTTTTAGGGGCCGTTCAACGAAATTTTGACAGTTGCAATTTGTTGAGAACATCATTTTGAACAACTTTTCTTCTGTACTGCATTACAAAATATTTTTCCTTTGTGAGATATGGGTGATCGAAATTTTGGACTTTTGGCCCCTAAAAACCCTTAATTACGTAACACATGATAAAATCATTACATTGCTTGAATACATAACTGTGAGATAAACATATTTGCTTATATAATCTATTACAAAATATCCCTCGGTGAAGAGCTATGGGTAAAAGACTTTAGAGCCTTCTAGGTCCCTAATTTTAGGGGCCAGCTCCTTTTTCCTGATATCAAATGAAAGGTCTTGCAAATATTAACCTTTCTTTCATTACATGTCTTAACAAAATATTTTTCAGAAAAGAGATAAACAAAGAAAACAAGAAAAAAATACGACATTTTTTTAAACTAAATTTTCGGGTCCAGGCGAGCTTCGGCGCCTTTCAATCCAGTTCAAAATGAAAATAAAATTGCAAATCTACAATCTTTTGTCTTCCATTCCATGAAAGTTTGAACTCAATATCTTTTATAGTTTAGGAGAAGTTAGAGGAACAAGCCACCCCTCTAAAAATCGCTAAAACGTCAATATCTCAAAAACGGAAGTGACGTCATCAATATAATTTAAAATCTATAAGGTTCCAATCACTATCTATTATATCTAAAAGTTTCATGAAAATCGGTCGAGTCGTTTCTGAGAAATCGCGTGCACAAAATTTGTAAGAAAAAAAAAGAAAAATAATAATAATAGGGAAAAAGAAACCGAACGAAAACAATAAGGTCTTCCGTTGGAAACGGAAGACCTTAATAATAATAGGGAAAAAGAAACCGAACGAAAACAATAAGGTCTTCCGTTGGAAACGGAAGACCTTAATAAACTAGATACGATCTCGTTACGAGTAACGAGTAGGTCTTCCTTGCGATTTCTGTTTTAAATCATACCATGAATAATCCATACAATTCTAGAATTATCCCCCCCCCCCACACACACCCACACACTTTCAGATAATGTATACAAATCCCTGATTACGTAATAAATGGGTGTTGCAGTGAGTTTTCCAGATAGATATTGCTACAATTAACAACTTTGCTTTTATAATGCATTACGAAATCTTAATCGTTTTTATGTAATTTGTAATATACTTAAGGAGTTTCTTGCCCCATCCCCCCCCCCCCCCAAAAAGGGGGCCAGCCCCTTTTTCTTGATTTCTTTGAAAAGGTCTTAAGAATACTAACAATTTTTGTTCTTACACCCATCTAAAATTGTTGATCATTTTTGAGATACAAATGTATGAATATTTTAGGGGCCAGCCCTCTAGATCCTTAATGGGGACAGGAATTCGTGTTTTGATAAGTGGAATCGATTTAAATCATAAATTCAAACATTTTCTCTTCTATCATGTCTGACAAAAAATGTCTACTTCTCTAGTTATATTGCGTCAAAGTTTAAGTACTTTGGCCCCTAAAAATCCCTAATTACGTAATAAATGGGCGTGGCAATAATTTTTTCTAATAGATATTGGTACGATCAACAACTTTGCGTCTATATTGCATTACAAAAACTTTATCGTTTTTAAGTTATTTGTAATAGAGTTTAAGAGTGCCTTGGCCCCTTAATAAAGGGTCCATCCCCCTTTTATTGATTTTGTTGGAAAGAACTTTTGATTCTCTACCACTTTTGTTATAAATGTCTAAACAAAATATCAACTGATAAAAAGATATAAATCAAAACGTGTGAAAATTTTGAATGAAAATTCGTGCCCAATTTTCGTGCCCAGGCGAGCTCCAAGAAATGGCGCAACAGGCATTAAACAACTACATGCTGCACAACTCCAAACTATAGTCTACCTATCCTGAAAATTTCATATTCATATCTCTTTTGGTTTTCGAGTTTATAGCTGCACAAAATGGGTCGTCAAAAATTACAAAATGGCCGACAATTCGGTACCGGAAGTGACTACGAAAAAATTAAGAAAAATGTATGAAGTTTAGATCACGCCCAACAATCTGTGAAAAAATGGTTGAGATCGGTCGAATAGATTTCGAGAAATCTCGTGCACAAAATTTGGAAAAAAAAAATAATAATAACTAGATTCGATCTCGTTGCGAGCAACGAGTGGGTCTTCCGTCCGATTTTTGAATAGATTAGATCAAACTTATCAATTCAAAGAGAAAACCATAGATCTAAGCAAAAAATAGTAAAAAAAAATTTTGCGGCACTCGAGGCTTGAACCCGGGTCGCCTTGGCCATGTCCACGACTCTATCGACTGAGCTACTCGGACTCTCGCTTCAGGACTTTGACGCCTAATTTCTCGAGAACGCCTTGATCGATTTTAAAACAAATTACATATTCTGAATAAGAAAAAGGGTCACTATAAGGTGTAAAAATTTCAAAAAAAAAATTAAAAAATAAAAAAGTCGAAAAATTCAATTTTTGAAATTTCCTTCTGGTGACGACTGGAAGTGACGGCGGACATTCTCTTTACCGAGGTGCACCAGAAAAACGGTAGGTCTATCATCTCTGAAAATTTCAGCTCTATATCTTTACTCGTTTTTGAGAAACCTGACAGACAAAATTGACTTTTAAAAATCGTTTATTGACGATAACTTCCGACCGGAAGTGAATTTTGAAAAAATATCACGGGGGTACAAACTTCAGATGGCGAGGCATCATCAGTGAAAATTTGAAGGAAATCAAATCGGCCATTTCCGAGAAATCGCCTGCACAAAATGTGTAAGGAAAAAAAGAATAATAACTAGATTCGATCTCGTTGCGAGCAACGAGTGGGTCTTCCGTTCAATATTTTATTTTCACATGATTTAAATTTTTAATAAAATTTTCAAAAAATTTAAAATTCATCCAATCAATTCGAGAAAGATGTCATTAGACGCAGAATTCAAAGCGCAACTTGGATAATAAGTTAAAAAATTAGTCTGATGTCATTTAAACACGATTTACTTTTTTTTTTAATTTTCAAAAAATTAAAAATCATCCAATCAATTAAACAAAGATGTCTTTAGACGCAGAATTGTAAGCGCAACTTAGATATCATGTTCAAAAAATTTTCTGATCTCATTTAAACCCGATTAAATTAAATTTAAATTTTTAAAAAAAATTTAAATTCATCCAATCAATTCGAGAAAGTTGTCATTGGACGCAGAATTCAAAGCGCAACTTAGATATTATGTTAAAAAATTATTCTGATGTCATTTAAACACGATTTAATTAAATTTAAAATTTTCAAAAAAATTAAAAATCATCCAATCAATTCGACAAAGATGTCATTAGACGCAGAATTTAAAGCGCAATTAAGATATAATGTTCAAAAAATTTTATGATCTGATTAAACACGATTTAATTAAATTTAAATTTTTAATTTTTTTTTAAATTCATCCAATTAATTCGCGAAAGATGTCATTGGACGCAGAATTCAAAGCGCAACTTAGATATTATGTTTAAGAACTAGTCTGATGTCATTTAAACACGATTAAATTAAATTTAAAATTTTCAAAAAATTTAAAAATCATCCAATCAATTCGAAAAAGATGTCATTAGACGCAGAATTGTAAGCGCAACTTAGATATCATGCTTTAAAATTAGTCTGATGTCATTTAAACACGATTTAATTAAATTAAAATTTTCAAAAAATTTAAAAATCATCCAATCAGTTCGACAAAGATGTCTTTTGACGCAGAATTGTAAGCGCAACTTAGATATCATGTTCAAAAAATTTTCTGATCTCATTTAAACACGATTAAATTAAATTTAAATTTTTAAAAAAAATTTGAATTCATCCAATCAATTCGAGAAAGTTGTCATTGGACGCAGAATTCAAAGCGCAACTTAGATATTATGTTAAAAAATTATTCTGATGTCATTTAAACACGATTAAATTAAATTTAAAATTTTCAAAAAAATTAAAAATCATCCAATCAATTCGACAAAGATGTCATTAGACGCAAAATTTGAAGCGCAATTAAGATGTAATGTTCAAAAAATTTTATGATCTCATTTAAACACGATTTAATTAAATTTAAATTTTTAAAAAATTTTTAAATTCATCCAATTAATTCGAGAAAGATGTCATTGGACGCAGAATTCAAAGCACAACTTAGATATTATGTTTAAGAACTAGTCTGATGTCATTTAAACACGATTAAATTAAATTTAAAATTTTCAAAAAATTTAAAAATCATCCAATCAATTCGAGAAAGATGTCATTAGACGCAGAATTGTAAGCGCAACTTAGATATCATGTTTGAAAATTATTCTGATGTCATTTAAACACGATTAAATTAAATTTAAATTTTTAAAAAAAATTTAAATTCATCCCATCAATTCGAAAAAGATGTCATTAGACGCAGAATTGTAAGCGCAACTTAGATATTATGTTTTAAAATTAGTCTGATGTCATTTAAACACGATTTAATTAAATTAAAATTTTCAAAAAATTTAAAAATCATCCAATCAGTTCGACAAAGATGTCTTTTGACGCAGAATTGTAAGCGCAACTTAGATATTATGTTTTAAAATTAGTCTGAGGTCATTTTAACGCGATTGAAATGAAATTAAAATTTTTGAAAAATTAAAAAATTATCAAATCATTTCGACAAAAATGTCATTAGACGCGAAATTCTAAGCACAACTTAGATACCATGTTTTAAAATTAGTCTGAGGTCATTTTAATGCAATTTAAATGAGTTTAAAAATTTTTAAAAATTTAAAATTCATCCAATCAATTCGAGAAAGATGTCATTGGACGCAGAATTGTAAGCGTAACCTAAATATTATGTTTTGAAATTAGTCTGAGGTCATTTAAACACGATTTAATTAAATTTAAAATTTTCAAATAATTTAAAAGTCATCCAATCAATTCGAGAAAGATGTCATTAGAAGCAAAATTGTAAGCACAACTTCAATATTACATTTAAAAATTAGTCTCAGGTCAATTTATTAAGATTTAATTAAATTTAAAATTTTTTGAAAAATTATAATTTATCCAATCAATTCGAAAAAGATGTCATCAGACGCAGAATTGTAAGTGCAACTTGGATATTATGTTTTAAAATTAGTCTGAGATCATTTTAACACGATTTAATTAAATTTTAAATTTTTAAAAAAATTAAATTTCATCCAATTTATTAGAGAAAAATTTCATTGGACACAAAATTGTAAGCGCAACTTAAATATTATGTTTTACAATTAGTCTGAGGTCATTTAATTACGATTTAATTAAATTTAAAATTTTTAAAAAATTTAAATTTCCTCCCATCAATTGGAAAAAGATTTTATTAGACGTAGAATTAAAGTGCAACTTAGATATTATGTTTTAAAAGTAGTCTGAGGTCATTATAACACATTTAATATGAGTTTTAAAATTTAGCTTCCCTACTCGGAATTTCCAGACAATGATTTTTCTCGTGATGCTAGACTATCATGTCCTCTATCATTCCTGAAATTTTCAGCTTTCTATCTTTTCTCGCTTTAAAATAGATGTGTGGACAATGAAAACTCATCGAAAGTGTGTTCTATATCTTGACCCCGGCTAGCTTCCGTTCTCGGAATTTCCGGACAATGATTTTCCTCGGGAGGCTAGACGATCATGTCCTCTATCATTCCTGAAAATGTCAGCTTTTTATCTTTGGACGTTTTTGAGGAGATGCGTGGACAAGACGTTTTCGTCAAAAACGTATATTATATTTTGACCCAAGCTAGCTTCCGTACTCGGAATTTCCGAACAATGATTTTCCTTGTGAGGCTAAATGTTCATGTCCTCTATCATTCCTGAAAATTTCAGATTTCTATCTTTGGACGTTTTTGAGGAGATGCGTGGACAAGATGTTTTCGTCAAAAACGTGTCCTATATTTTGACCCCAGCTAGCTTCCGTACTCGGAATTTCCTGACAATGATTTTCCTCGTGAGGCTAGACGTTCATGTCCTCTATCATTCCTGAAAATTTCAGCTTTCTATCTTTGCTCGTTTTTGAGGAGATACGTGGACAAGAACTTTTTAAAAAATGACAAAATGGCGGATAAGTCCGAACCGGAAGTGATTTTTAAAAAATAAAAAAAAGCGTATCAAGTTTATATAATAATATATCGATGCTGAAAATTTGACAAAAATCGGACCACCCTTCTCCGAGAAATCTTCTGCACAAAAATTGTAAAGAAAAGAAAAAGAAAAAAAAAAAACCTGAAAAAGAAACATTACAATAATAGAAGGGTCTTCCGCTGAAGACGGAAGACCCTAATAACTAGATTCGATCTCGTTGCGAGCAACGAGTGGGTCTTCCGTCCAATTTTTGAATAGATAAGATTAAACTTATCAATTCAAAGATAAAATCGTAGATCTAAGCGAAAAAAAGAGAAAAAAAATTTGCGGCACTCGAGGCTTGAACCCGGGTCGCCTGGGCCATGTCCACGACCATAACGACTGAGCTACTCGGACTCCGCTTCAGAACTTTGACGCTTAATTTCTCGAGAATGCCTTGATCGATTTTAAAACTAATTACATATTCTTAATCAGTAAAAGGGTCACTATAAGGTGTTAAAATTTCAAAGAAAAATATTAAAAAATAAAAAAGTCGAAAAATTCAATTTTTCAAATTTCCTTCCGGTGACGACCGGAAGTGACGGCGGACATTCTCTTGACCGAGGTACATTAGAAAAACGCTAGATCTATCATCTCTGAAAATTTCAGCCTTTTATCTTTACTCGTTTTTGAGAAACCCGACAGACAAAATTGACTTTTTAAAATCGTAAACGGACGATAACTTCCGACCGGAAGTGTTTTTCCAAAAAAAAAAAATTATATATCAGCTTTAGATAAAAACACGTTTATATTGAAAATTTGAGCGAAATCGACCCAGCAATCTCCGAGAAATCGTCTGCACAAAATCGGTAAGAAAAAAAAAGAATAATAATAATAATAACTAGATTCGATCTCGTTGCGAGCAACGAGTGGGTCTTCCGTCCAATTTTTGAATAGATTAGATTAAACTTATCAATTCAAACATAAAATCGTAGATCTAAGCGAAAAAAATGAAAAAAAAATTTGCGGCACTCGAGGCTTGAACCCGGGTCGCCTGGGCCATGTCCACGACTATATCGACTGAGCTACTCGGACTCCGCTTCAGAACTTTGACGCTTAATTTCTCGAGAATGCCTTGATCGATTTTAAAACTAATTACATATTCTTAATCAGTAAAAGGGTCACTATAAGGTGTAAAAATTTCAAAGAAAAATATTAAAAAATAAAAAAGTCGAAAAATTCAATTTTTCAAATTTCCTTCCGGTGACGACCGGAAGTGACGGCGGACATTCTCTTGACCGAGGTACATTAGAAAAACGGTAGATCTATCATCTCTGAAAATTTCAGCTCTATATCTTTGCTCGTTTTCGAGAAACCCGACAGACAAAATTGACTTTTTAAAATCGTAAACGGACGATAACTTCTGACCGGAAGTGTATTTTCAAAAAATAAAAATTATGTATCAGGTTTAGATAAAAACACGTTTATATTGAAAATTTAAGCGAAATCGACCAAGCCATCTCCGAGAAATCGTCTGCACAAAATCGGTAAGAAAAAAAAAGAATAATAATAATAATAACAATAAGAAAAGTGAAAAAGAAACAATAGAATAATAGAAGGGTCTTCCGCTGAAGACGGAAGACCCTAATAATTCGATCTCGTTGCGAGCAACGAGTGGGTCTTCCGTCCAATTTTTTAATAGATAAGATTAAACTTATCAATTCAAAGATAAAATCGTAGATCTAAGCGAAAAAAAAAAAAAATTTGCGGCACTCGAGGCTTGAACCCGGGTCGCCTGGGCCATGTCCACGACCATAACGACTGAGCTACTCGGACTCCGCTTCAGAACTTTGACGCTTAATTTCTCGAGAATGCCTTGATCGATTTTTAAACTAATTACATATTCTTAATCAGTAAAAGGGTCACTATAAGGTGTAAAAATTTCAAAGAAAAATATTAAAAAATAAAAAAGTCGAAAAATTCAATTTTTCAAATTTCCTTCCGGTGACGACCGGAAGTGACGGCGGACATTCTCTTGACCGAGGTACATTAGAAAAACGCTAGATCTATCATCTCTGAAAATTTCAGATCAATATCTTTGCTCGTTTTTGAGAAACCCGACAGACAAAATTGAATTTTTAAAATCGTAAACGGACGATAACTTCTGACCGGAAGTGTTTTTTCAAAAAAAAAAAATTTTATATCAGCTTTAGATAAAAACACGTTTATATTGAAAATTTGGGCGTAATCGAGTGACAAATCTCCGAGAAATCGTCTGCACAAAATCGGTAAGAAAAAAAAAGAATAATAAGAATAAGAAAAGTGAAAAAGAAACAATAGAATAATAGAAGGGTCTTCCGCTGAAGACGGAAGACCCTAATAATAACTAGATTCGATCTCGTTGCGAGCAACGAGTGGGTCTTCCGTCCGATTTTTGAATAAATAAGATTAAACTTATCAATTCAAAGATAAAATCGTAGATCTAAGCGAAAAAAAGAGAAAAAAAATTTGCGGCACTCGAGGCTTGAACCCGGGTCGCCTGGGCCATGTCCACGACTATAACGACTGAGCTACTCGGACTCCGCTTCAGAACTTTGACGCTTAATTTCTCGAGAATGCCTTGATCGATTTTAAAACTAATTACATATTCTTAATCAGTGAAAGGGTCACTATAAGGTGTAAAAATTTCAAAGAAAAATATTAAAAAATAAAAAAGTCGAAAAATTCAATTTTTCAAATTTCCTTCCGGTGACGACCGGAAGTGACGGCGGACATTCTCTTGACCGAGGTACATTAGAAAAACGGTAGATCTATCATCTCTGAAAATTTCAGCTCTATATCTTTGCTCGTTTTTGAGAAACCCGACAGACAAAATTGACTTTTTAAAATCGTAAACGGACGATAACTTCCGACTGGAAGTGTATTTTAAAAAAATAAAAATTATATATCAGGTTTAGATAAAAACACGTTTATATTGAAAATTTGAGCGAAATCGACCCTGCCATCTCCGAGAAATCGTCTGCACAATATCGGTAAGAAAAAAAAAGAATAACTAGATACGATCTCGTTACGAGTAACGAGTAGGTCTTCCGTTCAATTTTTTAAACGATTCGATTAAAATATCAATGAAATTTCAGAATTCTCCCTCAACCACTTCCTTTTAGATAATGTATACGATTGTCAATATCCTTTAAAATGCTTAACAAAGAGTTTTGCTTTTTAACATACAGCACAATAAAGATTTAAGATTTTAGTCCCCTAAAATCTCTAAATACGTCATCAATGGGTTTGGAAATGAGTTTTACAAAATGATATTGCTGCGATCAACAACTTTGTTTTTATAATGCATTACAAAATCTTGATCATTTTTAACGTATGAGTGATAGAGTTTAGGAGTCTATTGGCCCCTTATTTAAGTGGCCAGCCCCTTTTTCTTGATTTTATACGAAAGGTCTCATGAATACTAACATTTTTGGTTCTTACATCCATCTAAAATTGATGATCACTTTTGAGATACAAATGATTGAATATTTTAGGGGCCAGCCCTCTAGATCCTTAATGGGAACAGAAATTCGTGTTTTGATAAGTAGAATCAATTTAAATCATTTAATCAAACATTTTCTCTTCTTTGATGTCTAACAAAATATGTATACTTCTCTAGTTATTTTTCGTCAAAGTTTAAGTACTTTGGCCCCTAAAAATCCCTAATTACGTAATAAATGGGCGTGACAATGATTTTTTTTCAAATAGATATTGGTACGATCAACAACTTTGCTTCTATAATGCATAACAAAATCTTTATCGTTTTTAAGTCATTTGTAATAGAGTTAACGAGTGCCTTGGCCCCTAAAAAAGGGGCCAGCCCCTTTTTCTTGATTTCTTTGAAAAGGTCTTAAGAATACAAACATTTTTTGTTCTTGCACCCATGTAAAATTGTTGATCATTTTTGAGATACAAATGATTGAATATTTTAGGGGCCAGCCCTCTAGATCCTTAATGGGGACAGAAATTCGTGTTTTGATAAGTGGAATTAATTTAAATCATTAATTCAAACATTTTCTCTTCTTTGATGTCTTACAAAATATGTATACTTCTTTAGTTATTTTTCGTCAAAGTTTAAGTACTTTGGCCCCTAAAAATCCCTAATTACGTTATAAATGGGCGTGGCAACAATTTTTTTAAATAGATATAAGTACGATCAACAACTTTGCTTCTATAATGCATTACAAAATCTTTATCGTTTTTAAGTTATTTGTAATAGAGTTTACGAGTGCCTTGGCCCCTAAAAAAAGGGACCAGCCCCTTTTTCCTGATTTCGTTGGAAAGAACTTATGATTATCTACCACTTTTGTTATATATATCTTAACAAAATATCAACTGATAAAAAGATACAGATCAAAACGTTTGAAAATTTTGAATGAATATTCGTACTCAATTTTCGTGCCCAGGCGAGCTCCAAGAAATGGCGCCACTGGCGTAAAACAAAATAATAGTGCACAACTTCAGACTATAGACTACCTATCCTGAAAATTTCATAGTCATATCTCTGATAGTTTCTGAGATCAGCTCTGCACAAAATAGGTCGTAAAAAACCACAAAATGGTCGATAAATCGGTACCGGAAGTGACGACAACAAAAATTTCAAAAACATATAAAATTCAGATGATGACTCATCATCTGTGAAAAAATGTTGAAAATCGATCGAATAGTTTTCGAGAAATCGCGTGCACAAAATTTGGAAAAAAAAATAATAATAATAATAATAAGAAACAGTACGAAAACTATAAGGTCTTCCGTTGGAAACGGAAGACCTTAATAATAATAATAATAATAAGAATAAGAAAAGTGAAAAAGAAACAATAGAATAATAGTAGGGTCTTCCGCTGAAGACGGAAGACCCTAATAATAACAATAAGAAAAGTGAAAAAGAAACCGAAGAATAATAGAAGGGTCTTCCGCTGAAGACGGAAGACCCTAATAAGAAACAGTACGAAAACAATAAGGTCTTCCGCTGGAAACGGAAGACCTTAATAATAACTAGATACGACCTCGTTACGAGTAACGAGTAGGATTTCCGTCCGATTTTTTTTTTTTAGATAAAATGATACCACGAGATATCGATACAATTTCAAAATTACCCCCCCCCCCCCCCCGCCCCAAAGAAAAAAAAATTTGAAGATAAAGAATAAAAACCCTAATTACGTCAGACATGGGCCTGACGATGACTCTTTCAAACCGATAATGTAGAGATCACCAACTTTGATTTTTATAATGCATAACAAAATATTTATCGCTTTCAAGTTATTCGTAATAGAATTTACGAGTCTCTTGGTCCCTAATTAAAGGGGCCAGCCCCTTTTTCTTGATTTTATTGGATAGAACTTTTGATTCTCTACTACTTTTGTTCTATATGTCTTGTCAAAATATCAACTGATAAAAAGATACTGATCAAAACATATGGAAATTTTGATTCGAAATCTGTACCCCATTTTTGTGCCTAAGCGAGCTCCAAGGAATAGCGCCACTGGTGCAAAACAACTATATAGTGCACAACTTCAAACCATGCTCTACCTATCCTGAAAATTTCAAAGTCATATCTCTTATAGTTTCTGAAATCAACTCTGCACAAGATTGGTCGTAAAAAATTACAAAATTGACCGTAAATCCGGACCGGAAGTGACGACGACAAAAAATTCAAAAACATATAAAATTCAGATAATTTCCCATCATCTGTGAAAAAATTGTTCAGATCGGTTGAGTAGTTTTCGAGAAATCGCGTGCACAAAATTTGGAAAAAAAAAATAATAATAAACAGTACGAAAACAATAAGGTCTTCCGTTGGAAACGGAAGACCTTAACTAGATACAATCTCGTTACGAGTAACGAGTAGGTCTTCCTTGCGATTTCTGTTTTAAATCTTACCATGAATAATCGATACAATTTTAGAATTATCCCCCCCCACTTTCAGATAATGTATACAAATCCATTATTACGTAATAAATGGGTGTGGCAATGAGTTTTCCAGATAGATATTGCTACAATTAACAACTTTGCTTTTATAATGCATTACGAAATCTTAATCGTTTTTATGTAATTTGTAATTGACTTTACGAGTTCCCCCCCCCCCCCAAAAAAAAGGGACCAGCCCCTTTTTCTTGATTTCTTTGAAAAGGTCTTAAGAATACTAACAATTTTTGTTCTTACACCCATCTAAAATTGTTGATCATTTTTGAGATACAAATGTATGAATATTTTAGGGGCCAGCCCTCTAGATCCTTAATGGGGACAGAAATTCGTGCTTTGATAAGTGGAATCGATTTAAATCATAAATTCAAACATTTTCTCTTCTATGATGTCTAACAAAATATGTCTACTTCTCTAGTTATATTGAGTCAAAGTTTAAGTATTCTGGCCCCTAATTACGTAATAAATGGGCGTGGCAATAATTTTTTCTAATAGATATTGGTACGATCAACAACTTTGCTTCTATGATGCATTACAAAATCTTTATCGTTTTTAAGTTATTTGTAATAGGGTTAACGAGTGCCTTGGCCCCTAATTTAAGGGGCCAGCCCCTTTTTCTTGATTTGTTTGAAAAGGTCTTGAGAATACAAATATTTTTTGTTCTTACCCCCATGTAATATTGTTGATCATTTCTGAGATACAAATGTTTGAATATTTTAGGGGCCAGCCCTCTAGATCCTTAATGGGGACAGAAATGCGTGTTTTGATAAGTGGAATCAATTTAAATCATTTATTCAAACATTTTCTCTTCTATGATGTCTAACAAAATATGTCTACTTCTCTAGCTATTTTTCGTCAAAGTTTAAGTACTTTGGCCCCTAAAAATCCCTAATTACGTAATAAATGGGCGTGGCAACGATCTTGCCTAATAGATATTGTTACGGTCAACAACTTTGCTTCTGTAATGCATTACAAAATCTTTATCGTTTTGAAGTTATTTGTAATAGAGTTTATGAAAGTCTTGGCCCCTAATCTAAGGGGCCAGCCCCTATTTCTTGATTTTGTTGGAAAGGACATTTGATTATCTACCACTTTTATTATATATGTTTTGACAAAATATCAACTCATAAAAAGATACAGATCAAAACGTATGAAAAATTTGATTCGAAATTCGTACCCAATTTTCGAGCCTAGGCGAGCTCATAGAAATGGCGCCACTGGCGCCAAAAAACTACATTGTGCACAACTTCAACTTATAGTCTACCTATCCTGAAAATTTCATATTCCTATCTCTGATAGTCTCTGAGTTTATGTCTGCACAAAATTAGTCGTAAAAACTTACAAAATCGGCCGTAAATCGGAACCGGAAGTGCCGATTTCAAAATTTCAAAAAACTTCTAGAATTATGACCACTGGCAATCATCTGAGAAAAAATGGTCGAAATCGGCCGAATAGTTTTCGAGAAATCGCGTGCACAAAATTCGTGGAAAAAAAAAATAATAATAACTAGACACGATCTCGTTGCGAGCAACGAGGAGGTCTTCCGTCCGCTGAATACGGAAGACCCTAATTATAAAAGACTGTTTTTGTCTAAATCTTAATTAAAGAGTGTTTTTCAACTTGTACTATAGTCCAACACCCTTTTATGTTGAATATTTTAGTTAGAAAATTAGATAAAAAGGAGAGAAAGAACAAATCTTGGCTCCGGCGAGATTAGAACACACAGCCTTTGCAGGTGTCTCAAAACATGGCTGACGCGAAATAATTCCCGAATTTGTCTTTGAATTTTGGAAGTTTCCGCCCGGGAGAGGAGCTGAGTTTTTGTATGAGATGAAAAACAACGTGTAAGATGTCTGACTATTCAGGTTTGGTAACAGTGTGAGGTCATTTGAAATATTGATGCGTGTTTGTGTCTGGAGTTGTGGGGGGTGGGGGGTGAAAAGACCCGAGCTTGATTTTCGTCTTAAATAAATCGAAAATAGAATTTTGAGGTGTGGATCTCAGATTCGGTTAACAACAATTAGGGGAAGTCCTAAAACAATGACTGATGCATTTTACCCATGTATTTCAGTGTTGAGAATGTTTTTTCGTGTCGTTTACTATTATGTTTGACTGTTTTATTTCAGCAGGATTGATAAAATCTTTATAAATGTAGAAATAACGAAATCGTAACACGTAAATTTATTCGGTAAAAATTTGATGACAGTAATTTCCACAGTTGTAACATTCATAAGTAGTTCACACGCTATTGTAGATACAGACTAAACGGAAAACAAGAAATATACATGCAACAGAAATATTACGCGGCTGCTTACATCCCTTGTACTGTGTAAATTTTAAGTCCCCATACAGGCTATACTCGCGGTTTGATCTCAGGAATTTCTTCTTAATTGTTCAATCCGCTGCATATTTCACAGACAATAAGAATGGGGTCCGAGGTACATTTACACAAAATTTCATTAGGATTGAGTAAGGGGCTCGGGAGTTAGAATTTTTATCTACAGTACATGTCAAGCACGCCAATCGAAACTCGAATTCCCAAAAATTCATATCTCTCTTAAAAATGAACGAATAGGTCTGGTCATTAGTACAGTAATCTAGACTTGAACTAGGTTGAAAAAAAAAGGTTCAAGATGACAGATCCAGTAAAATCAGGCCAGGAAAACTAGATGATTTTGTGAATAGGAAGGGGCGGGGGGGGGGGGGGGGGGTCGGTGCGTGTACTGTTTAAATTTAATTTCCAGGTATAGGCAATAAGCGCCGTTTAATTTAAGGAATTTTGTCTTAATTGTTCAATCCGCTGCATATTTCACAGACAATAAGAATGGGGTCCGAGGTTCATTTTCACAAATTTTCATTAGGATTGAGTGAAGGGCTTGGGAGTTAGAATTTTTTTTATAGTACATGTCAAACACGACAATTGAAACTCAAATGCCAAAAAATTCATATCTCTCTTAAAAATGAACGAATAGGTCTGGTAATTAGTACAGTAATCTAGAATGGTAATTAGTTAAAATTAAAGGCCCAAGATCAAAGATCAAGTAAAATCGGGCCAGAAAAACTAAATGATTTCATGAATTGGGAGGGGAGGTCGGTCGTTGACAGCTATATTAAACGTAGAATATTAAATTCTAAATATCACATATTACACAATTTCTAAATAAAATACATATGTTAGAACAATATATAAGCGTTGTTTGAAAGATGTAACTATTGATTTTTTTTACATCTATTTATTCTTGGCTCAAACACTCATAAACGGGTGGTCAGTTTTTAAACCTTGTCGCAGTCACCCGTTCGTTTGTATAGTTACGTGTATAAACTTCGGAGGCTTTTCTTAATCCCGACAGGCAACATATTTGTATCAGTATATAGACATGGACAAAAAAGGAAAAAGTACACCATCTTTAATAAAAATGACTTTTTAGCGTTGACTTCCAATCAGTAAGAAGACAATCATTTAACAATGAATTTCAAATTATTTGAATCCATAGACATTATCCCGTAATTAGATATAAAATATGTATAATTTTTTGGACGCCAATGTACATTTAGCCTCTATCCAATTTACTCCACATTACCTGTACTAGTTCTTATTCAAATGCTAAAACATTTGTACTTGAGAGAGAGAGAGAGAGAGAGAGAGAGAGAGAGAGAGAGAGAGAGAGAGAGAGAGAGAGATTACATAGCGTTTTATAATGTTCAGGAAATCAATATATAAGCAACCTATGTCAATAAACGCATGTATACATCCATGTGTGTATCTATATATGGGATTAAATACTAAGCAGTCCTCCTTTTTAAGCCGAGTAGAATTACGTGGGTGCATTGCTAAATGTTGTGTGCATACAGTCATTGAGATGGCGGCATTTCTTTGATGCCGGCAAAGCGACCCAGCGAACTCTAATGCGGTCGAACTGTAGGGGCACTTCGGCGGCATGTCTTTGATGTCGGCGATGCGACGAGCGTCGTAATTTAGAGAGCTGCTGACAGAAAAGAGCTCTATATTTGTACTAAAAAAAGCCGCTATTTTTTTTTTATTTATGACAAAAATAAAACGGAAAACATTCAAATCCATCATTTTAAAGATAAACCCATTAATCAAAACACAAATGAGAGAGAAAAAAGATTCGGCACTCAGGGACTGAACCCGGGTCGCCTGGGCACAAGTCCACCACTCTAACGACTGAGCTACGCGGACCCTCGCTTCAGAACTTTGGAGTCCAAAATCTCAAGAATGCATGGATTGATTTTAAAACAAATTTCATATTCTGAAGTTTTGAGAGCGTCTCTATCGAATGAAAAAATAAAATAAATTCAAATCCAAAAAATTAAAAAATTAAGGTTGTTCATTTCCTTCCGGTGACGACCGGAAGTGACGGCAGACGTTCGGATATGCGAAGGGCACTGCGGCCGTTCACTCTCTACCTTTTCTGAAAATTTGAAAGTCCTATCTTGAATACTTTTTGAGAAAAATTGTGAACAAGCGAAAACATAAAATCTTTAATATCTCGGTACCGGAAGTGACGACCAAAAAAATCTCGTGTAATTTTCTTACAAATTTTGTCCTGAATAAGATTTGAAAGTTTCATGAAAATCGGCTGAAGCGTTTTTGAGAAAACGTGACAGAAAAAAAAAATAATAATAATAATAATAATAGAGGAAAAGAAACAAAGCAAAAACAATAAGGTCTTCCGTTTCCAACGGAAGACCTTAATAATAATAACTAGATACGATCTCGTTACGAGTAACGAGTAGGTCTTCCGTTCAATTTTAAACGATACGATTTAAATATAAATGAAATTTCAAATTTCCCCCTCAACCACTCCCTTTCAGATAATGCATACGATTGTCAATATCCCTTGAAATGCTTAACAAAGAGTTTTGCTTTTTCACATACAGCACATTTAAGGTTTAAGATTTTAGTCCCCTAAAATCCCTAATTACGTTATTAATTGGTTTAGAAATTCGTTTTACAAAGAGATATTGTTACGACCAACAACTTTGTTTCTATAATGCATTACAAAATCTTTATCGTTTTTAAGTTATGTGTAATAGACTTTACGAGTGTCTTGGCCCCTAATTTAAGGGGCCAGCCCTTTTTTCTTGAATTCATTTAAAAGGTCCCACGAATACTAACATTTTTTGTTCTTACACTTATCTAGAATTGTTGTTCATTTTTTAGATACAAATGATTGAATATTTTAGGGGCCAGCCCTCTAGATCCTTAATGGGGACAGCCATTGGTGTTTTGATTAATGGAATCGATTAAAGTCATCAATGCAAGCATTTTCTCTTCAACAATGTTTAACAAAATATGTCTATTTTTCTAGATAAATTGTGTCAAAGTTTTAGTACTTTGGCCCCTAAAAATCTCTAATTACGTAATAAATGGGCGTAGCAACGATCTTGCCTGATAGATATTGTTACGGTCAACAACTTTGCTTCTGTAATGCATTACAAAATCTTTATCGTTTTGAAGTTATTTGTAATAGAGTTTATGAGTGTCTTGGCCCCTAATTTAAGGGGCCAGACCCTATTTCTTGATTTTGTTGGAAAGGACTTTTGATTATCTACCACTTTTGTTATATATGTTTTAACAAAATATCAACTCATAAAAAGATACAGATCAAAACGTATGAAAAATTTGATTCGAAATTCGTACCCAATTTTCGAGCCTATGCGAGCTCATAGAAATGGTGCCACTGGCGCTAAAAAAATAAATTGTGCACAACTTTAATTTATGGTCTACCTATCCTGAAAATTTCATATTCCTATCTCTGATAGTCTCTGAGTTTATGTCTGCACAAAATGGGTCGTAAAAACTGACAAAATCGGCCGTAAATCGGAACCGGAAGTGCCGATTTCAAAATTTCAAAAAACTTCTAGAATTATGACCACTGGCAATCATCTGTGAAAAAATGGTCGAAATCGACCGAATAGTTTTCGAGATATCGCGTGCACAAAATTTTGGGAAAAAAATAATAATAACTAGATATGATCTCGTTACGAGTAACGAGTAGGTCTTCCGTTCAATTTTTTAAACAATTCGATTAAAATATCAATGAAATTTCAGAATTCTCCCTCAACCACCTCCTTTTAGATAATGTATACGATTGTCAATATCCTTTAAAATGCTTAACAAAGAGTTTTGCTTTTTAACATACAGCACATTAAAGATTTAAGATTTTAGTCCCCTAAAATCTCTAATTACGTCATCCATGGGTTTGGAAATGAGTTTTACAAACAGATACTGCTGCTATCAACAACTTTGCTTCTATAATGCATTACAAAATCTTGATCATTTTTAAGGTATGAGTAATAGAGTTTAGGAGTCTATTTGCCCCTAATTTAAGGGGCCAGCCCCTTTTTCTTGGTTTTATACGAAAGGTCTCATAAATACTAACATTTTTTGTTCTTACATCCATCCAAAATTGTTGATCACTTTTAAGATACAAATGATTGAATATTTTAGGGGCCAGCCCTCTAGATCCTTAATGGGGATAGAAATTCGTGTTTTGATAAGTGGAATCAATTTAAATCATTTTTTCAAACATTTTTTCTTCTATGACGTCTAACAAAATATGTATACTTCTCTAGTTATTTTTCGTCAAAGTTTAAGTACTTTGGCCCCTAAAAATCCCTAATTACGTAATAAATGGGCGTGGCAATGATTTTTTCAAATAGATATTGGTACGATCAACAACTTTGCTTCTATAATGCATTACAAAATCTTTATCGTTTTTAAGTTACTTGTAATAGAGTTTACGAAGGCCTTGGCCCCTAAAAAAAGGGGCCAGCCCCTTTTTCTTGATTTCTTTGAAAAGGTCTTAAGAATACTAACAATTTTTGTTCATACACCTATTTATAATTGTTGATCATTTTTGAGATACAAATGTTTGAATATTTTAGGGGCCAGCCCTCTAGATCCTTAATTGGGACAGAAATTCATGTTTTGATATGTGGAATCACTTTAAATCATTAATTCAAACATCTTCTCTTCTATGATGTCTAACAAAATATTTATACTTCTCTAGTTATATTGCGTCAAAGTTTAAGTACGTTGGCCCCTAAAAATCCCTAATTACGTAATAAATGGGCGTGACAGTAATTTTTCTCTAATAGATATTGGTACGATCAACAACTTTGCTTCTATAATGCATTACAAAATCTGTATCGTTTTTAAGTTATTTGTAATAGAGTTTACGAGTGTTTTGGCCCCTAAATAAAGGGGCCAGCCCCTTTTTCTTGATTTTGTTGGAAAGAACTTTTGATTCTCTACCACTTTTGTTATATATGTCCTGACAAAATATCAACTGATAAAAATATATAAATCAAAACGTGTGAAATTTTTGAATGAAAATTCGTACCCAATTTTCGTGCCCAGGCGAGCTCCAAGAATCGGCGCAACAGGCATTAAACAACTATATGCTGCACAACTCCAGACTATCGTCTACCTATCCTGAAAATTTGATATTCATATCTCTTATGGTTTCCGAGTTTATAGCTGCACAAAATGGGTCGTCAAAAATTACAAAATGGCCGACAATTCGGTACCGGAAGTGACTTCGAAAAAATTAAGAAAAATGTATGAAGATTAGATCACGCCCTAACATCTGTGAAAAAATGGTTGAGATCGGTCGAATAGATTCCGAGAAATCGCGTGCACAAAATTTGGAAAATAATAATAATAATAATAAGAAACAGTACGAAAACAATAAGGTCTTCCGTTGGAAACGGAAGACCTTAACTAGATACGATCTCGTTACGAGTAACGAGTAGGTCTTCCTTGCGATTTCTGTTTTTAATCATATCATGAATAATCGATATAATTTTAGAAATACCCCCCCCCCCCCCCCACACACACACACACTTTCAGATAATTTATACAAATCCCTAATTACGTAATAAATGGACGTGGCTATTTTTTTTTCTAATAGATATTGGTATGATCAACAACTTTGCTTCTATAATGCATTACAAAATCTTTATCGTTTTTAAGGCATTTGTAATAGAGTTTAAGAGTGCCCTGGCCCCTAATTTAAGGGGCCAGCCCCTTTTTCTTGATTTCTTTGAAAAGGTCTTAAGAATACTAACAATTTTTGTGCTTACACCTATTTAAAATTGTTGATCATTTTTGAGATACAAATGTTTGAATATTTTAGGGGTCAGCCCTCTAGATCCTTAATGGGGACAGAGATTCGTGTTTTGATATTTGGAATCGATTTAAATCATTAATTCAAAAATTTTCTATTCTATGATGTCTAACAAAATATTTCTTCTTCTCTAGTTATAATGCGTCAAAGTTAAAGATCTTTGGCCCTTAAAAATCCCTAATTACGTAATAAATGGGTGTGGCAATATTTTTTTCTAATAGATATTGGTACGATCAACAACTTTGCTTCTATAAAGCATTACAAAATCTTTATCGTTTTTAAGTTATTTGTAATAGAGTTTAAGAGTGCCCTGGCCCCTGATTAAAGGGGCCAGCCCCTTTTTCTTGATTTCTTTGAAAAGGTCTTAAGAATACTAACATTTTTTGTTCTTACACGTATTTAAAATTGTTGATCATTTTTGAGATACAAATGTTTGAATATTTTAGGGGCCAGCCCTCTAGATCCTTAATGGGGACAGAAATTCGTGTTTTGATAAATGGAATCAATTTAAATCATTAATTCAAACATTTTTTCTTCTTTGATGTCAAACAAAATATGTCTATCTCTCTAGTTATATTGCGTCAAAGTTTAAGTACTTTGGCCCCTAAAAATCCCTAATTACGTAATAAATGGGCGTGGTAATAATTTTTTCTAATAGATATTGGTACGATCAACAACTTTGCTTTTATAATGCATTACAAAATCTTTATCGTTTTTAAGTTATTTGTAATAGAGTTTACGAGTGTTTTGGCCCCTAAATATAGGGGCCAGCCCCTTAGTTTTGATTTTGTTGGAAAGAACTTTTGATTATCTACCACTTTTGTTATATATGTCTTAACAAAATATCAACTGATAAAAAGATATAAATCAAAACGTGTGAAAATTTTGAAAGAAAATTCGTACCCAATTTTCGCGCCCAGGCGAGCTCCAAGAAAAGGCGCAACAGGCATTAAACAACTACATGCTGCACAACTCCAAACTATCGTCTACCTATCCTGAAAATTTGATATTCATATCTCTTATGGTTTACGAGTTTATAGCTGCACAAAATTGGTCGTCAAAAATTACAAAATGGCCGACAATTCGGTACCGGAAGTGACTACAAAAAAATTAAGAAAAATGTATTAAGTTTAGATCAAGCCCTAACATCTGTGAAAAAATGGTTGAGATCGTCGAATAGATTCCGAGAAATCGCGTGCACAAAATTTGGAAAAAAATAATAATAATAATAAATAATAATAAGAAACAGTACGAAAACAATAAGGTCTTCCGTTGGAAACGGAAGACCTTAACTAGACACGATCTCGTTGCGAGCAACGAGGAGGTCTTCCTTGTGTTTTCGAACATGAAATACATGTACGACCTTGGTTTTGCTATTTAACGGCTAAACGTGATTTAACATATAAGACAAAGGTCTACATTCTAAGGGCCAGATACTATTTTGTTTTAGATGTATGAGTTTTGGTTGAAAACATTAAGATCTCTAATTCGAGGGGCAGCCTGTTTTTCCTCGTATTAAATGAAAAGGCATTCACTTTTAAAGAAATTTTGTTCAACAAGTGTATAGAAATTTGTTACCATTCTTGAGATATCTCAGAAGTGTATAGAAATTTGTTACCATTCTTGAGATATCTCAGAAAAAGCGTTTTAGGGGCCGATCCCTTATCTCCTTATTGGGGTCGTTTAACGAAATTTTGAAAAATCCATATTGTTTAGTAGATCATTTTGAGTATCTTTTCTTCTATACTGCATTTCAAAATATATTTTTCCTTTCTGAGATATCGGTGATCAAAGTTTTGGATTTTTGACCCCTTAAAAACCTTAATTACGTACCACATTATAAAATCATGACACTGCTTGGATACATAACTGTAAGATAAACATCTTTGCTTCTATAATCTTTCACAAAATATATCTCAGTAAAGGGGCTATAGATGAAAGACTTGAGAGCCCTTTGGTCCCCTAATTTGAGGGGCCCCTTTGTCTTGATATCAAATAAAAGTTCTTATAAATATAAAAAAAAAAATTAACATTATATGTTTTAACAAAATATTATTCAGAAAAGAGATAAACAAAGAAAACCAGAAAAAATTATGATATTTGTTTAATCTCAATTTTTGGGTCCAGGCGAGCTTCGGCGCTTTTTGCGATCGAAATGATTTTAAACCTTTATGCACAATTTCAATCTTCCGTCTACCATCACTGAAAATTTTAAGTGTATGTCTGCTATAGTTTAAAAGGAGTACTGCCGAAAAAATACCTCTCTGAAAATCGACAAAACGACTATATCTCAAAACCTGAAGTGACGTCATCAATAAAAAAAATTTGCAATACGGTTCACATCGTCATCTATTAGATCGACAAGTTTCATAAAAATCAATTCAGTAGTTTTCGAGATCTTGCGTGCACAAAATTTGTAAGAAAAAAAAAATAATAATATAGAAGAATAGGGAAAAAGGAACAAGGCAATAACAATAAGGTTTTCCGTTGGAAACTTGTACTTCAGTCCAACAACCCCTTTATTTTGAATATCTTAGTTAGAAAGACCAAAAAAAATGGAGAGAAGGAAATAGAGAGAAAGAACAAATCTTGGCTCCGGCGAGATTCGAACACACAGCCTTTGCATGTGTCATAACAGTATTTCATCGTAGACTGGTCCTCTGTCTCTATCGTACGAAATATATATAGGCATTGCCAGTCTATATTTCATCATCGAAGGTTCACGTCAAAACATGGCTGACGCGAAATAATTCCCGATTTTCTCTTTGAATTTGGGGCGTTTCCGCCCGGGACAGGAGCTGAATTTTTGTATGAGATGAAAAACAACGTGTAAGATGTCTCACTACTCAGGTTTGGTAACAGTGCGAGGTCATTTGAAATATTGATGCGTGTTTGTGTCTGAAGGGGGATTAAAAGGACCGAGCTTGATTTTCGTCGTAAATAAATCGAAAGTAGAATTTTGAGGTGTGGATCTCGGATTCGGTTAACGACAATTAGGGGAAGTCCTAAAACAATGACTGATGCATTTTACACATGTATTTCAGAGTAGAGATTTTTTTGTGTCGTTTACTATTATGTTTGACTGTTTTATATCAACAGGATTGATAAAATTCTTATAAATGTAGAAATAACGAAATCAGTAACACGTAAATTTATTCATAAAAAAATTGATGACAGTAATTTCCACAGTTCTAACATTCATAATTAGTTCACACGGTATCGTAGATACAGACTAAACGGAAAACAAGAAATATACATGCAACAGAAATATTACGCGGCTGCTTACATCCCTTGCACTGTGTAAATTTTAAGTCCCCGTACAGGCTATACTCGCGGCTTGATATCGGGAATTTCTTCTTAATTGTTCAACCCGCTGCAAATTTGGCAGAAAAAC
The DNA here is from genome assembly GCF_902806645.1 of Magallana gigas. Taxonomy (NCBI): domain Eukaryota; kingdom Metazoa; phylum Mollusca; class Bivalvia; order Ostreida; family Ostreidae; genus Magallana; species Magallana gigas. Next base: position 38,860,016 of record NC_047560.1, on the reverse strand, counting down.
AGAATGAGGTCCGAGGTACATTTACACAAAATTTCATGAAGATTGAGTGAAGGGCTCGGGAGTTAGAATTTTTTTCTACAGTACATGTCAAACACGAAAATTAAAACTCAAAATCAAAGTAATTAGTGCGGTAATCTAGAATGGTACTAAGTTGAAATTAAAGGTCCGAGATCAAAGATCAAGTAAAATCGGGCCAGAAAAACTAAATGATTTTATGAAGGGTGGGGGGGGGGGGGCGGTGGTCGGTGACTTCTATATTAAACGGAAAATACTAAATTCCCAATATCACTAGAGTTTGAGATACATGCTTGACCCTTATTTTGCTATTTACCAGCTAAACATGATTTGGAAATAGAATGAAAAATCCTTTGATTTTAAACAGACTCTTTTCTTCAATTTGTATATCCTCTTTTTCTTTTACAAATAAATCAGAAATGTATTGGACTTCTCGCCCTTGTTTTGTTTCTGATATATGTATAAGAGCTTTGATTGAAACATTTAGATCCCTCTTATCATGTAATTTGAGGGGCTAGCCCCTTTTTCTTGATATCAATGAAAGGTCCCTTAATATTAAACACATTTTGTTCAACAAGTGTTTAGAAATTTGTGACTGTTTTTGAGATATTAGGGAAAGATTGTTTTAGGGGCCGACTCTTTATCTCCTAATAAGGACCATTAAACGAAACTTTGGTGGTTGAATATTATTACGAATATTATTCTGAGTATCTTCTCTTCTATAATGCATTTCAAAATATTTCTCCTTTTTAAGAAATAAATGATCAAAATATTGGACTTCTAGCCCCTTTAAAATCCAGATTATGTAACACATCAGAAAACTCTTAACAAATATAGGTAGATAACTGGAAGATACACATTTTTGCTTCTTTAATACATTACAAAATATTTTTCATTAAAGAGATATAGATAAAAGACTTTAGACCCCTCTTGGCCCCTTATATGAGGGGTCAGCCCCTTTTGCTTGGTGTCAGTTGAAAGATCTTTTATAGATTAATTTTTGATGCTCTACATGTGTTAGCAAAATATTGATTAGAAGAAAGATATTCGTGATCAAATCTCAAATTTCGTAAAAATTGTCAAAAAAATTTAACATCAACATTTTCAGTTCCGGGCGAGCTTCAAGGATGATGACTTCTGGTCAAATCTAAAACAAGCAAGCAAATCTACCATAACCACTCTATCTTGCATATAAATTTCAAGTCCCTAACTATAACAGTTTTTGAGGAGATGCGTGAACAATATCATGTTCCAAAATACATGAAAAAGTGAGATAATTCAGAAGCGGAAGTGAATTTTCAGACAGGAAGTAAGATGCAAAGAGATATTCACCTAAGACATCATCCCTGTAAAAATCATTAAAATCGATTGAGAAATGGCTGAGAAATTAAGGGTGACTACCAAGAAGAAAAATAATAATATAGAAGAATGAGAACGCGTAGAAAAACAATAAGGTCTTCCGCTGAAGACGGAAGACCTTAATAATAAGAAACAGTACGAAAACAATAAGGTCTTCCGTTGGAAACGGAAGACCTTAATAAGAAACAGTACGAAAACAATAAGGTCTTCCGTTGGAAACGGAAGACCTTAAAAAGAGGTAAGTATGTCACTAAATGATATGAACTAGTTTAGCGGTTGCGTATATGCGGTCACTGGGAAAGGAAATATGTCAGAACAGAACCAGAAATCGGATAGGAAACCAAATTTCCTTTCCAGATTCTTATTGTTTTTCCTTTTATGTTAGCACTTTTATAAAATACAGAGAAAGCACATGATGCTTACAGCCTAAATATGTGTTACAGGGAAATAACTGAAATGAAGGAGGTGCCATTTTCTTCGGATAAGGTATTAAATTGACTTTACAGTTAACAATTAGTTTGAACTGAAGCCACAGATCCCTTATTTTGCCGTAGAAAGAGGTATAGCGTATTATCAAATGTAATAATCGTACAGACGTTAAAATATTACCTTTTTTTCATTTTTTAAACTATGTATTAAAATCCACATGTCAAAACAAATAAATTCTCGTTTATTGTATTGAAAGTATACATTTAATTGGCGATTCTAAATATACATTTAATTCAAATTTTAAGCATTGGTATTGGTTTATTGCCGATCTTTATGATTTTGAAAGTGAAATTGGTATTTTTTGTTCATACACTTATGGCTAGAACAGATAGTCAATATTAATTTTCAGTTTCAAAATCCTTTTATTTGATCATGTAATCAATTAAAAAAATATAACTACGTTTCAATACATATTGTTTTTTTATATGATCCTTGAATATCGCAAACGTAATTGTCACGAAAATGCGAAGTCTAAACGCACGTTCAAATTTTTGATGAATAAATGATATCCTATTCTAGTAAAGAAATATTTTTATAAACTACAGTTCGAAATATATACTTCTTTAATTACTTCTTATCAACAATTAAGTACAAGGACTACAGTACGTATTGGTCAGTTCTTTTCTATTGTTTGATTACCTTATTTAAACTGCCGCATTGCAAACCCGGAGGACAGTGGCCACGAATTCTTTCCGACATGTATGAGCAGCTAAGGTTTTAAGTAAACCTTTCTCCTACTAGGGGAAAGTTGAACTATTTTATACTTTTGTAATTTAACTACGGCTCAATCTATTTACATTACTCTGTAATTAATATAAGCTATGTTTTTGTTACTTTTTGATATACTGGTTTTACGAGGTAGAACTGTTAAACATAGGTAATTGCTCGCGCGTGTTACTGTGTGGTCACGTGTCGAGTGTGTGTGCTTTATACTGGGATATAAATGCATGATATACTTGTATTTTTTCGTGTAGTACGGTGTACGTGTATATATTTTCCGTGTAGTACGGTGTATTTTGTCTATCGTTTAGACGTGTTTATTCTTTTTTTAGTATGATACACTTAACGTTATGCAGTGTTCGTATTCGCTGTGGTTTTGTGCTGTCGTATGGCGTGCTGTTGTTGCCATAATGTTATATTTAAGTCTGCGTGACTTAGTCTATGTTTATGTAACGTATATGAATCATGTAACTCAAAATATGTTTATTGTTTAATTTGATACGGTCCTTATCCAGTTTCTGGCAGTCCCTTGCCATGGTAATACCTGTCCGTCACTGTCTCACGCTATGCCATTTCTACCCATCTCGTCCGTTTCTTCACAGGATGGCTTCTTCTACTATTCTACATACCCGTAATGGAGACTTGGGACAACAGAGAACTTCAAATTTTATTGTTCATGATGTGTATATATTATGTTTATTTGTTTAGTTTTATTTTATATAAAAATTGTAAATAGAAATCGAATCTTGTTGTGTTTGGCTGCACAGTCACGACGGCTGTCGTGACATTCACCAAAAGTGTATGTTTCTTGCTTAAATTCTCATTCTAATTTTAAAACTTCTTTATTCTTCCGTACATTTACACATAAATGACACTGTGTTGTTTTCATACCAATGCTTATTATATTTTACTTAGATTCATTTTTGGGAGTTTATTTTAATCAACTCTCCTATGCACTTACTTGGGCAAAGCGAAAGTGAAACAGTGTTTGGACCTAAGCACAAGCACAAATCAATTATACCGCTGACAACACTAATGTCTTGAAAATAATAGTTAAATTCGATGCTATGTCTTCTGAAGCATTGTCAAGAAAACTTATTTATAAATACCATGGAAATAGTAAGATTTTCAATTGTACAAACAGTTTAGATATTTTTTAAAGTCGTATGTATTCCTACCCTAGAATTCAATGCAGTCTCCTTCAACCAGACGCTTGGCTGTCTCCGTTACAATCCGAAAAAAACAGAGTCTCTCTTGCTTGTCGGGGATAAACAGAGACAGTCGAGCGTTTGGTTGAACAAGACAAGAGTTCAATCTTGCCTGGATCCATACAATTTCTCAGAAATATTTCGATTACTGATACTACTTGCCATGCAAAATCACAAATCGTTGATTTTGAATAAATGATAATCTAATCGATAAAATCAACTCCCGTCAGTACTTCAGTACTTTGATTATTCTTTAGGCTTGCTTAATTTCATGTAGCTTTAATTTTATATACATGTATTCCGTTTTTATCCATTTTTATATGTTTTGCGATTCTTTACTTCATTTTATCCTTTTTTACGAAGTGAATTCGCATATTAAGTGTTTAATGAACACGAATACAAGCCGTTTGAATGTACTGTCGCATTTTAAGGCTATTGTGTTCGATACATTTGCTGCTCCTATTTACAAAAATATGTGTGTTTTGTGTGTGTAACCTAATATGTTATACAGCTTATAATGTAGAATTAATTTTTTTAAGCGACTACTCATATATTCCATGTTCTTTCTGTTTTGTGTTGAATTGCATGCAATGGTATAAACTTAAGAGTAAAAGGTAAAATCATGAAAATCACAAGCATTTATAAATTGATAAAGTTCACAACTGTCAGAAAAAAACAAAGCAAAGCTGTAAAAAAAAAGGTGAGCTTATTTTGACGTATGGAATGTGAAAATGAAAATGTTGTGCAAAGTAGGTATCGTGAAACTTGGTTATTTTACCCTTCTCCAGTTGGACGTTTATTTACTGAGTTTTCCCTACAAGTACTATAGCTAGTGACTTTCTGCTCTCCTAGCATTTTTCAAATGTTTTTGAACAAGCTCACTGCATGTAAGGGTTGTCAAACGGTTATGATGAATCCGCGCGAAGCCGCAACAATCGACTACGCCATATGTTATTAGAGGAACATGTATATTTTTTAGAAATCAAAACAATTTGAAAGAAAAACACTGAACCTTTATCATTTTTTTTAATCTATACAGCAACTCTATTTCTAGATTAATTTCCATCCACTAAATGTAGATCGAAATTGGGCATGGCTTCTAACCTTTCCACTTGACGCGGGATTTAGGGGTGTTCGAATGTATGCCTCGTCACCAGCGTTTAACACTACAATTACTAAATCCGTCGAAGACAGAACGTTGCCAACACTCTGTGAGCCGACAAACGTTCCCGACACTGAAGACGAGTTGACGACAAGTTCTGAGTAGACATAGCCACTTACATCACAGTATATGCTCCAAGAAAAGACATAAACACCATGGCTGGGACAGGTAAATACACCCGTATGATGACTGTAGTGACCGCCAATGTTTGTGTGGTCAACATCGAAGACGAACGTCTTGTGAGTGACTGGATTTGGTTCATCTCTTGAGAGATAGGCAAAGAACGCAACGCCATTGGTTGTCACTGGCTGGTTATCTGTTTTTATAAGGCATTTAACATTAGCTTGAAATATTTGGGGTTTTTGTGTCAATGTTACACACATAAAAATTAACCATTCCAAGATGCTTGTTAAGCATTAAACTTTTTTTTATTTCCATATAGCACAAAAAGGTGTCGAAAAAGATAACAATAGAACAATAGATAACTATAGCACTGTTTAGCTTAATTTTCGATTTGGCATTCAATGTAATCTTTAAACTGTTTTGAAAGGAAATCTTTTGATAACTAGCTAACTGAAAGCAACATCAATGGTGTATCAATAGTGTATGTATTCAAAATAGGAGACGTTAAACGACAAAAGATTACCTGACAAAAGTAGACGTTTTGATGAGGCTTTACCAAAGGTATCGGGTGCTGTACCTCTTTCTTTAAATCCGGGGTTAGAGGAATTGGTTCCAATTGATTTAACAGTTTTGAAGTCATCTTTTTGCTGTTCATCTGTGTCAAGAACTGTTGATTCGTCAGTTTGCAAAAAACTAAACTTTGTTTTAATGAATTCTTCAAATTCATTCGATTTTAGCAGTGTTTTAATTTCGAAGATTTCCATTTTGAATTGACTGTTGATTTTCTTTTGTGTTTGATTTTCGTCTTGCAAGTCGTGAACTCTCCCTTTCAATCGTTCATTTTCTGCACTGAGTTTTTTCATACTTGCCTTAAAATAGTCATTTTCAAATTGTATCTCAGATATCTTCTGTGATAAAAGCTCATGACTTATTTTCAAATCCGCCACCATTTTTTCGAGTTGATTTAATGTCATTCCTGCTGCATCGATGCTAACAGCAGATTGAATACTAATAATTCCAATAAGGAGCCATAACATTGCCATTGTATCCATAGTTAAGAACTATGAATCGAAACTCTACTTATCTTATGTCTAGCAGGTAATTTATTGTCTGATAATAGATGCACCTTGACCACAGAATATCGTCATGTATCAATATGACGTAATACTACATCTTTATAATTTGAAAAAAATGTGTATTACAATTAAACAAAATAATATGAACAAATGCTTTTTAAAATTGATTATTGATATGACATTTTCTATTTTTCTTAATTTTTTAAAGAAAATTTGTCGAATTGTCACTGAGATTTCTGGTGTACTAAGTCGGCACCCTTACCTCCTGGTGTCTCGCTTAATACTTAAGCTGTAGCTTTTGAAATATTTCATAATATTTAAGTTTGCCATATAAAAAAGAAATGTTATTTATCAGAGTAGTAAGCAAATTCTAAAACATTGAAAGTATTTTCATTATGAGGATTTTTTTTCAAATTATGGACATACCTTTTTAAACAGGCCAGGTACACTACCTTATATGGATATCATTATTTAACATGTGACAATATTTACGTCTAACAGATTCTCCAATCCAGTAAATGAGTCGCAAAGCATGACGGTCTACAACGTGTTTACGATTGAACGCACGTTGTTTTTGTTTTATACCAAATATTTAATTGCTTACCGGAATATTTGTACCTCTTGATTTTTACTTTAAAGGTAGGAAAGGAAAGATTACGTATCATTAACTTTATTCAAAGCTCACATTGAAAAATACCGTTGTTTTAGTTGATCAACTGTTGCTTCAAAACCGATCAGTATCAAAAGACTGGCAAACATACTCATACAAGTACAGACAGATTTTCATCTGAATTAATTAAATAAAGTACTGGGGAAGTTCAATTCATATGTATTCTTCTGTAGGCTAACAAATATATATTTATTTATTTCTCCTACTTTCATCTGAAAACAGACTATAGCTTACCTGTAATTAAATTCTTTTGTTCTCCACCTGCACCCCATTCCCACTAAGCCAACACAAATCTACCTATATTTTATCTGTATTTTTCAAAATGTTGGCTAAGTTGGAAGACACTTTATTATAAAAAGGTTGATATAAGGCCTCATATGTAATATTTTTAAAATGTGAGCGTAGAAATGAGAGTTCGTACATAATTGTCCATATTTATTTCATAAAATCTGAAAAATAATTCAAAATGAGTTTCCAAAGGAAAATTCAAAATGGTATATATTTTCAATACGATTTGTATACACTGAAACTTGTAGTAGCCCATAATGCCTTGCAGCTCATTCATCTGATTTGTTTGTCGATAACAGTTAACAGATGGCTAATTTAGTATGCAAATTTATACCGACGTCACAAAATCTAGTGGTCTAGACTTGTAAAATGTTAATGCGTTGAAGCTAAATCATAGTTTTATTTATTTTGATGATAAATTTAATTTAATTAAGTACATCTGCAATGTAATTTTAATTCAATTTATAACATTGGAAAACTCCTGTAACGTAATTGTAATTGAATTGACAGATTTAACCAAATAATTGTAATTTAATTACTTTCCATTGTAATTGATACCATCCCTGGTTCTTAATTGCGAGATTTAAACTATAAATGTGTTATATATCAGCTAGAATTTTGATGACCCTGTTTCTTTTTCAGATTTATAATAATTTCATCCTTGGATACATAAATGCATTAAAATACATTGAACCTAGCAATATATAGCGTCAGTTTATAAGGTAAATATATATCTGAACTGTACGAACATCTGAAGGTTTGAACGTACAGCGAATCAGCATATATTGATAAGAAATGCACTATTACATTAGAGGGAATTGAACTCAACTATTTGACACTGTCTTCAAAAAAGGCTGTATATTTTCACGTTAATTGATCGGAATGTATAGCTTTTAAAGGCACGTTTAAAGCTATATCCGATTTAAAGTTCGTGTATTGAAAATGTATATTGCTGATCTTATTGTTTTGTAAAGTTGTATAGTAAAAGTCATTCCCCTTGAAAATGTTCTATTTCTTTATTCTTACATTGATAGCTAATATTAAGTGACATTAGTGTTTATAAGAAAAATATGCAAGATAATTTTTTTTTATGTTAAGATCTTGGAAAAATGAAATTATATATAACATATATCATATATTATAAAATATAATTACATGTTAGAAGCACCATGCATATTTACAATATTTCATTACATTCTATAATAAGTTTGAAAGTCTGAGAGCAAATATTTCAATTTGTGCTCTGACTGAGACTTGCGATAAGTCTTTTAGTGCGTGTATTGGTGCCATACATTCAAGTAATCAGTAATCAGGTAACAAGATAAGACAGCCATGATCTATATAAATGTTGATTAAAGTATTTTTTACGTTTAACATTTTACAGTAGACCATACTGACATTTGAATACCGTGCGTTAGCATTAACAGTTAATAGTTCAATGGTTTAGGAGGCTGGATGGTGGAAAAATTGCCCATCAGATCTTTCTTGAATTTCTAACTAAGAATTTTAGCTATGATCTTATTCGTAATAAAGTGTTTTATAAAAAATTATGTTGTAGAATTGTTTTTCTTATTTATAACGATTGTTATAATTTAGAAATGGACACGACCATTATACCCCTTAACTGTAATAACCCAATAAGATACTTTTTATCAAAATTCAGGGATTTCATGTAGATATTAAATGTCAAATGAAATAGTTGAGGAATTTTATGCTTGTGTGATCAAGGTACATTGCACTAGGTACATGTATATGTATCCAAGAAGACAGAGCTAGGTTGCAGAGAAAAAAGATTTCAATAACTTACTGTTGGGGCAAAGTGCATCACCAATTCACTTTATTTCTCAAGGCATTTCATTTTCTTGCTAGGGAATTTTGAGCGTGGCCTGAGCTTGAACAACTTAAGAAACTTACAAATAATTATGGCAAAAGGATCTTGCGGTAATATTGTATTTAAAGATCAAATATTGTACACTTCCTACAAACAGTGGGTAACGATTTTACATTGAATTGACAATCTTAATTGTTAACTGCTCTCCACATAAACCCAAGGTCAATATAGAGCACATTTTGTAATTTCAGTGATTATTGTTTTAACAATGGCTGTTTTAATAGTTATTGTTTCAACAATGTGGAATTGATCTCTGATCATATCAGTTTTATTGTATGAAATACACAATATATATTTACAATGAATAGAGAACATTTTAATATTAATATTTAATATTAAGCCCCTCTTGTTGTTTCAGATTTTAAGAAAATAATTCCTCTATTTATTCTTATGTGAACATTTATTCCCATTCCAGACCCAGCCTTCCACTGGAGATCATGGTTTAAACGAGTTTACTTCAAGGAACTTCAAACGTTCAAGAATCCCAAAACACACGGTGATTCGGGATGCCTAAAATTACACTAGTCCTTTTAACTTTTCTGTTTCATTTAACATCTTGAAATTATCATTAAAACTAGAACACTTCCATTACACGGAAAATGATTGCAAACATTCCAGTAGTTTTACCCTGTCCATTGCAGTATCTTTATATTGAATAACATCTTAAAAACGTTTTATGTGTTTATTAAAAATTCTAGTGTAAAAGCCAACCAGAAAACGTAGTTCTACTAACTGAGATACTGTTTACTTGACCAGTCGACTCGCCCATTCGAACATATACATGATCACCCTGAAGAATGTCAACAACTACAGTTCCTGTAGAGAAATCATATACTGCTGAATTTAGGGAATCTGCAAATCTATTTCCAATGACGTCTGCATTTTTTGTCAGTTCGGTGAGTACATTACCATGTACGTCAGACATAAATGACCAACTAAAAACGTATGTTCCGGACATAGAAGCGATGAAAATGCCGTCAAAAGCCTTATATCCATTTCCTTTATTCAACGGTACCATGTCAAACTTTAGAATGTGATGCATAGGTAGAGGGCCACTGCTGTCGTGTGAAAGATACGCATGGAAAGCAATCACCCCTGTTGGTGTTGATGTGGGTGGAACTGTTAATGAATAAAACAGAATAGTAATAACTGTACCATTACTAGAATATTTTAAGATCCAAATCGCATAGCCAAATGTGATCAAATGTCACTATTGTCAAAATTTAGGTCAAACTGTATCAAAATTATATTAACATTACCTATGCGTTTGCTATTGATAGATATATCCTCGTGTTGGTTGAATCCTTTTTTCTTTTCTTCTTTCCCATTGGTTGCATTTGAAGAACTTAAGACAGATTGCTTTTCAACATTATTTTGTAAAGTTTCACATTTACAATTTTCTAGACGGTTTGCGTTGGTCCCCGACTCCTCCAGAGCTTTCATTCTGGCCTTCAGTTCATCCTTTTCGGATGAGAGTCTAAATACGACATCAGATAGAAGTTCCAGCTTCTTTTCCAACGTCCCAATTTTTTCTTCCAAATTGGTGTTTAAATCTCCCAGAGTGCACTGAAATGCAAAGAACCAAATGACTAGGATGACCAGCATTATGGTATGAAAGATTGATTTTACGTATAACAATCGTCTATCTATGAATACATGTACTGTCGAAGGTCAGCAAATAGTATAGATAAAAAGTCTTTTATTATGTTAAGAAATTAAAATCTTACACGATGATTTTAAAAAGTTTGCGCTATTGTACAAGTATCAAAGAAACATAAGTATTATATATTCTACAGCAATCTAATAAATGTACTTTGTGTTTATGTAGCAATTGTAAAAAAGTAAATTGTTCTCTCGAACAGAAAGAAAAACAAAACAAAACTGATTAAGAAAAAACCCAACCTTAAAAGGTACTGAATTAAACATTTAATTTTGAGACTTGTATCCCAATAAACACGTTATAATTCATTTTGTTTTACCCTTATCAGCATTTGTTGTCCGTATTGTCGCTTCAAATCAACATCGCGTAATTACGATTTAGAATTAATTAAACATTTCAATATCAGTTTGGATAAAAATAATTTGAACTTCATATCAACTTCCTTTTTGCTTTGATTTACCGTGTTACTGTTCAATGTATTGTTTTATAGAACTGTTGTTAAATTTAAGGACAAGTGGTTCAATCTGTAGATATTTATCCTCTCTTGAACCTTTTTTTCTGTAGGACATATTAGAAAAGTGTGTTCTCATACAAACAGTTGATTTTTGTGTATATTACTCAAAACGAGCTGTATGTTTTGCCTCTGTTGTTAAAGTAAAGTGTTAGAATCTAATGTATCTCCTTCAATCATGATAATACATTACTAATTCTAAAAGCGTTAAACAAATTTCCTTTGAATTTAATGTGTGCAATATTTACAAATGAAAATGCGTAAGGTAACACTAAAATGTTTGTATCTATGGGCATGAAAGAAAATATTGTTTGTGCATGGACTCGAACCACCAACCAACCGCTTGGTTAATTGCTTGTAACCTATGATCAATGCACCATGTAATCAACATTATCGATGTTCATTAATTTGTAGATGAAGATCACGGGAAAATGCATTTTTGAATTACTTTCTTGTGTTTGGTATGCACAGGTTTTCTATTCTTCCAGCGATTTAGTAACTGTAAAGTATTTAGTTTAAGTTTTATTGTAAAAATATTAGTAGTCATTTATAAATAGAACTTAAACTTGCTTATAACTGCAGACTTTATTTATTTTCAATCAGTAAATCCTAATGCATTTAAAGGGCGCTGTTTCAAGTTGTAGATCATTACATTACTTTAATATCTCCAAAGTCTCACTATATGTAGTTAATGTAAATTTAGCGATTAGAAGTAATATCAGTTTAAACCACAAATGACAATTAAAGCATTCGAATTAATGAATAGCAATTGCTTATAAATTAACGTCAAACACGCTTACCGATATAGATCTCAAGTGTCAAGTGTAGTTCAGACATGTTACATTAGGAAAGGTGAATCGATTTCACGCATGATAAACATCAGTAGTTTACAACAGGGATTGCCAACTGGACTTTTGCGTTTAATTCTAATTAAGTTAATTAGAGCTCATTGAGGTGCAATTCGCTCCATTTACATATCTTATAGATTTCGACTAAATACATCGACCAGCTGAAGGAGAAAATGTTCCTCATTGTGTTCATGTATTTGTTAGACTTTCAAATATAGAGCGGAGCTAAAATTCAATGAGGATATAATGTAAACAATGTACCTTTACCACAGCTAATGGTGTATATAATTTGTGTGATTGTTTTATCTATACTACTATATTAAAATAATAGACTCGAATGTTGGGGCTTTAATACTGATAAATTGGAAAAGTACTGTCTTTTGTTATATATATTTTAAACATCATTGGTATTTGAAGATTACAACTTTGTTTTTTTTTTAATCAATCAAGCTATGTTAATTAATAATCAACGAAAATTCCTCAAACAATTCCGGAAAACATCTGAGTTTTTTTGGATTTTACAATCTTGCACATGCGCATTACATTCACGCTAAATCATGGGAGGTTCAGTCTTTATTTTATGTTTCCAGAATATCACATTTGCATGCGTGTAAATTTTCATTGGAAATTCTTTTCTGTTCATCAATGAAATGGGAGATAACTCTAACACAGTGAATTTGCCATAAAAATGTACCGATAGTTTCGAATAAATGTCAACGTGGTGTGTAAAAAGAGTTGTTGAAAAAATGTTGAATTCTGCAATTATAGAATTAAACTTTTTAAAGAAAGGTATTTATTTACAGCTTCAAAATGGTTTGTTATGAACAGTTTGACTGTTGTTTTCAATGCAACATTATTTTCTCCAAAATCGTTTTAGAGCGATTCTGCAGAGTGAAGTGAAATTAATAGCATTATTGTATACAATAGCTTGGTTATGCAAATGTCAACAATATACAGTGTGTCTGTGTATCTACTAGTATTTCGTAAATGTCCTATATCATATGCAATGTCAACCGTGCACGCACGGGTCAAAGTCTAGTCTCAGATAAAAAAAGAAACTATGAAACTCGTACATTAAAGTAAATTCATCAAAGACTGGGTACATGGAAAATGTCGATTTTTTAAAGTTTAAACTGGAGCCGTATTTCACATCATTTTCTCTATTGGTAAGCTCTACAAGTTTTCTTTATCAACGAGAAGCATAAAAATGTTATGTCAGGAAGCAATACAATAATGTAGATGTTCCGCCACCGAAACATACGTGTTCACGTAGTCATTCAAGTCGTGGTTGAGTATTCACTGAGTTGATGGAAAATGCCGACGTTATTAGTACTAGATAGTCAGAGTCTGATTCTCCAAGTGCTTGGGATTTTTCTTCAAGTACTGTTGTTGTTGAATTTTCCAGTGGTGACCATGTATACGTATGCTTAGGGAGAACCTCTAATGGTAGAGTTGCAAGTATCGGTAAAAGCAGAACTACGTTTTCTGGGTGGCTATTAGCTTAGAAAATAAATGTTGTGCCCACCTGTGATTTTTTTTCTATATTTAGTAAGTACATGTAGGTGTCAAACAAAAATGTAAATTCAGACGAATTATTCCTGTGAAAAAAAAACTTCATAATGATTAAATAATAAGAATGAAAGGAAAACATAGGATATACACGAATGTGTAAAATGACGCACTAATTTGAATACGATAATGATAAACATTAGATATTTTTTTCGTAAATACAAGTAACGGTAAACAAAAAACTGTTTAGATTAAAATTAAAATCTGGTGTTAAGTCATTTCGATACTTACTATCATTTTTTTTATTGCTTGAAAACAGTTAATTTAAATCGAATGGTCTTTAACCTTCGCAAGCTTTTGTAATTTAACAATAGTACTAGAAAGTGTACATGATCAACCCGATATATGTCCATGGTCAATAAGTATCAAATCTAATTAATGTTTTGTTTTTCCGAAAACTGTCAATGAAACGTTTATTTCTTAAAGACCCATGAAAAATTGGCCTTAAATATCGTCCAGTTTAACAAATTCCCCAAACTTCTCATTCTTACCTTTCAAACAGTCTTTGAAAATCGTCTGCAATTCTTTTTTTATCATCTAGCGATATAGCACTGGTCGAGCTGCCGATCTGTAACTCACTGGTCAAAATAAATTTGATGAACAACTAGAGAGCTCCAGGGCTACTCGTTAAAAAGTGTTTATGTATTGCCCATTTTTGCCATTGCGTTAATTTTATAGAGTGTTGTCTTTATTGTAATCATCAATGTACTCTTAACTAGATAATATTGTTCAAATACAGAATTTTAAATTTGTTGAGGAGAATCATTTTGAATATAAAACCATTACGTTTAGCGATATACAATACCAATTATTTGAACATTAATCAAATAGATTTTTAGAAATGTTGATAAAATGTTTACCTAAAAATAAACGAGACAATTTTAAAAATGTCAATGGCAAAAAAAATCATTCTGTTACTTTGCTTTCGTCCATTTTTTTTTCATTTCTAAATGGATTATATCTCTTTTTACTCCCTCATTCGAAACGATAAAATTGTCAAGTGTAAATGTAATAAATGGAATTGCTTTAAGTAAAGATAAAGACATTTTCCTCCAACGCAATTGTGCATTTCTTATCAATATCTGCTGACCTACAGCACGTACAATTCTTCGTCATATCTTTAGTTTGAGTACATTAAAGCATTACATATACACGCGGGCAACCGTTTAACTTGTTCAACTTATCAATCTGGTGGTTCAGAACTTGCTCTTGTAATAACGTAAAATTAAAAAAATATATTAAGCTAATAATCTAAAGGTAATGTTTCAAATTGAAACCATATTCCACTCTTCAGTATTTTGACGTTACTTCGAAGTAGGCGGAGGCAAATCATTTTTACCAAAATGAAAAAAAAATGTTTGTAAATATAAACTAGATGATATCATTAGACAGTAATACCCGTGCCCTAAATAACACTGTTTTGTTAAAGTACCAGTGTTATTAAAAACGAGCTACTTGCAATTTACAGGAATTTTTAAAAATCATTATTTTCACAGAGGATTAAATCCCAGCCCATAATACACATAAGAAGCTTTTTATATACGATTTGGGGTTGAACTGTTTGCATTTGAACTATTCTTTTTAAGTCAAATATTAATCTTAACATTTCATGTCATAAAAAGCATGGTCTATAAAATTATTATAAACAAATAAAAATATGCCCCCTTCCCTCAACAGTTGCAGGCTATATATTTGCTTTTGTTTGCTAACATCATTGTATGCATGGATTTAGAGAAAGGGGTGGGAGTGAGAGGTCCAGACCATACTCCCCTTTGAAAACTCCTTTATATTACTGTAATAGTAAAATTACCAAAAATACACCTCGGACTCCAATCCCCCCCCTTGCAAACACAATTACATGCATTACTCTGACCCCCTCCCCCACACTCCTCATAAATAAATATACATCATTATTTTGATAACAACGAAAGTTTGTATATATAGTTGCAACAAAGAAGATTGTAAACAGTGCAAAATAAATGACATACATGTAATTATATTGAATAATGGTTTTCAGTTCAGAACTGCCAGGACAGAAGATATAATTACATAATTATATAATATAATAAAGATATAAGGTGGTATAAGACACATGTAAATATTTATGTGGATAAATGTGCGTTATAAGCAAAATTCTTTCACAATGATGTTTTTGAATTTTAAAATTTTAACATACATGTATTTGGCCAAACAAAATGTTTTTAAATTTTTGAAAACTTAAGTATGAAATAAAAAAAGCCCCAGCAGCTACTTACGGACACGTGGTTAACGCTCTAACCCATTGCACTTCACTGTTAGGTAATTTTTTTTTTTTTGGGGGGGGGGAGAAATATTATATCTAAACTTTATTGTTCATTTCAAAAAGGAGTGCATCACAATGTGCAGGTGTCATGTACCACCTTTAGACTGCAATGTGTGGTTTACATAGTAATTAATCTGATAAATTGTGCAATAGGTTTTGAGGAAAAAAGTCATAAAAATACATACATGTTACAAATAACTGATCTTTGTTTGAAGTTACGTACACAAGACAGGTCTGCAGGCCGCATTAGTGGGTACTAGTTTTGCCCAGCTCTTCGGTTAGATATGTTTCACTTGGTGTACATACCGGTATGCGTTTTCCATATGCAGAAAAGGATTAATTAACATGCATAAACTTTCTTTTGTCATGATCAAGTAAAGGGATTGATATTGTGCTCTAATTGGATTATCAGTATGATGTTGACAAATATAGGTAAGCATAATACATGTAGTAGCACAGTATTATGAGACACTGGTATAGGTAATATTTTCACTTTCTAAATTTGCCAGCAAACTGTATCATCATCTTTTACTATTTGAATAAGCTTATCACCATTACCTATCCTATCGCATTTGCACAGTTTCTGTCATTCTGATGGCTAAGGTTATTTTGTCATTTGTCAGACTTACTCTATTGGATTGACCCCATATTGACCTTGTGACATTTTGTATTAAATTTGTGTATTACATGTAAGTAAGTGTAGAGACTTATTATCATGTTTATATGAGTTATACCAGGAAGGAGGTTTTTTCTTAATGTATTATGATGAATTAAATGTATTGTAGGCCATGACCCTATGGGATTGTTCTGACCCCAAACAACAGGAAAATACCAAATAGCTTGAAAACTGTTGAGATTCCCACCACTAAACCATATATCATAATTTTTGTTTCTAATGTCATTATGATGCATGAAATGGTGTTCAGTACATGACCCCTAAGTGTTGTCTCTACCCCCCCCCCCCCCTCTCTGAAATAGGAAATGATGCTTTATTTTGATAACTTTTGAGATCCCCATCCCTAAATCATATTCACTCCTGCTCTTTGTGTCATTGCGCATCAAATGGTATAAAGGTTATGCCCCCTTGGAGACACCCTGACGTTCTAGAACTAGAAATAATAAAGTATTTTATCTTATTCATAAGCAGTGTTTGATCCATGTGGGTAATTCCTAGTCCAATGATGAACCTGCTTTGTTTAAAGGGAAAGGTCAGGCAAAAGTAAAGAAGAGTTGAAATATTTATATTTACCATAAAAATAATGTCAACCACTAAATTCTTCTTAACATGATCATAATTCAGCAACAATCACTGATTGAATATCAAAGTTTGACAAAGTCATGGGAGCTGCCATTTTGATGCTCTCCACTATTTAGAGTTAAATATGTTGTGGCTTATCATCGGGTTTTATCGCAGCATCCCGATAACTTCCAAATGTTCTGTGATGTCAGCATACCCCATTCATAATTCTTATCAGTTCACATGTGTGGTCAGTGTCTAGGGAAGTTACACATCCTTGTTGTTTCTTAAACATCATAAATTGAATAATAGTAATGGAAAGAACATCTGGATTAAGAATTAGAAGATCAAATTGGTCATGGTCAGTTATACAACCTATCAATCCCATATTTTCTATTGTATAATCGCAATGTTTACAACACATGCATTCCTCGGCAGTGGGCATGACCTCAAACTGTCTACAGGAACACCATTCCTCTAATGTTGGAATAATTGGACGTAATGATTTATTATCGGCAGGGAGATTTTCAACTTCTTCAGTATATTCAGGTTTAAATGCATAAGGTACTCTCCCAAATGTATTTTCTTGCGCCATTCTTGCAGAGTTATGTTATACAATTAGTGGGTCAGTTTATCGAAGTGGTATGCTGACGTCACAGAGATGCTATCATGGCAGCCTCCATGCGTTTGCAGGAAATTTAACACTGACCAGATAATTAAACCAAGTTTGATGGCTTAAGATGAGATCATGAGATAAAGTTTATGGTGGATGTTTTAAACAAACTTTTATTTATCTATTTCACTAAAAATGTGTTATACCTGACCTTTCCCTTTAAGAGACTTTACAATTACCCCGAATACATACAATATTTTGTTTATCTATAAAATTAAAAAGCAATATCCAAAATCTTAATGTGCATCTAGAAAAAAATACCAATCAAGAAATTAATTATAATTTGCTACCGTACAGGTCTAAGAAGACTCTGAATCTTTAGAATCCGGTTTTATTAGGGGGGTGGATATGGAGGATAAACATTCAAGAACTGCGAACGCTAACGCCCGTTTCCCGCCTACATTTTACATCCAAATATTTCGGAATTTCTGTCAGATATTCAGAAACTAAGTTTTCTACTAAAAAGTATAATCAAATCCTAATCAATTTATATCAAAATAAAATTTGTAATCAAATTATTTATTTTTAAACAAAAGTTTTGCTAACGCGGGGTCTAAAAAAGAAAATCATTGAAATCGGGCTCTATGAGTGATGAAAATATTATTTAGCGGCCAATATGTGCATAAAAACTTAATGATAACATATTTACGATATATATTAAAGTAAAATTTCATTTTAATTCATATCTGTTAATTAGGTTTCAAAAATTTACGAGGCAAAATTCTTTTTTTGGAATGTATTTAGGTCTATAGACATATGTCCCCCCTTCCCCCCCCCCCCCCCCGTGAAACAACAAACCCTTTGGTAAAAATATGCTAAATACCAATATTTAAAACCCCACGGGGGGGATGTTTTAAAAAACATTTCCGTTTTCCGTTATTTTCTATTATGAAATGAGCTATTTTAACCCAAAATACAAAGTTATCTCTATTTGTTTGACCAAATCATTTATATTTAATGAAAATATACATAAATGTTAACATTAATTTAAAAAATATACTTCAATTCGACAACTTTCAAAAATTTACTTTTAGTTAGGCGGTTAGACAATGATATCGTTCGCAGTCCTTTTAATCATTAATTGTTATTAATTTTAACTTAAATATTAGTTATTGATCCCAAGGTAGAAAATAAGACTTCAGATTATATCTTAATAGATCATGTTTCAATAATGCACGATGTAATGTGATTTTTAAAAAATGTTTAGACTAAATAATTTCTATTTTAATAGATAATTCGATAATTAAGAAACATGTAAATTTAAGTCTTTTTTTATTTTTTTATTTTAAGAAGAAAAAATGGCATTGCAAGGGGTTTTTAAATTTTAAGAAAAAAAAGTCATTTAATTAACAGTGTTTGGAGGGATTTATGCGCAGATCAAGAAAGTTTTTTCCGAGGAGGGGGCAGGTAATTGAGTTTTCCGGGGGGGGGGGGGATATTTAGCAATTTTATTATGTAAATTAAAGAAATTTGAAGTTTGACTTTGGGGGGGGGGATGGGGGGCCTGGATCCCCCTCCCCCCCCCCCGACCCCGACCCCATCTCTAGATCCACACATTGCATATCTATAGGACAGCCCCTATCATATTCTAAAATATGATATGTCTATTTATTAAATCTTAGAGAAGTTCTGAAATGTAGGTTTTTGGGAGTGATAAACGTCAATTATTTGCTATTATTTGACTGCCTGGATAATATTTAAATCTTTTAAACCTTATTGCACATTTATAGGACATCCCCTATCATATCCCAAGAGATGACTTGTCTATTCATTAAACCATAAGACAGGTTACGGGGTCTAAGTTTTGTTAGGAGTGATAAACGTCAATTTTCTGCTACTATTTGACTCCATCCATAGGACAGCATCAATCATATTCAAAGAGATGACTAAGCTTCTCCAAAAGTTTTAAGAGGAGTTCTGGAAATCATATTTTTTTGCAAAAAAAAAAACGTAACTTTTTGTTGCCCACCGACCCCCCATGTAAAATAAAATTCCGACACCTGATTGCACTTAAAAATGACATCCCCAAACATATTCTGAATAGAACACCCCAAAATATATTCCAAGGGATGTCTTGTCAATTGTTGAAAATGTAGGAGGAGTTCGAGAAAGAAGGTTTTTTGTGAAAAAAAAGTCATCTTTTACCAATTATTGGACCCCAAATATTTAAGGTCCTCCGTTTCCAACGGAAAACCGAATAGTGATTGTTATGTTTCTTCTTATTTTTTTCCCCTTTTTTTGTCCACAAGATTTCTCAGAGATGGCTGAATGGATTTTCTTGAAATTTCCAGGACTGATAGAAAATGATAACGTCTCCAGGCATTTCTTTATCATTTTTTCTAAATTCATTTCCGGTTGTTTGTTTCCTGTCCTGCGGCAAAAAGCTATGGACAATGATATCTCAGAAACGATGAAGACTTGAACCTCCAAACTTTGAGGGATGATAGACCTATAGTTGTAGATGTGTTTAAACTATTTTGTTTTGTTCATCGTAACTTCCGGTGGTCATAGGAAGCACTTCAAAAATTATGTTTTGAAGCATTTTATTTGTTTAACACAGAATTGAAATATAAGTATAAACGCTTTCAAATTTCATCTATCCGATGATTAATGAACAAAAAAAAATTACTTCCGTGAGATATCTCAAATATCTCGGGTAGTCTTTTTAAAACAAATATTATTACAGCGAGATTTCATAAACTGTAAGTGACTAAGACACGAAACTTACACGGATGATAGACATTTGATAGAAGATGTGTTTAACCGCTCTCATTTTGTCAACCATCACTTCCGGTCCACACTGGAAGAGTTCAAGCAATTCAAGTTGCTTAAGAGTTTAACTGTTTTTCTTTGACAATGTAAGACAAATTGATAGACAATAAAGTCCTGTTGTGTAAAGCTTAAGAAATACTAACTTTCATTTTCATCGAACACTTCCGTTTGTCCTTTTCCTGTCTCGAGACAAAAAACCTTGATTCCTAGAGATCTCAAAAACGGTGACGACTTGAACAATAAAACTTTGTGGGACGATAGACCTATGTATGTACATGTGTTTGAACTATTTTGTTTTGTTCGGCGTAACGACCGGTCGTCACCGGAAGCACTTCAAACATTTGTTTTTTTCGTATTTTTTTCATTTTACATAAAATGAAAATATCAGTATACAATCTTACATATGTCATTTATATAATGTAAAATTAGCAAATAAATTTTACTTTCGGTGAGATATCTCAAATATCTCTATGTAGCTTCCCTTTTTACAAATTTGATGTCCGCGAGATTTTTGTCCCTGTAAGTGATTGATACACAAAGCTATCATGATTGATAGAAATTTGATTGGGGATGTGTTTAACGGGGTTAATTTTGTCAACTGTCAATTCCGGTTCTTACCGGAAGGGTTCAAACAAATCTTGTTTTTAACAAGTTTAACTGACTTTCTTGGGTGGTTCATCTAACCTGATAAACAGTGATGTACGCTAAGCAAATGTACGAGAAATACCAGCTTTTATATCTATTAATTACTTCCGTTTGTCCGTTTCTGGTCCCGAGACAAAAAATATTGTTTCAAAGAGATCTTAGATTTGGCAGAGATGTGAACAACCAAACTTTGAGGAAAGATGACTTATGATTGTACAAATGGTTAACATTTTTGTTTAGTTCGGCGTTACTTCCGGTCGTCACAGAAAGTACTTCAAAAATTGATTGAAACCTTTTTACAAAACAACATGACACCCAAAATCAAACTTCAAAAGTTCATTTTGCTTATTTATAAGATGTGAGAGCAGTTTAAGAAAGTAAAACGTGACAGACGGACGGGCAGACGGACGGTCGAAACATGGTAACAACAATATATACGATTTTTCTTTAGAAAGTGCAGGTATCACATTCTATAATTTATTTTATAAAACCTTATTTATAATTTTTGAAAATGTTCAGGTACTTTGTGTCCCCCTGTTCTTTTAAACAAATTGTTTAAATGTTTAGTGCTAGAGTGCTTGTGTTGAATTATTTTAGGTCGTAGTGCCTCTCATGAATTTCGGCTGTAGCTTTTGATATGCATCATAAAATACAGCCTATTTTAATTAGATACATTTTAATCTTGAAAAGTGAAAGTGAAAATAAATAGAGTAAAGCTCGTTGCAAAGTATCGATGACCCAATTTTGAGGAACACTACAATTGTCATTAGTGATCAATAGGGCACTTTGGTGTATTTCTTTTACATTGTTGTAAATGTGAATATTGGACATCTATGACATTAATCTTGGCATAAATGTTATCATTTATTTAAAAAAAAATTATTTATTGAAGAAGAAAAGATATCATTGACTGTCAATATTCTGACAATATTAAAGTAATAACATGTCATTGTATTATTATCAATCCATAGGAACACACTCGAATATGAAAAATTCAATGAGATTTTATTAATTGATATTGATATTATAAAGATCTTTGTACATGTAACATTTGACAAGGAGTTTATATAGCATCCGATTTTTAAAACAATTTCCATCCACTAAATGTAGATCGATATAGAGGATCGCTAAAGACTAACCCATTTGCAGCGTGGCTTGGGGGTGTTCGAACATATACTGCATCCCCAGTGTTTAACTGAATAATCGCCAAGTCAGTCGAGGACAACTGGTTAGAAACACTCCTAGCACCGACGTATTTTCCAGACACTGGTGACGAATTGACGACTAGTTCTGAGATGACATAACCACCACTACCACAGTAGATACTCCAGGAGAAGACGTAGACACCATGACTTGGACAGGTAAATATACCAGTGTGATGATTGTAGTGACCCCCAATGTTTGTGTGGTCAACATCGAAGACAAATGTCTGGTGAGAACCAACAGTAGGTTCATTACTTGACAGATAAGCAAAGAAAGCCACCCCATCAGAAGATACTGGTTGGTTAACTGTTGATATATAAGACATTTGCACCAGTTAAACATATATGCATTAAGTATCTACTTTGCATATATGACAATAAAACAAGTTGGTTAAATATATAAATGTACTCTTTAAAATACTGCGGCGCTACATTATCAAGAAAACAAACAATAAAAAGCTGTGTTAATTTTTTTACCTTACCGATTCGTTTTCTGTCCACAGAATATTTATCCATGTTTTGTGATTCGTAGGAACTCCATTTATGTGGTTCGTTTTCATATCTATATTTTGAACTTTTCAAATCAGAAAGAACATGCATATCTATTTTTTCTGGATCTACTGCATCCACTTCAAGGGAGTTGTATGCTCGGTCATGTTCACCAGCTTTTCCCACCTGCAACTCCTCAAGGGCTTTTACTCTTGTGTTTAGGGCATCATTGTCTGCTTCGAGTCGGTCCACAACATTGGAAAGCAGTTTCAGTTGTTTCTGAAGGTTTTCAACTGTTTCCACCAAATTGTTATGGGCAAACCCGTGAACACCCTGGGATGCAAAGGCTAATGCACAAAATAAAAGTAAGTCAAGACCCATTTTGCAAGACTGATTGAGGACTTGTGACAGTGCATTAACAGTACACGCATGTATATGTGGTGTTCTATAGAAGGTCAGACAAAGAGATAAGAAATGCATCTGCTCTTGGCTAGTCACTAATAGTAAAATAATTCTAAATGTGCAAAAAAATTTCCCTTGAATTTATAAAATCGCTAGTTCAAGCAAAGTATTTTCATATTGCAATAAATAAAAAGAAATAGAATATTCTAAAAGCGAAGTGTATGTTTCTTATAGCCTTATTTTATTGTTATTTGCGCAAAAAAGTATAAATCAATACTTAGATGTTGATATTTAAAGGCACAACACAAAACACGCGATGGGGTGTTAAGGAAGCATATAGGCAATTTAGCGTCTTATTATGACTTTTATATTCAAAATCGTGAAATTAAATAACTATTTTGAATAAGATCAAAAAACTTAGTTTTATCCGTTAAAAAAGATGTCAGTGCATTAAAATCGGGTAGTACATAACTGCCACATTGGTGCATTGTCGCGTGACAACTATAAATAGCTTACGTATATTTCTGAACATAAAATGAGATAGAACACTACCCCGCATTTTCCAAAATAAAATAAACATACCAAAATGAAGGCAAAACATCTCAGTTTAATCAAAACCGCTGCTAGAGTTCTGTGTTCTTCTTAATTAAATAGCTATTCATCCGGCTCTCGTAAAACCTTCCCAACTTTTATAAAGTTTGCACGGAAAACGGTATGTTGCATCAAAACAACACACAACATGCGATTCTAGCAACTCTTTTCAAATTAACCATTAATCCAACTAACAACACGTATAAAAATTCAAGTTCAATATATACGGGGTAGTGTTGTTCTAGTCGAATTTTTATATCGTAAACAACGACAGTGGAAAGCCTGGCCGAGAAATAAAAGCAAATTTACATACCTTTTAGCGAATGACTGATAAAACTAACATCTCTTCCAGTATTCTTATGTTAAATTTTCAATAAATCACACCACAATACTTTATTTGAGGTTTTACATTAGTTATATTTTGAATATGTTTTCAATTCTTTCCGATCAAATATCACACGACATTTTACTTTTAGTCATGACGTCATCAAGGTGTAAATCTACGTGATACAAACTAATTTCTGGAAAAAAAATGTCTTCAGTATTTCTTTTTTTGTTTTTGGTCTACGTTTCGTTGCGTAGATACATAATAACTAATATTTGTGATACGGAATTACATGTAACTCAGATTCCATATGCTTCCTTAACACCCCTGCGCAGTTTGTGTGCAGCGGGCTCGAAGCAGCAACCAACCGACTACATGTAACTAATTGCTTTAAATGGGAATGATCACAATTTTTGTCAAAAATATTTTTCCGCTTTTAAATGTTTATAATGCTTCAGTAAGGCATTTCAAATAGTCAAGCAAAATTTAAATGTCAGTCGTATTGTTTTGAGCGAAATGCAGAGCCTACAATTTTCTGATACATGTATGTAAACAAAGCTAACGTCAATTTTTGTATTTACATTTTGAATGTTGAAGTGACAGTACCTACGAAAGCCGAGAAGGATCATTCGAGATACGAGATTCAAAATACGAGATTCGAAATACGAGATTCAAGATTCGAAATTCGAGATTCAATATCTAATTAACCAATCAAATCAAGGATCTGAAAACACGTATCCTAGCGACATCAAACTGTTCTAAATAAAGATTATTAGTACATGCTCTTATATACAAATAAATGCTATGTTCACTTCTCCCTAGCTAACTAAATAATTGTTTATATTTATTTTTACACAGAATATTCAAGTAGACTAGTAATAATGCAGTGTGTTTCGCAGATCTAAGTGATTTTGTTTGCCCTGGTGCATTTCCACCTGATGCGTTTGAACCCTGGGGTATTTCACCACCAATATTTTAAACCCCGGCTTTATTCACCCTTTTTGTGTAAAAATGCGGTTATGGTAGAGAGCTTCATAAGCGGAGCCAATATTTTTTTCGTAAAGGGGTCCTAGGCCAATTTTCAATAATTTTACTATGTATATTAAGCTTCAATTTTCCCGAGGAAAGTCAAGACCCCCTGACCCCCTCCTTTATAGACCCCCTCCGCGCATGAAGATTACGTTGTAGTATCTAAAATATGTTTTAATCTAAATATAAATAATCAGTCCAGGTTTCACCAATAAATATAAGCATTACTTATCGTTTTTTATGTATACAGGCATACACTAGTACTATAATTATAAACTTATCATTGAAATATTATCACATCATACGGAATTATTAATATATACAATTTTTTTTCCCTTTTCTTGAGTAAACAACTTCTTATGAGTCTTACTTTTGGCATTGTTTTCAATATAGAAGGATACATATTCTGTACAATTAAAGGTAGGGATAATAGGGTGCCAATTTGTTCACATTGCCGATTTCTTGTGTAGAGAACAGTAAAATTTTACAAATTTGATTGTGCATGAATTTTTCAAAATCTATTGTTGTAATTTGTTACATGTATAATTCATTCATTGATATATCAACAAGAAAGAATAGAAGGTATAGACAGGCATATGTATCACACCCAAGTTGAGTGTCTCTGTAGTTTCCTACCCCCCCCCCCCCCCCCACGCATCAAAATTGACAATAATTGCATATAAATCATACATAAGTTTACTTTGTATGTAAGTAACTCTCTAAAGATGTAAATAAGCATTGCAAAGATGTGTGTACTTAATATACTACTACATTACACGTAGCCAGATAAAATGTAATCAAGGTGAAGCTACAAGGGGCGAGTGGTGCAAATTTACCAATTTGTCGCCATACACACAGAACACCAAATAAAGAAACTGTGTGTGGTGTGGGGAATGCATAGAAAATGGGGGCAAATTATCTCAAATAACCAGTGCGGAAACCAACAAATAGGCTGTTATTTGTTACCTATCCTGCAAATACATTGATAAAAAATGTTATCGTCACATAACAGCCGATTAAGTTAATGTTTACATATGGTCAACGTACATGTAATTCTAATGTAAATGGAGGCGGACGTATCAGGCGGGGATCCAGAAAAATTATTTCAAAAAATGATCGGTTGAATTACATTAAATGCTTTGAAAATTGTTTTAAACTATCGCGCGGGTCAAAATGCATGATAGAAGATATGTACAGTGTAATTGGAAACTTTTATTTTATATAAATATGTAGTATTACCTATTATAACAAATGAGAGTATAGCCCAACAGCCACAAACAATACATGTCTTTTATCGGCACCACCCCCTCCCCATAAAAAATGAAACAATTGTTTTATTTGCTAAACATGTGTGTGGTTCAAGATTTTTCTAAAGGACATACCCGGTTAGAATTGAAAAATAAGTCGTTTAAAACTAATTTTATTAAATTTTTTAGATTCATTTAGTTACATTTTGGTCCATTTGGGTAAATAGATGCACCAGCGCAGTTCTAATTTATATATAATCAGGCCATAAATTCGAAATATTTTCAACAATTAGTAGCTTTAAAACCAGTGGATAAAAAAATGAAAGTCGAACTCGATGAGTGCTAATACCTGTGTTGAATGAATGGTACAGTAGGATATGCGCAAAAAAGTCCCTTCTACTCTTTCCTACCCTATATTTATTGGAACATTGAATCCGATTATAAGAGTCAAATTTAATCAAGTACAGATATATATATATATATATATATATATATATATATAACCGAATGTTATCACATAGCTGCAAACGAAACCGTCTGACGTGTCATTTAGGTGCCAACGGGACTTGGGGCGAAAAAACGGTTTGCACCTATGTCCGATCGGGTTTTTTAAATCGCTCTAACTCGGCGAATCGCGAACTGACACCAGGTAAACTTTAATCATGATATGAAGAGTTCTTTCAGACGTTAAATTTTAGTTTTGAAATAATTATTTGATACATAATAACTTAAAGCCAGTAAAGTTTTTGAGGGTACCCATTCAGGAAGTATATATCTCCGGCCGAGCGATTCCGTCTGAGATGTCATTTAGGAGCAAACGTCGGTTTTTTGAAGATTTCTTTCTAAAATTTGATACATATGTCAACAAAAAGCTCAAAGCAAATCGCTAATATTATGACTTATTTTTTTGAGGTACTGCGCTATGCATATGTATCTAGTTTTCAAAAGATATTGCCGTCGACAGAAATTTTAGTGCTCATTTTCAGCTGTATTGTTTTTGTATATAATTTTAAGCTTCTACGCATGCTTGACCCAATAATGTGAACGAGAAGGGGAAAGAAATGGCGATCGATATGTTCGGCTAAGTATGGTTTTACCGATCTGTACACGATTACGGCTTGTTATAAAGATGTGTCAGTGAAGAAAGTGAATACAAGAGTGCTGTACTTTAGATTAACGGATTATATTTTTGTCGGTTTTCATTCTGTGATGGACTAAACGAAAACGTCGCGTGTGGATATGTGGTAAGAAAACTTGCTCATTGTTTGTCAACGTGAAAAAGGTGTAAAAAAAAAATTAACAGACTAAAAATGTGGGTACTTAGAATATTTGAAATATACGCCGCAAGATCTGAACAAATCTAACCAAGCTTGTTTTAAAACACAAAAGATGAGAATAGTACCATGTCTTATCTCAGTTTGATGTTTTTGTTATATTCTCTTAAAAGATGATTAACCCATGCACATTCTTAAATCTGAGAGATAAATACAAAATAATCAAAATTGTTCTTGTAATACTACATACGTCTACATCCTTTTATATAAAAGACGTATTAATATAATAAATGTAATTAGGTTTATTGAAATATCTCGTGTATTGGCACGACATAGTTTATCAAGATACATATTTTAATCAAACTACTTTGTTTCATCTAATTAATATCACTACAGATACAGACTGTGGTTAATTTCTTGATCATATCAATTTCGCGAAGAGCTTTGTTTACATTTTACAGCCAAGGTCATGTAAGCTTCTCTCAGCGGCTGTGTTACTGATAACGGAGAAAAACCAGATGTCATTAAACATATGGAAAACACAGACAATCAGAATTGGGGAATGCCGACTAAATTCATAACGATAAAGATTTTTGGATCAACAATCAACATTACAGGTACATGAAGTGGTTTTTATTTTGGTTTTATTTTTATAATTTCTTTCTTTTTGAAAAAGCAGACTACGCACACTTATGAATAAACACCTAACCATATTACTTTGTGTTTACTTGCCTACGTGGAGAAAAAATAACAAAAAAAATAAGAAAATGACAAAATGGTCATAATAACAATAAAACAGATATAAGCAGCAAAATATTGAATATACAAGTTTGTATTGCACCATATCTTTCAATATTGTAATTTAGTTTTAAGTGACAAAGGAAACCAAGCATGGAGATTTATTTTACATAAGACAACAAAATATATATTGTTTCATATGAAGAATTATAAAATTAACGATTTCGTTATGAAACGACGATGAAAGTTTGCCAATTATAATATTAGACATATTAAATCCAATTCTTTCAGAGGTCTTTCTATAAATTTATAAACTTAGTTCTTTCCACAGGGTATGTATTTTAAAAACATAAATTATCCTTTCCACAAAACACATCTGTCAGTAGTTTTGATATTGATTTTTTAAGGTAGTATCCAACTGGAAGAATTTTGTGTAAAGTTCAAATTTGAAGCCACTATACACAAGAATCTTTGGTTGTTTTAAAACAAATCTTTACAATGTCATATACAGTAAGATCTTCAACACTATAATCCGTTAGATCTTTTTTATATTTTGATTTCAAAAGTTTGTGGTAGACATAAGTCTCGATTTGCTTTAAATTTATCTGATGGTAAAGTTCCTTCTCATTTCAAATCCAGGTAGCTTAATGAAAAGCAACCATATTTTTATGGGGTATCTAGGTTCAAATCCTAGTCTGGATTGTATGAATGAGAGACTTAACACCAGGTAATTACTCATTTTTCAACATTGACAAAATTTACTTAATGAGTGAACTCAAGATCTGTAATTCATTGCTCCTAAACTTGCACAACTCGATCATTTTTGTATTGTCTGCGAATTGTCCTTCAAGCCTCATTTATTTGTTTACATGAAATATTTGTAGGCTAATTATTCAATGAAGTGTTTGATTAAATTATGCTCATGATCTGTCATAAAATTAAAATTACATATAATTAATAGTCATGCAATTTTTTATCATTTGCTCCATGTAAACATGCAATCAATAATTCATATTCTCTCTCTCTCTCTCTCTCTCTCTCTCTCTCTCTCTCTCTCTCTCTCTCTCTCTCTCTCTTGTTTACATTCCAACGTCTACCCAGTGAGTTATTTTGAGTTATCTTCTCTTTGAACCACGGATGGAGTATTTAAGCCGAAATCGTCTGTCAGTGTGTTTTACTGTGTAATTGATTTCTTAAAATGAAAAGTAATCAAACTACATGTATTTATCAAGAAATGTTAATTTTATAAACCAATGAATTTTTAAATACAATGGTTTTTATATGGTTAGACAACTGCCATTTAAGTAGAATGTCTTTAATTATAGCGCACTTTGTTGTCAGCACCATTCGTAAACTTCTATACTGGATTTTGTCTTTGAAAAAAATTAATACCACGTCATTATTATGAAAACATCAAGAGGATTAATCAAAATAAAATTTCATAACTTCATTTTAGGTGATTTAGACTACTGTTCGAACAACTTTTCGATTAAATCCACAATAATAAATTTAATTATTAATAATGAATGAATCTCTCTCTCTCTCTCTCTCTCTCTCTCTCTCTCTCTCTCTCTCTCTCATTGTTTACATTCCAACGCATGCACTACATGACCCCAACGAGTTATCTCCTCTTTGACCTGCGGAAAAATGAAATAGAAGTATTGTGAAAAACAAATCTAACATACTTACTTTGAACGATAACTAAAATATTATTTTAAGATTTTCATTCTTATAGTTACATGTATTGCCATTTGATAAAGATTTGTGGGGGCCAATTTTTGTGGATTGCTTAAATTTTATTGGTTCATGGGAACGTAATTTCGTGTATTCTTCTATTAAGGAAATATGACTTTATAACACTAATTTATTAATTAGTGGAGGATGTTAATTCGTGGATGAGAGATACTCACGTATTCCACAAAAATCATTGAGCAACCACGAAATCTAATGATTCCACAGTATTTAAATGACGTTAAATTTTCCATTGGGAATAAAAAGATTTTTCCAGAAAAACTTGTTGGTACCAGTGATAAAGCATAGCCCCCCCCCCCCAAACCCTCATTCCCGCATAGTCTTTCCCACAGAAAAATGGGTCTGGTGTGCAATATCCCTCCGAGTGGAAAGGAGGCGCCCTAGCATATCATTTCGTCAAACATTAGATATATCCCCCTCCCCTCCCGGACGGTATAAGATCCTCTTCCTGTTTCCAGATTACATTACCTTAATCGTCCGTCAATCTGACAATCTGACATGTTTTACAGTATATTTGATTTTTTAAAAATGGAGAAAAAAATTGTAGAATGAAAACTTGTTTTAAGAAATTCAGAAAATAACCAATAATCAAACTATTTAACAAGAATATCATTGAGTCTTTTAATTGATAAAAAAAAAAACAACAACAACAACAGTTAGTATGATTCTGCATTTAACGTTTGAGGGCAATCTCTTTAATTTTATCGCATCGTTGAATTAATTCTTCTTTTTTAAATTTATATATTTTTTTAAAACCATAAAAGGTACAAGAAGCACAACACATAGATATACATGTACAAACAGCTTGGATGAGCAGAGCTGGCTCAATTTGCTCGTGAAGAACAAACCTCATAAATTTTAGTCATGAAAATGCAGAGGGCTTTTTTAGTACGCAGTTACTATTTGACAATTAAGTACAGAACATTAGAGTACTCGGTTGGACATTATATATCTGATATTTATTTAATCAAAGAAAATTTAATATTTTAACAGGTATATAAACTCGTCTCCTATTTGAATATCATTCCACAATTTGAAATTCTTTCGTGAGGTTGTAAATTACTCCAGCGAACAACCCCCATAGAGAAACGGTGGTTGCTTGTTCTAGATTTCACAAAAATTACTTAAGAAAATGAGTGACAACGATAGTGCAAATGTCCATTTGGTTTAGTCGTAAATGCAATTTCTAATTAATTATAAATGTATTTGATACATGTAATATTATAATACAAGTTTACAAAAGGGCAATGTCGAACTATATTCAGTTTTGAATATTCTAACAAACGATAAGAAAAAACTCAGAAAGTGTGGGTGTCAACGAACCCACAACCTAAAAAGCCTAGTTCTATAAGGTTACGTTTCATCTGATGCTCTCATCATAGAGCCATTTCAGTCGCAAAAAGTACATTGTTTAAATGCAATATGCGACTTTGGTCACGAATTTACGGACTTATATTAAGTAAAAAAGCAATAAAGTGAATAATTTATTATGGTGACATGTGCTATTATATAAATAGTGCCTGTTTGGGAGGGTAACAGTTGAAATTGACACCCCGAGAAAACCATTGTCAACCGACGCGAAGCGGAGGTTGACAATGGTTTTCGAGGGGTGTCAATTTCAACTGTTATCCTCCCAAACAGGCACTATTTATTTTGTTATACTGAATGTCTTTTTTAAAAATTTTAAGAAAATTTTACTGCTTTTATATAGGAATAACGTGAATTCTACAGCGAACCGTACGCGCATAATTTTCGCGCATGTAACATTTTTTAATGTTACCCGTTGCCAAGTGCGTTGCTAACGCTGAGGGTAATAGTAAATATTATTAACTGCGTCTTAACCAATCAGATTTCAGTATTTAACATGAAAGTATAACAAAACAAATTAGATGACTGTAAAACAAAATGAATATTGAAACTCCCGGCCCATTGGGCCTATCTGCCACTGAAATACAATCATAACATATATGTATTGACAGAAATTACACATTGCGTTTGTGGACAATAAAGATTGTCTATACAGGTTTGTTTTAAGTAAGTATTTAGATGTATGTCTAGGAAAATTTTAAAAATAGGGAAATGATACAGTCTAAGTAAAACATTACTAATGTTTGATTGTATTCGATATTTTTTAATAATTCCATTCTAAAAACGAAAACACTTAATACAATTTTAAAGAATGATCTCATTTTCTTTTTCATCGACTAAAAAAAATTATCCACATGTATTCTTTCCTCGAGATAGAGGTTTTCCCTATAATGTCCTTTTTCAGTTCTAATTTGGAGTATCCCAATTTCCAAAAGTGATTTTTCCTAATCACTCAACTGTTGTGATACAAAATAATATTTTCATAGTATAGTGGGTCATTTCTCCATGTATTTTTGATTGAAATAGGTTTAATTTCCATCAGACCTTATCTAGACCATGACAAAAATACAAAGCTCAGACCCACTCTTTAGATCAAAAGGCATATAAGTTCCAGAAATGCCACTATATTGAAGTGTTGATACGCATACGCTATTTCAAAGCAAAATATTCCAAGTATTTAACATATTTAAGGGTTACAAATCGATGTAATATTATATATACATTGTTTAAATATTGATATTTTAATTTTACAGTATCTTATCTGTCTTTATATAGGTACTGTACACGCCTTTAACACCCATCTTCTTTATGCGTAATGAATTTAGGCCATATTCTTCACATACAAAATTTGTTATAAAAATTGTGTATGTAATTCTTGAAATTACTGTCCCTTTTGTGATATTAGAAATGCCGGTGTAATGAAGAATAATGACCCCCGTATAATAATGACCGGGGGTCATTTTTCGACGTAGAATAATGAACCCCCTTGCTGAAGAATAATTTGATTTTTCTGAAGAAAAAGGACCCAGAGGTTATTTTTCTTCATGTAAAACATGACGAAAAATGACCCCGTAGAAAAATGACCCCGCTGTAAACAAGAATACATTTTGGTTACCTTGAACCAGAAAACGACTTTGAAATTACTTGTATTTTCACTCTGTTCAACTGATTTTGAAGTTATAAACACCGAACTTGTAAATAAATCGCTGTATATAGTTTTTCGAATCCGTAGCAAGCGCACCCAAACACTCTTACATTGCCACAAATTTATTGTTAACAGTTACGTCACTTCGTTCTTCGACATATGGCGGGTAATGATGCAAATAAAGAAAAACAAATTCATACACAAAAGGATATTGTGTGATAATTAACGAACAATAATCATGAAAGAATAATTGTTGAAATGATATTAGACTCATCCAAAAAATCTTGACAAGCAAACCCCCCCCCCCCTCAAAAAAAAAAGGAAAAAGGTTACTCTCCAAAATCCTGAAAATCCTAATCTTAGGGGGGGGGGGTACCTTAAACTTCAATTTCACTGATTATTTCCTTATTTTCGATCTAATTTTTTACATTGTCCCATAAAAGTGGGGGGGGGGGGGCTCAATGTTCATTCAATTTAAATTTAAGAAAAAGTAGGTGGTGGGCAGGCCCCCTGCCCCACCCCCCCCCCCCCCCGATTCTACGTGCCTGATTTTTATGGGAAAAGACTAAGGAGGCAGGTAACGTAGGTAACGTATTTCTGGGGGAAAATGATTTTTAATATTAAAAAAATCATTTTACGTGAGTTTTGTTTTCTTCTACGTAATACATGAACATCGATATTCTAAACATGTGTTGTAATGTTGTATTTTGTGATCATGAATAGTGACTTTCTTCTTTTAGGGCAAATGTGTGAAGAGTACCTGACAATAGTAAAATTTATATAATACTTTAATAATAAGCACTGATCGATTATTATAATAGGGATTGTTTCTAAACGCGTTGATAAGGGGTTCGGACTCATATGAGGGGTTTACATCCCTCTTGATTTTGATCACACGATCTTTACTGCATCCAAATTTTCTATAACAGTTTGCCACCAGGCTTCTCTAAATAAATCACAAGTAGTAGAAACATGTTCAAAAATATTTGTGAACAGTTTTTGACATAAACTGCAGATGTGCGGGGGAAGATCTTGGAGAGTCAAAAGTTTAACAATAAATTTACAAAGAGTAACTTCCTGAACGTCGCTATGAATTTTCCATACCCAGTCTGGTCTGCTGTTTCCAGTTATATGTTTAAATTGAGTTAAGTCGTTGTCTCGGAGCATTCGGTTTGATCTGTAAGTTGTAAAGTGGTAAAACACAATAACAAACAATAAATATAACAAACCTTGAACTATCTCAAAAATCCATAAAACGAAATACAAATTCAAAGCAGAGCAACACGGACCTCCAAATATCAGGGGCCCGTTTCACAAAGCATACTTAGGACTAAGTTGTATCTTAGGAAAGAACTTTTTCCTAAGTTCATTACTTACCCGTTTCACTATTCCAATCTTATCTTATGAATTTCCTAAGTTATGTCTTAACTTTATGATGGGTAAATAAAGATGGGTAAAAAAATAAATTGGATTTAATATTACTAATGTAATAGTTGGTGAAATATCTCTAAATTGGGGTAACAAAGTTGTAAACTTTATAATTTTGTATACCAAACAGTTTGAAACAAAAAAAGATCCTCACTTAAAGTGTCCTGGGACTACTACAACATATCTTATTCAAATATAAGGTTGAAAGATACATGTACATATCAATTAAATAATGTGAAATTGTAAAATTTGACAAACAATGGTCAAACTGGAAAAATATTTTTAAACTGTAATTTTCATGTAAACAATTAGAATGTTTCTGATAGTTATGTGTGCAAGTGTATGAAAGGGTTTGTGAGTGCCAATAAAAGTTTACTTTGTTTCTTTGATTTCTTGTATTAATTTTGAAAATGACAATAAAATTTGAAAAAAAAATGGGTAAATCGATGATTAGGAACAAACTTAACATGGCGACTGTCTATCTGAATGAATTATACGCATATTAAAGTTGAACAAATATACTAGAATACACGTATCATTAAAGGGCTATTATCAAGATTATTAATCTTTTCAAAAAGACGGAATATATGTTCCTTATAATTTAAAAATTAATGACTGGCCATAAAAATGCGAGGTTTATAGAGTCCAAATTATTCATTTCAAAGCTCCGTCGATAGATACATTACTCTAAACTGAAAACTTAAAAATTGTCAAAATATACCTATATATCTTCATGATCAGTTAATTTTTTTGGTGTTAACTTCAAATTTTTACATTTTTTTTTTAGATTATCTAATCGCACACGCAGATTGATAGCGGGTATAGTTATAGCTAGTGCACTGATGTTAATTAAATTATTGACGCCCGGGAATCACTGATCTCTTAAATAGTTTGATAAAATCAGGAATAAATACTAAATAAATACTCAATTACAGATTGACTGGATGAATTGTCCTATCCCTCCAAGAAATAAACCTTTTTTACGGGAGAAAATTTAGGTGCTAGGTGTGTGTGTGTGGTTTTTTGGTGGGATGTTAATTGATTTTTTTTGTTGGGGGATGGGGGGTAGGAATAACCGGGAAGTGTTTTAGGAATGTCGACGCTAAATCCTCCATAGGAATGCTGTTTTATACAGTCACTGAAAATCTTGCCTTATATCCTCGTTTTTTCTATCGGCCGAGATGCATTTATTTGTGAATTTCGATTTTTCTTTTTGTAAAAACAAAATAAAACACACCATTTTATATCAATCATTACAAGAAAACTAGCGTTATAAAAACTTAGTTTAAAAGTTCCACATCTGTCCATTCAAAATCCTACTTGTCACTGCATATAATTATTGTATTCCATTTGGAACATACCGTATGAAACAGTAAAATCATCTGGATATTTCAACTAATTTTAGTACATGTACTTAGACATTACACTATTTACACTCTATTGACACGTTTTACTTTTTTTCTAAGATGTTTCTAGGTGAATAAGGGAATGAATTTTTACATTCATTAAAAAAGTTTACATTTGTGTCATATTGAAATTTAAAGAATTTAAATTGACGGTATCAATTTAGGATTACGAATATGATATGAAAGTGGCTTACATTGTTTCTTAAGATAAGTCAACTGCGATACGCTAAGAAAGTTTTGTGAAACAGCTATGACAAATCTTAGGAACTTCCTAAGTTATAACTTAGGCATATCTTAAGTTCTATCTTAGGAAACATCTTAGGAAATCTTTGTGTGCCTAGGAGGAGTAAGCATCCACTGCTGACCGGTCACACCCGCAGTGCGCCCAATATTATATCGGTAAAAATGTCAATATCGGGGAAAAATGTCGTAATTTGGGGAAAATATCATGATCGGGAAAAACGGAGAAATATCCATGGACAATTTGGGTATTCAATCAATAGTCGAAAGCCAGGGGGGGGGGGGGGGGGGGAGGGTGCGTTTCACAAAGTATACTTAGAACTAAGTTATATCTTAGTACTTTTTCCTAAGTTCATTACTTATCCGTTTCACTATTCTTGTCTTATCTTATGAAATTCCTAAATTACATGTATGTCTTTACTTTAAAACAGCTAAATCGATGTCTTAGGAACAAATTCAATATGGTAACTGTTTATTTGGTATTGAAATGAATTACATGCACATTAAAGTTCAACGAAAATACAAGAATACACAAATCATTAGGACTTCTTAAGGCACTGTCACACCAAGCTGCGTCCCCACGGCGTGTTCACGGCGTTGTAAAATTCATGGAATCGCCGTAGGATCGCAAGGAAAATTGAGAAAAAATGTACAGTTTTTTTACGGCGACCTGACGGCGACCGAGGCGTTCTTACGGAGCTCCCACGGCGTGTAAATGCGTTTCCGCGGAGTTCTACTTGGCGATTTACTGCGCTAGCGCTCTTGCTGACTTTCCGCCGTGCGCTCATGACGTTCTAGGAGTTTTTACCGCGCGTCCACGGCGTGCTCTGCGCGCTGACTGCGTGCACAAGACGTTCTTTACTTCTTAATAGGTTAATATTGATTTGTACTATTGTATTGGAAACAAACAAGAATTTACAATTAGTAAATAAATGATTTAAATTTTTTTTGATTTTATAAGAAGGTACATTGTAATTGAAACATAACTACTTCTAACCAATTTGTGAAGGACTATGACAAAACTCTTAGTAGTCAGGTCTACAAAAAAGATCCGTAATTAGTTGTTAGAAAACATAGAAAAGATGTGAAAACATCAGAACCAAATGGCATGAATTCTATTTACGTTCATTGATAGGTCTTGGAATATTAGCAAATGCTACTTTTTACAGTCATCTACATCCAGTTTGATAATTATTACATCGCTTGCTATTGTACAACAGTCACAGATTTCGACAACGCACAAGAAACGCCGTGGGAGCGCGGTATAAACGCAGAAGAAACGTCACGAGAGCGCGATGAACGCAGCAACAGCTCTTTGGGATCGCTGTGTGAATGCAGCCAAATGAAAAACAACTTGTTCAAACGCTGTGGATGCGCAGTGAGAGCGCAGTGAGAGCACAGTGAGAGCCCAAAGGACTCCGTGAGGTCTCCGTGCAAGCGCAATTGCTTATCACTGCGTCTACACTGCGATTAGCTGCGTTTCTTGAGCGCGCCCACGGAGCTCTCGTGGCGCTGTTGGAGATCTTACAGCGCTGTCACGGCGACCTCACAACACTTCTAGAGCGTGTTTACCAGAACGCAGAGCCACGGCGCCTACTTTGTGCATGTTCAAATTGCGCGCCGTCGCATGGCGTTCTAAAACGTACAAGGCGATCCCACCGCGACGGACGAAGATGCCGCTGCGTTGCTACGGCGCTGTAGGAGACTCTACTGCGTTTACCTTGGCGTTTTACACTTTTTAAGGACGCTGCGGGATCGCCGTTAAGACGCAGCTCCGGTGTGACAGGGGTTTAACTGAAAACTTTAGAACTATCAAAATATACATATATTTCTTCAATTAACATCTCTCGTGTAGACTTTTAATCTTAACATTTTTTTAAGATTATCTGGTCGCACGCGCAGATGGGTAGCGGGTATTGCGATAGCTTATGCACTGATGAAAATGAAATTTGTCATTCCCGAGTCACTGATAGCTTAAGCAGTTTGATAAAAACAGGAAAAAATACTAAGTAAAACTTAATTACAGAATGACTGGATGATTTGCCCATCCCTTCACAAAATAAGCTTTTCTTTTACGATAGAAATTTGAGGTGTTTTCCTTGCGGTGGGGTGGGGGGGTTCTTTATTTCAGTTTTTGTTGGGAGGGGTAGTAGTGACCGGCAAGTGATTTAGGTATGTCGATGTTAAATCATGGGATTGCTCTTTCATTAAGAAATTGTTGCCTTTTATCCTCTCTTGCTCTATCGGCCAAGATGCATTGATTTGCGATGTTTCATTTTGTAAAAAAAAAAAAACATTCTTATATCAATGATTACAAGAAAACGCGTAAAATTAAACTTAGTTTAAAAGTTCCACACCTTTCCATTCTAAATCTTACTTGTCACTGCATGGGAGTATTGTATTCCATATTGGAATATACCGTATACTGCGATCTCTCTAATTCAAAAAATACCGTTTTCAAAGAATATTTGGGTATACTACATTATTTTTATCTACTCGTGTATGTATGTGAAGGTAAAATATTATACATAATTTCAGTACATGCACATAGGCACTACACTATTTACACTCAATTTACACGGTTTAATTTTTTTCTAATTTGTTTCCAGGTGAAAAAGGGAATGAGGTTTTACGTTTACTTAAAAAGTTTAAATCTGTGACATATTGAAAATAATTTACATGATCGAGATACTAGTGAGTTTGGAATTAACGAAATTATTAAAAAAAAACTGGCTTACAATGTATCTTTAAAAAGCCCCTTTCACAATTGGCGCGCGAGCACTTTACAACACTTTGCGACGAAATTTTTGAGCTTCGCACGAGCTTTCGCATACGTTGCACGAGCCCTCGCTTACGTTGCATCAACTCTCGCATTCGTTGCATACTTGTCGTATCAAGTCTCCTCTGAATAGTGGACATGCACACTATTCAGACGCGACCGAAAGCGATCCAAATTATCGCAGTGCAACGCACGAACATAAGTACGAACGTTTTACAACGTTTTGAGTACTCGCAAGAGTGATGCACGATTTTTAAAGGTCGTAAGATAAATCGCAGTTGTTTATGCGCGTATTGTGCGACCATAAGACTGTTGCTCAGCATGCCTATGTTATCTTGCAACGTTTTACTATCATTGCATGACTTATCAGTAATATGCCATGCTTTGCCATTAGTTTATATACCATGTATAAGCATCTCTGTTTCAGATCACAGTTCAACAATATACATTTATTGCATGGTTGTGAGGGATATATGAAGATTTATTTCTCCAAGAAAAATCATATTTCCCGAGGGCATCGCCCGAGGAAAATTTGTTTTTCTGGGGTAATAAATCTTCATATTCCTTAAACATTAATGCAAAAAACGTTTTATTATCCCGAACAACAAATGATTATATGTTTGACTTTTCAAAGGCAATAACGTCGTGATTGTTTGATTTCCTCTGTTACTGTCTCCCTTTTCTTTCATAATTTCGAATCATAGATAGTCAAGTTGGTCTTGTGATATATAATCATAACGATTAAATATTTTTTTATTTAATCATGCTTGTCTACATCATATGCTCATATCGGCTTTTTCATTCCTATGAAATCGCCCTGTCACCTGACTTTCTAGACCGATTAAATATAATAGAATAATCATATTAAGGTATTACATGTATAATATCTGCTGCTGCATCTCTGTTTCTTACTGGCCGGCATGTTCTTTCGCTTTCAACTGTGTCTACTAAAGCGTCGGAAATGGGCGGTATATATACCCCCTCTGACTCGCACGAGCATTCGTACCATGGAACGCATGATCACAAGTCCAATCGCATTGGCGCACGTTCAATTGTCCAATCACCTGGTCTCTCGCGCGGTCCTATCGCATTATTTTTCAACAATCGCTTTCATTGTACAACAGTCGTATATAGACGCAAGATATATCGCAAGATTTAATGCGTTTACATCACATAACGCTCGCTTAGATCGTACGACTTTTTTAAAATGCGATTTTTTCGGCAACAGTTTACGATTCACATCTAATTTTATCGGTCGCACGAATATTCAGTCGCTTCTGCTCGTGTGCAAATTGTGTAAGGGGCTTAAGATAAGATTTAGTCAACTGCGTTACGCTCATAAAGTTTTGTGAACCAGCTATGACAAATCTTAGGAACTTCCTAAGTTATTACTGACAATGTAGGCATATCTTATCTTAGGAAACATCTTAGGAAGCCGTTGTGAAACGGGCCTCAGGTGCCAAGGAGGAGTGAGTATCCTCTGCTATCATGTAGCTATCATCTCTATCATGTAGCTAATTTACAAAACTTTCTTACTGTAAAACTATTTTTTGACATATCTTAAGAGCCATGTTATTGCATTCATTACAAATCAGTAAGATTCAACGCCCGCCTATTTTTTTCATAGATATAAAGTGCAGTTTATTATTTAATTTTTGATAGGAGGTTAATTTTTATTCTTAAATAAATATTTGCGGGCAATATGCTAAATCTTAATGTATACATACACATTTCATATACTTAGTAATGATTGGTACATGATTATAGTTTTATCAAAGTGTCCTTTCTGATATATTTCATTTTAACAAATAAAATATACAACATGACTACTTTAAAGTAGGCAGGTGAATCGATGTCTTAGGAACAAACTGAATATGGCGACTGTTTATTTTACATTGAAGAGTTATACGCACACTAAGGTTGAACAAAAAATATGATAATATAAGCGTGTCTTTCAGACCGTTTCCTTTTTACTTATAAATTGGAAACTTCAGAACAATCCTGATTTACACATATGTTTTTCAGTTAACATCTTTGGTGTATGCTCAGATGCATACATTTATTAGTTATAAGAATTAAACAAAATCGACGATTAAGAAAATGAATAATCGATGTCAGAAAACAGAAAACAGAACACAGAAAAACCAACATTTTTATTATGCATAAAAACTGAAGAATTTTTTAATACATGTAGTAGAAAATAATGACCAGGGGCCCGTTTCACAAAGCATACTTAGGACTAAGTTATATCATAGGAAAGAACTTTTTCATAAGTTCATTACTTATCCGTTTCACTATTCCAGTCTTATCTTATGCAATTCCTAAGTTATGTCTTAACTTTAAGACAGATAAATCGATGTCTTAGGAACAAACTTAACATGGCGACAGTTTATGTTTTGTATTGAAATAAATTTTATGCACATTAAAGTTGAACAAAAATACCAGAATACACGTATCATTTCACTTTACTTTAGAACTATCAAAACATACGTATATTTCTGAAATTAATTTCTTTGGTAAAGATTTGTTTAGATTATCTGGTCGCACGTGCAGATGGATAGCAGGTATATAGTTCTTGCTAGTGCACAGATGATAATTAAATTATTCATGCGCAAGAATCACTAATATCTTCAACTGAAATAAATACTGAATAAATACTCAATTATATAATGACTGGATAATTTGTCCTATCCCTCCACGAAATAAACTATTTTTTTTTGGGGGGGGGGGAAGAAATTTTA
Source organism: Magallana gigas (assembly GCF_902806645.1). Classification (NCBI taxonomy): domain Eukaryota; kingdom Metazoa; phylum Mollusca; class Bivalvia; order Ostreida; family Ostreidae; genus Magallana; species Magallana gigas. The sequence goes on along the minus strand of NC_047560.1, from coordinate 38,818,142 downwards.
GATGTTTTCTTTGATGGGTTGGGTGGGTCGTTCATTTTATTTTTTGTTCGCGTGTGTGTGTGTGTGTGTGTGTATGGGGGGGGGGGGTAGTAGTAACCGGGAAGTGGGTCAGAAATGTCGGTGCTAAATCCTTCATGGGAATGCTGTTTCATTCAGAAATTGTTGCATTTTATCCTCGTTTCTTCTCTTAGCAGAGATACATTCATTTGCGATGTTTTCTTTAAGTAAAAAAACCCACCGCATTTATATATCAACCATTACAAAAAAAACCCACTAATTACATTAAACTAAGTCTAAAAGTTTCACTTTAAATGCTACTTGTCACTACATGTGATTACTGTATTTCGTTTGGAATATATAGTATGATATCGTAAAATCCTAAAATTTAGATTATCAACGAACCTTTTAACTTACGTTTACTCATAGCTGTATATGTTTACACGGGTTATATAATGAACCAAAGTAGAGAATGAAATGCACTCGATCATTTATAAAGAATAACAAAATTTCTACCAGTAACCAATGTTATCAATTGATAAATGCGGTCATATTCAAACAATATTTAAGATAAAGAAATATATGTATAACGTTATGTAGCAATAAACAAGAAAGACACTACGATCAATACATACTATCCAAATTCCAAAAATACCGTTTTTTAAGAATATACAGGTTATTACGTAATTCTTATCTTCTCGTGTATGCATGTGAAAGTAAACTAATATTCACAATTTAGTACATGCACAAAGACACTACACTATTTCCACTCTATTTATACATTTTACTTTTTTCTAAGAAGTTTCTAGGTGAATAAGAGAATGAGTTTTTATATTCAATTATATTTAGTCTACATTCGTTTCATATTGAAAAGAATTTACACGATCGGTATTAATTTAGAATAAATAATATGATATGAACGTGGCTTATAATGTATCTTAAGATAAGACTAAGTCAACTGTTATGCAAAGAAAGTTTTGTGAAACAGCTATGACAAATCTTAGGAACTTCCTAAGTTACAACTTAGGCATATCTTAAGTTCTATCTTAGGAAACATCTTAGGAAATCTTTGTGAAACGGGCCCCAGGTCGTGTCTTTTGAAGGTAGTGCATTTCATATTTTTTTTTCTTTCAAAGCTTCTTCTATACACAGACTTAACTGGGACTGATTTATCAAAATATTGGTTTGATGAAATGAAAAAAGTGAAAACATTTATGTGCAATTAATGAATTCTAAAAATATGAATAACTTATAACTGCATTACTAAACGTAAGAAAACAATCATTCAAAAGCTGGGGAGCAAACCTGGTGTGGCAAGAGTCGGTCTATAGTTAACTTTTTATAATTGAATATACTTCATTACAATGAAGTTGTTAATCTTATTAGAAATGTTGATATTGTAAGTTTCCCAGAAACCAACATAGATGACTCTGATGCTATCCAAATACCTAATTTTTGTATCTTATATGAAAAATACATGTATAGATGCAGACTTTCGAATATTTGATCGAGAGGGATAATTGTAGCTATCAAAGATATTGTAAATACCTGTTAATATGTGGTTAAAGTAAAACAGGGTTTTGTTTTACATTGGCAGAGATGTAATCTGTAAAGTTGTTTGCATACCTCCGGGGGGGGGGGGGGGGGGGGGGGGGTGTAGGAAATATGCATCTAATGATACTTCTATGCATATAAACAGAGTTCTTTATTTTTTCTTCTATGCATATGAACAGAGTTCCTTATTTTTTTCTAAAGATTCCAACTTTTTTTTGTTTCATGAAAGATTTGCATAATGATGTTTGAATCTAACAACACAACTTTATGATAAACGCGATAACTTTTTCTATAGTCAACTTTCCTTACTTATGTAGTAATATACCTTCGTCACCTGTATATGGTGTTTTTGTCTCTAAGTTAATTCGATACATAAAGGCATGCTCTTCGTATGAACAGTTTCTAAGACGAGACAAGCTCCTGACAATTAAACAAGTTGATAAAACAGGACTGTCGACAGTTTCCTTTGAAGTCATCTTTTCGTACGTTCTATGGTCGATACAACGACCTTGTCAGCAAATACAATCTTTCACTGGGTCGATTGCTGACTGACGTTTTTCATACTGATTGTTATACCAAAATTAATCACCTAATTGTCTACGGAGTTTTCCGATTTTTTTTTTCGATTACGACAAAGAGCACACGGCGGGTGTGACCGTTAGCATGGGAGAAATCATCCAGTCATTCTTTACTTGAGTATTTCTTTAATATATACCCCGCGCAGAGGATGCTCACTCGTCCATGACACCTGATTTTTAGAGGTCCGTGTTGCTCTACTGTGAATTTGTATTTCGTTTTATGGATTTTTGAAATGGTTGACAGTTTGTTATTGTCATTTTTTCATTGACATTGTATATCTTTCTTTAAACAAATTATTAAATTGATCGTTAAATTATCAGTTTTTGTTTTGACTGTGTTAGGATGAAGAATTAAAATTGATTTAGTTACATAAAGGCCCTAATCACGGAGCCTAATTAATGCCCTAACATTGGATACCTTTGATGCATTAGGTGTCTTGACATCTAACGATGGTGCAGCAGGTTCTAACACGGGAGCCTAATGTCCTACGTGTAACAAGCGGCCAAACCACACGCAGGGAGCCTTATAGCCCCGGTCTCGCTGTCACGATTTGGAGCTACGAGTTTATATAGCGAGTACATGTAATAAACCCATTTAGGTGTCGTGAAGGACTCGAACATACCACAGGTAATTCTGTGCATGTTGAATATATGTCTCTTCATGTCGCCGCTGCTCGCCAAACAGCGACAAGAATTCAAAACAGTTTTGAATTCTTGTGCAAGTTTTAGTCTCGAACAAATGTCAAAGACATATTGAATTGATGTTGTCCAGTCTTGTGCGCATGTCGCCGATTTATTGTATTATCACAGTGCAATATTGACTGTTCTATAATTATCTTTATTTCGGACTTTACTTTTCAAATACAAGATTTATTTTGTCATATATTCTTAGAATTTAATGTTTACAAAGTGAATTAGCCATTGACACTCGGCAGACTCTTTATTTAATTGTTATTACAAATCAGACAGATGTTTCTCCCAAGAACTGCTAATCTCTTGAAACAACATTGCGTAATTATATGCCTTTCATGTCTTGGCCATCAAAGACTCATTGAGGTAATCTAATTACCTAATACCTGTGAATCTTTCACTCAATTCATTTGATGTCATCAAATTGTCACTTTTACTCATTGTTTAGATTCTTATATATACTGAATGGTATTTGTCAATCTTCAGTTCGGAGGCCTGACGCATTACCGGCCACTTCCGTCTGTGTCGCTTATTTGTTTGTTATTGTTCATCTTTTAAATTCGATTGATAATAAATACGGAATCCTTCATCACTTGGTTTTACTTCTCTGGAATTGCATATTGGTGGACCCTTGGGAATACGGCATACATAACCTTCGTTCTTAACTTACGGCCCACAGCGCGCCTCAGCCTTATAATTTGTTCCTTTTACGCCAACATTCCCTCACCCGGTTCGTACTGCACACGACCGATGCAGATTCAGAAGAATACCCTAGCACCGTAAAAACTACGCGGTCACAGTATTACTAGTATGTCGGCGATTCCCCCCGTTTGAAAAAGTAGTTTGACATTCTAAGAGTTGCTTAGCGAGTTCTGAATGCATAGACACGATCTCTGCTCAACATGCATCCGAAATTCAACGAGTTTCAAAGACCTCTGTTCAACATTTTTACTAATTTGTACGGGCTCTGATCGATATTTTCCCGGAGTTGCCACTGTGATTGAGCTGTTCTATTTTATTTCATCTTTTCTCTACTTTATTATATGGATGATCATCCGATCATCTCCAGCTGCATATACCTCTATTGAATAGGTTCCTGAACCTTTGACGGACTATAAATATAAGTATCTATGAGAGCCAACAAACGAATGAATAGTCAAGTCGTAATAGGGTCTACATTTGAACATTCTCGTAGAACAATCGTCATACTATGGTGTTCCGATGGGGCCACTTTTTTGCCTTTAAGTCGAGGTGCGAGAGTGCAAAGTTGCGAAGGCAAAAGTGCGAAGGTGCGACGGCGAAGGAGCGAAAGTGCGAAGATGCGACAGCGAAGCGCGAAGATGAAGAAGCGATACTACTATCGCTCCTTCGCCATCGCAACTTCGCACTCTCGCCTTCGCATCTTCGCGCTTTCGCCTTCGCCTTTTTATAATTGTGGAGCTCTATATCGTTTAAAAACAATTTTAGCTGTTTAAAAGGACATATGAGGTAGACGATGAACTTTTTAGAACTTATTTTCAACAGCCTGCGCAGATCCATAACTCTTTCTAAGGAGGGGGGGGGGGGTCCGAGAGATATTTTAGAAATTTTATTATATAGAATTAATAAAATTACATTTTCCGGGGGATGGGATCCGGACCCTCTCTCCCCCTTTACTGCATGTGTGAAGTTATTAGTATTGGATTTTCCGGGTGGCGGACCCCCTCTCCCCCTCTAGGTCCATACATGAGCAAGGAGTGTCGCATAATGAAATTAGAATGTTTCTGTGTTTGATCCACGGTAAACAGACAGCTGGTAGGTGGCAGGAGTCTGAAAGTGCATATGTATACATTCTGGTGGACATTACATTTTATACGGAGTATAAATGATTAGGCATAGCCAGCACTGGTAAACATATATGTCACATATATACATTAAAATATTTATAAACATTCATAGTAAGCACAATGGCCTAGCGCATGCGTACCAATAATATCATGGATTAATCGGAAAACCTTGGCGAGTACGGTGCCTGCATCAAATTCTATGTAATCGACCGAGACTTTCTGAATGCTATCAAAAAAGGCGAAGGCGAAAGTGCGAAGTTGCGAAGGCGTAGTAGTATCGCTCCTTCGCCTTCGCACTTTCGCCATCGCATCTTCGCGCTTCGCCGTCGCATCTTCGCACTTTCGCTCCTTCGCCGTCGCACTCTGGCACTTTCGCCTTTGCAACTCTTCGACCTAAAGGCGAAAGTGCGAAGGTCGAAGTGGCCCCATCGGAACACCATATCATACATGTAGCTCGCCAAGAACTCGTGCAAGTTTGTGTAAGTTTGAAATATGCTGGAGACAATGAGTGTATTTGATTAAGTGGATGGAGAGCTGCAACATTAATCCTAATTTGCTCGTTTGGGGTTCGGAGATCTCCTGTAAATCTCTATCATCAGAGACATAAATATTTTGTTATTTATGTCTCTCCTATTATCTACTTTTAAAATAGCAAGTACATACACTGAAGATATCCTGAAACGAATACACCCCATATAAATAGCAAAGAAGGGTTCAGATGTCTTGTCCTATCAAAAAAGGAAGTTACATGTATATTTACTCTTTTGCCTGAGAAAGCAAACATTTATTATAATAAGTGAAAATTCCATTTAATCTTATTTGGTAACGAGAGTCACAGTCACTTACCGGTATTCATAGCATAATGTCGATTCATTTGATCACAACTTAATTTTTCTATCCTGATTATAAGAGTTTTATATTGAGATTTTCCTGTATATTATACCCATATTGATAAATTTTGTTGATAAATTTGCAGCTGCATTTGTATGTACACATAAAGAAATCTATTACTCAGGTGAGGAATATGTCCTACAGACCTTTTTGTTTTAACAACAGTAAAGTATGACACCACCTCCCCCCCCCCCCCCCCCCCCCCCAAGTTAAATTAATAACCTAGACGACTACCATCTACCATTCTGATGAAGGATCTACGATGGGAACAAATATATTACATCTAATTATAAAGATATATGATAGTGTTCAAATTTGATATAAACATACAATAAATGAACACAACCATGGGTTGCATAAATCCTGATGCTTAAGAAAAAAAACCCCCCAACAATCCTTAAGGTGGGTAAAAATAACTCTTGAAATGCACACGTGGTTGCTGTTGTGAAGACTAAAAGATGGGTACAATCATATACATGTATATCCTTTTCTTAATGTATAGGGATAACATCATTTTTAAATCGAAATTTTAATTAACATCTCACAGTACACAGAACATATCATTGAAACTCTGCATTTACATATAGATTTTGCATATCTAATTAATTATTATCTGATTTTTCTTTGGATTTTCAATCTTATCAATTAAAGATAACAAATTCTCAATTCAATAGAATAAAACAAACATGCACAATCACATCATGATAAAGTCAATGGAATCCAAGGCTGTGACAGAGCTTAAATTAAATTCAAAACAATTCCCTTTAGGTGCCCCTTGTTTATACATCTACAATGTATTGCACTTTTAAATATTAGCCTGCATGTATAATTTTTAACTTGGAATGTTTATATGAATATTAATCTTATATGTATTCTCATTTATTTTCAATTGATGGGAAAAAACCCTAACATGTGTGAGAGAGAGAGAGAGAGAGAGAGAGAGAGAGAGAGAGAGAGAGAGAGTCTCAGATTCATATGAAAACAGTTTTCATTTACCAGCACATGCATTTGTATAATTAGTGGAGTTCAGTCCTACTTTATAACCCAAATGAAGTTACCCAATTTGATTAAACAGCATTGAATAGATTGCAGTTTCGTTAGATCTTGCTAAAGACATTAAAGGTTAAATTTTGTGAAGTCACTGCATGACATTAAAGTATATGAGAGAAAAGAATTAAATGCAAAATGAGATGTTTACATAATGATCTGCATGAAGACTTCTGAGATTTTGAATTCCATTCAGTTACTTAGAAATTCAGTTATTATCCAAGTCTAATTAAAAGTGAAGTGGGATTAATTTAGTGACCCTTAATCCCAGAATCAATTCTAATACACCCTTGATTTTAGATCCAGGGGTACATCCCATACAAATTTGATTGGATATGCATGATTCATTACACCGTAAGTAAAAGTTTGAAATATTAGCATATAATGTATTTGTTAAAACTGTCATATTGAGAGACACCCAGCCATATTGATCAATGGAATTAGTTATCTGAATTTGGGTGGGACTATGGAAGGCTGGTTTTCAAGTAACAAGGGAACTGGACCTGAGCAATACATGATGTTGATTTTCTTAGATGTCGAGACTTTCAACTTTGGTGTACATGTGTATCCATGAACTCATTGTGTTAGAATATCATACCCACTGTTATTATATTACCATAAAATCAGTTCAAAATAGATATCATGCAAGCAAAATTTAATTGTTAGTACATATGTACAGGAATTATAAATAAGAGATGACTCAGGCATGTACACCATGTGATACATTTTAATAATAAAGAATGGAAATTAAAAATTAAAGGAACACAATATAAAGTCTATTTATATCTGTTTAATGTCTAGCGACATTATGAATTGTGATCAGGTTTATATTATGTATAATTAATTCCTTATATGTCTAAAACAATGACCAACAATACTGACATTGTATAGAAATTTTATAATTACACTGTTACAGAACAAAAAATAAGGCGGTATTAGTTGGCAATCAGACTTCATAACAGAAAAATCAGCATCATAATGGGACTACATATATTAATTTGGTTTGAACATATTTGAAATTATTGCATAAACATAATATATAAATAGTTCAAACACAAGTTCTAGCAACTAACGAGGTTCTTACCAAGTACATGTATAACAATTTACAACTGTGTAGAAGTTTAGAATGGAAAGTGCATAGAAATGGATATTACAAAAATGGTTAAACTATTGAACGAACATGTATTTATAAACAGTTATTAATTTGTTAGATATGAACGATGATTTCTTTGAGAGCCTAATTGTTGGAATTAAGAGCCCACTGTACTCATTATAAAGTAGTTGTCACAGTAACCTGTATGTCTTAAAGGTTTAAATCAGTGATGCATGTATATTATCATTAATATAATTGCAGTGTCTGGTGGATGATAAATACTGTGAATGCAAATACATGTATATTTTTATGATCAAAATATGAAGATAATTAGGCAGTACTATAACACCATAAACAGTCAATCTAACCATGCATGCTGCAGCTGGCACATGCACTTCATATAGGTTTAGGTCAAAGCTATTTTTATTTCAGGTCATATTAAAAGATGCACATTTAAAGATGTCAACAAATTGCCAATTTTTGCAACAGGTAATTGCATCTACTATAGCTAGAAGTTGTCCTTGCTGCTTGAATTTTAGTTCAATAGATCTCTGTAATACATTCATTTGGAGTTTGTTTTCCTCATACCAGCAGAGTCAACTATTTAAATGGATGAATTTTGCTGTAAATTTGCAAATTTTTTCACTGTCATTGGTATTGTGATATTATATAATTTCATATTTAAAATGCATCATATTATAGATGTCTGTTATTTTATCATTTTCATTCCAGAGAGAGAGAGAGAGAGAGAGAGAGAGGGAGAGAGAGAGAGAGAGAGAGAGAGAGAGAGAGCACATGCATAACATTGACCTAAAAGAATTAATAAAAAGATAGTGAGATCAACAGGTTTACTGATAATTAATAATTAGTGTATATTTTGACCCATTTATTCTTTCCATGTACATGTACATATAAACTTATGTTTCATCAGTTATGTTGCTTGTTCTGGGTGAAATATGAGATAACATCTTTAACCTAAATTGCTAATTCAGTGTGAATCGCATAATTTTTTTATTCGGGTGTTTAATAAGGAAATATTATGATTTGATTACTCAGAAAGAACTGTGATCCATGGGTAGTTTCTTATGTTGTGTGAGAAATAAATTGTATTAATTTAGTAAACTTTAAAGCATGCAATTACATGTATGATTAAATGCTTTAAATTATTTTAATTTTTTTTTTTATCAAAATATATAAATTAACAAAATTAACTTAACAAAAAGTACATTTTAATAATTTAAAGCCAAAGTAAATCTCTTTCCATCTTTTATCATATATTCAATAGGATCAATGAATGTTTTCTTTGAACTTGCATTCTATTGTCAGTAGAACTATATTTTTATTGCTGTATTAACATTAAATTTGGTTTTTTTTCTTGGGAGGGGGGGGGGGGGGCATAAACTCATTTCTTGTGTCTGGTGAAACTAGCCTAGTTCATGAATTTAATCACATTGGAATGTTGTGCTAAAACTGAGTCAGACTAGAAATATGATACTCTGCTGAAACACACATGTGGCAATTATCGAGCCAGGGACAGAGAAAAGGTAAAGAATGGGGGCCCAAGAGAGGATGATGAAAAAATAAGACACATGAAAAAAAATTAATAAAAAACTTAAACAGATTTTCATTGTGTGAAATGACCAAGACAGTGGAATGCTGTCAGCAATAGTTTCAAATAGATAATCATACTGGATAATAACTAAGTCCTGTAATTTATTTAGCTTGATTTTAACCATAATATACATGTATGTACATTTTATCGTCATCCTTGATCATCTTAAAGATTAACATTAATCATTAATATTGAATAAAAATGTTTTATATATAACCTGCCTGATATTTGTGCATGCTAAGCTGCAGTACTAGATTATTATTAGGCCATCTGGAAATATAAGAAATAAAAATTGTTCAATTTATCATCATATAAATCATTAAGACAATGTCATATATTTGAAATAAAAATATCAGAGAGAGAAATGGATTATACTCAGATCATATCAGACAGATCAAATTGATTAAAGACAGATGGAGCTTTTATACACAGGCATCAGTAACATGCAGAGAGAGAGAGAGAGAGAGAGAGAGAACAGAGAGAACAGAGAGAGGGAGAAACAGACAGACAGAGAGAAAGACAGAGAGGGAGAGGGGGAGAGTCTGAGTTAGAGAAAGACAGATATATGCAGAGGTATTTAGGAATAAAGATGCAGAGAGAGAGAGAGAGAGAGAGAGAGAGAGAGAGAGAGAGAGAGAGAGAGAGAGAGACTGTCAAAGTGAGTGTCAAAGACAGAGAGACAGACAGATAGATAGAGCATACAGACAGATGCAGTCAAAAAGCAGAAGGGAAGGGGGAAATACATACATGTTTAATAGAACAATAGGCTGAAAAAATAACAAGAAATGTTTAGTAATAAATAAACATGTACAACACAGAGAAACAATTTCATGTTGACATGCAGGGGGACAGGTTAAGGGTTGACAGTTTACACTTTCCATGAAATATTCTATTGATCTATCTACTGAGGGACAGGTTGAGGGTTGACAACCTGTTATGGAAAGTGTCTACTGTCAACAGTCAACCTGTTTCTCAGTTGACAGTAGACACTTTCCATAGCATAATTTACTGTCGACTGGGGAACTCATCATTTAAACCTTTGGGTACCCAGTCTGTGTAATGGTGCTTATATCTTTAGTAGCTTTCCACACAATGTGAAATGTAAATATCTACATATACAAATTGCTTCCTTTAGTTATATGAACTAATCAATTCTGTGTAAACATTTTCATGATAATTGCACATGCTTATCATTTGACAATTGCATAAATTTGTAAACAAAAAACATCAATTTAATGATTTGGTATTATCAAACATATATATACAATGTAAGCAATGTTAAGTAATTCACCAGGATATAAATTTGGATGGTACTTGATCAAATCTTCTGAGAAGCCTTCCTAGCTTTACAGGATTTGATCATGTGACCAACCAAGTTCATATCCCAATGAACTTTTTAAATTGCCATTTATTTCTTAAACATACATGCACATACAGAGAGAGAAAGAGAAAGAGAGAGAGAAGATATAAATGGCAAGTAAAATATATAAGTAGATAAGAAAAAGGAGCAAGAGAAAGAGAGAGAAGGAGAAGGAGAGACAAACAGATGGATGAATAGATGGACATGCAGTTGCAAAGAGGTAACAAATAAAGAGACATTAAGAGACAAACATGGAGAGAGAGAGAGAGAGAGAGAGAGAGAGAGAGAGACCAAGGCATACCAACAAGACAGAGAAAAGAAGAAAGAAAGAAATGTGATAGGAATAAGTGTAAACATGAACAGAAACAGCATTTAATTTAATAAAGACAGACAGACATTCAGACTTAGAGAGAAAAAAATTAAGAGAGAGAGAGAGATACAGTGCGTTTGTGTGTGTATGTATGTGTGTGTGTGTGTGTTTGTAAGCCCTGTGAAGTTGGCCGAATACCAAGTTTACACACCAATCAACTTATCACCTGAAAATCAAATGGACACCCGAACTCAGGTGTTCAGTTGAAATAACGTCATTTTCGTGTTCCTCTCACTAAATTCCACCAGAAAAAATAAAAAAAGTATGAGTGTTTCTTTGACACCAATTTCCTAATTTTTTTCACACAGTGTGTGTGAAATTTTATGCTCCATTTTCCCCCTTTACACAGAAAAATCTGCGCATGCGCAAATGTCATATCGAAAGTTGTTTATAATGGCGGAAGTGAAATATGTTGTGACCTACAAGTGACATGTTCCTTGGATATTTGATGTCACAGTGATGTTTAAAGGTAAGTTTTTGAATTCTATGATTTAGTTTCGAATGATGGCTTAAAGAAATCAATTAATGATACACGTGTATCGCTTCTAAAACTGTTTTTTAACAACAAATCACGAATGCATTTCCTTTTCTAAACTACGAGCTGGATAGATTCTATCTATTAACAAAATATTTACATTGTAAAACATTTATAATAGATAATTTTTGTACTAAAATCTACATCATTTATTCCCACTTGGTTAAAACAACGACTTATATTCTAATATTGATAATGCGTTTTCATTATATCGTGTTTGTTTACTTAGACGATGTTTAAAATTGTCTACATTTAGATATATAAGCATTGAAAAAAATGTGGATTATATAAGCCCAAGGCAAAAGATAACAAACAATATATAAATATAACACTAGATCTAGACTCATTTGTTTATATTCATATGATTAACGTCTTCCGTTTCCAATGGAAACTTTCTACGGTCTGAAAGTAAGGAGAAAAAAGTAAATTAGGAAGATAAATGCTAGGTATGTTTTAACAATGAATTACAGGATTATTCTCGTAAAACTATGCTTCAATACAATATAAAGTGTAAGTGTACGGTGGTTTTGCCTGGTCAGACGATACAGCAAAACCATTCTATTGAAGTAATGTAATAATTATTCTATTTTGCATTTGTGTTTTCTTTTATGAAAACCGCTTTACTATATGTCTAGTTCTTGAAGAAAATGAGAAATGTAGCTATTTTTTTAAACAATGGATTAAAATCGACAGAGTACTTTCGATATAGGTAACGGGTGCTTTCGTCCCTTGTGAATTTGCTACTAACTTTTTTTTTACAATGCAATGTGCTTGTTTATTGGTCAAAAGAAGTTTTGGTGAACGTGTTCAAAGATCAGACAGTTATAGAATATGAAAAATAATCAATGATATAAACATGGACAGATACAAACAGGACAAGGTTGTTATTTAATATAATCATTTTGAAGCAATGGATTCACTCACTCTGACTCTAAGTCTCGCTGATTATAAATCATATACATGCTGTGGATACATATAACACCAAATTTGTACATGTATTACCACGTCATACATAACAATTCATCAGATTTATCTTTGAATAATGTAGTTCATATATTAAATGGTATTTGGAGGGGGGGGGTGGGGGGGGGGTTGTTGTTGTTGTTGTTGTTGTTAAAACAGAAATAATGATAAGAATTGAAATTTTAGCATTTCATTAATCATATTTTTGGAGAAGGCAGAAGCTGTATTGGTTAAATATAAAAACAAAATAAATTTAAAGAAGCTTTAGAACAAAGTTATAGTAAACATGGTCAAATTGATCTGTAACCCTTTTAGATGGTGTAGGTTTATTCATAGAGATATATATACTAACACATGTACATACATTGTACATGCCAGATTTACGATGTAATTTACTACATCTGGACATGCCATACTAAGTTTTACTTTCTTGTTGTTTGACTACAAGTTTACTTTGTAAATAAAACAAAATTTAAAACGGAACAAAAAATTAAAATAGATATACACATATACATTGTACATGTATATAAATTATAAACATCAAATGCAATGTTTTGTAACAATATTCAAAGTTTTATCTCAACTTTACTTCTCAACAACACTAAAATTTCAAAATATGAGAACAGAAGCTATTTGTCCTCCTCTAGTGCTTAATTTTATGGAATAAATATCATATTCGCTCTGAACAGAGACATGAATAACATAATAGTATGCCTCTGTGTACATGTACAATTCTTCCATGCACTCTTAGAAAAGATTAAAATGTAAAACAAAATTCTGAGCGTATATGAATAAATCACATCATGAAACTGATACCACCGCGATAATGTACAAGTAAGTATACATCAAAATAGTTAGGATAAAATGACCCGGGGCGAATCAGCCATTGGTCAAAACACCGTAAAACCTATATTTTCGAAGGAAGTCATGTGTTCGGAGATTATATATCAAATTAAGAGTCTGGGACAGTTGTTTTTTTTAGTGGTGAGTACATGATTCCTATTATAAGGTGGTCGTTCGTGTTTATAAATGTACAACACGTTGAGAAAATTGCCTACAGCTGTTATTGTTATGTTAATTGTTCGAATTTTCTCTACAAGCTGTCACTTTGTTGTGGAAAGGATTTAATTCTTATGTAATCTTGACCATGGTGACAAGATGCTACTTTTGTATGTTCAATATACATGTAATTCATGCTAGGCCCTATAATTCAATGTAAAGTCTTTAATTTATTCAGTTAATAGTTTGTTTATACATGTACATGCAGGTGTTCTTGAAAATCCAATCTGTGGAAAGATGCATCTTTTTTTATTATTAAAACAAGCACTGTCGCAGATACTGCTCAGTATGTTTCATCCTGATCCTATAAGTTATGATATATTTTACATGTACCTTTTAAGACATTTAGGAAATAATTTCATGCATCTTTACATATAATTGATAAATAAATAATACTTTTCACTACCTTTACAAAAATAACTTGTGAAATGTTTAAAAACTGTACTGACGTGCAACCAATTCTCGCCAGTACATTGTGATGTCATTTTTCGTATATGATTTTATATGTTGATATATGACATCACAATGTACTGGCGAGAAATGGTACTCGATGAGAACTGGTCGCACACCACTTATACATGTATTTGCCGATATCAGAGAAATAAATCTATACATGCAGTGTCATTGACATATACCAGTATGTCGTAGCATAACAATCTCTGCCCTCTTCCAGTTAAATAAAATCAGTCAGTACTAGTAGAATAGCACTCCAAATCAGTTATGTATTGGATTAGATAATTGTATAATCATTTTAGTATTAATGTATTAATCATCAGTATATATATTAATCTCACATCTTCGCAAGTCAAGGATTTATGATAAACCATTGCCTTGTGAAGAGGAGCAGAATGGATCTTAAATCCTCAACTTGCAAAGATGTCATCTCAAGGCGTTTGTTTTTTTAATAATTAATCTTTGATTGGCACGGGACAATGACATAACATGAAACAGGTCACATTTGATTTGTCTAAGATGATATGGACAGACCTCAATTATGTGTAAGCATCAGATTAAGAAAAAGGTATAAAAAGCTATGACATTTGCTAATGAATATTTTCATAACAATAACTTTACAACTTATTTGAAATCATGCATCCGATGCAAATTATCAAAAGTTTTTAAAACTATTAATGCTTTTGAGTTTATGACATGGTGTTACTGTATGTGACATTATTATGCCTTATGTCAGTTTGTCGCTATATATTCAATACTTATTTATTTTCGCATAATATACAAAAGATTTATATAGCGTAAGCATATAGCCGAAATAGAGCACGGTATGGAACGCCATTGCTGCCTTATAGCATAAAACTTTAGGTGCATTCCATAGCACGGCAAATGTTTTCAATGATAAACTTCCAAGCACGACAGCGGGTTTCGAAATCACGACGCTACAATCATTCCAGTATGAAGCCCAATGCGTTACCGCTACGCTATATTAGCTGATAATGAATGGACGGTATCTATATATAAAAAACGTAGATATATACGACTGACATCAAGCAATTAAAATTATTAATCTTTTTAAAACACTTCATTATTGATGGTAATTTTAAAGTTAAAGTTTCTGATAAACTTTTGAACAAATTGATTGAACATATTTGTCAAAGAAATTCTACATGAGGATCACAAAAACATTTTTTTAAATGACACTTGATAATGAATGTACAAGAAAAAAATTCAATGAGATTTCGTCTGCTAAACATTTCGAGTTTTCTCGGTAAGGTCAAACGTCTCTCATTTCTTGAAAAGAACATATAAACCTTTGTTGACTTTTAATTTTACAACAACTTGTTGATTAAATAAACAATCAAATCAATTGATTAATTTGAAGAAAAAAACAACAAACGCTTGCTTTTCCCGTGATTATTTTTAGGGACTAGTCAACACTTAGACGTCACAGCTACTTATAGCAAAGCATGTCAGTATATTTAACAGTCTGCATAATAATAACAATAGTATTATGTTGTGCTTTGTGCATGTATTTGCCTAAATAGTAGTCAGGGTTTGATACATAGTGCAGGAGCTGGAAGCTACTTATTATATAAGTAGCATTATTTGATTTTAAAAGAGCCCACACAGTTTCAAATAAATCAATGAGTACTTAACCATTGCTCGACTTAATGCTCCAATTAATCGACTAAGTCAACCGAGTAAAATGGACATCCCTTATACATATAAATCATCTATTACCTTGAAGTTATGTTTCAAATATGTTTGAAATAGGAATTACACAATAAAATCTGTTTTAATTTAATTAATTTTTTAAAAATGTAATGAAATGGTAAGGGAAAAAGTTTCAATGTTGACATGCATCCATTTATTTATTTGAACAGATTTATCAGTATTTGATACTTGCTCAAAGATGGATCTTACCCACATATTTGGACAAAGAATAGAGATTTTCATGGGATTTTTCTCAAGAGGTCTAATGCAGAATAAAAATTAGGAGTCTGGACAGAAGTGAATATGTCACTTTGTGTATCAATGGACTAAACCTATCTTGAGCTGGTAATAAGTCATTTTCCAGAAATAGATTAAAACAAAGTTTTGATTAGAGTACGGTATTAATATACATATATTATATATAAGTACCGGTAAAGCAATATGTAGTCTTACTCTCTCAGTTTGTATGTCTGTCCAGTGGTTCTTCTCTCTCTCTCTCTCTCTCTCTCTCTCTCTCTCTCTCTCTCTCTCTCTCTCTCTCTCTCTCTCTCTCTCTTTTTAGCTTCCAAGCAGAGAGGTTCAAATCATTTCAATTTGTATAGCAGGTTTATGTAAACACTTTGAAAGTAATTTTCAACCCATTACCTAACTTGAATTACTTAGCATGCAACATTTAAATTAGTTTCATATTTTTTATGCCCCCCCCCCCCCCTCCAAAAAAAAAAACCAAACTTTAATAAAGTACTAGTTAATTTTTTATCAGATCAGCTAGCCTTATTTGAGTGCATATTAATTATAGCCCATAACCCAAGTTTTGTTTGCTATGACATGTACTTTTGTAAATTTTGAAAGAACTCTAAAAGTCGAAGATTTGGTATTTATATAAAATTATAAAAAATCAAAACTAATCTTAACTGTAATTTTTTTTTCAAATTCATTTAAAATGTGGTTATCTGTTGTACACGACCTGTCCCCAACATTTTTTTTCAAAATAAAACAATTTGAATTGGAAATGAGAGGAAAAAAATAGATTGATAATAAAGTAAGATAGGAAATATGCATAAATAGATAAAATAACTTTTCAGAGTAAAATAATAAACATGTCTTTTTGTTAAATTATTCTTAAAATTAATCACATTAATGCATTAAATTTAATTACAGTCAAACTTCCTATCTCAAACTAGATGGGACTGTTTAGATAGATCGAGATATCCGAGTATTTATGATATCGAGGGTGATATACTTCAAAAAGTGGTTGGGACCTAAAAATCACTTCGACACTTACTATTGTATTTGAAATCTCAGTGTTCGACATATCGAAGTATAACTGTATTAGCAAAATATACAAAGCTGGATTTTGATAAACACATGCATCTTTTTTATAATGTGATTAATTTATTGAATGGTTGATGATAAATGATGATTTTGAGCAATCAAACTAAGCATTGCATGTATAATATAAGTATTTGACAAAAGAAAACAACCTGTTAAAATAAAAAATTGTTATCAGCTTAAATGCTCAACCAATCACAGAACAGCTCGGCTTAACATCAGTTGTATAATTACCGGTATCAATGCTATGAAATACACATATTGTCCAAAATTTGAAATGCTGTTTCCTAACATAATTCCCAAGAGAGAGAAAGATAGAGAGAGAGAGAGAGAGAGAGAGAGAGAGTGACTGACATGTACAAAAACAGATAGGGGACTACAAATGCAGGTATGTCAAGGCTTCCCGATTTAAGGTAGCTCTCGGGTTTGCTGATGTCACAATAGAATTTAACATAAAGTGTTGACCATCAATCGGTCATAGCAAACCCATACTTTTTTTTTTTAAATGACAAATGATCCCTAAAAACATAAAAGGAAATATCTCAAAAAGCTTACATGTAGTTTATATAAACATTTATAATTATCACATGCTAACCATTTAAAATCAGGTGAAATACATTGTTACATTTTGTTTAATAAGGTATGATTGTGCGTTGGAACTCTTCTATTTAAAATCATATTTAGACAAGAAAATAAATTGCCGTAAATCGTATGCATAAGCTTCGCTTCTTTAATTACAATTATAACTTCTGTATTTTCAACCACTGATCTAACTAGAGGTTCTATTAAAATTTATTTGGCTTTAGCTAATAAATGTATGCGATTACAAACTGATTATGACAAGAGTTGTATGGTAATTAATTTTGCATTTATTGACTCAGAGTATTTACATGTTCTAATGATGAGTAAATATGCTAGTCTTGTCAATCAACTCATTTTTATTTTTTGGTTCTCAGACGTAAGAAAATGATGACGTCGGGCTTACGTTATGATGATAATATAGGGTTTTGCAAAATCTTTTCAATATTTGAAGTTGTTTTGCGAAAAATTGGCCGCGAACACATATTGATTATTCTTTATGAATTGATTCAACATTATCTCTTCTGTTGTTGTGTTGAGTACAATAAAGTACGTCTAAATCGTTTAAAAGTTTGAATCGTAGTTCTGAAATGTGTTTTCCGTTTAAGATATGCAATTTACTATGTACCGGTATATTTCATTGAAATGGCGTTGCCAATGATTTTATCATGGACACTGTGTTTGAAACATTATAACATTATAACCACACAGACAAATCTTATAAATTTTCAGGGAAGGCTTTCTCACAAGCAGTTCTCAGGGAAGGCTTTCTCACAAGCAGTAAACCTGCGAGCTACTTGTTTGTACCTCATACGATATGATGTCATAGTTAACTTTTAAACATCACGATCTGCATTCCTTTCGATAGTTCTCATGGATTTAATGTATTAATAGTAATCAACTTAAAATAGAATCATACATTATTAAGTGAAATATATTGTGACAAAAATAAAACCACTGGTTTCCTTTACACAGACGCTGTTGTTAATACTGGTGATATTATCAATATTTATTATGCATGATTTTTATTGATTTCACATGTAGAAATGCACAAAAAGTGTATCATACAATTCACAGCAGTCTATTATAGCCTCTGCATTTTTATTCATTCACAACAAAATTTATGACAACCTTATGATAAATAATATTTCACAATATTTAACCAGAAAACAATTTTTTTAAATTTTGGAAATGTTTAAAGTTTCAAAGCCCCAGCGGGTTTGAACTCATGACTTATCGACAGGTTCGTAGTTAATGCTCTAACTAATTGCGCTATAATGCTGTTAGGTTACAATTTCGGGGGGGGGGGGGGGAATCTTACTTAATTTATTGTTCATTTTGATCAGAAATATGCCAGATTAATGGAGGTGTGCCATACCACCATAAGGTGTTATTGGACATCTGTCAGTATTAAAAGCATGTAATTATAATACTTTAACCGGTTTTAGAATTTTCAAATTTTACCATATATTTAACCAAAATATACTTGTATGTTTTAAAAAAGTTAACCATCTAAACCGCCCACTACGCTACGCTGTTTGGTGGCAGTTTGGGAAAAAACTATATAAATAGTACATCACAACATGAAAGTGTCCCATACCACCTTAAGTCTTGATTTACATCGAGTGTAGAGTAAATACTACATGTACAAGTGTACAGCTTTTTTATGAAAGAGGCTGCTATACCTCTAGCTATTCTAAAACTTGGCAGTTCTGTACTGATTTGTATGCAGCTTGGTATACACATAGTCTTATATTTACTTGTATATATATTACATGTAATAAAGCAAATATAAGTGTACTGTCTTTCATGTACATGTATACCACTATAAGTACATAAAAATAACATTTTAAGAAAACTATTATATGCATGTAAATTAATGCTATGTTTGTGAAATACTGATTGTCAGTATTTATAATTATAATATTGATTTTTTGTAATTTTTTTATGTTCTAGGTACCGGTTTTCTGAGCAACAATGTGGGAAGGCAGCAGTGGTCCACCGTCTCAGTTTTGCCACAGTCCAGGGTCAGCACCAAGCTACATGTATAGGACTCCTACCTAATTACTAAAAGTATCATTATGAAGAATTTTACAAGACTTCTTGATGACTGGAAAGACATATTAATTCTGATTGAATTTACACGTGGTTGATAATAGCTTTGTCAACACAATAGCCAAATATGAACCTAGTATACCATTTAAGCATTATTTAACAAATATAAGTCAGACAGTTTAAAATTTGATGATCCTATAAGTAAAGGAAAAAATTACAGTCTTTAGATATATTCAATTCATCTCAGTTGTTTTTTATGCATATGCATGATTGTACATGTATAAATACATGTATATGACTTTTTTAATCAAGTATACATATATAGCTGATGTAGTGACATGGATATAATCAGAATTGATAATATGTGTATAGGTATTCTGTATTACTTTATCTAGGTTGGATCTTGAAAGCAGGTGTATGGTACACTGTATCATAAAGATGATTTTTTTCACTCTTTGTTTACAGTTACTGTCATGAAGGACATACGAAGAGATTTTTTCTTTGATTCCTTTTACTTATATATATAGTAGTCTCCTGGGGCCATAATACAATCACCTAGTAACAATATTGTTTGAATTATATACCATAGATGGGTTTCTGTGTGCACTGATTTACTTGTACTCATCCATGTTCATGTACAAATACAATTGCATTTTGTATATGTTTGTGCATTTGCTGATAATTTCAAGCACCATAAAATCTGTTGTATTAATTCATTTTGTAAACTGCAGCATATTTTGACAGATGGGGTATGGTTACATAATTATATACTAGAAAAATGTATACGGTATATCCCATTTCATTTTCTTGAGCGGAAGGGGGGGGGGGGGTCAGTGCCTATGCACATGAGTATTCTACGTTAATAAGTTTGCATTTTACACTTACCCTACAGACTGCCCCTCCTCTGTAATTGTTTTTGTTCATGATCGAATATTAATTCATATACATGTACCAATTGATCCAATAAATGTAAATGAAACTTGTTATCTTTGTTATTGCTATACATGTGTATATAGGAGGTAGTTTGCTCTGTGGTCCTAGATACAGAGCAAAGGTTGAGAGGTGTACATGGAAGCATTTGAAAAAAAGAAGGAGGCACTAATCAAATAATTTACTAATGTTTTGCAAAAAGATACTAGTGGATTAGCGATAAACTCTCTGAGTTTACATGGACTATAGTATAGGACAGATTTGATGTGAGAGATGACACGAAGCAAATTTATCTAAAATTCAAGCTTCCTTTTATCCCAACTAAAATATTTTGAAACCCTTCTCCCATAAGATTAAAAAACCAGAACGGAATAGAGGGGGGTGAAAATATTTAATATCGAAGCCTCTTTTCGTTAAGAATTAAAAATCAAAGGGGATTCAACATTTTGCATTGAAAAATAGTTTGTATCTCTACATGTAAAAGGGACAATTTTTTTAAATCTCAAAATTCAATATTTGATTTGATGGTTCAATATTTCAAGCGATATTACTGTTGGATTCAAAATGATACACATATATGCAATGTATATGCCACTAGCATTGCGTTCCTTGTGTGTGGGTTTCAAACGTACATGTACATATCCAGTGAAGGGGGCACATGTACTCTCTTACATATAGCGGTAAATATCACAACCTCTGAAACAAATCGGTAGTACATGTATCAAGGTTGCATATTGTTTGGAGCATTATCCTGTCTGAATATGTCCTGTTAAATATTAAGTAGGTGTATATGTTTCAGCTCTTGTATTTTGATGGAATTTCATAATGAGGACGGACTACTTTTAAAATTGAATTGAACTAGGAATTTTAATTAGCAATGGGCCCTTACATGTTTATCGGCTCCAAGAGGTATTAATGATCTTCCACATGATCTTTTTATAAAAGTTAAGATTAAATGCAATTTTTTTTTAGTTTTCTAGGTTTTCAAGGTATATCATACATACATGACATGTATTTACACTGTATACCTGGTGGTGTATTCTGTCAAATGACCAGACAGGACATCAAACACAACCGCATTAACACTGGTATGATTTCATCAAAAGACGGATTTAATTCCTCTGTATAACTTATCTGACCAAATTTGGAATGCGTATGCATCTTTGCGATTTTCTTTCGACGTGTTAATCTAGCCGTCAAAAGTTATTTTACGAGTGGGGATCGCATCAGCTTTTTATTTTGCTTATGCAAATTAAAGTGTGTGGTTGAGAGAATGTATAGATGTTCAGTTGAACGTGTGTAAAAGACTAGCATATGTTGAGTGTTTATGTAGCCGTTGAAGTCAAATTGAAAACAACAACAACAGGATTTAACGGGTTTTACTCTAACGATGTTTTTTAAAGGCTGAGTATCACATTTAATTGGAAAAAAAAATAACAATGCTTCATGATATTTCATTAGAACAAGATATCGATGATCATGATATACATGATATACATGTATCAAGTTCTTATTACACTGTGTGTTAAGTTTCCCATAACTTTCTTTTCATTTAAAAGGAGAAAATGTTTACTATAACAATAACATTTCCTTTGTAACATATCTAACTGTCTAGCTCATAGGAAGGCATAAGCGTCGGAACCGAGGGGAGCCCACCTCCACTTTTTTTGCCAAGTTTGACATAACTATCAGGCACGTAGCATCAGGGATGGGCTAAAGTATCACAAATCTGCTCGCCTCCTCCACAGTTTTGGTAGCATGTAAGGAATAGAGGTAAAAATAAGGAAATTAAGAGTGATATTGAAAATGGCTGTTATTGTTGTACAACACCCCCCCCCCCCCCACCCCCCACCCCCACACACGGATTAAAAATTTAATGATTTGGGGACACTTTTAAATTTAACTTTAACGTGTTAAAACATTTTTGCTTCTGATGAAAAGTCTAGCCCCCCCTTTCAATTTGTTTCCGACGCCACTGGAAAATTGAAGCAAATCTAATTTATTTTGTGTTATTTCTTATAAACTTTGTTGTTCAATGCTTTACAAATTCTGCTTAATCCTTATAACACTTGTGCTAAATACATACGGAAAATATCGAAGAAATCAATTAATAAATGTATCAATGTAATTAATCAACTCCGTTGAATACAATCCGTAAAACGCAATTATTCTCATATGTTTGATTTAGCTCACAATTCGTCATCGTGCGAATTATTTGCCGTGCGCTCAAGCGCGTTCAACTTCCGCATTTTGTGCTGTTTGCTTTAATCGCGCTCACATACACCTGATGTTAAAATACATGTATATTCTAATAAGTAAAATGTCGTCAATGTACTACAAAAATAACATCGTCGTGGATTGAATACAAAAGCTGGTAGCCCGTACAAGTCATTCCCCCATGCTTTTGTAAAGGTACCGACTGTCAACCACGCCTGTGAACACAGGTACACAGAACTAGACTATCAAAAATTGGGAATTTTCTTCGTTATTACATGTTATATTAAATTGTTTCTAATATATTACATATACTTCATTGTTTATTCTAACCTATGAAACTTGCATGGACATAAAAAGCGATAATTGCACTGGCGGAAATTGACCCTGACCAATACATGTATTACATCTGCGGCCCTATGCTCCCCAAGGAGCGAACAGGAATAAGTCAGTAAGTCAAGTCAGTCAATACATGTATTTTGCATAATTAAGAATTACAATAAGGAAAATTATTAAGACCAGGAAAGCGTGTAATTTTATTAACTCTGTTTTAATTTTTATGCCTATAATTGCGGCTAATTTTCCCGATGCTATGGTATTTACTCTAATAATGATAGCACGTTTCTTAATCAATATAAAAAGGTTTGATATCTTAAGAAGGTATGGAAATAAGGCGAACAATTACTACAGTGAATAAGATACTGTAAAACAAGAATATCAACGACTGATAATTCTTTCAAAAATTCGCATTTAAGTTTGCGCTCAGTCGCCCTTCACCGTATTCCAACAATGTTTCAAGAGTCTTTAACGGTATGGAAAAATTATCAAATCTTTGAGTTGTTCATAAATTTCAGAGATCGTTAAAATATTTGTTATTGAAGTTTTAAGTTGTGTGTGGGTTTGAGAAATTGAATTGATGATTGTGTTAATGGTGTTTAATTGAACGTGTGTAAAAGAAGGCTCATTTGAAAGTGTAACTTTATTTTCGAAATTTGCGCAGTCAGATGGATGTTCATGTACGGGCAATAGTATGACCGAAATTTATTCATAAAATCTAAAGCCCATATTTTTGCTAAAATCTGTAAATGAATGAAGACGATTGCGCTCCATGCACGGATCTAGAGGGGGGCCGGGGGGAGGGGTCCGGACCCCCCCCCCCCCCCCCCCCCACCGGGAAAAAGAAAAGTTATTAAATTTAGAATTATCGCAAATATGCCTTGGAACCCCCCCCCCCCCCCCCCGGAAAACACATATATGTTTTGGAAAGGCATCGGAATGCGGAAATATTAAGAGATATATTGAGAATTGCAGTTAAAGGTGTAGTCGGCACCCCCCCCCCCCCCTCCCCCCACGGATTAGGAATTTCATGGTTATGGGAATTTTTTTTGGGGGGGGGGGTATGAAATTTATAGGTATAATACGTCCCACCCCCTCCCACGGATTAGGAGATCATGATTTTGGGATTTAGTTGTTTTTTTGGCTTGATGAGTAGTGTAGCTCCCAACTTTCAATTCGGACCCCCCCCCCCCCCTTGAAAAATGTTCTTGATCCGCGCATGCGCTCAGTTCAGAGTCTGCATTCAATCGCCATTCATTATCACCGCTTTTATATTCTGTTCAGTAATCGGTCACCGTTCGCTGTGCATTCGCTCATCGATACTCACCGTTCGCTCTCACAGCGCAAGTTGGAACGTGGAA